>ML677333.1:5052825-5158873 GCA_007922305.1 Dermatemys mawii | reverse complement strand
GTCGGATGCATCTGACGAAGTGGGTATTAGCCCACGAAAGCTTATGCTCTAATACTTTAGTTAGTCTTTAAGGTGCCACAGGACTCTTTGTCACTTCTGCAATTCCCCACTAACATGGCTACCCCTCTGATTCCATCTTCTCCATGACTCCCCATTGTTCTTCAAACACCCGCTATGCCCAATTGATCCTATATTCTGATTTCTTCCAAATAATTTTCTATAATTTCCCTCTTCACCATGAACCTGGTATAGGGCAGTGGGAAATTACTCTCTCCCAATTCACGTGTGCTGGCTGGTGCATTGTGGGAATGGAGCCAGCCTCTTGGATATGCCATCAACAAATTAATACTCCCTTGGAGCAAAGAAAAGAAGAGAGGAAACTCTGGCCACCCTAAGTCACAATTCCTTCCCTGTGATCCTCCTGGGGTGGTGTAACCCTAATGATAGGCAGTGATCTTGTGACAAAATCTGCCCTCACTAAATACTAGTAATTAGGGTGTCAATTAATTGCAGTTAACTCACACGATTAACTCAAGAAAATGAATCACACTTATAACAACAGAATACCAATTGAAATTTATTAAATATTTTGGATGTTTGTCTACATTTTCAATATTGATTTAAATAGCAACACAGGATACAAAGTGCACCATGCTCTCTTTATATTATTATTTTTATTAAAAATATTTGCAGTGTAAAAATGCTAAACAAAAGAAAAAGTATTTTTCAATTCACTGCATACAAGTACTGAAGTGCAATCTCTTTATCACGAAAGTGTAATTTACAACTGCAGTTTTTTTGGTTACATAACTACACTCAAAAATAAAACAGTAAAACTTTAGTGCCTACAAGTCCACTCAGTCCTACTTCTTATTGTGCCATTCACTAAGACAAACAAAAGTGACAAAGAGTCCTGTGGACAGCGTCTTTGTCGCTTTTGCAGATCCAGACTAACAAGGCTTTTGCAGATCCAGATTAACACAGCTACCCCTCTGATACTAAGACAAACAAGTTTGTTTACATTGATGGGAGATACTGCTGTGTGCTTCTTATTTACGAAGTCACCTGAAAGTGAGAACAGGCATCCACATGGCATTTTGTAGTTTGCGTTGCAAGGTGTTTATATGCCAGATACGCTAAATATTCATATGCCCCTTCCATGCTTTGGCCATCATTCCAGAGGTCATACTTCCATGGTGATGATACTTGTTAAGAAAATAATGCATCAGTTAAATTTGTGACTGTCCTCCTAGTGGGAGAACTGTATGTCTCTTGCTCTGTTTTACTCACTTTCTGCATATATCTCATGTTATAACAGTCTTGGATGATGACCCACTTTCAGGTGACATTGTAAACAAGAAGCAGGCAGCATTATCTCCTCAAAATTGTAGCCAGCCTTGTTTGTCTGTGTGATTGGCTGACCAAAAAGTAGGACTGAGTGTACTTGTAGGCTCTAAAGTTTTATATTGTTTATTTTTGAATGCAGGTTTTTTTGTACATAATTCTACATTTGTAAGTTCAACTTTCATGATAAAGAGATTGCACTACAGTACTTATATGAGATGAAGTGAAAAATACATTTTTTTTGTTTTTTACAGCACAAATATTTGTAATAAAATAATTTCAATTACAGCACAGAATACAAAGGGTACAGTGCTTACTTTATATTTAATATATTTGAAAATGTAATAAACATCCAAAATAATTAAAATTAATGGTATTCTGTTGTTGTTTAACAGCACAATTAATCACGATTAATTTCTGTAATCACATGAGTAATCACGTTTTTTAATCTTTTGATAGCTCTAATAGTAATTAATAATAATAAGATAAATACTGAAGTCCTACTTGATTTTTGAAAATTGTAAAGGTGTTCCACTTATTTTTTTGCCTGATCACATAATCGCTGTAATATGATGCAATAACTGAGACTAATATTTTGTATTGAATATGGTCGTCTAATTTAGACAATGATCCTAAAGAGATTAGACTGGCTGTGTTAATGTTAGGTGTAGTCAAAATTTAATGAAATTTTGAAATTTGACTTTTAATACTGTTTTTTCAATGACAAAAATGCAAAAAATATTTGCAAAAGTTTTGACTCATTATAAATTGTTCACATTTTTAAATGTCAGTAACATTTTCAATTTTTATAAACAAAAAAACCTTGAACGATATGTGACCATCTATATTCAAAATCTAAATTAACTAAGATTATTTTAGTTGTATTTATGGCACAGTTGAACCTTTGGGACTGTACAGAGGAGAGTTTTGTGAAAATAAGGCACTAGGAGCAAATACAGAGAGAGAGAGAGAGAGAGAGAGAGAGAGAGAACAACTGGTAGTTGAATATCTGCTATATTTTAGACAGTTACATTTTATTGGTAGGCGGCAGGAGAGGTCATAAACAGATTGATAGGACTGGTAGTTAAACAGCTGCTATATTTAAGGCAGTGACATTTTATTGGTGGGTGAATGAAGTGATTTCTATAAGATAGTGGCTTAGGAACTTTGGAAATTTGCGTGTGAAAGGCATTACATGAATGTAAGCTATAGGAAAAAAATCTAAAGCACCTAAGCAATTAGTCTCATGGAACATAGGTTCTTAAGAATCAGATTTTCAAAGTATTTAGTCCCCTAAAGAAGAACCATTTAGTGAGATTTTCAGCACTGCTTAAGTTAGTCAGACACCTAACTCACACTGATTGCAAAGAGTTAGGTGCTAAGGCACATATCTGCATCTTTAGGTACCTATATACCTTTAAAAATATTGTCTAAGTCACTGTTGAAAATGGGACTTAGTATCCTATATCATTTAGATTCTTTTGAAAATTGTACCTATATCATATCTCCATTTATTAATAGTGCCATGAAAAGGCTGACTCCAAAGTTAAATATAATTATTTATACGCATGCACACAGAAAATGTAAAATAACAAATTAGATTTTTTTCCCTTATACTTGACCCACAATTTTCTCCAGCTATAAGAAATAAACATAATTAGAACAAGTGAGCTACCCAGAACAATAATAGTACAATGAGTTGGATGGAAACAACAGACAGCAGATTCAAATTGGTGGGGAGAGGAGCCCGTGGAGAGACAGTTTTAAGTTATCTTTTTTCCCTGATGGAAGAAGATAAACCCAGTTTGGTAATGATAATTTATAGACATTTTTTTCAGAAGAGCTTTAAAACAGTTTTAGACAGAAAGCTTCTCTTTAAATCCTAAATCAAATCCAAGGAAAAGCACAGGAAAGGATAAACACGTGATGCACAGATACAGATAACATGTGTGGGAAACAGGTATAATTCAATCTGAAGAAATTAGACAACATTCCGCTGAGTTCACTATTCAGACCACCACTATTTTTAAACTGTGTAAATAAGATGGCAGGACAGTATAATTGGTAGTTCCATTTTCTAATTGCAGTTAAGGATGTGGGAATGAAAGTGGAAATGGAAAGGATAAAGATATAACAGCATGTAAAATTCCTGAAAAGATTTTTTGTTTATCTTGAGCTGAAGTGTGGAATATTTTTGCTGACTAATGTTTTGAAGAACTCGGGCCAGCCACTAGGAAAATATCTCCTCCGAGGTTCTTGAATCTTTGTGGAAAATATGAGCCACCTTTGGAGCAAACCAGACAGGGCAAGGATGTTTTATGATTTTGCCTCAAAATCACATAAAGCTCATGGTTTTTCATGTTTTTGATGCAAAAGTAGTTGAAACTCAATTTTGTCTGATTTTTGCACTAAGGGAGTGATTATCAACATCCCAGGTGGATGTGGGATTCCCATGCACTGATTTTCAAAAGGAGCTGGAGACCTAATTTCTCTTTGTGCCTTTGCAGATAGCCTCCTGAAAGTACATTGAAAGACTTGTATACTTCTATACGAGATACTGACTCTGTGCTTGATGGTCTTTACCTGTGTTTCCCTCCCTGCCACCTCACAAGGCATACTTTGTACAAAGATTATTATAATAATAATAATAATCTTTGTACAAAGTATGTCTTGTGAGGTCTCATTTGAAAACTCATAACTCACTGGTCAGTGTTGTCCTGAAAAAAATATGTGGCAACACTGTATGTTAAGTTATAAGATTCCACTGTACAATGTTCATGAAGTATGTTCCAAGTTCCAAGTCAGGGGAGTGTTCAGATCAGTTTCTTGGAAACAGAGGGCAAGCTGAGTCCCTAGCCAGGGTTAAACAAAGTCCAATTGGCTATCACCTGCTAAATGACTATTCATTGACAGGAAAGGGGACATGGCTGAAAATCTACATCTTTTAAAAAAAACAGCCTGATGTTCCCATCCACAAAGATTGGAGATGCTTCTCAAAGAAGGGAAAGGACTATAAGAAGAAAGGTCTGACACTCCAAATGATTTCTCCCTTTCTCTCTGCCCATGGCATCCATGTCACCTGAAGAACAATGGAACCAGCATAGGACTGAGGGAGGGATCAGCTGGTAGGAATGCTGAAATATGTGGTGAGATGGACTTTGCTTTGATTTCACTATAGTGTGTTAAGTTAGGCATTAGTTGTGTTTTACTTCTATTTTTCTTGTAATCAATTCTGACTTTCATGCTTCATTACTTGTATTCACTTAAAATCTATCTCTCTGTAGTGAATACATTTTAATTGTTTTATCTAAACCAGTGTGTTTGAACTGAAGAGTTTGGGACACTCCATTTGTGATAACAGGATTTGGGCATATCATTTTCTATTAATAAAATGGTGGACTTTATATGAACTTTATTGTCCAGGAGAGAGCTGGGCAGCACAAGACGTGCATTTCTGAGGAAAGTCTGGGAGTCAGGACTGGGAGTTTGCTGGTGTTGTTCTACATCGTAATTCAAGAGTGGCTGGCTGCAGCAATCGTACAAGATAGCCGGGGGCGTAAGCAGACCAAGAATGGTAGCTACAGCAGCAAAGCAGTATAGAGGGCATCCCAGGTAGGAGGGCTTAGGTGACGCAACTATTCATCAGTCTAGATTGTACCCTCAGTACGTCACACTGTGATTCAAAGAGTTAAAAGAATGGTTTAAAATGTATAACTCAGTACAGAAGTTGCTAATATGCATTTAGCTAATCCTCCCACTTTATAATTTTCATGAAAAATGGAAGGCTCTTCTCCAGTTCTTAAAGAAGATTTAATAGCCAAGTCTCTGTAATGAGGAATCGTACAACTTGATTTCATTATTTTTACAAAATGTTCATGTCATACATTGGCTAAAACAGAATGAAATAGTACAAAGTATTAAAATGAAGCTGCAATTAACAAAATAAATGAGAAGAATTAAGTTTATCAGGAATCATCCTGCTTAATGTCTGTCCACTAATTCACCAAATTCAGAAGTTCATAGTGGGTCACTCAGATATTACCAGAAACTGGCAAATTTTTCCTGCAATAATGCTTAGGTAGTTGAGAATTTTTCAGCTAAATGTTTGTTCATCAGAAAATGCTGATTCTTCAAACTGAAACTTGGCTCAGAAAGAGTCTGTTTTGACAAATTTCTCAAGTTGAAACTTTTGGGGGAAAAAATGTTCTCAAATTGTCAAAACATTTTGTTTTGATAATTCCAGAATGAAAAATTCTGGTTTTCAGTTCAAAACAATTTTTTGTTTAGAAATGTAATCTTTAACTCTAATTTTGAATAAATAAAATAAAAATAGTTTAAATCAAAACAGAGCATTCTGATTGACCTTTTTTTTTAAAAAAAAAATTGGGATCACAAACATTTCCAAGATTTTGACTTTTAGTCCTGACCTGAGATGGGGAAGATGTTCAAAATTTTGAACATAAGAATGGCTGTACTGAGTCAGACCAAAGATCCATCGAGCCTAGTATCCAGTCTACCGACAGTGGCCAATGCCAGGTGCCCTGAGTTACCCTAACAGGTAACGATCAAGTGATCTCTCTTCTGCCATCCATCACCACCCTCTGACAAACAGAAGCTAGAGACACCATTCCTTACCCATCCTGCCCAATAGCCATTAATGGACTTAGCCTCCATGAATTTGTCCAGTTCTCTTTTAATTATTATACACATTCATGAGACAGTAGAAATATCTCCTACCCAACTCTAACTACTTTACAAACTTATGTGGAGGGGAAGAGCATGGCTAAGGACCTCATATGAATAGCTTTTAATATGAACCAAATATTTCTCACTTCATCTACCTGAAAAATCTTTCTGTGAAATGTGCCATAGGTATTTCAAGGTCCAAGCAGAGCAGAGAAGTATTTCATTAATAAGGTTTCATTCAAATGGTTCCTCTATTGTACACTGTATATAATTCACTTTAACGTAGATTGGATTGCTAAAAGGCTAATCTACTGTGCAGGACTTGGAACATGAAGTTTTGGCGGCTATTGCTCACTGCATATGTCACACCAAGCAAAGCCCTGACACCTCAATTCAGTGGGTACAGGCACAATGCTGTGTCCCCCCACTGAATTAAATGGGTGTGATGTGTGTGTGCAGTGTGCACCAACACTAGGTGACTTGCAGGATTGGGACCCATGTCTGCAGAGTAGACTTGAATTCTTCATGTTGTGTAAGTAAGTCATGAATGTTAGTAAAGCTTATGGGGGAAACTGCTATGGGAATGCTCAGGGCTAGATCCTGTAAACGCATCCACGTGGGCATGGAGGCACATGCATAATTCTTCCAACTCCACCAACACACTGGGCTGGTAGAGCAAATTTGGTGTAGAGGGGGAAGTAATTTGCTGCTGGTATAGACCAGCAATAAGCATGAAGTTTGAACTTGAATGTCATACTGCAATGTCTGTTATTATCTGCTCCTTGGAAGACAAAATGTTGATATGAAGTGTTCCAACCTTTTTCTAACATTCAAGATCAATGTTATTTGAGTAGTCTAAAACAGATATTTAAGAGAGACCAGAAAACTGCTTAGTTAGAATTTGAAATATCCCAGCCTGATGTCTTGCAAATATCACACCAAAATAAAGATCATAGTTTGCTTGTATCAGCACAGGGGGTGGACATCCCATTCTTGAAGACAGGAGATTAAGTGGTTAAAGGTGAGGAGTGGGCAGAATCTTGGTCTCCTATGCCAGTGGAAGTAATCTGTGGAAAGTATTGGGATGGCACGGATAATTCACCTTCCCCTCTAGGGCAATAGCCGATCAAAGGACCAAACAGTGATTCGAAGTCATTATCTAGTTCTGTATTTACTCCTGTAACCGTCCCACTATGTGCTGCCCCTTGTCAGATGCTCTCAGCAGAGTGACAATTTAGCCCTGCGTTTTTTCCCAAAAAAGCACAGTCTTCATTACTACACAAAATTTGTGTGTCCATGTTTAGACAAGCAGCTGGACCCGAAGTGGCCAGAAACCACAGAAACCCGAGTACCACAGACTAAGCAAACAGAGGAGCAAGAAAAGCAGATTTCCTAACACAAATGCAGTCCAGTCAGAAACATGCTTGGAGATATTTCAAGCTTCATAACATATTGCTGTCTCAGACATAAGAGTAACAGCCTATTAAGAGTTTTGCAAAATGAATGCTGACCGCCACTTATTCACCTACTTGTATTTCTTAACATTTCAAACAGAAGTTCTCAGGTCCCAGACCTTTCCAGGCTCTGAGACAGCAAAAAGTCCTGGACCTTGAAATGACTTAGTTTGTTGAGGATGCTATTTTCGCTGAGATATCACTTATATTTTGACAGTATGATATTGATTTATTTTGTAACTACTTTAAGAAAAATTCTAGTTGATCTGTGTTTCTAAATTGTTCTTATTTAGTGCTTCATTTTACTTGTTCCTTTCAGTTATGTGGTGGTACAAAATAGTCATACACCACAGAATGGTTTCAATTTTAATTGAGATACACATTTAGATTCGTAATTAAGAATTTTTTGATGAGGAATATCATGATTTTGGACAGGGATGGTAACCAAATTAGGAACACAGTAATTACCATACCAGATCAAACCTGTGGTCAAGCTAGCCCATTATATTGTCTGTAGAAGTGGTCAGTACCTTTTTCTTCAGAGGAAGGTGCAAGAATCCCTTGAGGCAGATTGTGATATGCCTTGCCCCATTCATCTTCACGGTGCTAAGTCTGAGTACATTGCTATGGGAGGGCCCTACCAACACCATTCCCACAGAGGACTCTGTTTAGCAGCCCACAATGAAGCCACCCAATAAGAGATTTCCTGCAACGTGTGGACAGAGGCTCTAAACGCAGATCCCTCTGCTTACTTGGGTAAGAACCAAGGCCCAGATTTTTAAGAGGATTTATATATTGTTCTGCTTGGCATTGCAAGGCCTAAGTGACTTAAACAGCTAAGTCTCATTTTCAAAAGTGACTTAGGGCAGTGGTTCTCAACCAGACGTCCAGGGCCGCCTAGGGGGCTGAGGGCAGGTTTCAGAGGGTCTGCCAAGCAAGGCTAGCATTAGATTTGGTGGAGCCCAGAGCAGAAAGTTGAAGAACCACCACATGGGGCTGCAGCAAGGGCCCTGACCCTGCCACTTGGGGCTAACGCCAAAGCCTGAGCAGTTTAGCTTCATGAGGGTCCCTGTGGCATGGGGGCCTAGGCAATTACTTTTCTTGCTACCCCATAACGCTGTCCCTAGATTTTATATGCAGAAAACCAGTTACTGTGGCACAGGTGGGCTTTTGGTTGGTCAAAGTATGATCTAATTTGACAGTGGCCCTTAACCATCGGTTCCACATTTCATATGATTCTGAAGGTTACAGTGCTTTAGGAATCCATTACAGCAGCAACTCAGCCATGAGGCGTCAAGAGCTGTGCCCAGGTCATTCACTCAAAACTGCTAGAAGATCCCACCAACTTCTTATGAATTCTAACCCTCTGTAAAGTTTAGTGTAATTTTTAAATGAATGGAACCAAATATAATGCAGAAAATGCTACATTGCTTTGTTAAGTTTTCACCAATTTCTCAATTTTTTCTTATCTTTATTCCTTCAAATTGATCAAACTGTAAATCCAAGGCAATTTAACTTAGCTGAAAGTTGTACTGATTTATCCCTCAGACAAGTAATGTTAAACCAAAGCCTGGATTCAGAAAGACATCCTTATTCTGCACAGAACTTATACACGTGATGAACTTTTAAGCATGTGCTCAAATACTGTCCTGAATTGGGATGGATTTATAGAATCATAGAATATCAGAATTGGAAGGACCTTAGGAGGTCATGTAGTCCAACCCATTGCTCAAAGCAGGAGCAATCCCCAACTAAATCATCCCAGCCAAGGCTTTGTTAAGCCTGACCTTAAAAACCTCTAAGGAAGGAGATTCTACCACCTCCGTAGGTAACCAATTCCTGTGCTTCACCACCCTCCTAGTGGAAACATTTTTCCTAATATCCAACCTAAACCTCCCCCACTGCGACTGGAGACCATTACTCCTTCTTCTATCATCTGCTAAGACTGAGAACAATCTAGATCCCTCCTCTTTGGAACCCCCTTTCAGGTAGTTGAAAGAAGCTATCAAATCTCCCCTCAGTCTTCTCTTCTGTAGACTAAACAATCCCAGTTCCCTCAGCTTATTCTCATAAGTCATGTGCTCCAGCTCCCTAATCATTTTTGTTGCCCTCCGCTGGACTCTTTCCATTTTTTCCACATCCTTCTTCTACTGTGGGGCCCAAAACTGGACACAGTACTCCAGATCAGGCCTCACCAATACCGAACAGAGGGGAATGATCATGTCCCTCTATCTGCTGGCAATGCCCCTACTTATACAGCCCAAAATACCATGAGCCTTCTTGGCAACAAGGGCACACTGTTGACTCATATCCAGCTTCTCGTCCACTGTAACCTCTAGGTGCTTTTCTGCAGAATTTAAGTACTTGGGCTTTCTTGAATGGAGGAGAGATGAAAAGACAGAATTGCATAGAGAATATTTTATTAAAAGGAAGGTTGAGATCTCAAGTTAAAAATACCAACACATTAAGGCTATTTGTGCAGGGTCACCTACATGTTACTGTGCGTTTGACTCACAAAAATGACAGTGGACATCGAGAAAACCCTTTGGAAAAAAATGTCAATGGAGTAAATGACTTTCAATTCCTGCTCTCACACCCCTCCCCAGAGCAAATATATATATATATATATCACAATTAGTACATTTAAAAAGAACAAAACAAGAAACAAGCATTGTATATACCTGAAATGCATACGTAAAGAATAAATTTTGAAGACCCAAACCTGTAATACTGTTGCTTATTGGTAGCTGAGATTCTGTGAAATGGAGCCCACACTGCATCTATCAAAAGGAAAAAGGGGAATGACAAATGTATGGTTTGCCGAAAGAGGAGAATGATCATGGAATATAAAAAGTCTTTAATGCTGTCCGTATGAAGGAGGACAAAACCCAAGCCATCTGAGAGTACAGTTTCAGGAATATGCTTTTTCTGATGTGGCAGTTTCATATAAATCAGTCTGAACCTCTGCAAATCATTCTGGACCAGATTCTGCCACCCCTTAGTCATGCTGAGGAGTACAGCAATCTACATGTAGTCGGATTCATTTCTACAGGACTACTCATGGATTATGGTACCACTTGGTGTGAATAAAGTTGGCAGAATCTACCCCTCTGATAACTAAATTTAAAATACTCTTGATTTTGTGGGATTTGAATCATGCAAATTAAGGCTGCAAATGTTTTTTTTTCCTTTTAATATGCTCTCCTGAAATTTAAAACTATGAATACCTTGCAATTCCTGCAGTGATTTGTTGCTGTTGTTCTTAATATCAAACTGTAACCTTAATGGCCATTTCCATTATTTGCTGCGTGCAGTGTTTTTATCATTCCTTTTGACTTAAAGCAAAGTGATGTAAGGCGCTTATGGACATAAAGGAGCGTAAAGACAAGGGAAGTGTGATCAACAGGACACCTTTTTTGCAGTAAGCCAGAGAAAGCAAATAACATGAGTGGCATGCTTTCTGAAAGCATTCTAAGTATTTATATGCCATTCAGAAGGGAGATCTGTAAACAAGACTGGAACAAAAATACAATTTTATTGATATCCACCTGATTTATGTTTACAGCATGCGTTGATAATAACCCTATTTGTCATAGAGTCTATCATGAATACTAATTTGAAGTTACTGAATCAAAACAAAAATAAGTAAGCTTTAGATGATGATTTTATACCATGTGTTTTTGTATGAACGTATTTACAGTAATTGCTATTTCCTGTGAGAATAAATGGTGGGCTTTCAAGAGATATAAGATTTTTGGGAGGTGGGACAAGGGGGCAAGTTTATACATGTATCCAAAGAGCAGTTCTGAAATAGAGCTCTGGAACCACAAAGCAAAACTTATCGTTCGTTTTCTAAGAATCTGAATAATAATGATTAATAGCACTGTCCATTTGTGTAATGTCTTTCATTATACATAGGGGAAACTGAAGAAAAAAAAGGTAAGGTGACATGCCCACAGTCGTATCAAAACACAGTGGCAGAGTGAGAAATAGAATCCTAGGGGAAAGATCTTCAGCTGGTGTAAATTGCCATAGTTAGGATCTATCTTCAGGGGTCCCCGTTCCTTGCTCTAATAACCCCTGCCCAGATACACTTTAACTCCTAAAAGAGTTCATCAGAAAGAATCATGAAAGATAAACACTGACAACACATACCACAGTCTAAAGAAACAATATTATTGAAAGACTCATATCTACCCTCTACATTGGATCAGTTCTTGGTCCAGTTCCACTTGCTTTGAGCTAGTACAGCAATGCACAGCCAGTGAAAGCCATCTTAACCAGCTAATTAATGGTTCTCCAAAGTGGCATAGACCAGCAAAGCCATCCCTGACACTGGGTGCGTGGCTGCAGGATTGCCCACTATTGTAATTTTTTGACGTCATCAGTTTCAAAAATGGCTCCTGAGCATGTTGGGCAACAGAAGATGAAGCAGCCTTGACCAGCGGCCAGTTTTGAAAATGTGCTGTTAGTGTTTTATCATATCTGGTCGAAGGTGTCCCAAGTAATGCGGCCTACACTGCTATCTATAGAACAGGACGCTGTTCCAGAGCCCAAATGACCTGATTGGCAGGGTGGTATTTATCATGGAATTCTCCTGTTTTGGACCCAGATTGTGGTCTGCACTTATGAAGGGGTCGGAGTGTGGGGGACGAGGTTTCATGGAGCATCCTTTTTTCTTACACCTCCAGCATCATGCCCACTTACAAGTGCAGTGGGGATTGCTCTTCACTAGCCTCTCCTAGGATTCTTCTATCCACCCCCAAAACAAACGGGAAGGGGCAGGTCACTCTCTCTGTGTGGTGTATAACAGTCAACATGTACTCCTGGAAGCATTGTGGGGAACAAAGAATTGAGCCCTGTCAGCCAATGAGACATAAGGCTTCCACCTGCTATAAATAATTAAAAGTATGTTCTCACATTTCAGAATAACCCTTAAGTGAAGGTCTCAAAGTTCCATTAAAAAATGGAGCTCGATACTTATTTAAATGGAACATCCATTTCAAACTGACTCACAGGAGTTCAAGCAGAGGAAGCATGAAGATTACTTAATATTTTGTTGTCCTTTTGTGTCTCACTTTGGAATATAAATTATACTAATAGCTTTTATAATCTCCTTTCCCTAGGAAGCCCTAAACTGAAGCTAGTGTCCTACCGGTTGGGAAGGATTGGAAATGTCTCTCTCTGGTTTTGAAGATCTTTAATTCCCAATGACTTCAACAGGGGTTTCTAGTGCTCAAAAGTTCTAAAAATCAGGCCCTAATTCTAAATTGGCCAGGGAAGCACAGCAGAATGGCATATGGCTTTCTCACTGGGCTGAGCTTCTTGTCAGCATGATATATCTACTGAGACAAAAGGAACCAAATTCAGTTCTCTTTCACAGTAAGGCAAAGCATTAGCCTCTAAGCTTAGAAGTCAGCTGAAATTATGGTGATTAACACAATATTTATAAACCAGAAAGTATCTAAGGTGTTCGTTGCAATGTTTTGGTACCATATAAGATGTTATTTACTTGCATGAGAACAACCTGCAGGCAGCTACTCTGTACCTAAGAAAGTAACTTTGGTCAGAAGTGAGGGCAAAGTGGACTCTCCTGTTGTTGTCCTGTTCTTCTAAAGAATTGCATCACAGCTAACAAATAGCATTTCTTCACAAAAATAATCCTGATAGTTCATACATACATACAATGGAACTAGCAAATTCTTCTGCAATAGCACCATCTGGTGTTGCCCAATAATCTTACTTTTTTAAATTAAATCTCTTTTCTTTCTTGATCAAAAGTAACTTAATTATTCACATAAGGTCTGATCCTGGTCCAACTGGAGTTAATGGAAAAGTCTTATGGATTTCAGTGGTGTAGGATCAGGCCTTCAGTGAAATCTCCCTGGTGTGGAAAGTCTATGAAACCCATGATAACACTGTTCATAGATTCATAGATTATAAAGCCAGAGGAGACCATTGTGATGAACTAGTCTTACCACTAGTCCAGAGAACTTTCCTGAATTAATTCCTGTTTGAAATAGAATATATCTTTTAGAGTAACATCCAATCTTGGTTTAAAAATATCTGGGGACAGAAAATCTATCATGACCCTGGGTAAATTGTTCCAGTGCTTATTTACTTTCACTGTTAAAAAACTGAACTGTATTTCTGGCTTACTTGTCTAGCTTTAACTTCCAGCCACTGGATCTTGTTATAGCTTTGTCTTCTAGACTGAAGAGTCTATTATCAAATTTCTGTTCTTTCTAGTTATTTATCAACTGTGATGAAATCACCCTTAATCTTCTCTTTGTTAAATTAACCAGACTGAGGCTAAAGTTCTCTGAGTCTCTCACTATAAGGCAAGTTTTCCAGTTCTTTATCCATTCTTCAGGATCTTCTCTGAAACCTTTCCAATTTATCAAAACTGAACTATGGACACCAGAACTGGACACAGTATTCCAACACCTGTCAAGGAGAAAGGTGCAGCTCTTCTTGGACTGTATGACTAAGGTTTTCCAACTGTCCTTTCCCAAGGGAAATCATTGCTTCTTTTAACAATCTACATGTACAGAAATGAGGAGAAATTTAACCTTAAACCATATTCAGCATTTTTATCCATTGTAGAGTTATACAGAGATAATATGTGTTCAATGTTCAGACTTTCAGAGTATTTATTTCATTTTGATATGAGAAAGAACTGGTTTTTTTTGTCAATGAAACTTCTTTGAACTAAAAACCAGACAAGTTTGTCTATCAAGGTTGGAAGGAAAGAAATGGATGAACATTTTTCAATGACATACAGCTTTAGCTTTGAGGCAGAAACAAATGCCTGATCTTTGCAATGAATTTGTTTAAGATGTAAAAACTTTCTGTTCTCGGTGAAGTATATACAGAGCGTATACATGAACATGCACTCTTAAGTACAATTGTGTGCAAGGACAGTTACTTACATTATGTTCTTCTATGACCTTCACTGAATTTAGAATAACACATTGTCAAAGTGCACGTCTGTACGTAATACTTTCTCTATACTTCTCTAATCATGTGCTAGGGTTTTTGAAAAGCTTTTTTGATGACCTTCTAGTTGTGAGAAAATGATGCAGCCTACCTATTGTTTTGAGGTCTGTCTTTTCTTCTAAGATCACGCAGTTGCTTACAGGTGCATTCATTTATAACCAATTGAATTTTCAATCAACTAGAATGTCCAAAGGTCTCTTATGAATCCAACTCTCCGTGGTTCTATCTTATTTTTAATATGACAAATACACTCACACGTATCCACTTATAAGTGTACCCATGCACACAAACATGAACACACATGTAAGAGTCATTGGGTGAATAAGTTTTGACCGGAGGCGCCTAGCATAGCCCATGCTGAGAATGTCACAGGCAGGGCAGGCTGAAAAAACACTGTTGTTAGATTTTCCAACCAGTCACAAATTTTGATCCTGGTACCCTGACACTCATTATCAAGAAGATGAAAAAAGAAGCCTCACAGCCCCTTTCATTGCATTCCAGTTTCTGTCTCCCAGTCAGTAAAGTGAGAAGTTATTTAAAACTCTATTCACTATACAAAATATTCTTTTGACCCCCAAAGGGCCAGTCACATTACCAGATCAATACTCGTTTGGATCTTATCCAAAGTACCATGCTGCCAACTACAGCTTCAGTATCTTAAATCAAAGGTTTATATAAATGAAAAGAAAAAGAAGAGGGTTGTTAAATGGTCAAAGCGATCAGATAATTGCATATGCCTTTGGAGTCCATTTATGAGGTTCTTAGCAGCATTGTTGAGTTTCCTGGCTTGTAAAGTCCCTCTAGAAGACATCCAAAGCTTGGACGACTCTATCAGTCCTTTGTTCAAAGCTTCAGTTTGTAGATAAATTACTCCAGAAGTGATAAGCAGGATTAAAGAGAAAATAGAGAAGATGCAACTGCCTTTTTTATCTTTTGCCCTGTGGCTTGTACACCCTTGTCCCAAACACAAACTCACAGCACATAGGCATGGAAAAGATCTTGCGGTCACTTGTTCACAGGCATGTCCCTACATCTCCAGCGGACTCAATGGCATAGCCCTGGCTTCTCTTAATGGGTTTATTGTACAGCTGATTGCTCTTGACTGGCTATCAAACAGGCTAGAGAGTGTTAATACCAAACTGTCTGGGGCTGTCACCCAGAAACACAGCACAGGTTTGAGATGCAGATATATCACACACATTTATAACTCATGATACAAAAGTGATTATCATTCTTAGCAAATCAGGCTCCGTAGCTGTAAGCTTCCATTTTACTTTCACCCCTGACTTTGTTTGATTAAGAACTTTGACACTGGAAGCAGTCAGATGTGAGTTGCGTTTGAGAATCTTTCGGGCAAAACCTATGAAATGGAATAATCTTCCAGGTATGACACTTTTCCAGGATCTGATGGCAAAGTGCTCAGGACAACCCTGTGCTATACCCCAAAATTAGTGTTTTTAGGAAGTTCATCAACTTTCCACGCATTTTTATAACTTGACAAATGTGGTATGTAGTTTGCTAATTCAGGGTATAATTTCAACATCACTTATAGTATGTAATATAAAATTTCATTGCCGTGAAAGGGAAAATGTGACACCACTGGAGGCTTTTGATTGCAGAAGAAAAAATGAGGCTCAACTTAAACACATCCAGCTGGAGATTAGTAGTAAGTGGTATTTTTTTCCATGGAGAAGGAGACCAAAGTTCATTGTTGGGATATTAAAATGAGTTATAATACCATTGCCTGAGTTCCTGCTCTGAATGGAAAATAAAAGGAGCTGCCTCAGCAAAAAGTAGTTCTGAAATAAGCTGTTCAGTGATTTTAGCTTTTGCCTTCAGGCATGAGAGATTGAAGAATTTGCCTTCTTGAAATTGGAAAGAGACTCCTGTCAGTAGAGTGTTAGTGGCGTGTTCAATATCAGCCATAAAGAAGAAGAGATTGAAGAGGTAAAGTGAACGCACACCCTTGGAGTTGGGTGAGTGCAGCAAAAATATTTCCTCATAAATAGCCAAAGAAATATTTGATTTTGGAGAGGAAAGAAAGAAGACCTTTTGCTTAAGGCCCTGAACCGGGACTCAGGAGAGCTGGGTTCACTTCCTAACTCTATCACTGACTTCCTGTGTCAACTTGGGCAAGTCACTTATACTTAAATGTATAAAAGGAGTTAGGTATTGTGATGCTGAGTGTCACAACACCTAGCTTTTAGGTGCCTCTCTTAAAGAATCATTGGGGCCAGAGAGGGAGAAACCACAAGCACGAGAAGGAATATAAGTTGTTGATTCGAGGACTCACTCAGGATGTGGGAAACCCAGGATATAGTTCCCCTGTTCCAATGACTCTTTAAATATTTATCCAGTGTACAACAGGTTCAACAGGAGAGCGTCCCACATCAAACTAACTCATAGCTAGGGCCCTACCAAATTCATGGCTGTGAAAAATGCATCATAGATTGTGAAATCTGGTCTCCCCCATGAAATCTGGTAGTTTTACCCTGTTCTCTACAGATTTAATGGGGGGAAAACTAGCATTTTTCAAGCTGGGGATCCTGACCCAAAATAGGTCATGAGGGGAGGGGGTGTCACAAGGTTATTGAAGGGGGCGGTTGTGATATTGCTTTACTTCTGCGCTGCCTTCAGAGCTGGGTTGCCAGAGAGTGGCGGCTGCTTGTGGGGTGCCCAACTCTGAATGCAACACCATCACCAGCAGCAGCACAGAAATAATGGTGCCAATAGCATACCATACCACCCTTAGTCTTGTGCGGGCGCCTTCAGAGCTGAGTGGCTGGAGAGTGTTGGTTGCTGGCCGAGGGCCCAGCTCTGAAGGCAGTGGCACAGAATTAACGGTGGCAATACCATACCATGCCATCCTTACTTCTATACAGCTGACAGCAGCGCTGCCTTCAGAACAAGACTCTCTGCCAGAAGCTGCTGCTTTCCAGACACCCAGCTCTAAAGGCAGTGCTGCCGCTAGCAGCAACGGAGAAGTAAGTGTGGCAACACTGCGACCCTCTTACAATAACCTTACGACCCGACCTCCCCACCCATAGCTCCCTTTTGGGCCAGGACCCCTATGGTTAGAATACCCTGAAATTTCAGATTTAAATATCTGAAATTATGAAATTAATTTTTAAAAAGCCAATGACCATGAAACTGTCCAAAAGGAACCGTGAATTTGGTAGGGCCGTAGTCATAGCTCAATAGTTAGAGCACTCACCTGAGAGGTGGCAGATCTCTGTTCATATCCATTCTCCCCTTAAGCAGAGCAGAGATTTCAACTGGGAGGACTCCCGCAAGAGTACTGTAACCACTAGTCTGAAGCTTCCTCAGCTGTTTTGTATGAACTTGCCTGAGAGGCCTGATCTGATACTCACTCTCTGAGCAAGCCTACCAGATCAGACCCACCATAGGACTTCAGTAGCCAAACATCTGTCTTCCCTGGCTTATGAATTGCTCTGGAGTTAGGCAGGAAATGGACACCTAGAGGAAGGCAGCACTGCATATGCTCAAAGCAAAAACATTGCACCGAGGAGAACTTTACTGCCAAAACTTTGGCACAGAGTGAGTTTAGATGCGTACACGGTTCATCAGAAGTTTTGTTCATTGCAGTGGTCCCCAAACTGGGACTTTGGCACCTAAAAAATGATTTTAATTGTTGTGTATTCTAGCAAATGAGTTTATTAACAAGAATAGTCACAAAAATAGTAATTGCTCTGGAAACACATTCCTAAGATTAATTGCTCTGGAAACACATTTCTAAGAGTTACCCTAATTCCAGCCAGGACACTGAGTCCCGTCAAGCTATTTGCCATGAAGTGGTTGTGGAAAAGCTACAACTTAGAAATTAATTGCATTTGGTAAATAATGAATACATTTGGGAAAATTGCATTTTTCTCAAACAATTTGCAGTTCTCTGAGTTTAGAATTACCAGATACAAGATCTAAAATTTTCAAAAATACTCAAAGGTCTGTCAAGCAGTGGGAACTTGGTCCCTAAATCACTTAGGCACTTTTGAAAATGGATTTTACATGACTACCTTCCTTTGGATGTTTTTGAGAATTTTACCTAAGGACCACATTTTTTCTTTCTCCATAGCTGATAAGCAGACCGCTTCCAGGCAGCGGAAAGCTTAGTAAACTCAATCTTTCTTTACCAGAAGAAGAGTTGACTGTGTGGAGTTTTCTAATTTTGTGGGTAAAATTACTGGAAATAGTTTATATTGATTTATATTGGTCACTTTCCCAGCAGTGGATCCATGTTGAGCAGGGATAAATGCAGCCTTCTCTGTTTGTACCCTGGATATAATAGGAAAAATCATTTACAAATAAAATTGTGGCCAAAAATGCTAAGGAGTCAAGGAAGATTACTTCATTCAGGAAGTGTCCTCTGAAATCTTTTCATACTCCTCCTTTCTGTTTCCCTTCATTACCCTTTAAGCCAAGGAGACTGAACTATTTGACCCAGAAAGGGCAAGCGCTGTGTTTGTCATGGGGAACTTGTCATGGAGGGGGAATGGATAAATGTGTTAATCCATTTAACTAAGATGGAGTGAATGCTTACCATGGAACAACATATCACTAATGTCTGAAACAGGAGCAGAAAGTGTCTTAATAAATCAGTAACCTAGGAAGCACATAAATTACTTCGAAGGTTAATGTATTTTCCTCTGTTCACCAAATATTTCAAAGATGTTTTCATGAATATTCAAACCTTACAAAAAATCCACAGTAGAATATGTTTAGGGTGCTAGACAAAGGGAGAACTAGGAATAATGGGTTGAAAGTAATCCAAGAATAATGATGAATGAATACTAAGAGAAGATTTGTGACAGTGAGATTTATTTGACTGTATAATAGCCTATCAAGAACAGTGGCAGAGCTGCATCGCTAACCTCACTTAAAATTGGGTTATGCGAAGCCCTCAAGAATATATTCTTGAGAGGAGTCACACAATAGAAGGAGGATAGGCTAGGAGATCTAATGGGCTCTAATGTCTAGTATTCTAACATTACCTTTTCTAAGTATTTGGTGAAGCCTCACAGCATAGGCCACTGGGATATAAATAAGTGAATGAGACATAGTAAAATGTATGAGAACAAGATAATATAAAGCAGAACTATCACACTGGGGAAAATAGGAGGCAAGCAATGACGGGCAAGATCCTTAGATGGAGTAAGTCAGGGTCCTGTCTGATATGTACAGGAGAGAACACAATGAGACATGCAATAAAGAAAGGTACTTTAGAACCAGATCTACATTAGCTTTACTTTAGGGTTCAGGGTTTGGGTTCAAGGCTGACTCAAGTTTAAGGCTGAGGCTTGGATTCAATGGTTCTAAAATCTTGCAGGCTGTTCTCTAAAGACTTTGATCCCAAATGGCAAAGAGGTTAGAGAGGAGAGAACCATTTAGAGACAGTGGATGGAGTAAGAGGACAATTTGGAGAACAACATGAAGGAGAGAGGACAAGCAGGAAAGATTTAATGAGGAGTTTGAGAATGGAGGGGAAAGTTGATCAGGGTGTCACAGTCTAGGGCAATGACATCTGTATTCCCTGTCTTTAGTCTAGCAAGGGCATGCATTCTCAGACTTCCAGCTCCCTGGATATCATTTATTTTTGGTGGAAACACATATCTCACTTCCTACTGACCAGGGTATTCATAGGCTGCACAGCTCCCTGACTATAACTGTGACTTCAGCAACAAGTCAGACTGCCTAAGCAGACTTGCTTTGCCTTTCTCCTCAGAGATAGTTATCAGTACAATTGCCACAGTTCCTACCCATTACTTCTTGTGTGAGCCTATTTATTCTTAAGCAACAAAGAGTCCTGTGGCATCTTATAGACTAACAAATGTATTAGAGCATAAGCTTTTGTGGGTGAATACCCACTTCATCGGTCCATAAACTCCATCTCCTCCGTAAACTCATCAAGCTTAGTCTTGAAGCCAGATAGGTCTTTTGTCACCACTGGTCCACTGGGAAGGCTGTTCCAGAACTTTACTCCTCTGATGGTTAGAAAACTTTATCTAGTTTCAAGTCTAAACTTCCTGCTGGCCAGTTTATATCCATTTGTTCTTGTGTTCACACTGGTACATAAATAAATAATTCCTCTCCCTCCCTGGTATTTATCCCTCTGATACAGTTATAGAGAGCAATCATATCTCCCCTCAGCCTTCCTTAGATTAGTCTAAATAAGCCAAGCTTTTTGAGTCTCCTTTCATAAGACAGGTTTTCCATTCCTTGGATCATCCTAGTAGCCCTTCTCTGTACCTGTTCCAGTTATTAAACACGGGAGACCAGAACTGCACACAGTAATCCAGATGAGGTCTCACCAGTGCCTTATAATGGTACTAACACCTCCTTAACTCTGCTGGAAATACCTCGCCTGATGCATCCCAAGACCACATTAGTTTTTTCATGGCCATATCACATCGGCAGTTCATAGTCATCCTATGGTCAACCAATATTCAGAGGTCCTTCTTCTCCTCCGTTACTTCCAATTGATGCATCCACAGCTTATAACTAAAATTCTTGTTAATTAATCCCCAAATGCATGATCTTGCACTTTTCAGTATTAAATTTCATCCAATTACCATTACTCCAGTTTACAAGATCATCCAGCTTTTCCAGTATGATATACCAGTCCTTCTCTGTATCAGTATCTCCCAGCTCTGTGTCATCTGCAAACTTTATTAGCACACTCCCACTTTTTGTGCCAAGGTCAGTAATAAAAAGATTAAATAAGATTGGTCCCCAAACCAGTTCATGAGGCACTCCACTGGTAAACTCCCTCTAGCCTGACAGTTCAGCAGTTTCCTCACAGAGTTCTGTAGTCCTGCCTCCATCTGCAAGTCTGAGCATTTCCCTTCAGCCTCCTCATATCTTTGCTCAATCATCCGCTTGAACCCTCTTCTAAACTCAACCAGAGTTTCCACCTGCATTTCCAATCCTCTGCTCTTTTCTTCCATCACCTCTATCAGTCAGCACTTCATGCAAATGAAACTGTTTTCAGGTCCCCCCTCCAGTATCATATGCATACTGCAGCTTCCACATCCAGTCATCTTCATTGTGTCCTCCACTGCTTGGGTCACTAACACTGCTGCCTCTGTACCTGTTATAGCCTTCCCACCTAAGTCCAAAACAAACCCCTAACGGGCACCACAACACCACACAGTCCCTTCGCTAGCCTGTCTGTTCCTCTGCTTGATTCTCCTAGTCTTCCCCCTAAACTCCCCTTACGCTCTCCCACTCAAACTCCCCTGTTTACAACTCTGTTGGCTGGATCTTGTGCCGCTGCCGCTGTCACAATCTTATATATTTTAAACTAAATAAATTGCTTTGATAAATTATGAGACACTATTTTATATATACAAAATATATACTACTGGTACTTATCTCACTTTATTGTGTTTACTCTGGATCCTAATGTCGAGTCATTGATTTGGTTCTAGTGCAAATCCATGAATCTCAGTGGAGCTATTCCAATTTACAAAGGCATATGTGAGAGGACAATCAGGCACACTGATTCTATTACCAGTTACCATGGAAAAAACGAACACATTTGAGTTGAATATTTCCTCCAATCCTCTTATGAATTCTTCAGTAGGATATTAACATCTGGTTTTATGACTATATCAAAAAACACTTTATTTTTCATCTAATGATCAAACTACATTCAGGTAGGAGAGTATTTCTATTAGATACAGAAATGATCTGTTTCCCTAAAATTCACCGTATACTGGGACCAGTGCGGTTCAACATTCATAAACAATCTGGAAAAAGAGATACAGAGTGAGGTGGCAAACTTTGGAGACAATACAAAATGACTCAAGATAGTTAAGCCCAAACAGACTTTGAAGAGTTACAAAGGGATCTCACAAAACTTGGTGACTAGGCAACAAAATGGCAGATGAAATTCTGTGTTGATAACTGAAAAGTAATGCATATTGCAAAATATAATCCCAACTATACTTATGAAATGATGGGGTATAAATTAGCTGTTACCACTCAAGAAAAGATTTTGAGTCATCATGGATAGTTCTCTGAACATATCTACACAAGTTGAAGCAGCAGGCAAAAAAGCTTACAGAATGTTATTAACAATTAGTAAAGGGATAGATAATAAAATGGATAACATCATAATGCCACTATATAAATCCATGGTATGCCCACACTTTGAATACTGCATGTAGTTCTGGTTTCCCCATCTCAAAAAAAAGATATAAATGGAAAAGGTATAGAGAAAAACAACAAAAATGACTGAGGATATGGAACAACTTCCACATGAGGCGAGATTAAAAAGATTGGGACTGTTCAGTTTGGACAGGAGATGACTAAGGGGGCAAATGGCAAAGATCTATAAAATTGTGAATGGTGTGGAGAAAGTGAATAAAAAAGTGTTATTACCTTGTCATATAACATAAGAACTAGGGGGTCACCCAATTAAATTAATGGGCAGCAGTTTTAAAACAAACAAAAATTAGTACTGCTTCACCTAACGTATGAGCAGCAAGCCTAGCATAATCGACCTGTGAACTCATTGCCAGGGAATGGTGTGAGGCCAAAAGTATGACTTTGTTTTAAAAAAGAGTTAAATTCATGGAGGATAGGTCCATCAATAGGTATTAGCCAAGGTGGTCAGGGATGTAATCCCATGCTCTGGGTGTCCCTAAGCCTCTGACTGGCAGATCTTAAAACTAGGCAACTAGGATACTGGGCTAGACTGACTATTTGTTTGACCCAGTATGGCCAGTCTTAAGTCCAGAGGCACCTACAGATGGTAGTAGCAAATCAAACTATCTACATTTCATCCTGGCTATGACAAGAGTAGGACATTTTTTTAAAATAAATTGAAAGCTCTATCTAGCACTGAAAAAGTTTTACATTCCACCAAAAGAGCAGGAATGATGCTCATCCAGAGGCAGATTAAACAACATTACAGCAGAAATGACAGAACCTATTTACTGCTTCCATATGACACAGCACTGTGTATAGAAATTGACCTGTTAGACAAATATTGAATATGTGGCTATACTTCACACAAGAGTAATTGTGGATCATAAGTAAGGCTATGAATTAGTCACGGGCATTTTTAGTAAAAGTCATGAACAGTCATGGGCAGGAAATAAAAATTCATGGCCCATGACCTGTCCATGACTTGTATTATATACCCCTGACTAAATATTAGATGGATATGGGACCATTGCTCTGGGGGCAGCAGAGGCACCAGCTACTGGGAGCTACCGAGGCCAGTGGCACCAACTGCCAGGGACTACTGAACAGTGTCTGCTCAGGCGTCCTCAGGGGCTACCTCCCTCCCCTCCCCCTGCCGCTGTTCCCACCACCCCGGGATCATTGCTTAGGCAGTCCTCAGGTCCTGTTGCCCAGGGCCACTCCAGCAGTGCTGATGTGGCTGGCCCTGGAGCCATTTCAGAAGCAGCTGGCTGCGGAGCCACTCCAGCAATGGCCAATGTGACTGTCCCCAGGACCAGCTGCTTGAGCAGTCCTGGGGCCAGCCACACTGGCCTCTGCAGAAGTCACAGAGGTTGTGGAAAGTCACAGAACCTGTGACTTCCATTTCCTCCATGACAGACACAGAGCCCTAATCATAAGCCACAGCGATGTCTCTAATAAAAATCTCTCTGCTGCTTCATATCTTATCTAAAGTCAATTCAATTACTTTCTGTCTGAAAAATAAATCAGAATAAACAACACTAAAGCCAAAAATTTACCCAGCTCTAGTATACAACATGCTACATGGGTTTGGGATCATGTGGGATCAGAGATACCAAGGTCTGAAAGACAATTATAGTAGGCTTGCTGCTCATACTCTGAGAAAGCACCATGGGCTGGAAAGATTCTTTAGGTGGACGATTTGGGACTCAAAATGCCTATATATTTATTAAGTTATAACTTCCTAATGAACCCGGTACAATCTACTTTAATTTTCTTATCTGCCTATAGATAGAATCCATATAAACTTATTTTCTTATTTCTATGAGGAATAGCTGCCTGATAGATAATTTACATTTAGCTGACCCAAGCCTCTTTGAAAACTCCTTGCATGGAAATGATGACCAATGCTGTAGCTTTCTGCATGCTAAGCCACAAAATACTAGCTGCCTCTCAGTCTTGCAGTGTCTGCAGCAAGAGTGTGTTTCTTTCTCCTGGAGCAAAAGAGAAGAGGTTCAGGCCAATTATTGATCCCCACTTCCTAAAAACATGTGTGCATGTGGTCAGTAGCATTATTTGATGCCCCTAAGTGGACAACATGCAGAAATATAATTCTGGACAGCAAATTAGGCATGGCTTTTCATAGCTCATCTAGTTTAACTTCCAGCATAATACAGTTACAGAAAGCTAGCCACTCTTGATTTGAAGATTTCCAGGAATGGAGAATCCAACACTTTTGTTGGTAGCTTATTCCAATCACTCTTACTGTTAAAAATGTCAGCCTTTCTAACTTGAATTTGCTTGGCTTTAACTTCCAGATGTTATCTCTTGTTATCCCTTTCTCCTTTTGATTTAAAGAGCTCTTCTTAAATTTTCTCCTTCTGAAGGTATTTAATATACACCATAACCAAGTCAATTCTCGGTCTTCTTTCAAAAAGCTAAACAGATTGAGCTCTTTCAGTCTCAGCATTTTTTCCAGGCTTCCAATCATTGTAGTGGCTCTTATCTGCACACTTTCCAATCTTTTTCACATCTTTCTTTAAAATATGGATACCAGAACTGTATGTAGTATTTTAGGTAAGATAATCTCCCTACTTCTGCTCACTATTTCCCTAATTATACATCCAAAGATCAACTTAGCCTTTTTGCCACAGCATCGCACTGGAAGCTCATGTTCAATTTGTCTGCTATGATCCTTATTTTTTTTCAGAGTCCCTGCTTTCCAGGAGACAATTCCCCATTGTATAGGTAAGGCCTGCTTTCTTTGTTCCTAGATGTCTGAATTTGCAATCTGACAGACTAGGAAAAAATAACAGTGAAATTTCATGTTGTGTAGACAGATATATCCTACCATGGACCACAATATATCATTCAGCTCTGGACAAGACATTAGTAGAATGATAGATAAGTTGTAGGGTGTTGACAGAAGAACTAAAAATGACTGGCAGGCTGGAGGGTGACAACTAATAAGAATGGGAAATCATAACAGTCTACAAATATTTGAAATATTTATAAATATTTATAAATATTAAAGAGGGAATGGAATTATTTACTGTGGGGTATGCAGGCATGAGTGGAAATTACAGGATGAAAGTAAGGAAAACTTAGGTTGACATCAGGAAAATCTTTAAGTATTGAAATGTATTATTCTGTTCAATAGACTCCAAAGTTAACTGATGGAAGAGCCATCTTCTGAGACTTTTAAACTAGCCTGGACAAAACACTGACAAAAATAAATTCATAGATTTATTCTCTGGAGAATAATCTTGCACTGATAGACATGGACAGGATGGTCTAATAACCATTTCCATATATAACTTCTGATTCTATAATTCTATGATCTATTTTGTAAGCAGGTACTGTTTTTTGAATAGTTAATTTTCTGAAGATATTTTTTGGACCAAATGGTTGTTCTCGCCAAAAAAATTAAGTAAATTATTTGCATCAATCATCACTTTAGTGGGACTCTCATGAATAAAATGATATAGATATTTCCCTGAAGCTTGAATATACATGGAAATTAAACTGTGCCTGGACCTTCTCAGCACAAAACAAATCCTACTCATAGGATAGGAAATCCACAAATTTGGAAAACCTTACACTTGTAATTGTCTCTGTTTTGTACCTGTTCCTCTGCAAAACAGAACATTTCAGTCTTCGAGGCTCTATTTGGCACCTTTAATGAATACTGAGAGCATGATCCAAAGCCCAATGAACTCAATAGAAAGACTCCCATTGATTTCAGTGGGCTTTGGATCAGGCCCTAAATTCACTTTTGGAAAATAAAATAAACAGTAGGATCCAAAGACAATGAGCCTTTCAAAAAACAACAGTATTATTCATGCACCATGAAAATACATTAAAAGAACATTAAGGATGTGATGCAAATCAGTAGATGTGAAGGAATTTAGTTAAGAGCAATGCTTGCCATATGTTTTACAACACATTTCTACAATGGAGTACATTTAAAAAGTAACTAAAAGGACACCCTGTTGTGCCTAGGTGTAGGGTGACGTATGGTAGCCCTACTTTCTTGACTTAAAATTTCCTTTCATATGGCTTTGTGTCACAATTCTACTTTTAGCATACTCTGATAGACTCCCTTTTTAATAGGTAGATAAAAATTCACCAAGATGTACAAAGTTTAGAGAATAGTCTAAAAAAAGATCTAAGAATTTAGGTGCCACGTTTCAACCCAGATTGAGGTTCAGTGTCTCCTCTCCAATCCAGATCATGGATCAGTGCAGAATGAGTGCAGACTGCAGAATGGATAATGTCATTCATAATTCAAGTGAGAGAGGATGTTCTCCTACTCACCATAATATTATAGCATCTGCAAATAGTGGGGGTCTTTTTTAGAATGCAAAGCCATGTCATAATGTTACAGACTTCTGTAGTTTTGCAGACCATTTTAATAAGTTGTTCTCAATGACTTAGAGTGGCCTCTAAATATTATCTTCATTGGCTTTATTCTCATAGGACACTGGGTTTCAGAAGGCTTCTGCAATGAAATGGTAGATAAGGTGATGAATCAGCTAAGTTTTGTCATGGCCTTCACTCACATCACCAGCAGTCAAGCCTGGAAGTGAGGAACTCATGCATTTCTGGAGTCTTGTGATGGGGTATATACATCATCCTGGCTGAATCTGAAGCCTGGGCCAGCCCCCATTAAAGATGAGTTCCACTTGGGAGATGAGCTGAGTGGCGGTTATAAAGGAAGTCTGGAGCAGAAGGCAGCTGGATGGCTGAGCTGAGGCTGAGGTTGGTCAGGTGAGGCTGTAGGCTGGCTGTGGAGGTTGAGAGAGTCTGAGAACTGGGACTTCGAGTGGCAGATGGGTGGCTGAACAGAACTGATATTACAGGCTGAGAGAGAGGGGCTGAAAGATATGTTGGGAAATGATGGAGAAGAAGCTAGGGATGAGAAATGGCTTCAGGTTAGGAAGAAGAAAAGACTAGAAATACCTGTAGCTGAAGAAATGCTAGCAGACAGGGATAGAAAAAAGAGTAAGTGAAGATGTAAACATAGTACATGTTATTCATTTGAAAAAAGTGGGCTAGCTTAGGCAAGATAGCAGATATATTAAGAGCTAAAAGAATGCAGCATGGAGATTTATTAGTAGAATTTACACATAAGGAACAGGCTGAAAAATTTATTAAAACCACAATTTACCAGCTACCTACATTTATGGCAGAAGCAAAAGGGATAATGTATGGGGTTCCACTAGGCATGACTGAGGATGAAATTAAAAGGGGGCTAGGTCAGGGCCAACTGTTGTTTGTTAAGCAGCTAATTAGGATGAAATGGGGGAGAACACAAGCCGTCCAGAGCCATCTGAGTAACTTTTAAAGATTCAGTCCTACCTGATAGGGTTAATATAGGATATCTATTATTCTGGATTAAACTATATATCCTGGCCTCTCTGAGATCTTGTACTGTCATAAGTTTGGGCACGTGGTGGCTGGCTATAAGGGGAAACTGAGGTGTTATGAATATGGAAGAGAACACGTGTCTGAGAGTTGTATGGAAGGAAGAGAACTAAAATGCCTGAGTTGTGGGGTTAAGTATAGTGCAGCATACAAAGGTAGTGTGGCAGTGGAACAAGCAAGAGATACAACTATCCATAAAATATCCTATGCTGAAGCTATCAAAAAAGATTCATAGCAGAATGTGGAACAGGAGGAAAAATGCCAGTGAGGGAAATGAGCTATTGGTACCACAATACACAGTTCAGGGCAGAGAAGATAATATAAGGAGAATAGATGAAGATATACTGCTTGAAGGCAAAGAGAAATTTATACCATTTATGACAGAAGTGATTAATTGCAGTTTACAGACAGGGAAGAAGATTGAAAGAATAAAAAAAACATAACAAAAGCAGCAGAAAAATATTTGCATATAGGCAATCTCTCGATAAATTGCATTCATTTTAAATGAAGGTAATAATGTAGTTTAAACATGGTCCTAATGGTTTTTGCTGGAATGCACATAACTCCTGACCCATGTGTTATTAAACTAAAGAAACTGATTTTGACATGGAAAACAAACCTGACGTGATGTGTACAAGAAACATGGTTAGTGAGAAAGCTTATGTTTAGATTTTCAAGATGTAATGTAATCAGATGTGTCAGCGAAATAATGAGGAGAGGGGGTCTGTATATTTATAAAGGAAGGTGTTAGTTATATTGACATAGTTTTGTACGTGTTGAGTACAACACTGTAAGAGATTCCTGTGAATCTAATGTTTACAACCAATGTAAAATAATTAGGCAATCTAGAATCAGAAGAGTTAATGAAGGGTATTAAAGGCCTGTACATGTATGAGGACCTTAATAGCCATAATGACTTACAGAGAAGCAGGAAAACTGACTATATAATGGCAAATGCCTGGAACAATTCATTGACAAGCACAACTTGGTTATTTCTCAATACTGGAGCACCTACTAAATTTAGTTTGGTGGATGGAAACTTTTCCTGTTCAGATCTGGGGATTCCAAAAAGCAGTATAGCAAGTAAATGCATCTGGGCAATCTATAAAGAAAAAGGAATGGGATCACTTCTCTATGCTAATTACATATCAAGATCAAGGTAATGTTGAAAACACTGAAGGAGTTCCTACTTGGAGCTATAGAAAGGCAAACTGAGGACTCTTTTTTATGTGTAAGTGTGCAGAGTATCTAAATACTGAATGTATAAGTGATAATCTAGAGGAATTTCATGATAATATATAAAGGGAAGGTGTAACAGCAGCCAAACTAGCTATATGTAAGATATTCAATTTCTGCAAGCTCAGAAATGCAGTTCCCAGGTGGCATGGAGATGTTCCAAGGTGGAATGTAAGTCAGCGATTAAAGAAAGAAATAAAGCATACAAACAAATAAAAGTTATAATGAATAGCAAGGACTTAATGAACTATACAAGATGTAAAGCAGTGGCACAAAGAATTATTAAAAAGGCAAAGAAAGAGTTGGAGAAAGTAATGTGGAAAATAACGAAAATTTCCAAGGTTTCAGAAATGTATAAACAAGTTAAAATAATCAAAGGAATACAGAGTAAAAACAAATTTAATCCTGATCTTATAGAGTGATCACACTGAAAATTCTGAGTCAGGATAAGCAGACAATTTAGCAAAAGAGTTCCAAAAAGTTAATTAAAAAAATTAAAATAAAAGGTTTTGTGAGAATGTTTGCTGAAAAAAACTCTGAGCTCTTGCATGGCTGGATAGACTATAAAGATGATGTACTGAATGAAAATAGCAGCATACAGGAACTCAAAAAAGTATAGACAAAAGAAAAATACTGCACCAGGTAAAAATATTATATGTAATCTAATGATTAAGCACCTACCAGGAAGGAGTTTCAGAGCTTTATTGAAATTATATAATATATGGGAAAAAGAATATTGTTGGCAGAATGGAAGTGAGTGGTGTTTATATCAATATAAAAGCCTTGGAAATTATGCACAAAACCAGGTGCATATAGACCTATTGTGTGTGGGCAAAATTATGGTAAGAATGATAAATGAAAGATTAGTAGAATGGTTAGAAAAATGAAATTATAAACTGTGTAGAAAGTGGTTTCAGAAAAAGGAAGATGCCCAGCTGATCATGTTGTAAGATTAGAAACAGCAATACAAAAAACCATGGGGAACAGAGTTTTTGTTAACTGGCTTCTTGACTTCTGAAAAAAGCCTATGGCATGCTATGGAGAGAAGGCTTGTTTTATAAAGTAGTTGCAATTGGAACAAGAGGAAGAATGTTCTGATGGCTAAGAGATGACTTTAAGTGATAGAACCATACATGTCAGGTTGAGGGTGGCTTTGTTGAATATTTATAAAATTACTAATGGCACTCCACAGGGGAGTGTTATCAGCCCAGCCTGGTTTAATATTATGATTAATGATCTCCTGGAGAGTATACAGGCAGGAATAGGTATTAGCCTATTTGTGTACAATTGTGCTATTTGAGTCAAATATAGAAGACTTAAGAGAGCTGCGGAGTGAACCAATGAGACACTCAGGGGGATTTCAGAATGGGGACACTAGCACACCAATAAAACAAGTTATAATTATGGATGCCGGGCCTTTAATTCAGCTTCTTAATCAACACTTAAAAAAATTAGAGCAAATCCAAGCCCAACCTCTGCAAACGGCACGTGCATGCTGCAGGTAGCAACTGGGGAAATGCCTATACATTTAAGAGTGACATTGCTAGATTTAACCTTTTGGGCTAAGGTTAATGGAAATAGTGAAGATAGCAGTATTGAACAAATGTACGAAGACTGTTGGGAACTAATTAGTCAAGAAATAACTGGGTGCCACAAACTTCCAAATGCTAACAAAATCAAATGTGGGCAAAAAGGAGAAAAAGTAGGAGTGGATTAAATCAAAATCTTTAATGGGAACTCAAACTATAGGAGGACGGTTGTCTCCAGTTGTACGTTTGGAATTATATAATAACCCAAAGGGAAGAGACAAAGAGTCCTGTGGCGCCTTAAAGACTAACTAAAGTATTAGAGCATAAGCTTTTGTGGGCTAATACCCACTTCGTATCCTTATAGATACGAAGTGGGTATTAGATTATAGATTGCCCACGAAAGCTTATGCTCTAATACTTTAGTTAGTCTTTAAGGTGCCACAGGACTCTTTGTCACTTCTGCAATTCCAGACTAACACGGCTACCCCTCTGATTCTTGACAACAGCAAAGGGAAGAGTAGAACTATCATATAGGATGACTAAGATTTATGAGTTAATACATGGCAAACAGGGTCAGCATTGCCAAATCTATACAGATGGCTCAATTCTGAGAGAATGGGAATGGCCTCTTGAATCCCTGAAACTGGAATTAAGAAATCTGAAACAGTCCAATTTTAAGGCCATTATGACAGCCAAATTGATGTGTTTACTATTGACATTGACCTTGATAAGAGATGTACACCCAACTATGACTGCTATCCTATCTGACTCTTTATCAAATCTAATGGCTTGATAAAGCTGATTAAAGACCACAAACAGGAAATGAAATACATCAAGGAAATGAACTAAAAAGACCTGGTCTTTTAAGCCCTGTGAATGTAGAACTCTCATTTAAGTCATGGACATTGGGCCCTATAGCTGTATCTTTCTGTATATAAATATGTCTTGGCAGCCTTATTTACAACCATCTTTACATTTTTCAGTTGACATTGATAAAACTTACCTAAGCGGACCAGCTTAGGGAAATTGACTGGGGTTTTAAATTAGAAAGGGAGCCTCGAAAAGCAGGAATGACTTAATCAATTAAATATTGTTCTTAACTATGAAGATAGTGCAATTAGGGATTCCTATAGTAATAGTGTGGATTCCAGTCTGTGTTGGGATACTGGGGAATGAAATGATAGATAAAGCAGCAAAAAATGCCTTAAAAATGGAAGCTTATACAAAATTCCTTCTAAGTAAACAAGGCTTCAAAAGTCTGGTTAAAAGAGAACTTAAATAGAATGTCAAGAGGAAAAAGGACAAAGATTCTATGAAATATGTTCTAAACTTGAGGATAGAGGTCAACTTAATAGCTCTGATAGAAGAAGCCAAGCAACTATATTTAGAGTTCTAACTGGTCACTGTGACCTGAGCAGTAAATTAAATTTCCTAAACAAACACAAAGATGAGTTGTGTGACGCATGACATGTCCAAGAAACAGTTGAGCATCTGCTGTGGCAACGCAGGGAGAATTACACAAAGAAAAATTCCTTACGAAGAACTGAAATGCCTCAGGGTGGACAGATTTAGTCTGAAAGGTTTGATGAAAGTGGAGTAACACTGAAATATGATTGTGCTTTTTTTTTTAAGGATACAGGACTGGGTGAGAGGATATAGAGTCTTGTTTATGTGAAAGCTGAGCTGTGGCTGTCGTACCCTAAAATGACAGGAAAAGAAAGAAGGAACCTGGGACTAGAGTGTGGGACTAGAAAATGGCAAGACTGGACAAGTCAAGGAGGAAGTCCAGGAGGGTAGTTGGGCAGAGGGTCACATCCTGAGTAGCAAAGGCTTATCGAAGCCCAGAAGAGCAAAGGTGAAGGGATGAAGCAAACTCAGGTGGTGAACCCTGGGAAGTGAGTAAAGGAAGCATAAGAGGGATAAACAATCAAGCCCAAGAAGGGCAGAATGTGGTTTAAGTTGGCAATTTTGTTTTGGGGATTCTGTGGGATTCTGGCAATGAGGGAAGGATGAACTTAGACAGGCTATGGGGGATGCTTACTGACAGGTTTGGTAGGAAGAAGTCCAGGGAGGAGGCAGCAAGTTATCTGGTGGAATGAACCTCGATTGCCTGTCCTAGGGTTCCTGGGCTGGAACCCCGTGTAGCAGGCAGGCCTCAGTTTACCTATCAGCCACTGCTAAGGTGGCATAAAACCCCTGAGAACAGGATAAGGACAACTGAAATAAGAGTGTGAGGGAAGGATTTGAGCCAGGCTGACTGCTTTGAACCAGCAGCCTTATAAAAAAAAGCCTGGGAGTTTGCCTGGGGAGAGTTCTCACAGAGTGCTTTTGCCTTTCAGGTTTCATTGAGCAGTAAAGACAACCTCTGAAGAGGCTCTTAGAGGGATGACATTATGGACAGTGAGTGATCAGCTGTTGTGACTTGCACAGAAAATGCCATGTTTGTCTTTCTCCCAGAGGACAGAAGTGACTTCGTCTGTATGAACTGTAAGCTGGTCTCCATATTGAAAGAGAAGGTTAAAGGACCAGAGACCCAAGTATCAACCTTGCATTGCATCAGAGAAACTGAACACTTTCTGGATAGAAGTCAGTATTTTGTACTGCAGCCACAGCCTGCTGAAGAATGAGAGAGGCCAGTGCAGAACGGGGAAGAAAATTGGCAGCATGTGACCTCCAGAAGAAGACAGAGGAGAACCCATGTACCCCCAGTGCAGATGGAGGTAAGAAACCATTTTCAGTTTCTCTGAATACGAGAATGGCTCACTACAGTGGGGAATGATTTGGAACAGTTATCTGAGGGAAGTGATCAGAAACTTCACTATGCACTTAGCAGGCAGAACTTGTATGTGCTCTTTAAATAGTCCAATAATTTGCTTTTGTTAGAGCACAGCATTGCTGCCAGTAATTCTGGGATCTATATCATACCCTGTCATTAACTTCCTAGTGTGACCTTGAACAAGAAACGAAACAGGTTTCCACCTCAGTTTCTCCATCTGTAAAATGGAGATAGTGGTGTGCACTTGCCAGGGTTTTTATGAGGTTTCATTAATGTGTAATGTAGTAAGATGAGGCCCTGAAACATAAACCCTTGTATCAGAGGCCCGATATGAGGCCTAAGGCCTGAGTTAAAGTAATGGTCAAGCTTTGCTAACATAAAGCAAAGTTAAGATGTGAGCTAGAGGCAGGCCCTGATCACATAAGTTGGCAAGGAAAGGGCTGATGTTGCAAAAGGACACAGATCTAAGATGTACCAGAAGACTGGTACATTCCGTACAGATAACAAGGAACAGGCTGACCCATCCTAAAGACAGGGGCAAAAGGGTAATATGATGGATGGAGTTGTTTTGCTCGAACCAACCTGTACAATGTGAGAGGCGGCACCTTACTACATAGAGGGGATGTACCTTCCTACGTAGAGGGGATGCATCTCAATACGTCAGGACTGATGTGTAACTTGTTTGTACCTGTGTATAAGAATACGCCCCTGGGGCAGTGTCTTTGGCCAGCCTAGGGGGCATTAGCGATCCTGCTTCTGACTGAGCTGAGTCCATTGTCAGGGGGCACAAATTTGTAGTATGTCCCGTAGAGTCTACGGGGAACTATCACTGTGCTTCATTTGGCAATAAACCTGGCCCGGGTGCCTTCCTACCTTACTAGAATCTGTGGTCTTTGGGGGTTCTCTTGGGTCTGCTGTGTCAGTGATCTGCAGAGCTGAGGCAGCACACAGGGGGAACACGCACGCAGCGGACTGATATCATCATCGAACAAGAGCAGAGCACCACACCGGTAGCTACTGACAACATGTAAAACACATGTGTAATACATTCTAAATACAGTCTTATTTTATTCCCTGAAAATATGAAGGTCAAAAATGCAATAAGGTCATAAATAGCTCTCAGGTCCCTGCCTACCCTGCTTATTCATTATGTCCCAATTATATACTGAAACATATGCATGCAAAACAAAGAGAGGTTGACCACAAGAAAGAGAGGCTTTCAAAATAGAACCACCCAAAACAGGCTGAACTCAAGACATTTTAGAGATCAGGCTAAAGCGTTTCCATACCTTCCTTTCCCTTAGACAGTACTGCTGCATGCATCTGTTTAGTCTTTAGGGCATCTTTGAAGACTTTCTCAGCTGATTCTTTTGTGAGGTTTGCACATCTGAATATGAAATAGAGCAGTTCTAGATGGCTTGTACTGACATAAGAGCTGTAATGAATCTGATCCCGCTAACGTATATTCTTAACCTGACTCAACACATATGCATAATGCTTACGAGGACACGGCTCTCACCATGGTACTAATCCATGACAGAAATGCACCGCTTACTAGCTGTTTTGCCAAATAAATGGGCATTACCACCCTGGACAATTCTTTCCCCTCCTTGGTGAGATCATTTTTGTGTTTAGTTTTACTCCTTTCAGAACCACTTGCAGGCTATCATAGATTCAGTGGGATGTGTGGGTGCTCAGAACTTTTAAAAATCAGGAGGCTTATAGTGCTATGCTTAAATATGGATTTGGGAACCTAACACAGGCCCTCAGGCTCAAATGGAGGCCAACTGCATTAATCTGGTGTGTATGAGATAAGCAATGAGTGTAGGGATTGCACAACTGGGTCCTGAGACTTTAAATACTTTGGAGAAAGGGCTGCCTGCATTTTGGCTTTGCTCAGCGTAGAACAGACTGTCAGTGCTTAACAAATAATAAATGATAATGGCTAATTAAAATATGCCTACTTACATCAAGGCTGAATATGACCCTCCATCCTATATGCTGAATATGGATCTAGGCAGCTGTGGTGCCCCCTGTGATGCTATTGTATTCCTATTGTTACTTATCATCAATTAGTAACTCTTCCGTTTGCTTCTTCTAACATTATTATTACAATAACATAAAACAGATTCTGCTCTTGTGGAAGTGAGACCTCTAAAAAGGTCACAGGCTGTCTTTCATTAAGTCCCATTTTTAAATATGATTTTTAAAGTACAATAAATGTAAATGTCCATTTTGTTCATGACAAAATTCTCAGATCCCCGTAAAGATGCTGTGCTGAAATACGGTTTTAGTAATATCTCTTCAAAACAATAGCTGGTAGTACCAAGGGTCCCTGAGCAAGGCTGATATCATCAGTTTTTTTAAGAAAGAATTCCAGGTATATGCTTTTGTAAAATAAAAAAAGAGATTTATTGTTAATGGAAGCTAAAGAGAATATAATGGAGAATCCAGATTCCTCCCATTATCTTTAATAGTATATTTTATTGAAAAGATGACTATATATTGTTTGAAATACAAAAGCGTACCATAATCTCTAAAATAATTATCTAATCCTAGAAAACATTACTTTTTGTTCCATGAGTAAGCTTTACTCCTGTGAGCAGTTCCTGTGACTTCACTCAGACTATTGTTATAAGTAAGGTTTATGACTCCAATTCAGCAAAATACTTGGCTTCGGTGGGAATACTCATGTTCTTAAAATTAAACACATACTTCAGTGCTTTGCTAAATAGGGTCAGGGTCTGATTTATGCACATGCTTAAAGTTAAGTGGTTTGTTGGATTTAGGTATATTTGCATAACGTTTCAATATTGGCTCCTAAATCTGTAGGGAAAAAATGTAGAAACTGTCATACCAGATCAGCCCATAGTTTGCCTAGTGTAGTATTGTGTCCCCAGTAGGCGCTCCGAAGGAAGGAATAAAACTCTCATGTTGACGAGCTTACAATAGCATACCCACACTGGGAGTTTCTTTCAAATCTCAGGCTGTTACCATTTGAGGGATGATGGGAGGAAGCATAAAGTTGGAAAATCTTGATCTGATTAATCATATCCTTTAATTTTGTATCTTAGCTAATGTGACTGCAGATATATGTGCTCTGTTAGTATGAATATCAGCCAAATTTATACTCATTTTTGTATTAATAATGTTTTGGGGCAACAATTACTATAATTGTGTATTAAGGGAGATGTTCAGTGAAGACACACATAAACTGCAGATGAGAGAGAGAGTAAGGAGTACCAAAATCAAACTAAGCATAGGCACCGTGGGAGCAAATCTAGGACCCTAGCTCCAGGAGCCACAAAATGAGTCAGAATCTCACCTTTCATTTTAAAGAAAAACATAAAAAATGTGTCCTGAGGGTAACTGATACATGAACCTGTAGACAATTTGAAAGAGAGCTGTGAACAGCCCCATTCATTTAATTTTGAAGTCTGCTGCTACCCAACAAAAAGGTGAATCAACTGCATATGGTTAGGGATAGAGAGGCCCCATAGGGGTATGGCTAGGACCTCAAGTAATGTTAATGTGGCCATGGGGAGAATAATAATAGCACTTTACAATTATACACTATGGTACCCGTCATCCAGAAGTATTCCAAATACCACAGTGATCGGTGCAATACACAAACCTGAAAGAACAGAGATAGTGGAACAAACTGGCTGTTATGTACACAGGTGCAGCTCCATTAAATTAAAGGGACTACTGGAAAACTTGACACTCCCACCTGCCACTGAAATGCAGCCATCTTTGAGGTAGAGCTCAGCAAACAGCCTATCTACAAAAACAGAGTTTTGGAGTGCAAAGTATATGAGTCATTCCTTCAGCTAAAATTTAGGGAAAATTTAGGTTGTCAGAAAATAATTGCCCAAGAGAGGAAGTGTCAAGCGGTAATGATGTTGCACAGGTAGATAGACTAGATATTTAAAATGTTTCTCTCCCCTCAGAATGTATTTGTATAAGTTTCCTCTTCCTCATTACAAAAGATATTTCTTAACTTTCCTTCATAGCTGCTAAACTTTGATGTGCACTTGGGCCAAGTTCATCCGTGCTTTAGTTGTAATGACTCCAAAGGAGTTATTGCAGGGATGAATTTGATCTTTACCTATTTCTCCCTACTCTCCCTTGCTCTCTGTGTTGAATTAAATATTATAGTAGTATCAGTGGTATTTACAACTATGCTGTTATGCATATGGAAGCTGTAAAATGCAAGGTCATGACTCATGACAAATCAACTTTTTTCTGCAGTCTCTTTAACAGTGTCTGCCAGTAAATCCCATTGGTTGTTTTAGTACTTCAAAAGCTATCTCCCTTTCTAAGCATGGACGAAGAATACTTCAGTCCTGTACAGAACTGTTCTTCTCTCTATTTCTTCTGAGCTCACTCAGACTTGACAGAACTGATTATATCTTTCTGAGACATGGAGACACATCTCTAAGTAAAACTACCTGCAGTAAATGTCATTTGTTTTCCTTTATCAGTACTCAAGATGGTCCCTGACAGCGTTGTTTAGTTTCTCAGTTCTTCGCTGTAGTTGCGTTATAACAGATGATGACTTATGTTTGTCTAGTACCTTTCATCCAGAAGGTTCCAAAAGTGCTTTACAAAATATATAAAAGGAGCACTGTACCCACCACTGACATGCAATCATCTGTAAAATGTGCCAGCTGTTCAGACAGTGAAGAATACTATGACTAAGTGAAAGGACACAGAGAATTTAATCCTTCATTTGTAATCTGAACAGTTCTAACACCCATCCCTTTGAGAAAACATGCCACAGGTTCTTACAGTGAAGAAGGCAGGACCTAATAGGTTCTCAGTTTATCATGTCATCTCAAAGGCAGCTCTTCCAGGAACTCAGTGCTCTTTATCTGCAACCTGGGGCTATATGTTTGTTTGTAGCACAAGAGTTTGTCACATGTTCCTTTCTGCACCCCGTTTGAGATACATTACCTGCCCTCACAGAAGACGAGAATATATAAGAAGAGAAACAGGAAAGTACGTCCTTCTGGATTATGCCTCATGGGCGAAGAACAATGTGTCTCTGCATGCCTACATATAACAATGCTTAGCAGTTTTATAGCATCTTCTCTCCAACGATCTTAAGACATTTTACAAATGTTAAAGGAAACAGCTTCACAACATGTATATAAGGTAAATCACCCTCATGAAGGCCATTTTACATAAACGGAAACTGAGACAAAGTCAGCATCAATGAGTACCCAAGCGAAGATCACAAAAGGACTTCACTGGATACACTGAATATCCTATGTGCATTTCCAAATAGATCATATGGTGATACACATTCCATTTTTTAAAACAAAAAAACCCAACAGACATAACATTTTAAGTTACCTAAAAGATCTAAAAGGAGTTGCCAGTTCCAGCACCAAAACACTTGTAGGATAATTGATAACCTTATCACATTTATCACAGCTGAGTTTCTTGGAAACATGTCAGACTGGAACAATCATTAAGCATATGTGTTCTGATTAGCTGATGCCTGCTCCTTATGTAGTCTTTTACACTAGAGGTTGTTGGGACATTTCTGATTAAATGTTTTTTCATCAGGAAAATGTCAATTCATTGAAACTGAAACTATGATTCTTCCCAGAGCCTCTCACGAATCACACAGAGGAAAGCACCAGCCAAATCCCCCCCAGCTCCTAGTCTTGTACCTCAGGAATATACCGTCTTGCACTGCTCAGGACCCCTTCTTGAGCAATGGAAGTTTATTAATTGTTTTGCTATTTCATCAATGGAAAGTGAATATACACCAGCCTTTGTAAAACTGAGAAGATTTACCAAGCACTTCAGGCAAATTCACTGGTAAAGATAAATAGTAAAACAAGTTTATTGATTACAAAAGATAGATTTTAAGTGATAGGCAAAAAGTCAGAGCAGTTACCAAAGAAAACAAAATGCATGCACAATCTACATCTTAAACCTATAAGACACTAAGCAGTATTTAGAGCAAGCAGTTTTCTCATTCCATTGGATGTTACAGTTCACAATACACAAGTTTCACCCTTAAAATCTGGGCCAGTTTCCTCTGTTGGAGTCTTGAGCCTTCTGAGCATCCTTGTTGCTTGTAGCATAGGTACAGGGAGAACAAAAGATGAAGCAGGAGGCCACTATGTTCTGCTTTATACCCTTAGTCCATGTGCTTGGAGAACACAAGTCCAGGCATGTCTGGTGGGCATTGCTGAGTCACCAGGCAAGGCTGAGCAATTCCCCCGGTTATCAATCACTGTTAAACTGGGAGGGCTCGGTGCTGGTCCGGTACTAGTCAATATTTTTATTAATGACTTGGATAATGGAATGGAGAGTATGTGTATAACATTTGTGAATGATACCAGGCTCGGAGAAATTGGAAGCACCTCGGGGAATAAAATTAGAACTCAAAATGACTATTATGAATTAGAGAATTGGTTTGAAATCAACAAGATGAAATTCAAATTAATAAGTTTAAAGTACTAAATTTAGGAAGAAAAAATCAAATGCACAATTACAAAATGGGGAATAATGGTCTGGGTGGTCGTACAGCTGAAAAGGAGCTAGAGATACAGTGGGTCAGAAGTTAAATATGTCAACAATATGATGTAATTCTGAAAAAGGCTAACACCAGTCAAGAGTGTATTACCAACTGTTATGTGTAAGACACAGGAAGTAATTGTTCTGTTCTGATTGGCACTGCTGAGGCCTCCTCTTGAACTGTGTCTAATTGTGGGCAGCACATTTTAGGAAAGATGTGGACGAAGTGAAGAGAGTCCAGAGGAGAGCAACAAAAATGATAAAAATGCTTTAAAAAACCATAACCTATGAAGAAATATTAGAAAGATGGGAAAAAATGGCCATGTTTAGTCTTGAGAAAAGAAAATTGAGGAGGGACTGAGTAATAGTCTTCAAATATCTTAATGGGAAAGAAGATGGTGATCAACTGTTCTCCATGTCCAATGAAGTTAGGACAAAGGGTAATGGACTTAATTTGCAGCACGGGAGATGTAGATTAGATATTAGCAAAAACTTTCTAGCTAAAAGAGTAGGTAAGCTCTGGAGTAGGTTTCCAAGAGCGGTTATGGACAACCCATTATTGGAGGTTTCTAAGAGCAGGTTGGACAAGTAGATATCAGGGATGGTCCAGGTTTGTTTGGTCCTGACTCAGTACAAGGAGCTGGACTATATGACTTCTTGAAGTCCTTGCATTCCAGCCCTATTCTAGAGATTTTAGCAATTTTTCAATCAATAAAATCTCTCCCTACCCAGGGATTCATTTACAGAAGTATAATTCTTTGTTCTTTAACTGCATGTTACAGCTCTCTGTTGCTACGGCTGGGGTTTAAGGTAATCCCAGACTAGTGAAGGAGTATTGGTCAACAAGTTAAACAGTTATTTTGTTCATTCCTGTATCTTGACCAAACACTAAGTTGGGTAACTATGTTCTGACTACATAAATCACCCCCTACATTTACAGTAATAATTAATAATGAGTTTGAATCTGATCTTTTCATTCCAAGGTAAATCTGCATAATTGTGACTCCATCTAAGGCATGGAGTTAAGCAAAAGTGTAAATCTGGTGTAACTGACATCAAAATCAGGCTCAATATTCTTCTTTGTCTTCTGAACAATCGCCACATTTCACCCCAGAGGTGGCTGCATTTTAGTGGTGGATAAAACATTCCCTTTTTTTAAAAAAATAATTGAACTGATAGAAGGATGAAAGAAGGTTTGCAAAGATAAGTTATCATTAGTATTATTGCTGCTACTTTTAGCTAGAGATGAAAACTACAGTCAAAAAATTTAAACCAAGCTGTGAGGAAACATCTTAAATGTTGATAAAAAACCAAAAGTTGGACACTTGTGGCTGGCAATTTTTCACCTAGATATAGATCTGCAAGTTTGAGAACTATACCATCAGCTGGGTGAAGTATCTCCCTAAATCACTCCTGCAGTTTCCTTTGGATACAGAGGATTCTAAACGTCCTGTCATACACCATTGTGCTCTGTAGTTGCGCCCTGTTAAAGTGTTGCCATAATCTACCTCCAAGCTGCATGCATTTTTGTAGTGGCCAAGGGAATTCCTGAAGAGATAAAGTGAAGTCCTTTCTCGTAATAGTATGAGTCATGCTGGGGAGCTGAGCTTAAAACATAGTTCTGCAGACCCTCGTATAATTACTAGAATATCCCTACTAGGATATAGCAGGACAATTCATGACAGGCAATAGCACAAGGAGGTCATGTGCCCAGTGGTGGTCCACTCAGTTGGGCGTCTCCCAAAAATAATGTGTGCTACAGAGTAAGAATTCTACTGGTCAGTTAGGAGGCTGGTAATATTCCTTGGCTTGCAAACCATGTCCCCTTGGGGTCACCATACCGACAAGTGCAGGAACTGTCATTCTGCCTAGTGCTCTTTGAAGTGTTTGTTAAGAATTTTGTCCTGATGCTGCCTAGTGGGTTAAGCGGGGGAGGAGCTATCTGCATTCTGTTCCCTCACTTGTACACAGCTGCAGCAGGGGCAGGATGGGACCTACAGCTTATAAAGTGATCTGAGATCCTTTGGTGTGGCAAGAACACTGTAAATGTAAGACATCTTGATCAACTTCCCCTCCCTCATTAGCTGGGTTGCAGATGGACATGGATGGGGGAAATGGAGATGGTTCTTGTTATTGGGAACACAGGAACTGATGTGGGAAGCCTCTGGCTGTATGAGTGTAGGATATTAAAATATAGTCTGGTCTCATTCATTGAGCTATTCCTTATGCTACAACATTATTATCCCTTTAGTAAAAGACACATAGCTACTGGAAGTCATTTTGCTGCAGAACAATATTAATTAACACATCATTCTGCACCATGCCACAAAAAAAGTGCCATTAACTTCATTAAAACTATGATCTCAGTATGTTAGCTTAATACAAAAGGTGTGTCCTCTTCTTTACTGGTTATTTTATAAAAGATGGAATTGGTGAGAGGAGTTCTGTACATTTTTATTCAATGTTAGGAACGGACCCTGAGTTTGACTGGAAGCTTCATTAATATTCATTCATATATAATTGCCTTAATTTTTGTTATAATGGCTTCAGTTACCAACTGTTTGATTGATGGGACTTGTGTTTTCCCCATGAAGGAGGTGAGCTATATAAAAATAAATAAACTTGCCATTCATGCATATTTTTAGCTGCCTCTAATTGCAAGCTAGCTAAATAAGCATGAAAATCTTACTATGATTGATAGGATCTCTCCACTGAAGTGATTGTTTTTCATGAAGTTGGAAGGTGCTTGAATCAACCTAGTTCTAAAATTAACTGGAAGCTGCATCCTACAGAATCAAAAATTCTTATCTAAATTAGAGATGAGAGTGAGGCACTTAAATACTTTAGCTATAACTATGGGCAGCCACAAAAAAAAGGCAATCTGTAAAAATGCTATGCAAACTCAAACTGTGCATTGAGATAAAGATACCCAACAGGTCCTATCCATCTATAAGTCCTATAATTCTGTAAACAAAGACTAGCTGAATTACATTAAGAATTATTTCAATAATATACAGGAGGACACGCTGTTCCCCGCTCCTGCCACTCTCTCTCTCTCTGTCTCTCTCTCTCTCTCTCTCACACACACACACACAAATGTGAGCAAGAGACTTGGTAAGAATTCAGCATGGGTGAGAAAGCAAGGTGGATACAACACGTAGCTTTATTTTGATTTTCTTCTCTAAGAATATCCTTCTGTGCCATGCCTGTATTAGGTGGAAGTCAGACACTGTCACTGTAATATATTGGGAATTTTTTATTATGCAGGGAGTGACTCGTGCACATTGATGCCTCATGGAAAACTTTGGAAGTATCACTTTTAATAGGTGGCATGATTTTGAGAAATGCAGGAAAATATTTTCCTGCAATCAGGATTTTTGTTGGTTAGCATTCCATCCACTGTTTACTCCTCAGCTGAAATTATATCATCCTGTTTGATGTAAAAAAACCAGTTTCCTTAGGGAGGATGGTGGTGTTAAAAATGGGATTATGTCTTCAGGTGGCAAATGAGCGACAGAACCAAATGAACTTCTAAACCCATATAGATCTTCATGTTCATACAATATGTCCCTTAAAAGGAAAATAATCCAAAAGTAATGAGGTATCAGAAGGGCTATTTCTAATGGACTATTTTCTATGAAACACTGGGTGCTCTTTAACCACTGTTAAAAGTGTAGGATGATAGGTATATCTGTCTCTCTTACTACATGTAAGAGCTCAGAATCACTCTTTTAAAGGAAAATTTACAGTTGTGCTGTAAAACCAATAAGTCGTCTTTGTGGCACCGCCGAGACTAACACATTTATTTGGGCATAATCTTTTGGGGTAGGAGGGGCCTGGGGAGAGGGATAGCTCAGTGGTTTGCATATTGGCCTGCTTAAACCCAGGGTTGTGAGCTCACTCCTTGAGGGGGCCATTTAGGGATCTGGGGCAAAACATCTGTTGGGGACAGTAGTTGGTCCTGCTAGTGTAGGCAGGGGACTGGACTCAATGACCTTTCAAGGTCTTTCCAGTTCTATAAGATAGGTATATCTCCATATATTTTATATTTTAATCCACTTCATCAGAGGCACAGAGCAAAAAATACAGTAGGCAGGTATAAAGATACAGCACATGAAAGGATGAGAGTTGCCTCACCAAGTGGAGGCCAGTGCTAACAAAGCCAATTCAATCAGAGTGGATGTGGCCCATTCCCAACAGTTAACAAGAAGGGGTGGAATATCAACTGAGGGAAAATTACTTTTTGTAGTGACCCAGCTACTCCCAGTCTTTATTCAGGCCTAATTTGATGATGCCAAGTTTTCAAATTAATCCCAGCTCTGCATTTTCTCATTGAAGTCTGTTTTTTAAGTTTTTTTGTTGAAGAGTGGCCACTTTTATGTCTGTTATTGAGTATCCAGGGAGATTGAAGTGCTCTCCTATTGGTGTTTGAATGTTACAATTCTTGATGTCTGATTTATGTCCATTTATTTTTTTGCATAGAGACTGTCCAGTTTGGCCAATGTACATGGCCGCTGTTGGGAATGGGCCAATCCACCTTGACTGAATTGGCTTCGTTAGCACTGCCCCCTCTCTGCACTTGATAAGGCAACTCCCATCTTTTCATGTGCTCTATATTTATATCTGCCTACTGTATTTTTCACACCATTCATCTGATAAAGTGAGTTATAGCCCACAAAAGCTTATGCCCAAATACATTTGTTAGTCTTTAAGGTGCCACGAGGACTCCTCGTAGTTTTTGCTGATACAGACTAACATATCTACCACTCTGAAAGTTGTGCTGTAGATATCCTCTGTCTCTCTCGAGGGGTTGAGTGGAACTGGAAAGACCATGATCTTGGACATCATCAGGAACAGAACCCATACACTCCAGAGTTAAAAGCATAAATCTCTACCTCTTGAAGTAAAAGACCAAGTCCCCTAGCAGACTGTGTTCAACAAGGACAGAGTGAGCTGTGCAACACACTATGAAAAGTAAGTTGCAGAAGGTCATGCGAATGGTAGAAAATCCAAAAAGTACATCAAGAAGTGTCTGGATTAAAAGCTTGTACATATTTCTCAGCTAGCCAGCAGGAAACATATTTTGGGTAAAGCTCTCTGAAGTTATGCATAAGGTAAGAAAAGACAAAACATCCTTGTTTATCTGCTCTTAAGGGATACCGACTAGGTTCAGTCAGAGTGGCATGGTGTGATTGATAAACAATACTGAAACAACCCAGACAGTTCAGAGAAAACAGGCAGTTCTGTGTAGGTGCCTCTGTGCTGTTTGATGTATATATTGATAGATGTTTGCCATTCCTGTTACACGGGTGATGGTTTTTTTCTTCTCCAGACATTTTCATTTAAGTGGAAACAAAATAAATTACAGTTAAAAGCTGTATTCATATGCCTAAGGTTAATAAAAGAGCTTAAAGTTTATTCTTAAAGCCTTTATTTATTGAACTATGAATTTATTATACAATTAAATAGGTCCCAATGTATAGGGACAGTCCCAATTTTGGGGTCTTTTTCTTATATAAGCTCTTATCTCACACAGACCCCCCAACTCCTGTCCCAATTTTTCAAATTTGCTGTCTGGTCACCCTACAGTTAAATCAAATATTGCATTGCTAATAGCCTTGAAGCAATAGCAATTAGCAATGGAGAATGTTTACAAATTGATTTATTGCCCCAAATACCAGCCTGATAGCCAACTACCAGTGTAACATGGCCTGGTTGTACCCTTCTGCTGCTTTCTCTTTACATCATTTACTTGTATAATCTCAGGTACAGCATATTGTACAGGCCTCAAATGAGGGAAGACCAATTCCCTTCAGCAGAAAATCTGGCCCTGTGTATCTAATGTTTACTCATTTATATGTTTCAGCCACAAATAAACAGCTGTAAATGAAATTTTGAACCATTTTATGACAGGTTCAGAAAGGGCTAAATCCTAAATTGTGCTGGGCTACTGTTGCGCATCTGCAAATCCACTGACTTGAACAGCAGATGTAGATGTTCAATGGTCTTCACCACCTGGCAAGAACTGGCTTAAAGTTTTTAACACTGCTCTTTTTTAATTGAAAATTTAACTTCCTGGGAAACTCCCTGTTACTAGTAGGAGAGGGATAGATTTGATAGATAGATCAATTTAGCTGATTCCAGAACAGATTCATTTTCTTACGGGTATATAAGAAAAGGAAGTTACATATAAGTTTCTAAATGAGCAGGAAAGGAAATCAAAATTAAAGCAGCTCCTTTAACCTTGTCTTACCTATATTGCCCTAAACATGATATTTATTGCAACATATAACACTTCCCATATACCCTTGCATAAGATTAAGACTCAGTAGCATATTTATCTCCAATACTACTTCTTAATTATCTCCCATCAATAAAAAGTAGATTTGTGTGTGATAATTAAACTGAACATATGTAGACTGAAAGTGGTTGGGATGAATGTGGACTGGGCCCTTGTGAATTCACTTGGTTAATAGTAAGGCAACTTCAGGAGTATGTGCCTACATTCTTTTCTCTGGGCCTGATTCGCATTGCACATAGTATTCATCCATCTGGCTGGACAGAGCAGCGTTGGCTGATAATGAAACATGTAGAAACTTCCGCAGCCTCATTCCTTTCATTGGTGGACAAGAGAATGCCCACAGATAGCCGCACAATGTGTACAGGGAATTTGGGCTACCTTCAAAACACATATTATTGTGAGGTATTAAATTTGTATAAATGGCACATAAGATAGAGTTCCACTCTTTTAATCGCAAATGTACATGCCTGTCCTACTCCCTCTGTCTCTCTCACCCATCCTCCTCTCCATGTAATCTATTGCTGACAGTGACAATAAGGCTATGTGTACACTTACAGCTGCACACAATGTGGACATAAATGGCAGTGTAGATGGTGAAGCACTGTTTACTTACGTAGAGTAAAGATATGCCAGAACCTTAGGGTATGTACCCTACATGGCTGTCTATGTGCCCAGGCCGTCCCTCCCCCATCCATGCTATTTTTAGCAGGGTAGCATCCTGCAGCCTCCCCACCACCAGAGCCTTTCACTGTGGTGTGGTCACAACCTGCACCTCTTGTACCTGTAGCTACACATGCCTATACTTGTGCTGTTGTCTCAGGTAAAGCTTAAGATGACACATGCTATAGTAAATTATGAAACTGAGGTGAAAGAAATTCCATATTGTCCCCTCTCCTTGAGCCACACTGACAGCCCTTTCCCCCTTGAAAAAAGGTCAGGCCCAGCTGCAATTGTCACCTTCCCAGCAAGCAAGAACATGAGCACTCTACCATTGAGACTGGTGCTACAGAAACCATAGGGCTATGCACTGTAACCTGCATAGGCTGGAATAGTTGGGCCAGTGTGAAGGAAACTAAACCAAAGTCTGCTCCCAAACCAAAGTCTGTAGCAGAAGCTGTCACTGTGCTTGTTTCCCCTTTTTCCTGGAGGTGTTGTGTATCAGTGTAATATACTGGCTTTTTGTGTGGAAGAACAAATGATAACGATGTTGACTAGTGCCTAACCCAAAGAAAGAATATGTGTCCCACTAATTACCTAAGCCAGGGGTCTCCAAACTTTTTTGACCATGCACCCTCGTATAAAATTTTTTTTGAGCAGGCACTCCCATGGGAGAAGCCCCGCCCCAGCCCTGCCCTAGCCCCACCCCCATCCACTCCCTCCCACTTCCTGCCAGACTGTTCCCCTCAGATCCTCCCCTCCTTGTCCTAGGTAATGATGAATAGTAAGGCCATTTGGTCAAGTATTCTTTTTACTTTTTCCAAGTTGAGTTGAAGATGGAAAGGAAAAGATTATCCATACATTCCTGAATGCTAGTTACTGAAAGCATGACACCCACATATTTAAGAACACAAGACTATTCAGAAAGCTGCAAGCAGAGACATTCCTTCCCAACCAGTGGATTACCATTGGCAATATTCAAATACCAGTAGTGATTCTGGTGGATCCAGCTTACCTCTTGCTCCTGGAGCTCACAAAACCATAAATTGGCTGCCTCAACTGCATCAAGGAAAGACTCAACTACTGGATCAGAAAGTGCAGAAGGAGAGTTGAATGTGCTGTTGGTAAAGTGAAGGGATATTGGTGCTATTTACTCACTAGATTGGTTCTCAGTGAGAAATATTCCAATGGTTATAGCTACCTCATGTGACCTAAATAATATTTGTGAGGCAAAGGGGGAAAAGCTGCCAGCATGATGGAAGGAGGAGATAGAGCAGACTTTGAACAGCCAGACAACAGCTCAACATGGAGCCATGCAGCTGAGTGAGACTTTAAAAGAGCACTTTAACAGTCAGGGATAGTAGTGCTCTGTATCGGAATTTTCTGTGGACCTGAAGCTTTGAGTGCAGTTGGGAAATAGAGGGGTAGCCGTGTTAGTCTGGAATTGCAGAAGTAATAAAGAGTCCTGTGGCACCTTAAAGACTAACTAAAGTATTAGAGCATAAGCTTTTGTGGGCTAATACCCACTTTGTCGGATGCATGCAGTGTACATTTGCTGTACATTTATAAATATGACTGGGGGTGTTTTCCAGAACCTCTGAGTTTTATTTTAAATTCCCTATGATGAATCTTGCCAGATAATACCACTCTGCTTTCCCAACTCCCACTAAGAACCTTCATACTAATCGAGGGCAAAACCTTCACTGCCAGAGAAATAAAACACCAACCCTGAGACCACCCTACCTTTTAAAATTATTCATTCAGCTCTTGAGTTCTCATGTTTTCTGCTGCTTTGGAAACAACTGAAAATGCATGGAAGAGGGGAAGGAATCCAGTTTGTTTTAATGTTTTCTTCCAGGGTTACTATAATGCAGGGGAAGAACCTGGCCTCTCTGCACCATCCCCTTGCTGCTGGGGCGGGGGAATCTCTGCCACCTTCTTCCCCGCACGGGCCCTTCCCTTGCGGTGCCTGGGGCCCCTCCCTCTCACGTGTACTGCCTCTTTGCTCCGGGAGCCGCAGCGCCCGGGTCCCGGGTCTGCGGCGCGGCGCCCGTCTCCCGAGGCCGGCCGCACCACGCCGTGCCATCTCCCGATGGCCAGGGCCAGGTCTGCGATGCCCAGCTCCCAGCTCCCGGCGCCCGGGGCCGGGTCTGCAGTGCCCAGCTCCCAGAGCCTGGCGGCCACGGCCGGATCTGCGGCATCCGGCTCCCAGCGCCCGGCGGTCGGGGCTGGGTCTGTGGCACGGCTCTCCACTCCTGGGGCCCGTCACTACGGCACCCTGTCAGTGGTTTCGAGCACCCCCTGGGCTGCACGCACCCCAGTTTGCAGACCACTGACCTAAGCTACAAAGAGATCTCTACCAGCTCCCGTAAAAGATGCGTATGATTTTGAAACTGAAAAGCCAGAGTTCTAATCCCGATTCTAATGGTGTGTGAAGGAACTGTGATTTACCAAAATTAAGTTTCAAATATAGAAGTGTTCTTTAATGGCTGCTATGTTCAGGGCATAGCCATAAAGAAGTTTCATTAAAAACCTAAAAGACTTTCTGAAAGGTTACAACATATGGGTACTTTATTTTGGATAATCCAGAAATTTAACGTAAGAACCAAAGTCAGACAACACAGGCTGCTGGTTAAGACTGAGAAGCACAATCATCTCATCTTGCTCTAGGCTGGCTCTTTGCTGACTGTCTACAGAGTATCCAGATCTCACATTACCCTCAATACCACCTTACCTACAAGTTATACCAGCAACCCCCTTTGGATTTAAAGTGACAACTTGAAATTTTTAGTTTTCAGTACACCCCAGATCTGCCACCAGCCTAATGTTTCTGTACCACATAACTAGAATGAAATGAATATTTTACTCTGGGTGTCCATCTGGGTAGCAGAGCCTTCCCATCAAAGGCAAAGAGGAGCAGGCCCCTTTTAAAAGTTGCCTAACAACTTTCAGTTAAAGTTTCTTAAGGGACAACGCCAGTGTGAGTCGTATTAGTGGTACTAGCCGGACCTTCTGGTCAGAACTGTGTGTGTGTAAGGACCGGGGGGGGGGGGGCAAAGGAGCGGACTGGACCCACTAGGGAAAAAACTTGGGAGGACCAACGTGGTTGATAAAAGGACATAAACATAGACTCTGTCAAGCGGGGCAGAGAGAACCAGACTGGAAGAGATGCTCAGACCCAGGAACCTATCAGGGTGTCAGAAAGAGCTATGCCTGCCTAGGTCACTCTTATGGGGTGATAGTGCCTTGGGTAAATCAAATCTTACCTTAGGTAAGACAGATGTGAATACAAGTTGTTTGTTGTTTTGAAACCCTTTCTCTCTGTTTTGTTTTTGGTTGGGTTCATTTGTTCTGACTGCTAAATAAAAATACTTTGTTTCAAGGAGGCTCTTTCTCAGTGGCACTGATTAACAGCTCCCAGTGGGAGGAAAGGCAGATGCCCAAAGCCTAGCTGTATCTGCAAAGTGCTAGGTGGTTAATATACACAGGATAGTGTACCCAGGTCCCAGTCTAAGGGCAAAAGAATGGTGAGATTCTACCTTGAGACAGTTAAGATCAAGTGGCCCTAGACCTGAGGGGAAACACATTCAGAGAGACCAGAAAGAGCACAGAGCTGTAACTAGCCTCTTAACTGTGACTGTTGTCTTCAGCACATGAATTTAGTACATCAGACACAAGGCCTCCCATGGGCAAGTCTTCCTTGTTCCTAGATCCCCAAAGCCAATCTATCGTATCAATGAAAAAGAAGAGCATAATTGAAAGGCTAATCTCATATATCATAATCTCATAATATCACACTTTAGGGTCCTTGATAGGCTCTCAGCTATGTGACGTAAACTACCCTTGTGAGTTATGAGAGCTCTGCATGAAGCAGATGTTGACCATAAAATGCACTCAATGTTTTTTTTGTTAATGTCCTTCAGCCTTTGATTGAGGTCACAAAGATGTTCCTTGCTGTCTGAAATATGCATATTTATTTAGGATTTTATTGTACAATAATTTAGGGGAGTTTTTTGGTCACATTGTTTTTTCCTATCCCTTGTTAATAAAATTCTCTCTTCTAAACCTGACCTCTAGAGAAGGACAGAGCGAGTGACACAAAACAATTTGCAGGTAAGATGCTTGGTGCTTTTAATGGATTTATTTCTTGTGAAAGGTGCAATATTCCCAGATCTGCAGACTCAAGCCCTCTGTTCACGAACAGAACAGCTATAACCTACAAAGCATCACTTGAAATCTTGGCCCATGTCATTGTGTCTCAACGCTGTTCTAGCAATTTCACTACTGGGGTGAGGGGAGAAAAGCCTCAGTGGGGCTGTACTTTCATGTTCCTATCTCTGTAGGACAATAGTCCAGACAACAAGACCATTCTCTATCTTGTTACCCTATGATCTTCAATGCTATTTCAAAGAGAGGTTCTCTTCTGTAAAGCATGATACAAGTGATTAAGATCTAAGAGAAAAAGAAGCAATTAGAATCCAAGTGTCATTTGAAGTGAAGAGGGGAAAACTTTTTTTTTTCCAGCTAGGCTATATAGCCTCAATGCCTCCCAGAGCTGTTACACTATGTTTCTAGAGATACCTCCTTCTTCAGGCAAGTATATCTCAGGTGCTCAGTTAATTATTCTGCTGGTTCAGAAAGCCTGAGGTGAGCATGGTTACTCATGTACTCATTCATCTGTAATTATAAGCGTCAGAGTTAGATGTTAACTAATCCTCCTTGCATACAAACATCTCCAAACAGATTTAAGCCCTAACATGATACAGAAACACATAAATAAACTGTCAACCATATGCAAATCACCAGCCCTGGGGAGTCAGAAGAACAAAATTAGTAACATCACAAGATAAAGAGTAAGTATTAAGTTAGCAGCCAGTCTGGAATTCTGCAACTAAGTTGATGAATGCCCTATGAAATGGATGCAAGTTAAAAAGAAACAAGTGTATCTATAATACTGCATAGTATTATATATACTCAGCAATACCATGAACCAGCTGGCACAGCCGCGTTCAGCACTGAAATCAAAAGAAGTCCATGCAGTCATGGGTAGTGGAGAAGTGGGTGGGGTGGCTTTGCGAGGGGAGGTGTTCTACACAGCAATGGAGAACTGTTTGATTTGGGACCTTGGCCATGAGAGATGAAGTCTTGTATGGCATTACCTGTATGAATTGCAAGTGCTATTGGTTTTGCAAGTGAACTCCCTATTCAAAAACAACACCCTGTGCATAAAACAAAGCAGGCATGCAGTCCTCAGTATAGCATTCCCTCATTTCTCTTGCATAGGAAAAATTCACCAACTTTTCTTCAGCTTGTTAGAAGTAAGGATAACTAGCACTATTTGGATGATTCTGGAGTGACAATTAATTATCATATTTAGTTGTTCCAGCAAAAATATAACAGGACAGATCCTCAATGGCTGTAAATCAGTTTAGGTACCTTTAATTCAGTGGAACTTGAGGATTTGTATCAGGTGGGAAATCTGGCCCAATAGAAATGACACTACTAGGTTCTCCTTTGAACTGAAAATGTAGGGCTAAGGTTGTGGGGAGACCAACAACATGACAATACTCTGAACTGAATCCTACTCTGAAATAAAACATAGGGATGCTCCTGATAAAGGACTATGCTAGATGCTGGTTTTGATCCTCGGATCTGGAGTAAAACACACTTGCCTCCCCATGTATGTGTTTACATGACTGTATGCATTCTTGATCAAGTTTAGTTCCTAATGTAATGGTAAGATCAGACACAGGGCCTGATTTTGCACGGCCTCACAGCTTGTGTGGCTGTGCACCTCCTAGTGGGGCAGCTGCCCCACTCCAGCAGAAATAGGGTTAAATCAGCCCTGCAAAGGGTTGTAGCTGGGGAAAAGCAGCCCAGCAGAGGGCTGCAACAGTGAAAGCAGCTGGGGCATAGCAGCCACAGGTGTGGCTTGGTCAATTAAGGCCAAGCTAGCTCTGATAAAAGGGCTGAGAGTTTGGAGCTCAGTCAGAGTCTTCTCCTCTAGCTGTGGAGGCAGACTGGCCTGGCTGCCGGGGAAGCGTGAGAAGGTACCTACAGTGGAGCAGGGCTGGGGGAAAAGGCCAGAGGAGCGGGGGAGCTCCTGGCTGGCAACTCCCCAGGCTGCAGGGCCTAGTCTGTGGCCAAGAAGGGGTACTGGGATTGCAGGGGGCAGCCCATGGGTAGGCAGGGGCAGGAGGCCAACCCTCCTTGCCTCTGATGACTGGATTATACAGACTGCAGTTGGCTCCAGTGAATGGGGGCTAGATGGTGACCAGCAGTAGCCCATAGGCTGAGGCAAGGTGGGGATAGTGGGTGGGGGTTCCCAAGGCAGGGGAGACCTAGTGAGATTGTGGGGGTACTGCAGTGGTGCAGCACCCCAGGAAAGAGGGCACTAGGGTCTGGGAGGTACATGGGGCCAGTGGCAAGTGGGACATTGGCCTGCAGAAGGCGCTCCAGAGGCTGAAAGAGCAGATTCCCTGGGAGATCAGCAGGAGGCGCCGCAGGGGTGAGTCGCTGCTCTGCTACAGCACCCCTATGAATACTGAGTACAAGGTGGGGGTAAAATGTTTCTAAATCAGAATTTCTGACTTAAATTGGGAGCACCGTTTCACACACCCCGCACACCCACTCTGCAAGGGTTCAAAATGGCTGCTAACGTGAAAAGGCCTGGAGAGTCAACAGCCACCGTATTTTGGAAAAGAGAAAATAAAAAGGGGAAGTAGCAGCAGCAGCATAAATTCTTCTCTCCCTTCTCCTACAAAACATAAAGGGAATATTACAACTGTGGCTAACATTGATTTCACCTGAAATTTCACGTCGTGAAATTTCTTGAGCAGCAGTTGGCTGCATGTATGTTTCAAAGCAAAAAATCTAAATAAAAATTTTCAGAAAAATGAGATTGAGTAGTGTGAAAGCATCTGAAGCAAAGCTCTGGATGATGTATTTTTATTTAGGAGAAGGGAAGAGTACTTTTTGACCACTCTGCTTTGTATAAACTTATGGGCCAGATCCTCAGCTGATGTATGTTGGTGTAGCTCTACTGATTTACAGCACATGAGATGCTGGCCTTTGTTTTATTTGCATGTCATGGCGATCTAAGAAAACCCTGCAGAATTCAGCCGTTTACTCTCCATACAAATGTTTATACAGCAACAGGAGATCAGGCATCTGACAACACATTTTCAGAATATGAAAATAACTGAGACTCATCTATTTTTCTCACTGAATCAGCAGCAGTAGAACAATTTTCTCATCTATTTGTATGAAGAGGAGCCCTTCTCCCCTGGACCATGACCTTAACCCATGCACCATTGTAAACTGCCCTTTGATGAGTGAGATGCCAAATGAGAAGTGCCAAAGGCTGTGTCTATGAGGATTACATTTTGTAACTTATTTATTAGATGCTTTGTGTGAGGGAAAGGGCAAAGACTAATGAAATGTAATGTTGTTGCTGTTCATTCATTTATATACTTACTTACAGGTTCAGGAAGAATTTCCCAGCAGGAGCTAATCCCTATTTGTAAAGAAAGCTGAGAGAAGGAGGAAGGGATTACAAATAGTTACAGAAACAAAATGAAGACACTACTCTGAGCTACAGTTATAACATAGAATAAAAAAAAAACTTCCTTCAACTGTCCCCCACCTATAAACATCTAGACAGTGCTTCTTAGTGGTTAGAGCACTGTACTGGCACTCAGGAGGCCTACGTTATGTTTCTTGCTCTGCCACTGGTCTGCTTAGTTGTTTTGGGGAAGTCGTGTCCCTGTTATGTGCCTCACTTTCCTCATCTGTAAAATGGGGATAATGGTACTGTAGCGAGGCGGTGTAGTGCCCAACCGCCTCGCAGAGGGATGAGCTTCCCCAGAGGCAAAAGGGGGTGGAGCTGGAGGAACCTGCACCCATCCCCCAGAGGTCAGAAGTATAAAAGCTCGGCTCCGGAGGGAGCCAGCGGAGGGGCCAGAGGTCACAACCAGAGCTCCTGAACAGGAAGCCTCTGTGACCCAGCCTGAGCCCGAGAACTGGCCGAGCCTGCCCTGCGCCCGCTACCTGGAGGAAGAGGGACCGAGCCTACCCAGTCCATGCTACCCCCCGAGGAGCCTCCCAGTCTGCCCTGTGCCAGCTACCCGGAGGAAGAGGGACCGAGCCTCCCCAGTCCGTGCTACCCCGAGAAGCTACCGCCTCTGCCTCCATACAGCGACGCGGAGGAGCCCATGGAAGTCACTGCGCCTAACCAGGTACCCTTTGAGGGGGAGTTAGGAAGTGGCCCAGGGAATGAGTCTGAACCTGTGTCAGTGTGTTGCGGTCAGGATCCCCACTGACTGCAGCAGGTCTGTTACCGCTGCTAGGGCCCCGGGCTGGGACGCAGTGGAGCGGGTGGGCCTGCGTCCCCCCGCCACCCTTAACCACGGGTGGCAGTCTCCCCCTCAGCCAGACGCCAGTGCTAGCTGTCTGGCGCCGCTCAGCCCCTGCTTGAGGGTCTGAGCTCTGACTTTACCCTGCGTTTATTGCCCCGCCTGGGCCTTTCAAACTGTTGCTGCTGAGCCCCTGCTTGAGGGCCTGAGCCTCTGACGTTACCTGTGTGTGTTGCCCTCCCTGCTTCCGGGCTAGGGCGTGCTGAACTGGTGCTGCTCAGGCCAGGCTGAGCACTTGAGCCCCAGGCCTGGGTATTCCCCAACCCGGCTGAGGGGTGCGTTGCGAGGCGGTGTGGTGCCCAACCGCCTCGCAGAGGGATGAACCCCAGTGGCGACCCCCTATAGGTACTAATCTCCTTTGTACAATCAGTTAAAAGCCTGGTGGTATTACTATTCTCTCAGCCCTATCTGTTCTTCTGGTTTTTATCTCCTTTGCTCTGGACCGCACCGTACAAGTGGAGAGGAGGAAGAGGAGGAAAAGTTTGAGAGTGAGCGCAGGGGAGATAATACTATCCCTGGAACAATGCACCCTCCCTCCTCAGGTCAGCCCTTCACTCCAGCAATTTTCAGCTTCATCCTATCTATTGTTCAGTAGATGATGGGGTAATGCCAACAGACCCCAGTTGTTGGTAGACAGGATTGAACAGGGGACCTTACTGCATCAGCCTCAGTCTACTGCATAAGCTAAAAGCAAGCAATGGAGATATTATATGTAGATAGATTTTCTCTCTCACACACACACACAAAATGGCACCTCACCTTAAAGTGAGCCCAAGCACACTTTAAGGTGAGCGTTTGTTCTGCATTGTGAAAAGACTTCTAGTAAAATGGCCCAGTTCTGTATTTTTTTCCCCAGATTGTTTTGCGGGGATGCTCATTCCTCTGAGCCCTTCCCATCTATGTTCAGCCTGCCTCCTCCCCTCATATAAACTTGCCCTCCCTCAAAAGAGCTGCCTCCCTCTCCACAGATGCAAATTCCAGTTTTGTGAAATGGCTCCAGAACAGAGATGCTAGGACTGGGGCAGAGCTGACACATTTAAAGGGAACATCTGCAAAATTGCTCCATATTATCTTGCAGACATGATGGTTGTATTTAAACAAGTAGCTGAAAGCACATATTAATTCCGTGAAATCCATGTTAATATTCAGCAATTTAGAGGTGCTTGCACACATTTTAACAGCATAATGTTCTATGTGGCAGTATCAGCTATTCCTCAGTAAATCTAATCCCATACATTTATTAGTTTCCATATTTATTTTTTAAAATGTTCAAGATGTTCTTTTAAAGGCTATGGTCTATTTTAATTTCAGACATGAAATGGCCATGAAACAGTTGGAAACACTGACTTAGGGCTATTAATGCATTGCTATTGGAAATTGTTCAATTAGGATAATGTCTGTGTGTGTGTCTGTGTTATGATTTTGCTATCATCAATTTATACCTTGCATTACTGTTCTGGCCCAAACCTAACAAATCAGACCCACAATAGCCATAGTCTTTGTGTCTATGTGTATTTCACTCACTGGGCAGATCACTAGGCTGTCCAAGGACATCGGTTGAGAGAGACATGAAGGTCATGATAGATCCTGCAGTGAGTGGTGCTGCCTGAATATCATAGATCTATGTTATCATCTATTTTACCATGCCCATGTGTTGAGCTTTTCATAGTAAAAACACACAGATATTCAATCATAGAATATCAGGGTTAGACGGGACCTCAGGAGTTCATCTAGTCCAATCCCCAACTAAGTCATCCCAGCCAGGGCTTTGTCAAGCCTGAATTTAAAAACCTCTAATATTCTTGGCCTGAAGAGCTTACAATTTAATAATGGACCTGGTGGACTGCAGTGATGGTAAAATGGGAAGGAGAGAAGAAGAAGAAGGGAGAGTATTCAACAAGATGATTATTCATTTGCTCCTCTTAAATATGGGTATATCTTGGCAAAACTGTCCAAAGTAGCTAGTGATACTGAGTACCTCGATTCTGGGTGCTCAACATACGTCACCCTAAAGGAGCCTGACTATGGTGGTGCTCAGCACTTTCTGAAAATCAGATCTGTGCTTTTGTAAAAGAAAATGAGTACAAACAAAAGTAGCAATAACCTTTGAAAAATGGCCTGGTCTAGAGCTCTAAGAGGAGTAGCATGACCTGTGAGGCACTGTACAGTCATGGGGAAGTCACTTGCAGAGAAGTTCTCAAAGGGGCCCATCTAAGACTTTCTGCAGAGGATTCAGGAAGCCATTTGGGAATTTTCCAAGCAAAAGTGTGGGGAGCCACTGAGCAATTTTCCAAGCAAAAGTGTAGATGTTGCTACTGCTATGAAAATCTGCTCTTCATATTGGGTGCAAAAAAGGGGATGTGCTCCTGGCTGGCGGTTGAGCACGTGAGCAATAGCATTTTCAAAACCCTCCCTCTGTTTTCAGCCAATGTGCTATGGCCCATTTCAAAATTTCATACTTGCAAACTGCACCATCCAAGGTCACTTCGGACACTTTACCAATCCCATCACATGGTCCCTGTGTCCCAGGCGATCAGTGGGATGACATCATCAGATCCTGAGCTGATAGAGAAGTGCTATGAATAGAAATGGAGATGGCAGAAACAACAGGTTGTGTGTACAGCCAACAATAGAGCAGTTGGTTGCTCATGCTCTTTCTGTGCCTACATCTGGACCCCTCAATACCTGTTTGAGCCATCCCTGCTCTTTGAAAATTAAGATTCTCTGTGCTTGAGTTGTCCCATCTGTAATATGGAGAGAATACTTACTTACGTCCTTCATAGGTGTGTTGTATTGCTTACTCAGACAAAATCATCTCTGGAAAGAATGGGTTATAAGTATCCAGAGATGGAGCTGTGCTAAGCAGTGTTAGGGAAGTCTCTCTTCTTTCCCCACATTATTTCAAACACTCATTCTGAGCTATTGTGATCCTACAGATTTCTACTTTAAGTGGGTAATTTATTTGGATTGCAGCAATGGCAAATTTCTTATCACTATCCACTTTAGAAATACCATTTTGTTCATGTTTGTTAGATAACCTTAGATTTACAAGTTCTTCAGACTTTTTGTCTGGTAATTCAATATAAGTAACTTAGAACCTTAACACAAGTGAGTTCTCAGCTGAGAATTAATTTGGCGGAGATTGCAAGTATTTGTATCTGTTCATGTGTTTGTAAATGATAAAGTCAATTACTAGCACTTTAAATAACTTTGTATGGTACTTACCTCTCTTGCAACACTCTATGGTTCTAAGCACATATTTAAGACTATGCCCGATTTTAATCTAATGCATTCTTCCCACTGTGAAATTCTGTAGTTTATCCCAATTTAATGCACAGTTTGTTTCAGATGGAATATGTGAAAGTGCACAACTCGAGCTGCAGTCTGTCTGAATCATTGTTATAAAATATCCTTTATCTACATTGAATCAGAGCAGGTTTTAACTATCAGTTGTCCGTCTTTTATTTCAACTGATTATAATATGATCTAAGTTAATAAATCAGCCATATAGGGCAAGAGTCTGATATCTGTATTCTGGTTTAGTAGCAGCTTAATCAACAAGTAGTCATTCATTTTAATGTGACTTGTCATGGACTGTTCAATAGAAGAGTATCAAAATTTAGCATGTACTGTTCAGATGTTTACATGTTCCCTCTAAGAGTTGAGTTAGTATAAACTTGCATGCCAGTGTTTTTCAAACAGGAGAGAGTGAACTAAATTCAGCAGGGAACAGAGCTATAGGCAAAATAATTTGAAAATAAGCAACTTTGTTCACAGCTCTTTGTGGGATCATATTTATTGTATGTGAGTGTTAAGAATGCCCACCAGGGCTTAATGAAAATATTTACAGATATTACTTTACTTTACAGATTTTAACACAGGAAATTATTTATCTGAAAATTCATACCAGGAAGTGATTTGTTTGCTATTCCTTATTCCTCATTCTCTTATTTAAAAACAGTCAACCAATCAGGGTACAGAAACAATACCGTATGACTTAAATGACACACTAGAAATTTTGAACAGTCCACAAACAATTCATATTGAAATTTGTTTCTGTACACTATCTGGAGAATTCTTACTTACAGATTCACAGAAATTAAGAGTTTCTGTAATTATTCACAGAAAAAAGGGCTGAGATCACAATTTTAAAACCTGTGTGGCTAAAGTGCTAATTTGAAAATTTGATTGAGATTTTTGCATCAAATAACTCAGCCAGACCTAGCAGTGAATAAGTAATTGTGTAACATGTGGATCATGTATAAGTTATTCAGAAAATAAGGGAGTTGAAGAGAGTGTAACTTGCATTGATCAGGTAACCAGTGGGTATGTAAAAGGAGTGCAACTTACCCACTGGTAAGAAGAAAAAGCAGAAAAAGCAATTAGCAGGAGATTGCAAGATCCACCCCAGTCTCCAATTCTTTCTTTCCTCCCATTTGCTCTCTCTCTCTCTTTTTCCCTCTGTTTTGGAATCTACCTTTTTTTGATTTGTTTTCTGTCCCAGAACAAGCAGATCAGGTCTTACTAGGGGCATACGGCAGCCAGAGAAGAATAATGGAGGTGAACTGAGAAGAAACCCCACATCTTTACTGCACATGGATTGAAGTTTTGTGGGAGAAGAAAACTTGGGAGAAGGGTCTTATCAACTGTTGGAAATAGGCTAATCCACCCTAATTGAATTGGCCTTGTTAGCACTGACACCCCCTGACCCCTGGCTCAGTAAGGCAACTCCCTCCCATCTTTTCATGTGCTGTGTATTTATACCTGCTGCTGTATTTTCTACTCCATGCATCTGATTAAGTGGATTATAGCCCACGAAAACTTCTGCCCAATAAATTTGTTAGTCTCTAAGGTGCCACAAAAACTTGGTAAGTTTCATATTTAATTGAGGATATTTTACATAACTACTTTCCATCAGCATCAAGATTTACCGAACTTGTATATTACCAGCATTAAAAATGTCATGTCCAGTAAATGTTTTAAATGTGTAGCTCCTTTCTTTGTATATTATACATGTATTATAAATGCTGAAATGTCATTCTCATACTATATTATCTTCTTATACAGCTCACTGTGAGATTTCTAGTAAAATATAATTAGATTGTGAGGTAACAACTGTGTCTATATATCTCTGTGTTTGCACAACAGAGGTGTAACACACTGTGTCATAAACCCATATAGTGGCTGGTCCACATAGAGGATAATATCTTACAACTGCTGCCACTTAACCAAAATATTGCTTTAGCTCCACTGACAAAAGCTAATGATCCAGGGTTATTTTCCTACTGACAATCTTCAACAGGTAGACTGTTGCATCTAGCAGTATAGAAAATTGCTCCTTATTAGAGCCTCTAGATGACACCAAAATACAAGTAAATAATAACATATATTCTAAATGAAAATTATTATGTATAGTTGTGCATGGCACATTACAGAAAATAAACAGGGCAGGGATATTTAATAATACAGACACTAAGTATAATAATGCTTCATTTTTATTTTTTATCTGACAATACACTATTATTTTCCCTTATACCCAGTACAGCTGGGTAATTAATCAATGGATGTTACTGAGTGCATAAAGAGAAAATGCTGTGTGAGCTGATGAGGAAGAAAGAGCCTGAAGAAAAGTCTATTTCTAAGCAACAAAACCTATGAACAACTGTTGTTTTATTGGGCAACATTTGTCCATCACTGGTATTCTAGCTGGGCAAAGCAATATGGGTGATTGAATTGTCATAAATAAAAGTAAAGATTATTTTGTTTTATTCCCCCTCAACGTGGTTAAAGGCCATAACTAGCAAGAAAGACCAGAAGACTGAGCACACCCTTCCTCCATCTCCCTTGTACAACATGGAGGGGAAGCAAGGCCATAACCTCATTCCTTATATCAGTGCCTTCCCACCTCTTTTGGAGAGTCTGGTATAGTGAAATCAATGGGAGTTAGGCAGGTAGGTGCTTTTGAAAATCTCAAAAGGCACCTGTCTGTATTTTTATGAGCCTACATGCCTTTTAAAGTCTGGCCTTTTGAAAATGCCACTTAGGCTCCTAAGTTACTTAGGCACTTTCAGAAATTGTACCCATGTGCTTGTTCTTTGTTAGAGTGATATAAGAGGATCAGATCATTAATGAGAATAAACTATATGTAGGAGTGGACAATTCCAACTGCTAAAGTGAGTCATAGAGTTAACAGGGATAACAGGGAGTGTGTGTTTCCAAATAATGGAATATGTGAAGTATTTGACTACAGAAAGAATGTTTTCATTTTCAGATTCACAGATTTGCATACAACAATCAGAAATAGAGCAGACAAGTCTATGGATAGGTCATCGCAGACTATGAACAGAGGTCAAGTTGCTAGCTAATACAGGACATCAGGATTCCTCTCACTGCACATCAAGTTCAGTATCATTTGCTTGTCATGAGATACTGGGAGCTATTCTGCATTGTTCTGTCCTTTCCTAAAATTGGATCCTTTCATTGGCTACAATGGGATAATTTGCAGAGTAAGGCAATACTCAGTACGAGTAAAAGTCCTATGACTTGGCTCACTCTCCTGGGAGCTGAGATTGTGTTAGCTATATTGGGAAAGGTAACTTCCCCTAGATCTTCAAATAGCTGCAACGTTCTTTATTTAACTGGCAACCTCACCACTGTGAAGTGGTAATGATCTCCCTATCTGTGATAAATAAGGAAACAAATGTGCTATCTTTCCTTTGTGGACTGGTGGATTTGTGTTAATTTATAGGGATGAACTCAATTAAAAAGAATGTATTAATTTTCTGCAGTTTAACTTATTTACAGTGACTATCCCTGTCCTGTGGATGGATAGCTCTGCTGGTATATAAATATTTTACATTTTAGAATAAAAGCCTAGAATTCTTTGCAGCTCTTTTCTTGTCACTGTCCTACTTTTTGCATAGCTTGCTTGACAAAAAGTCTCCATGCTTTACCTACCTGAATTTATTACAAAAACCTTTGGGACTAATTAGGATTTGTATAGTAAAGCAATGAGAGAGAGAGAGTCTCTCTCTATATATAGTTCCCTGGTTTTGTGCCTTGGGTTATTCTGGGGGCGACCAGAGTCAGATTCGATTTATAGAGGCACATTTGTTGCTCATCTGCATTAATAGTGCACAGTACAACACTACCAGCAGCAAAAATCTTGACAAATTCTAATATCTTCCCGTAAGCTGAATAATTTCCAAATTGTCTTCAAAAGACTCCCATGAAAAACAAAACAAAACATGCAATCATTAATGTAGGAGAATGTGATTTTTAGGAAAAATATTTTTAAAATATTTTAAAGGAATATAAGTAATGCTTTGTTTTGTAGGTGAATTTAATCAGTAGACTAATAAAGGGCTAGTAGCATGGGCTAGAGCCAAATACAGACCTTTCTGTTTCTCTCTGCAATTGTTCACAAAGCCATCATGCTGGCAGGTCTTGCATAGACTTTATTCTGGCTATAACCTGCACACATGTTAGCAAAAGGGAGTATCCAGTCCTTAATTCCCAAGTCTGACAGGCACCAATTACCTGAACTCAACTCCCATTGGGTGATGAGGGTACTGGCACCTTTCAACGAGCTCAGGAACTCAACTCCCACTGGGTGATGAGGGTACTGGCACCTTTCAATGGGCTCAGGAACTCATCAGTCACTGTTCTTCGGCAGTTATTGGAGCAAGCTTCCCTACCTACTTCTGGAAATTTACCTCCATTCTATCTCTTTCTCTGACACTCTCGCACATCAAACACCATATAATCTAGGCTGCTCACTTTGGTTCCTAAGCACTGATGATCAATTCTGCAGCCCCCTCATTCCCAGTTCTCTCCTCAGTGGAAACTGCACTAAGTTTTGCAGTGATTTTGTGATATAGAAAAATGTTTAGTAGAGAATAAGTTGAGAGCAACAGAGACCTTTTCACTTAAAGACAGACTTCCAGAGGTGCAAAGCTATCTACTTACTGTGCCATCAAACCCTCAGCAGAGTTCTTTTTCTAAATGTGACATTTTTCAACAAGATGCTAGTATACAGGTCAATGGCAATAAAGTGCTTTAGATCATGTTCACATAAAAAAGCTGGTATGCACAGAAAGCTTCACTACCTTGGCTCTGCAGAATTTAAACTGAATAATTAATTTCTTTTAACCTGTAAAAGTAAAGCCTGTTATTAAGCATATAACCTAAAAAGCAAGTCCCATAGATTCTGAAATGGTTAAAGTAATATTGATAATATTGTTGGTGATAGAGACAAGTTTTCAAGCTAACACAGAGTCCTCCTTCAGGTCACTCTTGAGCATTTTGCTGGATGAGAGCCCTATAGTGCTTTCATTCATAGATCTAACAATCCGATGAAAGAAACATAGTTAACAATTCCTGTTTTACTGAGACATTGAGTTTTTCCTCAAGCTCACCCACCAGGTTAGTTACAAAGCCAGGACAGACCCTAAATAGAGCTGGTTCCGTTTCTTTTTTATTATTATTTCTAAAAAAAAAAAAAAAAAGATTTCAGTGAAAATACAAATACTGAAAAATTTTGTCCAAAGCTTTAAATATTTAGATTTGGAAATGTTGCTGTGGTGCCTCACAGCAGTTGTAGTTCAGTTTTCTCATCTCCTCATTCTCCTCTATGGGTTGGTTTCCCCAGTTGGACTACATCTCCTGTGATGCATCAGAGTTTCCCCTTTGGGAGCGGGGAGGAGGTACATTATGGGAGTCCCTGGTGGATCATGGAAAAAGTCAGTTTTCCATTAAATGCATACAGATTTTGTTTTCCCTTCTCTTTTTATTCATCTCATTGGTTTCTGTGGTTCATGTTGCAGTGGTATTGGAAGCAGAAGTTCCAAATTACTGACATGAGATTTCTCACCTGACCTGAATCAGAAAGTACAATACCAGAAATATCTTGGGAAAGCTTTTTGGCCAAGTTTTGCAGCACAAAGGCATTTATTAAAGCACCTATATGAGTTAAGCACCTTACTCCCATTGGCTTGTCCCCTAACCTGCGTAAGCATTTTGAAAGTCCTATTTAGGAGCCTAAATACTTTAAAAATCTGAATCTTGGCTGGCTTTTTGAAAATGTTACTCCCAATCTGTTAAACTAAATGCTGCAGGACCAATCTTTTAGGAATTTGAAAAGGTGGAGGGTTGTGGTCAAGAAGTTTTGTTGTTTGTTGTGGGAGTTTGGGGCATGTTTGTATTTATTCAGATATGGGAGGAATAGTCCATTGTATATTTTCTGTTATATTAAATTATGACAATGTACCTTAGAATGGGCATCTCTGAGTGTTCATATGAATTAATAATATTTAATAGTAAAGATTGCAAACTGAGTCACAGTGAAGTTGTGTCTTGCTCAAGGTCATAAAGTGCTCATTGCTCAGCTAAGCATAAATCCCAGTCATCTGATTCTCCCTCCATCTACACGAGTTTTACACTTATGTAACCTCACTGATTTCACTGTAGCTAAATACTGATTTACACGAGAGGAGACTCAAACCCCAGAATTTCTGATTCACAATCCCATCCTCTAACCATTGCAATCTACTACCTCTGTTCAAAAAAATTCAGCCTTAGGCACAGCATAGATTTAAAATTAATGTAATGGAATATGTATGAAAACATACATTTTCTGACTTTTTTCCCCTGGTGATAGTTGTAGACTGTGTGACATTAGCTAGCTTGGTGGTGCAAACGCACCCAAAGGAATAGCCTCATTTATTTTTCATGGAATAATTGCTTATTTTAAATAATGTATGCAATGGCTAGGTAATGAGAGGGAAAACAATATCTAAACATGATTTGGCACCACTTTCTATTGTGTCTGTGATTTGACAGCAGAACATATTGGGATTGGCCTCACTGGACAAGATAACTTATATTTTCCTCTGATAGTAAAAAATCATCCTATAGTTTCCCAAAGTATTTAATATGTAGAATTCCAAGATTTCATTTTTTTGATTTGAGATGCTGCTACAACAAGAATGATACACAGAGTTTTATTAGATCTGAAACTTTTATTGGATTGAGTTATTAGAAGGGACCAAAACACGAGAAAAATATTAGAATTAGAATAGGAGTTTGAGGCATCATGGGAATTGTAGTCTGGCTGGCAAACTTGGCCAATAAGCACAAGTGTAGTGAGCCAACTCAACTACAGTTCCTAGGAGATGATGAGGCAGCAAGATGGATGTAGAGATCCAACCCAGAACTCACCGTTTTCTTTTGTGTCAAAAAACAAAAATAAAACGTTTCAACATTTTGAAACATCAACATTTCCCTTGGGACACACATTTTGCTTTTTTATTAGCTAAGATGGATAGTGTAATTATTAGGGTTACTCTGTACCCTCAAATCTTAGGTTTCTGGACCTTAGACTCAGAGGCTTAAAGAGTTACAGTTCAAAGTGAGTTATAATGGCTCTTGTTAGGGTCCTTGGGGCAATCCAGCTGAGAGTCAGGACTCTTCAAGCCTAGTGCCTTGGATGGCCTCTCCAGGCCAGGTTTCCAGGCCAGACTCAATTAAATGTCTCATTGGGGCACCTCTGCACTGGCTCCCTGCCCAGCCACTACTGCTCTCCCATAAGTCTCACTTAGACATGCACCCAGCTGTAATGTGTGGCACTCACAGCCTGCTCCACATGTAGCTCTGCACCTGTTCCTGCTTCCAGTTTCTCTCCAGCCCCCTGTTTCCCATGAGGCTGCTGCTTCAGCTTCCAAACAGACCCCAGCCAGTACCTGGTTCCACATCTCTCCCTTTCCCTGGCCAGGGGACAGGAAAATTCCATGGGAATTGTTGTAGTCCCTGCTTTGCTGATCTATCTGGATAGATAGTTAGATAGAAGAAAATCTTACCCCAATAATGTAGAAATGGGCAGCAGCTCATGCTTGAATCTAATTTTGGCCAATGAAGGTGCAAAGTATTGATGGACACTTCAGTACTTAATTAAAAATCAAAATCTGAAAGATGCTGAGCAGTTGCAATGTGTTAAAAGAAAATGTGAGTGGGAAAAAAAAGAGGCATGCAGTGAAGGTAGATGATACTCAAAAGCCTGGGTACTATTTATCTCTGTACTTATATGGCTCTCACCACGATAATGTTTGTGTACCTCACATGGTCATGAATGTAGCCTGCCGATATGCATGTGAGGACTGGGAGCTATTATTATACCTGCATTACAGATGAGGAACTGATTGCTCAGGGTGGTTAAATGACTAGCACATAGTCACATAGGAAATCTGTGGCAAAGCCAATGATTAAACCCAAAGCATAGTGCAGTTAGTTAACCATTACATCACCTTTACTTTATATAAAAACAAACTGCTTCTGAAAGTTGTGCTTTAGCTTACTTATGACAGCGAGTAAAGGTCATACTGTATCTAACTCAAATTAGGAAAGGCATTGTTTACCCCGTCCACCTTGAAGGGCCTCTATAGGCTGCCAGTGTTTGGAAACAGATTCATTTTTGCAGATATGATTTGTGAAACATCAAATTTAACGGCTCTCTACACTGTAAACTCTATGCGTAGCAAAGGGAATGTATTAAAAAATGCACAGTGAACATGTTTTTTGTTACTTTTTTTTTTTGGTTACAGATTGTTTGTTGCTGAAGGGAAACATGAACGATTTGATGGATTTGGTTATGTGTGAAATGGATATGCAACAAGGGAACTAGAAAATCTTTTACATTTGCAAAGATCAGTACTCCCACCCTACCATATAATACCCCATTCCAATTTCATCCAACTGTGACTGAGGGAAAAATTCCATAACATCAGTGTGCACTTAATTTTCATAGGGAAATAAAATTACAAAGTTTAGTAACACTATAAAATGTTCAGTGTTATGCAAGAGCTTAAAATTACATGCTCTCTAAAGTAAAATTATTATACTTCAGAGGCTCGCAAAAGCTTTCAAAACGAAGCAGTATAATCTAGCAGTTAAGAGCTGTTACTTCTGGTTGAGTAGGAGAATAGAAACACAAATGGCATTGCTGTTAGGGCCAAACAGGAGGACAAAGTGTGAAGGTGACTTGTCATTGTGTTTTCTGATCTTATTGTGTATGCTAAGGGAGAGCTGAGACAAACACAGACCTGGTATTTGTATTTTCTGTGCAAAACTATGGGAATAGTGGCAAGGTCAGAATAAAGAAACATTCAGGATTATTAAGGCTATGTCTACTCTACTAGTGGTGTGATTCCCCTGCTCATACCTAGACTCATACTAGCGCTCATCAAGCTAGTGTAGCAGCATTACCATGGGCAGTGGCAGTGGAGGCATGGATGAACCACGCCATGTACATACCCCCAGTTTCAGGTGGATTTGTACTCAGCATGGCTCAGCCTTGTCTCTGCTGCTACTACCAGACCTACTGTGGCTACACTGCAATTAGCATGAGTACATGTGCCTGAGTGGGGCAATCATGCCCTTAGCTGTTACTGTAGACATGAGCAAGTTTGTATAGGAATGGGTCAGTAATAGACCATAATTTGGTTACAGCTCTTCACAGCTGGACAGAAGAGATCTACAGGATGTTTGGACTCATGGGTTGACCACACCAAATTCAAGTGTTGATGACAACCTACTCTCCATCTCACCAGGGGAATGAGCAGATGTGTGAAAACTTTTGAATGCTCTAGGTTTTCAGCATGCCTGAGAAAGGCAAACCATCCAACTACAAGGCCAAAGGGCTGATGAGCAAACAGAACAGCATAATGACTTGATGACCATATCTATCACTGGTTTGTCCCTAAATGGAAATTCCCTGACGTTGACTGTAAAGATCACCATGGTTCACTACTACATGGATTAACTACTTCAGGTGAAGCATGTTGGAAGAAGAATAGAACACTGGAGATGCCAGGTGCAGCCTCTGCTCTGAACACATCCTTCAGCTGCACTAAGAATTACAGCAGAACTGTTATTGTAGGAAAGGAGGCAAGAGACCTTTCTAATTTTCCACCATCACAGCTGTGAAATCCTGGCCAGTACAGTTATTTCAAATTGTGGACCAGCTGATTATCCTGGACTCTACAAACAAATATTGAACCCAAGCACCAGATGCTATTAGGAGCTCTCTTACTACTATGTAGATAACATAAAAGAAATATAACATCAGAAAAACTTACACTACACTGTATATACCTATTGTAGTTTAGTCCTATCATACACAGTAACCCTATCCTTGTAACAAAGCCCATTGCCAACTCTGTTCACATATCTGTTCAAGAGACACCATCATAAAACCTAATCACATCAGCCACACCACCAGGGACTCGTTCACCGGCACATCTACCAATGTGATATATGCCATCATGTGCCAGCAGTGCCTCTCTGCCATGTAAATTGGCCAAACCAGACAATCTCTACACAAAAGAATAAATGGACACAAATCTGACAACAGGGAACATAATATTCAAAAACCAGTAGGAGAACAATCGCTCTGGTCACTCAATAACAGACCTAAAAGTGGTAATTTCTCAACGAAGAACCTTCAAAAACATACTCCAATGAGAAACTGCTGAACTGGAATTAATTTGCAAACTGGATACCATTAAATTAGGCTAGAATCAAGACTGGGAGTGGTTGGGTCATTACACAAACTGAAAACTATTTCCCCATGCTAAGTTTCCCCTCTACTGTTACTCACAACTTCTTGTCAACAATTTGAAAAGGTCCATCCTCATTATCACTACAAAAGTTTTAGAGAAGTGGTGATTGATCCACAGCCCATACACCACCTCCATGCTTGTTGTTTGCCCTTTTCAATTCCTAAATGACCCTCGTGGATCTTCTGTAGTATTTCTTTTCAGAGACTCACTAGAATCACAACCTTGCTGCCCTTGAAAATCACCTCATATATCACAGTAACTTTATGTCTGCAGTTCCAACAGTCTCTTATACTTGGACAGAAACTGTTTATTTCTTCAGGCCACCCTTTAATTATCACTTCTTTAAGAATTCCCAACAATTCATCTTTTTCCATTTCCTCTCTTATTTGTGGCAGTTTTCTGTTAGCTATGGGAACTGATTTTACAATCATATCTACATAAGCTTGCATCTCTGTCTCTGTAGGTGTAGGTCACAACCAAATCATACTTCTGCAGCTTTGTCAGCATCTTTTGAATCTCTGAGGTACAGTCATTTAGCAGTTTGCTAAATAGCACAATCAGGGTCTTGTGGTCCATTTCAACTTCTACTGTCTGTCCATAAATATACCAATTTAATCTCTCACAGTATTTCTAAAAGCTCCTTTTTGGTCTGTGGGTATCTGGCTTCCGCCTCAGTCAGTGATTTGGTTGTATATGCCATTGGTTGCCAACAATCTTCATGATTCTGTAAAATCACTGCATCTAACTGAAGCTGTGAAGCAACTGCTGAGATTTTAATGGACATTTCTGGTGCATAGAACTTCATCACTGGCTCTTGTCTTCCCATGATTCTTTCTGTAAGGTGTCCCTAGCCTCTGTTTGTCAGAGGGGGATGGCAGGAGAGAGATCACTTGATCGTTACCTATTAGATTTGCTCACTCTAGGGTACCTGGCATTGGCTACTGTCATTAGATAGGACACTGGGCCAGATGGACCTTTGGTCTGACCCAGTACGGCCGTTCTTATGTTATGTTCCTGTTCTGCACAACCACCCCCACCATACCATTCATTTTTATTCTCTGGGAGTTTTCTCAAAGCTACTGCTTTTGTGGATAGATTAGGTATGAATTTTCCAAGATAATTAACCATTTCCAGAAACCATTGGACATCTTTCTTTGACTGGGGACATGGCATCATTTCATTGGCTGAAATCTTCCTCTTATCAGGTTTTACACCTTCACTGGAAAAAAAAATGTCCCCAGTGAAAATCAGTTCTGTAACCCCTAAAACACATTTCTTACTATTTAGTTTGAGGTCTGCAGCTCTAATTGTATCCAGCACTTCCCAAAGTCTGTGATCACGCTGCTCTTTCACTGAGCCCCAGATGATGATATCCACTGAAGTATCCATTAATATGTTCATATATCATATGTATGGTTTTGTGGTACACTTCTGGCACTGAAGCTAAGCTGAGGGGTAAGCATAAGAATTTGTATCTGCCAAATGAGGTATTAAATGTGCATATTTTTCAGCTTTCTTCAATTAATTTTAGCTGTCAAAAACCTGAGGATACATCCATTTACTGAAATATTAAGCATTTGCAAATTGAGACATAATCTCTTCTCTGGCTGATAGTTTGAAGTGTTCTCTTTTTACAGCCTTGTTGAGGTCTTTGGGATCTAAGCATATGTGTAGCTGGCTGTTACTAAGGAGCTCACCCATTCTGTTGTTGCCTAAATTTTTGGTATCACTTGCATTGCTTGCATCCTTGAAAGATTGGCCTTGAGTTTATCACAGAGTGCAAATGACACCTTTCTACATGAATGGATAACTGAAGGGACCTGCTTGTTTATCCAAATTGTATGTTTGCCCTGCAAGCAACCTGACCCTTGAAACAAGCCATGACATTTCCAAAAGAGTGCCTCATAGCCAGGCTAAGTATGATCTTGTAGTGAGAACACTCATTTTACCAGACCGAGTTTCTCACATGCAACCAGGCCTAAAATTGGTATCACCTCTTTTGGCACTACAATGAATGGAAGTCTTTACATGGTGTTTTATGGTTGATCCCGGCAATGTATCTCTCCTGTATATTTGTTCCAGAATAACCAGTTACTTTTATTTGTGCTGGCCCCAGTTTTGGTCTCATTTTTAGTCTCTCATAATCTTGTTCAGACAGAATATTAATCTGAGCTCCCATGTCCAGTTTCAGTGAAATAATTGTTCCAGTCACTGCCATAGGCAGTATCCAGTCCCTCTCATCAGGCTTGCTAGATCCCGGTACATCAGTGAAAAACTCCTCAATCAGATTATCTTTAATTGAATGTACTTGAATTTTCTGCATTTTGGGGTTCATTAAATAACAAACCAGTGAATGATAGAGGGATCAAACTTTCATAAAACAAACTGGAGGGCATCTCTGATGAACTGTTGTTTCTGACCCCTGCTTTTAGGGCACATCTCCAAATTCCTATGTTCATAATATTGTCAGTTGTGAGGGAGCATCTCTAACTTAAAATCTTCTACAAATATATCTCTACAAACAGTATGTTCACCCAAACTCTATGAATTTGGGGCTGGCCACTGGCCACTTCAGCCCCTAGTATACATCACAGCAGCACACACAGGATTATGAAAGTAAAGGGGTATTTCCCACCAGTCACTGTGAAGACCAGAGAGTTCTCAGAGGACGTAATGATGGGTACAGCATAAGAACCTAAACAGAACAGAACAAATCTAGCACAATTAAAGTGGGACAGTGGATCAGCATCAGAACCAGAGGTAAAATATACAGAAGCTTTAACATTTCAATAAGAAAACAGCTGAGTGGAATACTTGACTGAAACAGTCCCAATCTTCTGTGCAATTGCAAGAGGTGTTTTATACAAAAGAATTTTGATTAATGGCTTGGAAGATAACAACCTGAAATTTATCATCTCCTGACATCTTGGATAAATACAGTACTTAGTTACTTAGCTTAGTTGTTTTTTGGTTTTTTTTAAGAGTTCTTGCATAGCAGAAGGCAAAAGGGACTGGCTTCTCATAGTTCTTTTGCATGGAGAGAGATACATTTCTCATCTAAGAGCATAAACAAACTGTCTACTTCATGTTCAGATGCCCAAATATGAACTGACCTTTATATTTGTTTCATGATAATTCCAGGTCTAAATATACATTCATTATTGGGTGTATATGATTTTGGACTAGTTCAGAGTTCGTGTCTGGAGAAGCACCAAAACCTTTTTGCTAAAATACTCAGACTTGGGACCCAGTGTCTATATATTGCTATGCATAATGCTTAGCACCTATGAATAGTCCACTGACTTCTATAACTCAGATTTCCATATCTACCAAGCTGAGGTAATAACACCTATATATGGGACAAGGGAGATATGTAGCTTAATTTATTAATGTTTATAAACTGCTTTGCGATCCTCCAATGAAAGTTTCAATGGAAAGAACGAAGGAATAGTAATAATATTACGAAGCAAGCAATGTTAATTTTGTGGAAGTTCCCGGTGTAACAACATCACATTTTAATGAAATTAAGAACATATTTAAGATTGGCAAGTTTATAAGATATCCTCAGAATCTACAAGCATGTAAATCTGTTTGGCATAACTTTTGCAATTTCATTTGTAATAGTAATTGGATGTTATGAGACTGTGAATAGCAGAGAAATGCAACTGGGAGTTCTGAGTTGTGAATTATATGACATATTTTATTGCTTAGACCCTGAGAGTTGCTACTGTTACAGCCTCCAAATGGGGCTTTCTTTGATTTATTTACGTATGTACAGTATTATGCTCATTTATATTTATATCAGCTATTTGATCACATGGTGATGTGAAGAAACTGTTGCAATGTTGTGATCTAAAATTTTATATTTTCCTATTTGCAATGACTGTGACATACTGAAACATCTGCAATCATTTCTGGCTCAGACATGAGGATGCAGATGAAGATTCTAGGACCTGATAACAAAGTGATTTCCTGAAAGGTGCTAAAGAAATTTACTTGTGTTCAAGGGCATTCACAATGGGGAGCAAGCAGGAGCGCAGCCACCTCCCTCGCCTCAATAATCAGCAATGGCACAGAACACTTCTGGGTCCGGGGCTGTGGCAGAGAGAACAAGATCCTCCGGCCTCAGAGCTGTGCGGGGGTAAGGGAAGGGAAGAGGGAGCTCCTCCGGTCCTGGGGCCTGAGCAGGAACTGACAGCTCCCCGGCCCTGGGCCCATGGCAAGGATGCAGAATATGCCCCTCCAAATGCAGTCAAATTTAAATTCCTGTGCATGCCCCTGCTCGTGTGTGTGTGTGTGTGTGTGTGTGTGTGCGTGCGTGCGTGTGTTGTTTCTTCATAAGAATCTGAGTTAGGCCTGATTTTGAATGAAACTGTAGACATTTGAGATGATTAGCGCAGGTCAAAATGATTTTTTCCATCAGTCCCCTTGCTGACCACCTAGAAGGCTGACAATTCCGCTTCTATCTTCCTTCAAGTTCTCTCAAAGCTGATTTTTTTTTTTTTTGAATTCTTTCTGATGAAAAATTTATGGTTTTGACATTTTGTCCCAGGGAGGATAATTTTTTTTCAGAAACTTGAGAAAGTTCTATTCTCACCCAGTTCTAGAGATGACTTAATAGTCTTTTGGATCTTTTATTCTCTGCTCTCCATAGGAGGGGACAAGATGGCATCATTCAAGTGTCGGGTGGTTTCCCTTACAATTATAAGCACTAGAAATGTAAGGCAAAATTTTTAACTGTAGGTGCCTTAAACAGTTTACCTTAATCTGTACGTAGGCACCTTATTTAGTGACCTAACTTTCAGAAATGATGAGCTTGCATCTCCCATTGACATCACATCATAAGGTGCACATCTTCAGAAGAGGTCTCTCTTAACAGAACTCTTTCCTAGAAGAAGTATAACTGGAGTCTGGTCAAGAATGTTCCTATAGCGATATTCACAAAATTAGATCTAATTAGCCCCATTGTCTTGGGGAAATTTCAAATGGAAATTCCACATTTTACCCAAAAAACCTACCTCTGCAATTTCAGTTTGAGGAAATTATTTTTTTTGTAGGAAACCAATTCATTTCTTGTGGTGTAGGTGTCTGTCCTATTCAGCCTCTGCTCTCCAGGAAGTTTGAATCCTCAGCATGGATTTCATGCTTACTCTGTCTGACCTAGATTTGAGCAGCAGTAGTATTTGCTCTTGATTATAGAGTTGCATGTCCTGGCTCAGATTGTATTCAGTGCTAGTACTGGAATATAGAATCATAGAATATCTGGGTTGGAAGAGACCTCAGGAGGTCATCTAGTCCAACCCTCTGCTCAAAGCAGGACCAACCCCAACTAAATCATCCCAGCCAGGGCTTTGTCAAGCTGGCCCTTGGATGAGATTGCTGTTTTGTCTCATTTTTTCAGCAGCCTTTACTCTGTCAATGTGGAAAACATTGTTGCCCTGTACATTTTAACCTCAGATCATTGAGTTGTCCCTTATAAAGCAATATTGGACACTTCTTATATTCTTCTTTTACAGAGTAATGATATCCTCTTGAACTTAATTATGTGTCTTGTAGGATTCCCATCCCCCCAGTTATTTTACATTAATAAACTACTGTCCTGATTATCTAGGCCTCTCTGTCTAACAAACATCCATAATTTCTTCCTGTTTTTATTCCTTGCCATTGACTCCTGATTATACAAACTCCCAGTTGGCTGAACAAATATGGTGTGACCCTGCTGTTTGGATAATCAAATATACTTCTGTAATTCCTCCTCTAGATGAACCTTACTTACTGAGGTCCCAGTCCCCAATCCTACCTCCACTGTTATCAATGAATAGGTTCCTACTTGTGTAGATAGACCGAATCTAGATTTCTCAGTTCTTCTATAATTGCCTTGCTGTAAATAATTTGCATTGTGCCAACCTTTTCCTGCTATGTTGAATTCAGGTGGCTCAGAGTGAGTGTTGCATACTCCCCTATTATTTACAGATTCTCAATCAACTTATCTGTCAATAAGAGCAAATCCAGACTGACCTCCTCTAGAGGGTGTCTTCACATTTTGGATCATAAAGTTGTCTTTATTACTTAAGAGCCCCTTTGATCATGCCTATATCCCTGAATTTATTACTTAAAACAAATACCAAGGTAGTTAAAAATCCTCCATGGACCCCTGGGTTCAATAATCCTGAGAACTGGCCAAGGAATTTTTAATTTTCTCTCAAAATATCATTCTTCTCCTCATTTTGCCTTTATTGTCAGTTCTTTGTTTACTGACTCAAAGAATTTAAGACCGATTCTCTTCATTATGGATGTTTAGTGATCTGACATTAAGATTGCATTAGACATTGAGCCACTCTTCTTTCTGTTCTTCTATATATCCTGTATCTATTAGTTGTTACTAATTAATTATTTTCATAGATTTTTTTTCTTCATCTGGCATCATTATGGTGAATGGAGCTATGCCAATTTATACCACTTGGGCATCTGCCCTGTATGTTGTAGTAACTATTAGAGGCCTGAGTGAAGATGGGAGCCCTACTCTTCTTTACAGTATACAAACACAAAGGTATAGTCCCTGCCCTATGCTGTCATTCTGACTATGAAAATCATCCCAACAAGCTTTAATTATACCACTGATTTAATAACAGTTCTAATTTTCCTGGTTGCCTAGATTACCTGCATTTGCATCTGGAGGCTTTATTATATTTATTGCTCTTCTTATTCTCCATCTTTTGTCGTCTTTGTGATGGTTGATTTTTATTTCCGCTGCTACACTCTGAATATCTAAGAGTCTAACATCCCATTTATGATGATAGGTACTTGGCAAATTTAGTGGACCATTGAATCAGCTGTATAAAACAACATTTCCGTGGGGTGCTACGTTTAGAAATGTATAGTACACATAAAAGCAGCTAGTTCTCATCTGAGAATATTACTGGGTTTAGAACCACGCACGTCTCTTTTGAACCCCATTAAATGTTATACGTACACAGAGATATCACAGGAGAAAACAGTATAAGATATTAGTTTACAATTATAAGATTAATGTGTATTATCTGAGCCACCTGAATTCAGCATAATAGGAAATGGCTTCACACAATGCAAAAGGGCAAGGGTATTATTCACAGCAATAAAATATCTGCAGCTAGCCTTTATCAGCTGACTCAGATTCGTGGGGCTCAGGCAGTGGGTCTATAAAATTGCTGTGTAGATATTTAGGCTCATGCTGGAGCCCAGAATGAGACTTGCGAGTCAGCTGAAATGGACCAGCTGTGGGTGTTGTACTGCAGTGTAGACATACCTTCAGTGTACCCCCTGCTGGTGTTCAGGCAGTGAGGAGAAGAAAGAAGCAGGTCTTTACTCTATGACTTGAATATCTGCTGCAATGAAGAAACTTTACTGCTTGAGAGATGGGCTCAGAGTCCACAGGGGTCATAGCTTAAATAAGTGTACTGATATTTGAAGTACTGATCAAACTAGCTAGGTATAAATGGGACTGGAGGATAGTTTTTGTTCCAGGAGCTCTAGTAAAGGCTGATGCAGAAAAAGTTATAGATCTGATTGTCCACTTGCATCAGTTCAGAGAGAGTGCAATGTGGGTTCGTGATTACATCTTATCTCCAGTCTGAATGTGCCTAGCATCAATTTCCAGCCATTGGATCATGTTAGACCTTTCTCTACAAGATTGAAGAGACCATCATTAAATATTTTTTCTCCATGTCAGCACTTATAGGTTGTAATTAAGTCACCCCTTAACCTCCTCTTTTTAAGCTAAATAGATTGAGTTCTTTGAATCTATCACTATCAGGTATGTTTTCTAATCCTATAATCATTCTTGCAGTTCTTCTCGAACAGTTTGTCAATATCCTTCTGAAATTGTGGATGCCACAACTGGACACAGTACGCTAGCAGTGATCACACCAGTGCCAAATACAGAGGTAAAATAACTTCTCTACTCCTCCTCAAGTCCCTTGTTTATGCTTTCCCAGGTTACATTATCCCTTTTGGACACAGTGCACATGCCGAGTACATTTTCAGCTAATTAACCACCCACAACACAAAATTCTTTTCAGTCCTTGTTTCCCTGGATAGAGTCCTTTATCCTCTTCATGATTTACCACTGCCCCAATTTGTGTGATCTGCAAACTTTATCAGTGATGATTTCATGTTTTCTTTCAGATCATTAATAAAAATGTTAAATAACAGTGCCAAGACCCAAATCCTGTGGGACCCCACTAGACACACACCCTTTCAAAGATGATTCCCTGTTTGCAATTAGATTTTGAGACCTTTCAGTTTTTCGTCTTTTAGTCTATTAAGGCAAACTATGTTAATTTATATCTTTCTAGTTTTTTTTAATAAAAATGTCATACTGTAACAAATCAAATGCCTTACAGAAGTTTATGTATATGACATCAACAAAATTACCTTTATCAACCAAACTTGTAATACTGTAATACATCTGTTCACTGTTCATTAGTTTTAGAGGAAGCTTTTGTTAGAAAGATATTCATATGCACTGTCCACTACAAGAGTTTTGCTATTTGAACACCAGTTGGTCATGTAAATCAAAAAATATTGTTTCTGCTCCTTAAACTAAGCTTATAGACAGGTGCCCAAAGAAACTGTAACTTTGATTATCTCAGGGAGAGGACAGACTGGGAAAAGAAGTAACTTGGAGATGGAGGCAGAGGGAAATCAGGAGATGATGAAGTCCAAGGAAATTTAAATCTCTTTTCCTGCCCTCTTTTGTACAGGAAAAAACATTGCATTTGCCTGTGTCTAGGGATTAGTGAAAATGGCTGGGTTCCCCTATGACAGAGGATGGACAAAGTGATATTTATTGGCTAACAATGTTCTATCATGGCATTAGCTAGGATCGGTATCATATTACCATCAGTAACCCTTCCTAGTGCTGACACTTGATAGCTTTTTCCTGGTATTGATTGTTGACTTCCCCGCTTCTCCCTGTGACTCCATTGCATTGGTTCCTCCTTTCCCTGATGACTGGAAGATGACCCATCCAAGACTAACACAGCACATGCCTCTGGATTCCACCTGCCTAGCTGATATCACAGGCCAACTGCTCTATGAAGTTTATCCCCCTCTTCAGTGTCTGGCCACATATACAGGCAGATAGCTGGATGACGAACTTCATCTTCAACTGTGACCTTTTGACAGGTTAGATACTCATTTGTGGTGATGCCACACAGCCTCCTCTTTCTCTTACCTCTTCTATACAATCTTCTTTCCCTCCTTCTGCTTCCAGTTTTAGAGCCACAAAGGATTTTAGAAATGTCCTGGAAGCACTTCTGGTGTGTCTATTCTCAGAAGCGTTTACACGTGCTGAGTATTCACGTTGCTTTTGCTTTCTGCAAGCATCTTTGTGCATAAAACCTCTCCCAAATGTCCAAGAGCACGTGAATAAAAGGGGCTGCTAATAACACAACAAAAATTAACAGGTTTCATTCATAAGGATGTTCCCATACATGGGTTTTTTTGTGTCATTTACCCATTTCCAACAGCTCATATGAAGTTCCAAACACTAGAGGCAATACAAATTGCATCAATTGTGCAGAAGGGCTGAATGTCAGTGTCAGCTTCACAATATTGGACTTAGGAAGCAATTGTACATAGCATACAGCTGAATATTACAGTTTTTATTGGGTTTATAGTAGTAATATGACTTGTTTCTGGAACCTTGAGGGTGTGGGTTGGATGTCAGAAGGAACTGACCAAATCTCCTGACTTTTGTCAGTTGGTACTGACTGCTCTTGTTTGTTACTTTTGATGCAAGCATATGTCTTCTTATGACTGAGCCACGTTCTGTTCTCCTGACTGGCAATCTTGTACAATTGCTTTGCTCCCCCTTTGTTTGAGGCCTATTGTATACTAAAACACCCATAAAGACACCTTTCAAAATCAATAATAATTGTGTAGAGTAGCAGGCAGTAAATCTACATCATGTATCCAGATAGGGATTTGTCCTTACAGGGATATAAGAAAAGGTTTCTCTTTTTCCCCCTGAGTGTCTCAGCCACAGCTGGAAAGGAAGGCTTGAAAAATAAACTTTATGATAGCAACTAATATTACAAATTGTAACACCATGGAATAAATCACGGAAGCCATGAAACACAGCCTACCCTGTTTTCAGCCAAATGATTTATTCATGAATGTTTGTAATTCAAATAGCTTGCCTATGAATATTCATGGCTTACTCCTGTGTAACTGGATATTGTAAGGAAATCTAGGCTAATTACAACAGAGGCTCTCTGCTGGCATTAACACAATGGCAGTGGGAACATTTTGGAAGTTGGAAATTCTTACTGAAGTCCCAGCTGCAACTACTTCATTCGGCTGAATGTATGCATAGGTCAACAAAGCAAATATGTAGCAGTGCTTGGATGTGGGCTGCTGGCATCTTCCCAGCATATTTGCAGACTGTGCATCATTAAACCATGAATATTACATAACTTACTGGGACATGACTGTGTAGGGCTGGCTCTGCATGAATATGCAACTCAAATGGCTCTTGGGGCTCTGTGCCATTAGAGGCAATAGGTCAATTTTTGCTCACAGTTACATTGATGCATCTCCATTAACTTCAAGTGAGTTACTCTAGTGTAAATGAGATGTAATATAATGAGAGCTCAGGTTTGCCCTGTTATGTAGACTCTCAGATCACAAGCTGTCTTGATTTCTCCTCCAGCACTGCAGCACTTCCGGATACAACTTACAAGGCAATTTTCTGTCTGTTCCCGGTAGAATACAGCAGTAAATAGATCCTTTCTTCTTTTCTGTACCCCAAAAGTGAGCTCCTATGTCGAATTATTCCTAAGAATTCATAGACTGGAGATGGGTGAGGAAGAGCTATGGCACGTGTATGATTCTGCGGACAAACAAGAGGGTTGTGCTATGTATTATCTAGGTTTTTGCTAATTTACTGAATGATGAACCAGGTGAGTTTCTTAGGGAGCTCATAAACTTTAAGGCCAAAATGTATCACTGTGTTAATCTAGTTTGACCTTTTCCTTAACACAGACCATAGAACCTCACCAAATAATTATTGCATCAAGCCCATAACTTCTGTTTGAGCTACTGCATATGATTTAGAAAGATATTCAAACTTAAAGATTTCAATTGGCGTATCCACCACATCCTTAGGCAAGTTGTTCCAACAGTTAATTAACTTCAGTATTAAAAATGTGCACCTTATTTCTATTCTGAATTTGTCTGGCTCCAACTTCCAAACAGAGCTGGTTGAATTTTTTTGCTGGAAAAGGGGACAATTTTTTCAGCCTGAATACTGCCAAGAACTCCACTATTGCTACTAAAATGCAAGTTCCAGGATGCTATGGAGTCTTGGTTAGCACAGGCGATGAAAGACAACTGGCCTGAAAATTCAGATTGCCTGTATCTCTAAAACCATCAAGAAAAAAGTCCAATTGCAGCTTGTCCATTTTCTCTGATTCTGCCATTGCCATTGTCAAAATATCTTTAAAATAGTATCTAACTCAAAGGATATAAAATGATATTACAAAATAAATATTCTACATGAACCCACTTCTTGACGGTATGTGTAAACTAAAATATGAGAATTCATTATGGTACAGCATGATTAATGAGAATTAACATGAATTTATGAAATAATTATATATGTCATAAATAATAATGAATTAGCATTTTCCCACCCATATGCATATGATCTATTTTTGATGTGTTTAAATTAGTCATGTCAAGGATTCTTTTTATTTTTTTCCCCCCTTACAGATTATTCTTGACGTGAACATTCATCTAACTGTAAGCATTAATATTTCCTTTTCAGAGGAGCAGGGAGAAGGAGCAGGTTTTTTTTACAAGGGGAACAAGTTGTTGTATTTTGTTTTTCTTTTCTTAACTAAGCATCAACCACGGGGGACCAATGAAAACATGACTCTACAGGTTTTTAAATGAAGATATTTAAGGGCCTACACTACACTGGTTTACACTGGATGAGGATCTGTTTTTTGGTTAATGGACTTTCTGTATTTAGAGTTTCTCTGACTGAGATTTTCTCTGTGTTGATGATTTGTGTGTTCAATACCTTCCTGGTGTTCATAGGTGACTTTTTCAGTTCATTTTCTTCTCGTGTAAATAGCATTTGTCTGCTGACTTTGAATAGCTTACATTTCATGAAAGTTTAGATCAGGATCTTTGTTTGGCTTTGTGATGGGGTGTGCAAACCCCACACAGGTCAGAAAAGGGTTAAGGAGCTGTTTTGGTCTCATGCGGCCCTGCTCCACTGCATCTGGAAAAATGCCCAGGCTGGAGAAATACCTTAAAAAAGGAAGTGGAGTAGCTCACTGGCAGGTGGAGGTGAGCTGACCTGTGCTCTGAACTCCTGAGAAGAAGCACCACAGGAACGCTTGCTGCTTGAGATCTGGAAATAGTGGCCTGACCAAGCCCACAAAGGAGGGATTTATGACTTTGTGAGGGTAGAGGCTGTATCTTTGTGGTTTAGTTATTTATTTGCACCCTGTGAGAAGAGAAGGGACTGATAGGAATTGATACAGGGAGGCAGCCAAGTAGCACCCCAGCATTCAGGACTGTGCTCCTTACCATTGGGCTCTGGATTGGAGTCCAGTGGCGAGGGTGAGCCCAGACTCCCCTTACCAACTCCTAAAGGAGGAAAATGATCGAAGTCTATCTCTCATCTGGGAACCTGGTTGAAGGAAGACCCGGTACATCCAAGGGTCCAGATGACAAGGCCCCAACCTGAGGGAAGCCCTGAATTCCTTGCTGAATTCTAAAGACTTCCCCATAACTGGACTCTTTCTCTACACCCCAAAAGGGGTGGACTTGAAAGTCTGATCTCACTCTATGGCAGAGTCACTGAAAAGACAGACCACCACTGGGTGGAGTTATAGTAAGAAAGGGGAATGCCTAGGAGAAAGACAACCTGCAACAACCTTGACTGCTAGGCAGGATGGCCAGTGAGTGTTCCTCATCATAGGCTTGTTTTAATTAGAGGGGTTGTTTGCAAGATTCACATCATCTTGAACGCAACCAAAGTACAGGGCCAGTCTGAGCTGAAGTTTTGGTTTGGGCCCACTGATTCTCTGTAATGCCAAAGAAGCGGCCCGTAAGCACTATTTAAGACATTAACAATACAAATAATATTCAAATACTATGGTAAATAGACAGATGCAATGTATTTTAACTTACTCTTTGGAATGGCAGTTGAGAATCCATATAATTTATACACAGCAGTCAATTGTGTGCACTTAGCAATGAATCAAAACTTTACTTCCAAAGGGTTCTGTTACAATGCATTAGATATTGGGGTTGGACAGGTTACAGCTCAGAGAACATTTTGCCCAGCTGTCTTGAGACTGTTTTCTGAACATTCTCCCCTGCAGCATACATCATTTGTGCTTATGAACACCTAGACCTGTAAACTGGAAAAGCAGTAATTTATTTTTTATGTTAAACAATGAGCATTTCATAAAAATCCAGGCGATTTCATATTCATAATAACGTAGAAGGTATCAAATTTCACCTTATTTATGAAAACTGAATACTTGGCTAACAAAATCAGGAGAAAGATCTGTATTTATCAATTTCAAGTAGTGACATTCTATTTTTAAGTTGTCAGTGTCAGTCATTATCAGAATGTCACCTACAAGAACAATTTACCACCAAAATAGCTGTTAGTCTGTTTCACACTTAGAATGAAAGAGGACAGATTTAATATGAAAGCTTGGAGACAGTGTGCATAATGTTTACAGACCACCCTTTATTGCACTGAGTAGTGTCTTACTAGATGAATCATTCCATTGACTGTTCATCGGCACTACTCACAGAATAAGGCACTGCTCAGTCTGAAGAAGGGGAGCAAAATTGGACGGTAAAGGATTGTCAGAGTTACTTTGCTAGATTATGCCTCTTTTGAAAACCAATTAAGGCAATTACTATGCAATATTTAATTCAAAAGTTCAAAATGAAAGCTGTTGCAAGGTGTTTTATTGTGTTTCTCATTTCATTAATCTTTCTCTATAACCTGTTTTATTGGCTGTGGATTGCAGAAGCACAGCACCACAGTCACATGGTTCAAAGAGCAGTATGAGGGCTCAGGCGACATATGGCAAAGGATAATGGTTATGAATAAACCATGAATCGTCAAAATTATTAATAAAGGATAAGGACCTAAAAAAGCCTTTAGCTGAACAATATGAAAGAATGAGAGCACACAAAATACCTTGGAGAAATGTGTCCTCACTTAAGAAGTGAGCATTCCCAAAGCCTGGAGCCCTGCATTTAACAGGCAACTGCGTGGAGCCAGCTATCAAAATGGCTTTAGCGGTGAAATGAGTGTATGCAAACTTTGTGTGCCAGCAGCAAGCGTAAGCACATAGTGCAGTTTGAATGGTACTCATCTATTGTAAAAATGTGTCTTCTGGAAGCTGCCATACCATGGGAAACAAACACAAACCACTCTGTTATCTGCTTTTACCAGAGATATTGCAATCCATCATGGACGATCTATACTTCCATTATCTCAAATTTTTCTAAATTCCATCTTTTCAACTCACAGAAACACTAATGCAATATCCCCCCTAACTTTAATTGATCAAGAAAATATTAGCTTGTAGAGTGTTATTCCTGTGCAAAATTGTCAGGGGATCAGTTTGAGCAGAAACCCTGTGGGGAAGTAACTACAGCGTTAGCTGACTTGATTCAGCAACTCCAAGATTCTTAGGGCTGGTCTTCACTACTGCAGATAGTGATCGATCTTTTGGCGATCGATTTATCACGTCTCATCAAGATGCGATAAATCGATCGCCAACGGCGCGTCCGTTGACTCTGGAACTCCAGCTCGCCGAAAGGTGCAAGCTGGAGTCGACGGGGGAGTGCGCCGCAGACCGCTGCCACCATGAGGACGACAGGTAAATTGGCCGAAGATGTGCCAACTTCAGCTGTTATTCACGTAGCTGAAGTTACGTATCTTTGGTCGACCCCTCCCTCTAGTGTAGCCCAGCCCTTAGATGATAACATGCCCACATTTAGAAAGCTGGATATAGTAGATTAGAAAGCCTATAACCTTATGCAGCACATTTTAGATGCAAATATACAGCCCCCAGCATATTAATCTGGCAATACCACCAATCATTTGCCTATATGCTATCTCATCATAGTTCAAATAGATGATATGATTTTGTGTTAATACAGGTGAACAGAACAATTCAGAATCTGAGTTCTGTTCACATAAATATCCCAAATTTGGGATACTTAAATAATCTATATCCAAATTATTTGAACCTTTTAAATCTGCAAAATTTGGTAGAAATTTTATGAGAACAGGTTTTTTGTGAGAATTCTCCTGGCTTCTGTCATAAGTCAACTCAGGAATACTGTTGCACAAAGAGCCTTTTGTATGGAATTTCAGCACTTCCAGCTTGGAATCTAGAAGCCCAAAGAAATGTATCTAATTTGGAGATGTGAAATTAGCAGGTTTACATGTAACTACATTTTGAAACACAATATGATCTCTCAGATAAAGCTGCTCAGTTTTGGGTCAGGTCATTTGACCTATGGTAACTGCAAATTCAGGGGGGGTTTTACAACTAGTACTTACAAGCAATGAACCTGTGACTGTGTGACATAAATTCTTTAAAGCAAACACAAAGTACAGGGATAATTGAACTTCCCTATCTCATGCAGGTGGTGAGTGGTGATAAATACACTGACGATGGTAAGAAGTTTAAATTCTATATTGATAGGATGCATATAAGTAAGGTGGAAGGATGGGTAGGATAAAAATATTGTGTGAAGTAGTATGTAATTAACTATTCTAAATAGCTTTCCAATATACTATTGGATTAGTTTTTAATGGTGGTTCACTTTATTCTTAAAAATCTGTCTCATGCATTTTAAAGCTAGAAGGGACCATCATGATTATGTAGTCTGACTTCCTGCACATAACAGGCCATAGAACCTTGCCAACCCCATCCTGTAATAGATCCCTAACCTCTGGCTGTGTTACTGAAATCCTCAATCTTGTTTAAAGGATTTCAAGTTACAGAGAATCCACCATTTACACAGTTCAAACCAGCAAGTGACCCACACCCTACACTGCAGAAGAAGGTTATAGAACTCCTCGAATACCTAGTTCTCTGAGCTTCACTCATATAAATATATGGACATAGGAACCTAAAACACTTGCAGTGCTTATGACAGCCACTTAAGGATGGATCTTGTTAATTAAAGGAAACAAAACCCAAACATGCTGTCAAGCTGTCTTGGTTTCAAGGAATATATATGTGTGAATTGTGGCATAGAATTTATGCACAACTCATGTACAAACGAGATGATTTATCTCATGTGCTTAAAAAGACAAATAATTCGAGGATGGTTACAGAGCATGAAAAATTTAAGATAGTGAAACTTATCTTATACCTTATTTTAGAAACTTTTAAAGGGACAGATTACCCCAGGGTCACTAACATTCTTCCAACAAGTTAAGGTGGGAATCTGAGTGGCATCTCAGGACATGCTCAATGCTTATGGAAAAATGGGTTATTGAATGTCATACTTCCTGAGATCATCTAGAGTACATGGAGCATGCTGCCACTTACTGAGCAGCCCACATGGAGCAATGGACGAAAAGGGGACGGTTAGTGTGGCTTTGACTTGTAGAAATACCAGTTTTAGACACCTAATTTGAACACCCAACTGTAGGATTTTGACACCCATTAGAAACTTGTGTCAGTGGCAGACATGATGCAGGAACTCAAGTATCCTGATTTCCAGTTCAGTGCTTAAATCACCCCTAATACTTTCCTGGTTTCTACTGGGTGAAAATCAGTTTGTTTACAATGATCATCCACAGGCATGGCCCCGTCGCAGCTCCCAGTGGCTGTGGTTTGCCATTCCTGGCCAATGGGACCTGCGGGAAGCGACACAAGCAGCAAGGACGTGCTGGCCACTGCATCCCGCATTGGCCAGAAATGGTGAACCGTGGCCACTGGGAGCTGCGGGGAGCGGTGCCTGCAGATGGTCGACGTAAACGATCTGTCTCATGGCCCGCCAGCCAAAAGTTGATGACCCCTGCTTTAGCATATGTTTCTCACTCTGATTCCCATGCCCAGTCAGTGGAAAAATACTAGTATTATGATGGAGTCCAGTACCAGGTGACTTGGTCACATGCTTCTGTAGGGCTAGAGCTGCCATGAGAAAGAGGCTATCTGTAGTGTCATCAGGAAGGTTTCCCAGAAAGACATCCTGGTGGTTTTCCCTAATGGCCCTTTGCAGCCAGCCATCTAGACTGACCGCATTCTGCGTAGAGGGCATTTCCCAGGTGTAAACACATTTGCAATAGATGCTTAGCAATATTTCTAACTTCAGATACAAAAATGTTACATGCATAGAAATAGGATAATAATATTCAGTAAATCAAAACCTTTCCATGGATATCTTACATGACCTATCTTGCATAAAATACATCATAGTTATACCATAATCATATCATAACAATATATCTATAAAGAATATAGGGCATAGTGTCACACACACATTTTTCAGCTTTGCTTTGCCCTGTTACCTACACAGACCAAGAATCCATTGTAGGTAAGACACAAGTCAGATTTCTGATTTTTACAACACTATTAAATGTATATCTATATCTAACACTGTTCATTATATGTTTCTTTACTTTTTTCCCTGCATAAATTCAGATTCAAGTAGTTATAGGTTGTAGTTATTCTGGGGAGAAGGGTGCAGGTTTACACATTTTAAAATGTGCCATTGACCTTAATGAAAACTTTCCCTATCCTTGAAAATTTGCTTGCAAGGTGAGCTGTCCCATGCTAACATTGCTCTGATAGTGCCTTGCTCAGATTTCTTTCTAAATATGAAATGATTTTCTGAGGGATAGATTCTGTTAGGCCTTATGTGGATGCACAGTGCTGAGAAGAGGTCAAAGAAACTCTTCACCCCTTTGGATGACCCATAAGGGCCAGACAGAACTGCATTCCTTGCACTGGTGAGACTACTCCCTCCTTAATCTTCTGGGGGAGCCCAGTACCTGAATCAGGGTTAGGGATGGAAGGACTCAGGCCTACATATCCATCCCCTTGGGATTGCCCATGGAGCATGACTGGCACAGGTCAGAAAGTAAAATTTACACTGTAATTGGTTGTAGAGGCTATCCTGCACTCCTGCCGTACACCTGGGACCTCCAGTAACTCCCTCTTGTGCAACAGACCTCTGAATTGTCCTGTTACATGCCTGAGAGCCATGATCTAACCTATCTTGTTCAGTGTAATTTTAGGAGGCAAGAGAATCCAATTGAAAATGTAAATCTTCTGTATCTTTTCATACAGCACTTGGCAACCAGGCTGATTTATCTCATACATATTCATGAACATTAAGAGCTTTTAGTCAATCATTTGACATTTAATTTAACATACTTGTATTATTAACCCTGTATACTTATTTACAATGCTTAAAATCATTCCTAATTGTTATAGGGGAATAACAAAGATTATTAAAACGATGTGTGAATGTACTGAGGAGTCTTGTTTGTTTGTATATATATGCACATGTGCACCCTACATAACTGTGTACACACACATCTGTATTGTCTCTCTGTATATTGTCTGAATCAAATTCCACCCTGAGTTACATTACTGGAATGCTACATGTCATCACTAAGGCTACCTGGACATGTATCAGGGCAGATTTTGATTCCTTGTCTGTAATCCCAATAAGGAGATAGCCCCTGATCCTGTAAGGAGTCTTTACAGATGAATACCTGTAGGATCACAGTCATATTCTCAATATAGTGATGGACAAGTCTGAAAGACTTGCAAAGTATCATTTGAATAAGTTGTAGCAGTATGATTTTTAATCATCATCTTGAGGTTGGAAATCTTGTGAGAAAAGGTTCTCTTACAAGATGTCTATTACTTCCTCCTTCCAGATCAACAGAATGTGCACAAGAAAAGACCAGACTTTCTATTGCAGAATTATAGAATATCAGGGTTGGAAAGGACCTCAGGAGGTCATCTATTCCAATCCGCTGCTCAAAGCAGGACCAATCCCCAACTAAGTCATCCCAGCCAGGGGTTTGTCAAGCCTGATCTCAAAAACTTCTAAGGAAGGAGATTCCACCACCTCCCTCCTAGTGAAAAAGTTTTTCCTAATATCCAATTATATATGATATTTTACTACTTTCACTTTAGCTCCTGCTTGAACCATGAAGGGCAAAAGGGGGAAAAAAAGAAGAGTTAAATGTTGCTAACTGTAAAAAGTTAACTTTGAGTTTTTGGCAAAGGATCTATTGTTTTCCTTGTTTGTACAGGGCCACTAGCCCACTGTAAACCTCTGAAAATCATAATGGTAATAACTAACAAATAAATGATTCAGTTCTTATTTCTATAGAGACTCCATAATTTAACAGGCTAGTGTATCTGAACAATTTTAGCCCTATACTTATGTTATGAATACTTTAAACCTAAATAGAAAATCAAATGAAATATGAGCAAATAGAACCATTCCGCATCTTAGGAAATAAATAAACCATATACATTTGTAAGACTATCCACTAACACCATTATCCACTCAGCTACTTTTCCTAGCACCTGACAAAAATAAAAGCCAGTTTTGCATTAATATCCCCATCCTGTCTTTTTGCAGATAGCCAGTGCTATCCCAAATAGATGTGTGTGCTTGAAAGATTAGTCTTGTTTGCATGTGCATAATGTATCAACATCATTGCACAGCTCCAAGCGTAGTTAATTTTTATTTAAAATGAAGAAGCATAATGAAGACTGTGTGCTGGAAATTTCATAAGCAACTGCGTGTGTATATTATCCAGTTTCAATTTCTATGATTTATGTGACGGGAGTCAAGAGCATGCTGTGAAAAGTGAAGCCCAGGATTTGAAACAAATATGAAGCTAAATACTACAAAGGACTTTGCCATCTTAGTTGCTCCGGGAAGCATTTTGATTATACTGCCAGAGAGGTGAATTCAGAAGGTTTTTTCCTTATGTTTGTATTTCATTTACTGTACCTTCCTTAGTTAGATTTCCTTGATCTGACAAACATGCTGAGAATACAATGGGAATCAAATAGTGCTAAGAGTTGTAGTAACCTAACAAATAACCTTAATGCACAGACGTATATTGATGTTTGCAACATTTTCTTTCTCATGCTGCACTGAGGAAACCACATCTATTCAGAAAATGAGTACTTTCCTGAATCAGGGCCATTGTGCAATGACCTTTTCTATAACTACTTGTGCTGAAATTCCCCATGTCTACCTTAAGCTTTTCTTTCTTTCTTTCTTTCTTTCTTTCTTTCTTTCTTTCTTTCTTTCTTTCTTTCTTTCTTTAGTTCTTTCAGCTAAAACGAGTCACAAAAAATTTGAGACAAAATATATAGATTTTCCCAATGTTAAAATAAAACAAAACAAAAAACCCCAACCTTACAATTATTTTGTCAAAAGTCTTGAATGCTTCCATTCTGTGGAACAGAGAATTGAATTTTAGCAAGGATTGGGAAAGGGCTCACCCTGGTATCAGTGATGTGCTTTTTGCCCAAGTCTCTGAAGAATCTCAGATCATTCATGTGCAGTAGAGACCTGTTAGAGTTTGATAGCTAAAGTCTCCGAAGATTCCATCTGTAGTGAGCATGCTCCATCCCTTCACAGCTCCTGTGTGCAACTACAATGTACAGTCACTATCCCCACGGAAAAAACGGAGCATGTTCCCTCCTGGGGCAACCGGGGCCAAGAGGGCTTCCCCGGCAATTGTTTCCTTGGCTGCAGGGAGCACAGTGGGCCAGAACTGATAGCAGGAAAACTGATGCTTTTGTTGTCAGTGCTCCTGCTCCCTGTTGGCATAACAGGCAGTGAGGAAGATAAGGAGAAATCAGCCTTGTTCAAATGCAGAGAGCTGAATAATGGAGCGGGGCCAGGACTAGATGCACAACAGAGGAAGAGGAACAGGAGCTTAAGGATTAAAAGGGTATAGAGCAGGAGCTGAGAAGAGGGCATGGGGCAAGAGAGGGGGCAGAAGACAGGGAGAATAGCAACAAGGCAGATAAGAACAGGACCAGATGGTAGGGGGGAGGGACAGGAACTGGGGATGAGGGAGAATAGGATGTGGGGAGAAGAGCAGGAACTGTGGAGAGGATAAGAAAAACCCAATATTTCTATATTGGGCACATAATTCTCCCTCATTTGGGCTGATGTAAGATCAGGTGGATGTGAGCAGGAGTGCTATAGAAATGTTAAGATCTCTAAAAATCAGACCTAAGCTTCTCAGATTGGGCACTCAAAATTAGGTGACACTTGTCAATATTGGCTTTAATCTCTGTGTCTCAGTATCTTGAGTCTAAAATGGGACAATAATGCCACCTACCCTGCTGTTAAGATAAATGCATTCCCGTTCATAAAATACTAAGATATTATGATGACAGCACCTTAGAAAAACCCAATATTTCTATATTGGGCACATAATTTGGATGGTAGGCATTCAATAGTGCATGGAGCCACACATTGAATAATGTGGATAAAAAGAAATATTGAACTGTCTGGAAGTCAAAACCAGACAAATGCAAATGAGAAAGAAGACATACATTTCTAGCAGTGAGGTTGATTAACCATTTGGAACACACTACCAAGGGAAATGATGGACTGCCTTATAACAGGTATTTCAACCATATGCAATGTCTTTGGAGACCATGTCATTTGTCTGAAGTTTATGAATGGTTTGTGTATCATTGTGGGCCAGGGATTATATGCAGCTCCGGGGGTGGGAGGTTACTACAGCTCCTCCAAGAACTAAAAATAATGGGGGCTGATCAAAGCTAGCAGCTGAAACTGTAAACAACTTCAGAGGCGGTTCAAACTGGGTTTCCCAGAGATAGGGTGACCAGATGTCCTGATTTTATAGGGGCAGTCCCGATTTTTGGGTCTTTTTCTTATATAGGCTCCTATTACCCCCCACCCCATCCCGATTTTTCACATTTACTATCTGGTCACCCTACCCAGAGACCACAGACAAAGAAAGAAAGGGCTTTTGGAATAGAAAAGACTGTTTAAACAGATACAGGCCTTCTTTTGATTCAACTCCTGTGGAAGAATTGGAAAGACTTTGGCCTACGAGGGCCCCATAAGACTAATGGATGACCTCTGGTAGACTTTTTGCATGTATATAGGAATGCTTACTTTTATTTTTGTAGATGTTTTCTCTGTAATATTTTCCCCTAAGAATAAATGTTTTCTGCTTTGTGAAGGCTGGTTGGTAACTAGTACACACTGCTGTAGCCCCTGGAGAAAGGTTAGTCACAGGTGCTGGACTCTGGCTAGATCTAATGGGGAAAACATAGTGAACCACAGAGGAGCTGCAAACTTAAACCGCTGGTCTGGAGGGAGAGAGACATGGGTCTGCATTTGAAAGAGGAGATAGCTAAGAAGCCTGAAACCTGTAAGTGAGTGCCCTCAAAGACGATCAGGAGAGGGGTCAAAGCTGCAGTTAACCCTGAAAATGTAACATCGCCACTTCTTGAAGTGTTTACAAACAAAACTGGAGGCTTTTCTGAAAGACACGCTTTATTCAGACACATCACTGGGCTCCAGGCAGGAGTAACTGGTTGAAATTCTGAAGACTATTATACAGGAGTTCAGATTAGATGATCTAATAATGGTCCTTTCTGAACATACAAATCTCTGAAATTATGACCAGCTACCTATTCAGTAAATACCATCCACCCCATGCTCTGAATGAGGCAGGGTCCCTCTGGAAAAAAATTATATGAGATCATGTCATTAAAGACTGTATCATAACATATACGCATCACAAAGGGACCAATTAAGGGTTGCATGACCAACTTTAATTCTGGCATTTCTTTATTTCTGAGCACTTGACTGTGCAAACTTAATGTTCTTTTAAGATATATCTTCAGCTGACGTAAATGGAGCTCCATTGATTTACACCAGCTGAGGATGGTGGTCCTATGGTTTTATACCCAGAATTTTAAAAGAGTTACACAATTTACTTCACCTAAGGAATGCTAATTGCCAGTCCTTTCAGTCTCTTACCTCATTACAACCTTGCTGATTTATGGGGAAAGAGTTATGAGAAACACCTTGTCATGGTTTTGGGGACTAGCTACACCCCGGTTCTCTGAGGGTATATCTATGCTACAGAGGCACTGCTGTAACACTGTAGCTACACTGCTGTAGCACTGTGGTGTATAAACTTGCTACAGCTATGAAAGGGAGTTTTCTGTCACTGTAGTAATTATACCTCTTTGAAGGCAGTATCTTTTTCTCGCAATCTACCTGCATCTATGGTGGGGATCAGGTCAACCTAATTATGTCGCACAGGGTGTGAAATTTTTCACTAAGTTCACACCTCAGATATTGGGTCTCATGGCTTTTTCCTTTCTCAGAGTGGAATCTCTTGATTCTGCCACTCTTACACTGGGCCCTGGGCACTTGTATTTCTTCCATTCAGAAACCTGTGACCAGTGAGAATGACCAGATCTTTTCTTAAAACAAAGTCTTTTTATTTAGCAGTTGGAAACAGATGTGAAAAAAGCAGCCTGCTGTTTATAGGCTATTTATCTATTTATCCAGACAGCCTATATTTAGTCTCATTTACTCTTCTACTCATCTTTACTACAACCTAAGTTAGATAAATTTCCCTCTTAAGTTACCAGAACAGAACTATATCAATATTCATTCTCCTAGCCAGAACAGATCCTATTGTGTCTTTGGGTATCTCAGTCTAGTTTCCTCTTGTTGAGACTTCCGGTGCTCCCCATAGGAGCAAGTTGGAGCCATTAAAGCTATTCTCTCTGGCGTTGACTGTTAATCACCCTTAACTGTAAACTGTTAGAAACTATTGATAGGGCCTCCTCCCTCATTCTCGAGGTAGGTAGACCCAAACTTCTAATGACAGATCCATAGACAAAGCAACCAAGGAGCCCAGGTAACAAAACACAGGAACTAGAACTACTGGTGCAGGAAGAGAAACCAGATATTATAGGGGCAAGAGAAAAATGTTGGAATAGTAGTCATGACTGGAGTACTGGTACTGAAAGGTATGCTATTCTCTCTCCCAGCGCTCATGCATGGCCACACTCGCACTTCGAAGGGCTGCTGCGGGAGCGTTCCCGCGGCAGCGCTTTGAAATTTCAAGTGTAGCCAAGCCCGTAGTTCCCCAGAGCCAAAGAAGAGCTCTGCGTAAGCTTTAAAGTTTGTTTCTCTCATCAACGGAAGTTGGTCCAATAGAATATATTACCTCACCCACCTTGCCTCTCTAATATCCTGGGCCTAACATGGCTACAACACCACCAAATCTACAGTAGTCTTCTCCAAACCATGCTGCTCCAGTTTCTGTATAAGAAATGAAATATTAAAATATTTACACATTCCAGTGGTCTAGTTTTGCAAAAAGATGATTCTGTGAGGCACGTGGGAAAATGGCAGTTATGAATGGGCCTGCAGTGTGATTACATGAACAAACAAATAAAAGTTAAGGACAAAAGTCATGGTGTGCCTATTGTGATTACTGTATATGTCGACCACTATGCCCCCTGGTCTGCACAGTAGTTTCTTGGATTTCATTTGGACATAAAGGGGCAGATACTCAACCTTCTGAAAATCACCATAGTTCTGCTGAAGTTAATAATGCTATGGCAATTTATATCAGCTGAACATGTGGAGGAAAAGTAGGTATCCTTGCATAGAAGCTGATAGCTGTTAAATACAGCACAATAAATACTTGTTGCCATACCCCGCTGCAACTGCAAGGGAAATTAGTGCAGGCAGCATGTGCTTATCAAATTGGAATTTGGCTAAGAGATTGATAATGGATCCTTCCTGCTGTCTGAAATCCCACTTCATAAGTTTGTTGTAATTTTTTATAAAAAGAAGGCAATGCTTTTTTTCTTAAATAGACTGAAATGAACAGTATTCTTAATATTGTTATCATAATTTGCTAATGATCTATGCACCAGTCTTTGTATTTTTTTGTTTTGTTTATGTTTTGCATTGTTTGTTTTTTGTTTTCTTTTTGTTTTGCTTTGAAAAAGCTTTTGGTAATGGGGAGGCGGAATTTATAGATTAGGATACAGGCGCTCTATGTCCTACCACTGGAAGTTTAACTGAAAAACTTCTGAGTAAAATAAATTGGTGGAAGAGCATCAGTAAAATAACCTAGCAATTCCAAAGCCATTGCTCATTTTAATCTATTTTAAAAAAGAACATTGAACAAGAAACAGAAAAAAATCAGAGAAACAAAGAGCTTAAAAGGAAAATGTGAAATACTTCTGTGAAGCCTCAAAATATAGGCAAATGTACCTTTATTTAAATTAAAATGATAAAACAGGCAAGAGAAATTAGCTTTTTTGGTAACTATTTCACAGTCAGTTGATTTACTTAGCTACCCAAACATCAATCAGATTTTAATAACCTCCTTCCCATATGAACTTTCAATGTAGTTTAATATATAGATTTTTTTAAATAGATGCATTCTTTGCATAAAGAGATGCTACAATAAATTAAATGCAGGCTGAGAAATCTTATACTGCAGCGGGATAATGAAAGAAGAGGTGCAATTTGAATCTGCTGTTGCAAATGTTATTTTTTTCTGATAATGAAAAATGTCCTATGTGAATGGATGTAGATGTTTTCAATAAACCTGTCTGAACTTGGTGTCTTTAATATTGCTCAGATACATTTTTTGCATTAAGCATAACAGATTCTGACCTGCAAATTATGAAAAAGATTAAGATATGCATCAATGGAGAGATTTATGTCTAGTGCTGACAAATTATTCATTAAAGTTTTATGTAACAAGACCACAGAGAGAATTAAATTTGATTATTGTGGCAGGTCTTATATGCATATTCATCTCGACTGGGAAGAGGTCACAATAAAGTTTAGGACTCTTTACTTACGAAGCTTGTTTAATTGGGAAAAATAGAAACAATGTTTTCCATTTGGCCTCTTTTAGAGATTTATGTTTCTTATTACTTCTCTTCACTCAATATAGCACAAGAGGAAAAGTAAAAGTTTAAATACATTAAATATTGTTTGATCAAGGTGTTTAATGATATCCTCATGTAGAGGCAGACAAGCTTTCCTTTTGAAATACTCAGAGCACTTTCATTCTTGTGGTAGTTTCATATTTGTGGCATGTTTTTGAATCAGCAGTGACAATTAGCAAATAAACAAGAAAATAATCTATGGAAAGAGCTGAATTTTGGAGAAAAGCATTGCAATAATTCTACAGTACATGGGAGCTTGCACATGACTCTACTATACATTCTGCTTGATACCTACTTTTTGCTGTTGCTAGAAAGTTAAACCTGTGGTCATCTGATGAGTTTGTAAACATTTTATCTGCATTTTTGTCACATAATCAGGTAGGACCAGAAGCAGGACATATGATCACCATGACTGGAGTAATTGGATAATAGCTCTCTCGTCTTAATCCTGAACATTTCTATAATTTTGATTATGCCAGGAGAGGGCAAAGACTGAAGCAAATACGCTGCACACAGTTCGGGAAGAAAACCAACATCAATCTAAAATTACTTCCTGTCACCTGAACAGATTCATTCATTCATTATGCCCTCCACCCCAATCAGGGTATGGGCCGCCAACAATAGATTGCCAGAGGATTCTGTCCTGGACCATTCTCCAGGAAGTTGGTCTCTGAATTATCTATTGCTTGCATTTCTGTAGCAGGTAGATTTTTACGGGATGGGGTTGCTGGCCCCACGCCCAACCCTCCTCCTCTTTCATCCGGGCTTGGGACCGGCATTGGCAGAGTTCATCTGAACACCTGAACAGAAGCCAACTTAATTCGAGAGGTAAGAAATTACTAGTAACCATTTAAGATTTCAACATCAATTCCAAAGAGTCAACTTGGGTTTTCCCCTTTAAAATGTTAATATTTGGTAGAAGACATGCATGGAGCACATGTGTAGATGTAGGGCCTGATCTAAAGTCTATTGAAGTTGATGGAAGCCTTTTTACTAACTTCAATATGCTCTGAAGCAGGTACTTATATTATTGCAAATGTAGTGCAAATCAGAATGGTTTGAATAACTGTACAAGGTGCAAAGTTGTGGAGGATTGGGCTCTCTGATCTCTGGCTTGACTGTAGCCTAGCTGAAAAAAGGCCGTTTACCAATGTGTTTCCCCATCATTTACTTTAATTTCCAGAAGATATTGGAGCAGACTATCACTCTCTGTTGAGTAGCTCATGACCGTGAATGCCTGTCTCTAGGCAGACTGTCAAAAACAGGACTAAAACCCCAAGCTGCTGGTGTGCTCTATAATTAGATTTCATAAAGCCAGTAACAAATTTCAACTCCTGGATAACTAAAACAGTTTTACCATGAAGTCAAAGAAAGTCCCCTTAGACTGTCCAGTCTATCTTGCCATCCAGACAAACTGGACTTAGTCACAAATGATCACCTACTCTAAAAATCTGGAGGTGCAGCTAGCAAGGAATGTGAAGGGCAACAAGAAAGGTTTTTACAGATATGTTAACAACAAGAAAAAGGTCAGGGAAAGTGTGAGACTCTTAACGAATGCGGGAGGCAACCTAGTGACAAATGATGTGGAAAAAGCTAAAGTAGTCAATGCTTTTTTTGGCTCAGTTTCCACAGAGAAGGTCAACTCCCACATTGCTGTATGGGGAGGAGGTGAGCAGCTCTCACTGGTAAAGGGACAGGTTAAGGACTATTTAGAAAAGCTTGACGTGCACAAGTCCATGGGTCCAGATTTAATGCATCCAACAGTGCTGAAGGAATTGGCTGACATGATTTTAGAGCCATTGGCCATTATCTTTGAATCTGCATAGCAATCGCAGGAGGTCCTGGATGACTGGAAAAAGGCAAATATAGTACCCATCTTTAAAAAAGGGAAGAAGGAGAACCTGGAGAACTACAGATTAATCAGCCTCACCTCAGACTCTGGGAAAATCGTGGAGCAAGTTCACAAGGAGACCATTTTGAAGCACTTGGAGGAGAGGAAAGTGATTAGGAACAGTCAGAATGGAGTCTCCAAGGGGAAGTCATGCCTGACCAACCTGATTGCCTTCTATGATGAGATAACTGGCTCTGTGGATGAGAGGAAAGCATTGGACATGCTATATCTTGACTTTAGCAAAGACTTTGATATGGTCTCCCTCAGTATTCTTGCCAGCAAGTTAAAAATGTATGGAATGGATGAATGGATTATAAGGTGGATAGAAAGCTGGCTGGATTGTTGGGCTCAACAGGTAGTGATCAACATCTCAGTTTCTAGCTGGCAGCCAGTATCAAGCAGACTGTCCCAGGGGTTGGTCCTGGGGCCAGTTTTGTTCAATATCTTTATTAATGATCTGGACAATGGGATACATTGCACCCTCAGCAAGTTTGCGGATGACACTAAGCCTGGGGGAGTGGTAAATACACCTGAGGGCAGGGATAGGGTCCAGAGTGACCTTGACAAATTGGAGGATTGGGCCAAAAGAAATCTGATGAGGCTGAGCAAGAACAAGTCCCGAGTCCTGCACTCAGGACAGAAGAATCCCATGCACTGCTACAGGCTGGGGACTGGCTGGCTAAGCAGCAGTTCTGCAGAAAAGAACCTGGCCACTACAGTGAACGAGAAGCTGGATATGAGTCAGCAGTGTGCCCTTGTTGCCAAGAAGTCTAACGGCATATTAGGATGCATTAATAGGAGCAGTGCCAACAGATCAAGGGAAGTGATCCTGCTTTGAGCAGGGGGTTGGTCTAGAGGATTTCCTGAGGTGTCTTCCAACCCTAATCTATGATTCTATGAAAGCAATCGACAAAGTATTTTGTCCTCTGATGTTCCACAATGGTTTGTCTGGTGTTTATGGGCCTTCTTTTGTTGGGCAGGAGATAACACTTCTTGTTGAAAACTAGTATTTCACAGTTGCTAATGTTTCCCTCTTGACTGTGTGGGTTTACAGTTTCAGAGCAAACACTTAACTCCTGCCTTGAGACATGATATATAGATATGACAAGTGAGATTAATGAATGCAGAAACTGACAAGCATTTCATAGAGCCTAAACACTGAGTACATTCTTATAAGATTAATACCTATTTTGCGCAAAACTAGCAGTCAGGTGACCTGGTGTGGTGTCCAGCTATGAGGCTGTCAGTTCCTAGCTAACTCCAGGGCAAGAGTTGGCATCAGGCCTGCCAGCATCACACAGCTAATGAGAAGATTAGTCTTCTCTCTTACAAAAATATATTGAATCCAGTGAGAAAGATGAATATCCCTAAGGCATGATAGTGAGTGCCTTCCCTCATTCGGAAAGCAAGCTGGGCCCAGATCCTCAAAGGTATATAGGTGCCTAACTCCCAGTGGGTGCTTAAATACCTTGAGGATCTGAGCCCTGGTTTCTGGATCTCTACATATAAACAAGCAGTGACCTGCAACAATACTGAAGAACTGTTCAAAGAAATAAAAAGTTCACAGATGGTAATCTTTCATTGTACGGAGAAATGCAAAAGCCACATGGCCATTATTGCCATCCATGCTGACACACTGGATCCAAGTATGGAAGTAGCAGAAATAATAATAAAAAATCAGCTATATTGGAAATGAGAGTATGGAAATCCCAAAGATGCTGATTTAGTATGGGATAATATAGGAGACCTTAAGAACAAGAGCTGGATATCAGACCTCACAGCCAATGGGAGCTGTGGAGCTAGCATTTGGGGAGGAGGCAGTGTGAGGAACCCCCTGGCTGCCCCTCCGCCTAGGAGCCAGAGTGGGGACATGTCTCTGCTTTTGGGAGGAGGCAAGGTAGGCAGGGAACCTGTCTCAGCCCTGCTGTGCCACCAACCGAAGTTTTAATGGCCCGATCAGAGCCCCCAGGTACCTTATCAACCAGGTATTCCAGCTGAAAACTGGATACCTGGCAAACCTAGATGTAGGATCTTTAATGATCCTTACACCAATGGAACACAAATATTGGAAAATGGAGCTCTGCAATGCCTATTCCTGCTGCCTCCCTACCTGCCTGCCTTGAAGCATACTCTTCTTCTTCTCCTGGCACGTCTCCTATGCCCCTGCTCTAAGAAAGAAGGAATGGGACAGCAGGGACAAGTCTCAGAGCCACAACCTTAAACCAGGCAGCAATGAGTTCCCTCTGACAGAGAAATTCTATGCTCTCCAGTGATGGAAAGTTTCCAGTCCCTTTGTGCTCCTTGAGTGGTAGAAAGGGGCCAGTACTTATTACACTACCTGTCCTGTTATTTTGAAGTCAGTGGGAATTAAGCACACACTTAAGTGCTTTGTTGAAGCTTGGTTTATGTGACTAGGATGACATGCTATTATTATAATGAATTGGGTAGGTTTTAAAGACCTCTTCAATTGTCTTACTAGTTGGACCAACAGCATCAACATTATTCATATGACATTTCTATCTATTACTATGCCACATAGCTTCTTTCAAAACTGGAATAATTTAATCACACACTCACACACACATGCACATACATGTTTTGAGGAGCAAACAGCCCTCGTGGTCCATTATCAGCTCAACAAACCTTGGGTGGCAAATCTTGCCTGTCCATATTTTATACTTTGTTACCAAGTGTTGGTCATAAGGACCAAACAGTTTTAATCACCTCTAGACAATCACTGGTTAGGGTCTGAAGCTATTCTACCTCACTGGGAAATGCTGGGGAGATTTATTTCGGTCCAAAAAGACATACCTAGAAATTCACCCATTTTCAGGGATCTCTCTAACTATCTGGGACATAAAGTGACAACATGAAAACATTACCAAAGAACCTTCTTCTGAAACCTCTTTGGACAACCGCACACTTCTTTCAGATTAACATTCTCTTGCATGTATATATACCTTGAAAGATACCACCCTGATAATCTCACAGCTATGCAGCAAAAACTGGAATTTATTTTCTATCAACAGGTTTGGGAAATAATTGGCAATTCAGAAAAACAATTTCAATGTCTCCAGGTAAAATATTATGCCACAACATTTATGAGGAATAAATAAAGTCAATAGATGTAGTCAAAATAGTCTTATTTCTTAAAACTCCTTTGAAGGTTATCAAGGGCATACAATTTATTATAAGAACTTCTCAAAGCAACTCCTAATATATACAAAAATTCAAATACAATAGACATTTTGGCATCCATCACCCCTTTACTATCCATGGGAGTTGGGTGCCTAACTCCCTTAAAAATGTCAACCTTTGAGAGTCCAGTCAAAGAATGTGAAATCATTTGAACACATATGTCAAATGATTGTCACACTTGGAAAAGAAATGCAGATTGAGCTGGCTTTGAAGATCTACATCAAAACATCTGAAAACTTATCTAAAACAAATGACATTGCAGACATAAGCTGGAGAAAATATAAAAGATCTGATTCTTTGATCTACTTGTAATGGTTTTTCCAATCAAACTAAATTTCTAGTACCAGGCTCCAGCCTTAATAAATAAGATTACAGGACTCTAACTTCCAACCAAATCCAATCAAACCATTTGTTTCTAGGAAAACATCCAGATATTTATTTGATTAATTTTATAAAGACCTCTGCAGCCATCTTATTCATATAGCTAAAAATGCCATTTGAGACAGGTGAAAGAGAGAAAAGCCACTGACTATTTGACCATGGATTTACTTGGTTTGGCACATTCTTACTATAGACAAAATTAACTCTTTGCTTTGTAGGTAAATATCAGGAATGTCTCTAGTTCAGCAAAACACTTATGCGTATGCTTAACTTTAAACACATGCCTAAATCTGTCCTTTCTCTGTCCCCCACAACATTTTACTTAATTGAGTGATGGTAACTGAATCTTTTCATATGTTTGTAAGTTTTCAGATGTGTGACAATGCCATAATGTACAGCCCAAGTCTCTTTGGATCAGGCAGTCATTATTTCCATGAAAAGTGACAGATGTATTCAAAGTAAAGATATTGCATTTTTCAATACTTATACTCAATTATTCTTCCAAATGGCAGATTGTAGCAAATATTCCATATATTGTAATATATCAGGAACTACCATTTCTCGTTAGCATTGTTTCCAATACTGGCCATAATTTCCAAAAGACAAACTGAAGCCACTGTCAATGTGAGAATAGTGATCACAATTAGATATAAATTTCATATCACTATTTCAGATAAAGACTCTGGCTATTTTTACTAAAAAGGTTGTCTTCAAAATTAAAATCCAAGATAAGTTAGTTGCTGTCTTCTTTAAATCTCTAATAAACATTAGCAAATGTAATTTATTATTGTCAAGCAAAATTACAGAGAACAAAACTATATTGCCTTTGCATTTTCAGAAGTAAATGCATGGCAACATGTGGTGATATCTTTATTATTTTCTAGGAAACCAAAATAATTCCTCTAAATAAAAGCAACTTTTGTTTCACCTTATTTTCAGGGTATCCTTTCCATTACTGATGTTGTAAAAAGGATATAATTTAACACAGTTGACTAGTTCATAGGAAACCTTTATTAAAAGCTGCTGAAAAATAACAGCTATTTCCTTTGATGAGAAATAGGACAAATCATACCTAATCCAACTAGTCTTTCAGGAAAGGCATTAAACAAACCTACCACCACTGAAATACCCCCTGGTCTGCTTATCTACAAGAATGGAGGAGAAAAGAATAGGATGCACATGGTGGAAGGACAAAATAAGCACATGATAAAAATACAAAAATATAAACACACCTTGGAAAACCTTACTGATGATCAAAATGATCAGTTATCACGTCAGTGTGAGGTTTATAGCTACTGCTTTGTCTCTCATCTCTCTTACCTATCCATTGTGAGAAATAATCACTGTTGATTTTCAATAAGTCTTAGAATGCTGGGGAAGTTCCAGAAGACTGGAAGAAAGCTAATGTTGTACCAATATTTGAGAAGGGTAAACAAGATTACCCAGCTAATTATAATCTTGTTGGTCTAAAATTGATACCAAGAAAGATAATAGAGGGGCTAATATAGGACTCGATCAATAAGGAAGTTAAGGAGGGAAAGTTAAGTTATGGAAAATACTTTGACAGGATATATTTTCCATAAACTCATGTTTCTTGGCATTAATTATATTCTTGGCATTAATTATATTAGTTAAATTATGGAAAATATATTCTGTCAAACTAACTTGATATCTTTTTTGATGAGATTACGAGTTTGACTGATGTAATATACTTAGACTTCTGTAAAAGATTTGACACAAAAATTGGGGGAGTGGCAAAGAATGAAAGGACAAGTCACTGATACAGAGCAATGTGGATCACTTGGTAAACTGGGCACAAGTAAACAATATACATTTTAATACAGCTAACTGTAAATATAAACATCTAGGAACAAAGCATGTAGGCCATACTTACAAAATGGTGGCCTCCAGGAAAGCAGTGACTCTGAAAAAGATTTGAGAGTCATGGTGGCTAATCAGTTGAACATGATCTTTCAGTGCAATACGATGGCCAAAAGAGCTAATGCAATCCTTCGAAGCATAAACAGCATAATTAGGAGTAGACAGTTATTTTACCTCTTTATTAGGCAGTGGTGCAAATGCTGCTGGAACACTGTGTTCAGTTCTGATGTCTACAGTTAAAGAAGGATGTTGATAAATTGGAGCGGGTTCAGAAAAGAATTGTTTGGGGGACATTCTACAGCCTGTGTTAGGCCATCAGACTAGATGATCACTTCTGGCTTGGGAATCTATGACTAATTTGGGTAGCCGCTCAGGCTTTTAGGTTGATGGCCTAATATCCACCCAGGTTCCCAAGGAACTTGGGATTTAATATCAGTTTTATAAATTAAAATTAGCAGACAAATGAAATATCACTAAAACTAAACCACTACTAAGAATCTTAAACCAAAAGTTAAGACCTATACTGTTATGTTATCAAGATGAAATCAGTAAGTTAGCAGCAATATTGGATGGGCACTAACTCACCAAGTTAGTTAAAACAACAGTTTAATACAACAAATAATGAATCCTTATAAATACTAGCAAATAATCTGTGACAGTGGCTGACCTTCTACTTTTAAATCCCAACTAATAAATGTAACAAAGGTAGTGAAATTAGGCGCTGGTTGGATATTTTGATATTGAAACCACATTATTTTCTAATGTCTGGACCATAATCCCAGAGAACAGTTGAAAAGCTTCCCTTTCAGATTTCAGGAGTGGCTGGCCAGCCTTTTTCTTCTCCTGCCCCTGCAAACAGATATTACAATACAGATCTGAACAGAACACTCTGATAAGCAGAAGTTTTATCAGCACTTGTTTGACAGTTTGCAGCTGACATCTTTAAGTTTCTTTGGATTCTCAAGACAGTACACACTTCATTGAGTATTTTTATGAGACTTCGTTTTAGAGCTATTTAAACTTGAGGCACTTTCATTCTAGTGCCATCCATTATGGACTTTACAGGTACTCAGACACTCAGGCATGCTCACAACCCCACTTTCATAACCTAAACATGAACAATAAAAGGCTAGGACCTCTCCCAGCTAATAAAAACAAAAGACAAAAATAGGAAGAAAGAAAAAAAAATATGTGATACTTCAGATAATGGGGTTGGTGAACTCTTCATTCTCTCATAATTTCTGGAGTCTTCTGGAAGTGCTGTCAAGGAACCCGCTGGTAATATTGCTGGACACTTGTGGGCTTTTTACTGAGGCTTTGATAGTGCTCTGTAGTCACAACCCAGAGTTAAGGGCAATGCAGAAAATAAAAGGAAATACTTTTTCTTCTTGTGGAACCCTTTGCCACAACATATCACCGAGGCCAAGAATTTAGTAGGATCCATAAAGGATAAGCAGCTCTATGGATAATGAGATCATCCACACTTACATTAGATAAGATAAAAATCCCACAGAGACCTTCATACTTTAGAACATAAACTAACCATGAACTGATGAGAGTTGGGTAGAAACTTCCATTATGGATAGTCAATCCACAGCTCTTCACTACATTTCTTGCATCATCTTCTGAAGCAACTAGTACAGGCCTCTTTCAGAGATAGGATTCTGCATAAGATGGACAAGTGGTCTGATCCAGTATTTCAGTTCCTATCTTGCTGTTTTGTGAATGTCACTATCCCCTTTCAAACCCATTTTTGTACAATTAGGAAAAATATCTCCAAAATCTTGAGTACTATGTACCTCCGTTATCCACCATCCTCAGCATATTCTGAGCTGATAAATACATAAATATAATTATTTCCCAACTTCTCCCTGTTTGCCATTCTTTCCATTAGAAAAGTATATTTGTGTATACCACTATCACTGTGTATACTACTATGCATGAATAATATACCACTGTCTTTCTCATTCTTTCCTATCCACAAAAGACACATGCAACTTCTGCTCAGTATTTTTCATGAAAGAAATTTCAGGCACAAGTGGCTTTTTCACACATTTATATGATTTAGTGTGCTTGAAATAGGGAGCTGGGTTTACCCCTGTGGCGGAGTTCTGCAGGGAGGCTAGGCACCAGGGAGCTGGTTACATCTTCTAACTCTGCTTTGGCTAGTTCTGCCATGATTTAGAACAACCGAGGGGGCTGCTCTAATTTATGCCATTGGAATAGACCCCAAAGGGATCTTATGCCAGTGGAGAAAGCCCCATCAAGTCCCCTTTCCTGCACCGAATATGTCTTCTGTCTCTCAGCATACCCTCTACTGTGGGGGTTAAGATGGCTACACAGACTGGGAGTTTCCCTCTGCCAGGGAAATTCTAGTCTGGCCACTTACAGCCAGAAAACCTCTCGCTTTGCACTGCATGAGCAAATCAAAATGACCAGACTAGACCCAAGATGCTGTCCTGAAATTTTAACAGATCTTAATGGTCCCTCATTATTCAAGTCTATTTTAAGCTTATTTACCATAAGAGAACTAATACTGGAGATGCAGTGAAAAATTTACTAATACATCCTAAGCTCCAAGGACCTGTAAAGTGCAGGGTTTGTTTTTTTTTCTCTCTTTCAGCGCCCAGTTGATACCAGGCTTTGGACAAAGGCAAGTTGTTTAAAGCTCAATCTGGCCAAGACAGAGATTTCATCTGGAGAACTGGGTAAGCATTTAGGGGATATGGCAGGGCTGATGTCTGACCCATCCTTTATCCAACAAACTCACCAGGTAGGGGTGTTTGGATTCCCTAATTGCTCTAGGATTCTCAGGAGGCATCAGTGCCGGCAGTTACCTTGAAAGAAAAATGCAGACATTGCAGTCTGATGCGGACCTTGCCATAGTCATTGGTACCTGGAGAGTTCCAGAATACATTACTGAAATGGGTGCTACACAAAGTAGATTTTCAACTAATTATAGTATAGGATGCAACTGCCCAATTATTTGGTAGGCTGAGCCACCTGGAACATATTACACAATAGTCTGATGAGTACATTGGCCATCTGTTTCTTCAATGTACAACTGAAAATGCGGTCCCTCATTTTTTAATCCCTACTTTGTTTGGATCCTGGCTATCTGAGAAACCACCTCCTTACATACTACTATAGAAGATGAGGCATATGAGTCACTTGGAGTTTACAGTTCCTAGAAACATCCTAGGCTGGTTGCAGGGAAATTTAAGTGGAAGACCGTTATATGCTATATGACCATTATATTACTTCCCCCAGCTGATATCCAGAATATGAGGTGGTTGCTCTTCAGGGCTTGATGTAATGCCTAGCTCTGCTACCAGGCTTTTGCTTTAGTGAGGAATAGTGGGAAGAGAACGGGGGCTAGGACAGAGTTCAACAGAGGATAAATGTCCTCCAATAAGGGCATTACTCAATAATATATGTATATAATTATTTCATTTTGTTCAGAGCACAGAGTGGGCACTTTTATGAAAGAAAGAAAGAAAGAAAGAAAGAAAGAAAGAAAGAAAGAAAGAA
>ML677333.1:4954102-5048929 GCA_007922305.1 Dermatemys mawii | reverse complement strand
ATATATATATATTTGTTCTCAGAATACAGACTTTGAAAAGTTCTATATATTCAATCAACATTTTACTAGAGGTGAAAGATTATTCGTCAAAAATCTTCCAAATTCTGTAAAAACATTTTCCTCTCTACAACGGTGCCCTTTGTGACTCTTGTGTTACCATAGAGATGAACAATAAGCATGATTGCTCACTTTGGGTCTGGTTTTCTTACCATTTTTGTGTTTGGCCCATGCCGTGAAAATGGTCTTTTGCCTTTTCTAACTTTCCACAGTTCATCACGTGACTGTTAGCATATAATGGGTCCTGCTGTGAAGAAATATGGTATTGTAAAGATGGAACTTCTAGACAGTCGCTCAAGAGGTCTTGTTAAAGACCAAGTCTTTTGCATCACTTGCAAATTGCAAGGCATCCAAAGAGGCACAATTTAGCAAGCACGATTATCAAGTCAGTTCTCCACCATCTGCTCTTTGGAACTTGAAAAAGTTCTTTACACTTTTACACTGAGAAACTCCTAAACTTTAGAACCCATGGGATTAACAAACTCAGATCTGCATGCCTGTGGAATTATCTATAGTCATCTTTCTTCATATTTCACCAGTCCAGTCTCCACCTTCATTTTTACTAAGGGTGTAAAACCATCAAGGATTAACCACTATCTCTCAACACAGAAGAGATTTGACAAATTAATGATTTTGCTTCACAACCCTTTCCCTAAAAATCTAGAATTTTTATCCATCTTCCTTCATCTTTCCCTAAAACAGTTTATAAAACTTTTCATAAGCCAACTGGTTCACATGTTTACTAATTCTTCCCTCCTGGGAGAAGAACCCTACTCTAGGATCCCCTGCTTAAGGGCTAGGCCTTTTAGGAGCTAAAATACCTCACTAGTAACTGAGGAACTGAAACAAAATTAAACTGTATCCCTCTTTACTATGAGCACAACAGGTGGGCCAGAAAGTTAGCCACTTCTATCATTTTCTTGGAAGTATGATAAATCCTTTAATCTTTTAGGCTATCAGACTATTCATGCCTATTTAGGTCAAAACAATTTCTCATCTATCCAAACTTATCTGGGTTTTCAGTCATGCAGTGCATCAAGTTCTATGATGCATTTGGCTATCTTTATTTATATTCAGTGGAGTATCACCTTGTAGCATTGTCATGACTCCTCCTTTAAAAAAAAACACACACACACGAGGAACCCCGGGGCCTAGAGGAGCATGCATACAATGGAAACCTAAGATTGGAAGCAATAGCTGCCTTATTTTACTAGCAAAATCAACTCAGTAGTACAAAAGTAGCACACTCCGAGACGTGAGGATAAGAGACCTTCCTCCAGGCTATGGATTATAGTTCATGTATTTGGGTTACATTAGCATTTCACGCTATGCAGACTTGATTCAGTCATAAATTCCACCAGTGTAACACAGGATGGACGGTCTGCAGTGACAGAAAGCTTAGCCAGTGTTGTATGCCTATCCCTCCCTCTCCATCAGTCTCTCCGGAGTGAGCTACTATGCTCCAAAAGTCTGAGGCACTGATCAAAGGTGGACAATTTTCTGTGCAGTCTCTGTTCTGAAGCAGGGCTCCTATGTTAAATATAAAGTTGTGCCCTCAGCATAAATCAAACCCTACTTTATATAGACTCAATATTTTCAAACTATTCTGCATCTTTTACCACACGTATAGAACAAATATTACCAAATAATCTTTTCCTGTTCCATAGCTCGGGTTCCTGAATCCTTGAACTTAGGAAGAATATTCTTCAGGTCCACTGTCCCTTTACAGCATTTTTTCTCTCAGGTTCAGAGTTCCATGCGCAGTTCAGTTTATAGCAGGGAGTGAGCAGCACTATGGAAGTCACATCTCTCTAGGCTGCTTGCTCCAGATTATTTTTACTATTTTTGCACAAATGCTTTGGCTCTGTCTTGTTATAACGCAATAGTTCCTTTGTTGTTGTTCTGTAGCACCACACAGATATATTGATATGTTGACTGTAATTTTATTGCTGTTTACTCTCTTCCTCTTTCTTCTGGAGAAAAAGATGGGGAAAGGGGTTGGGAGAAAGGGGGAGTTGGGTTTTTTGGTTGGTTAGATGTTTTTTCCCCTCTAAATTAAAACGAGTAGAAATTAACTGTTACATTAAACTTATTTTCAGTACATAAAACTGTAACAAATATGTTTATATTAATCTCCTATTACATAGACATAACACTGCTGAGATACAGCTAGCACATCAGAATAGAACCTCTAGAGTATCCATCAAAATTCTCTCTTCTCCATGCAGTCCTGAACTCCTGATCCCAATCAATCCATGCTACTCTCTAGTCCACAAAGTCCTTTCCCTGCACGTTAGGTCTGCTCTTAGGCAGCTTCTCAATGCTCAATGCTCTGATCCTGCAGAAATAACCAAGTGAGGTGACGCCTGCACCTGTATAGAGACCCACTGAAGTCAATTTGCAAGAATGGAGTCTAGGGTTACAGCTGAATTTATCACACAATTGACATCACCAACAGCGCATCCTTTCTATTCAAAGGCCTACTAGGTCCCTTGTAGTGTTTGTCTTCTTCCTAACTATCTCCATCCAAATCTCCACCAACCTGTGTGATTCTTTTGTCCTGTCAGAGCTCACACATCTTCACCTGAGGCCATCACAGTGAGACATCTAGTGGTGTTCCTGGATTAGTTCCTGAGCTAGTGAGATCTCAGATTTATGTTCTAGAAATGTTTTCTTTTTATTAAGAGTAGAAATGGTAAAGCTTTTCACTGCAAGCAATGCACTTTTTCCATTTGGCCTTCCTTCTGTGTGCAAAGTGATTGCAAGAAAAGATGAGGCTTCTTACCATTTTGTTTATTGCACCAAATTGTTTGATGACTAGGATTTAGGAGCACATTTAGCTCCACAGGTTTTTCAGAACACTCCTTTGAGGAGTTTTGATGGCACAGAACCTCATTGTTTTGATGGCACAGAACCCCAGTGTTTTGATGGCACAAAACATCATTTGAAATCAGTAGGACTCTGAACAAGTGTCAGTCCATCTACATGCAATGAATTGCAAGACTGAGGCAAATGGTAATGGTTTACCCAGTTTAGTAATAAGTGATTTATTTTAAAAATGGTTTCTGAACATATGAACAGTACAGAAGATTTCACGCACAGAAGAATGGAGAAAAAAATACTCAAAAGTCTCACAAATAAATCCTAAACTTTATTTTTTCCACAGTTGTAATATAAACACTGTAAGAGGGAAAAGAAATTCGGGCCCTCGGTAACTGCTCAGTCACTAAACCAGTTTTCACAGCATCATAGATAATTACAATTATCCACCTTTTAGGGACACTGGAGCTGCCAATTTTCTTTAATGGAAAATAAATAAATAATCCAGAGCAGATGTTGACTACTCATACTGGTTTAGGAGAGAGCTTTAGGCAAGGATGTCAGCATTTCACTTGAAAATACCAATAGAACTTGAAAACATTTCTTTCTCTTTCTTTAAAGTAGAGACAGGGTAAGCTACATGTTTAGTATTGGATGATGTAGTCCAGTGGGGGGAAAAAAGAAACCTGTCAGGGCAGTTTGGCTTAGGAATGTTTGAAGAAGTACCAGTTTAGTAACTGTTAGAAGTAGGCAAGTGCCGATGGGTTATACTGCAGGTATTTTGTCATTAATTATTAGAAGATGCAGCAAGTGACTGTTCTGCTTCCAGCACAACAGTACTTTAATGGTTTTTCATCCTCAGTCCATGTGACTGCTACACCAGCAGGGAATAAAAGTCTGACACTGCCTTCAAAGTTTTCCTCCAAATCATCTGTCTAGCAAAGATTATTAGTATATCTAGCTGCGTACTGCATGTGGCATTCCTCTTAGCAACTGTATCTTGCATTTGTAGTGATGTGCTTGTTGTTTTTAACTGAGATAAATATTGTCTGATTGCTTCCTTCCGAGGCATGTTGGCTTTCATTAAGGAATGAGCTTTGACAAGTGGCTCTGCTGTGCTGATTATCACTTCAAATTTTTATCCCTCCACCCATCCATCTTCCATATAACCTGAATCATTATTCTGCCCATTGTTAGACCCAGCCCATTAAGCTTATGGTTTAGCCTGAGTTTTCTCAGACACCAACTCCAGATTACACAGGCAACTCAGCTAGCTAAGCAAAGGATGAAGCTTGTGGATTCACATTCTAGCTGTGCAATGCTTTACCAGAGGAGATCAGACGGGGTCCTTCTCTAACCAAATTCGAGTCTGAATACAAGTCCTATATATTTGATTTCCTCCAGTAACAGTACATTCCAAGGACCAGCTTACCACTGCAGAGACAGCAGTAGAGGAAGAGATAGCAAGAAATAAGGAGGAAAGGATTTTTAAAAAAATAATCTTAACTTTCATGCTGGAAATAAGGGAGGTTATAATACTAATACTAATATTTCAGTCATATTCACAGCTATCTTTAATTTTAGTATTGTGTATAGACAGTATGTAAGAACTACAGTAAAGGAAAAAAATATACAAGGAGAAATGTAGATGATCCTTCCTGACGATGACTATATACATTGTCAAATGGATGGGAATCAATAACACAGCCTGAAATTTGATCCAGATTTTTCATCTTAAAACTATAAAGGGAAGTATTTTGGGTGGCTTAAACAAATTATCACCTTGCCTGAGAAAATATGGAATGTGCACCTCATGTCTTGGGTTATCAGATAGCAACTGTGAAAAAGAGGACAGGAGGTGGGGAGGTAATAGGGGCCTCTATAAGAAAAAGTCCCAAAAAACAGTGTTGTTCCTTTAAAAATGGGACATCTAGTCACCCTAATCTTTCCAGGAAATTAGACTGTGAACTTTAGTTGTGTTTTGTGATTGCATTGACAGCATATGCCGTAGGAATGCTACTGGTACAGTATGTTTACTGTCAATGCTCAGTAACAGTCACAAGCATTGAATATTTCTGTACTGTTGTCTGCCCTCTAACAGTTTCCAGCGCACGACTGCAGCTGACTTTTATCCATTTGTGATGGTTGTGTGTATTCCTACTTTTAAATTCAGTCAGCCAGAATTAATAGTAAGACTGATATCAGTGTTTGCATTTTGACAGCAGTATAATGCTGTATATTTTAAATGAGAAGGTTATTTCACATAAATATATTATGTAAAGAAGTTGGACAGAAAAAAGTCATTAATATCCAGCATGCAAATGATGGTGTAATAAACCCCATGGTATGTGGAACAGAACACAGCAGAGCAGAACCTCCAAAAAGTGCTGTTGTCCACATTTTACGAGTGGGAAACTGGGGCACAGAAAGATTAAGTGACTTTACCAGTGTTACACAGATGGTCTGTGGCAGAGCAGAGAATGGAATCTGGGTCTCACAAGTTCCAGGTTGGCAGCCTAACCACCTAGAACATTGCAAACATTACAGTAAAATTAACCTTCTGGAGATGGCAAATATCTATGTTATTGACAGCATCCACTGCACAATGAATTGCCCTGAATTTTGTGGATAGGAGATAAAGATGATGGTTCAAACACAGCACATGATGGCTATTGAAATCAATGTGCATAGTACATTCTAGATCTGGTCAGAAAACTTTCATGTAAACAAAATTTGGACAGGAAAAATGAATCAAATTGTCGTTATTTTCCCTTCATTTTCTGACTAGCCTTAGCAACTACAAATTCATGCCCAAAGACATAGTATTCCGCCATAACACTTCCATAGCATGCAAGTGGCATTTTTTAAAAATGAAACTCCTGTTCTGGTTAGACTAAATCTGGAATTGGCTGATCCCTGGTCCTTGACTTACAAGCATAAGAAGATAGAAGCTTCCTGACTCTAGAGGTCACGACACAAAGTAAATGACTTCTTACACTCAGGCCTTGTCTACACTACCTGCTGGATCAACGGGTAGAGATTGATCTATTGGGGATCGATTTATCGCGTCCTGTTAGGATGCGATAAATTGGTCCCCAAAGTCGACTCTGGAACTCCAGCTCACCAAAAAGCCCAAGCTGGAGTTGACGGGAGAGCCCGCCACTGACTGCTTGCACCATGAGGATGGCAGGTAAGTCGACCTAAGATGCGTCGACTTCAGCTATGTTATTTACATAGCTAAAGTTGCGTATCTTAGGTCGACCCTCCCTGCTAGTGTAGACCAGGCCTTAGGGTTTCAAAGTGATGTACGAGTAAGGTCAGCATCTTCTACATTGAGAAAAAAAGAGAGAGAGACTTCTTGAAATCTGAACTATCACTAGATTCCATGTCTCAAAAACTATATGGATACAGGTGTCGTCCACAAAGTTCCAATTATAGAACTGAGGCTATAAATTCAAAAAGATACTATTATTACTATTAATAATAATAATTTGTTTTGCAGTAGCACCTGGAAATGCCAATTACAGAGCAGAGCCACATTCTGCTAGGCACTGTACAAATACATAAGAAGATTGTCCTTTCCCTTACCGTTTTGTCTACACTAAAACTAGACTAATACGTTTAAAGCAGTATAACTTCTGCCCCACCAGTGTGGTTGCAGTTATACTGATATAAAGGTGCTTATGCTAGTATAACTGATTCCCATAAAGGTGAATAAACTATATCATATAAGGCCCTTATATATCGGTATAACTGCAAACCCAGGAGGAGTTGTGCCACTGTAACTATTTCAGTAAACATATTACATCCCTCTCTACACTAGTTATACTGGTACAAAAACTGTGGGTAAACCACGTCTTAGTATAAGACAAGAGACAACAGCTGGATACAACAGATAGGTGGAGCACAAGGAAACAGAGACAACATTGATCAGTATGCTAAGCCCTGGCCTTGGTATGCCAGCTGACTAACCATAAGTCAATGAGTCCAAATAACCATTCTTCTGCATGTTCAGCAGTCATTCATGCCAGTGCAAAGAGCATGTAAAATGCTACAAATCAAAACAGTAGTGTTTTGCACACTCTCTTCACTAATGTCTCTCACTCACGAGGTGCAAGGCAACAGTAAATCAGGCCCAACAAAACAAGTTCACAGCTTTATTTAAAGAAAAATCTCAAAAATGTTAACAATAGAATCACAGAAAGCTTCCGGAACCCCTCAAAGTAGCACTGGGATTCCCCAGACATTCCTCAAGCAAGCCAAATTGATTTGATTCCATTTTTTTCATTAAAAAGATCATTGCAGGCTGTCAGCTCGCTTGCCAACTGTGAATGAATTTTGGTGATGAGTCATAAACCCCTTGAAATGTGGGGTATCTAATGGAGATGCGGAGGGAATGATGATTAGAACAAATGTTGTGTGTGAGGCTGCAATAACAGTAATCAACAATAGTAATATTAATAAAAATAACGCTTTTCGTGTGCACTCATAAAAGTCCATTTATATGATTACTGTACAAATATGTAAGATTCCAGAATATTGTATTTTTTACAATTATGAGAGTATTACTGAATTTACAGACTCCTTCCAAAATACTTCAGATTTCAATATGCTGTATGCTTTCCACGTTCAGCAGAAGCTGTTGCACAGTGGATACATTTGCTGGCCTGTGCCAGGGAGATTATATATTGTTTAAAAGGGCCTTTTCTGCTAAACCTTTTAAATGTCCACCACTGTATTTTTATTAGCATATAATAAAGGGGAAACAGAAAAGTTCAATGTTACAGTACACCTGAGAAATCGCAAAGTACAAATGAATGCTAGCAATGTATTTAATAAATTATAAACCTGCAAAATAATCAGTTAAGATTCATTATCAAAAAGGCATTTTCTTATAAACCAGATTTCCCATGCCCTCAGGCCATGAAAATTACTTGCTGGCATCCCACTGAGTTGCAGCTTCAATTAGAATTTAATGCTGAAATGTATCTTAGAGCATGTACACATGTATTTTTGGTACTGCTGTTTAACTGTAGCTGTTGTAACTTGCAAAAAAGGTTGATGGGTTTTTATTTTGTTTTTTTCCCCACAATAAACTGGATGGGAGAGAGAAAGAAAGACAGAAAGAAAGAAAGACAGATAGAAAGAAAGAAATTGAAGGTACATAAATAAACAATGCTTCACATTTATTACACTATACAATCAGATGCAGCAGCCTTAAACTAGCATATTAATGCATAATTCCACTAATTTAAAAAAATTGATCTGCCAATGACATACGTCCTCTAGCAGGCTTTTAATTAAATGAACTTCACCTTGTAGCTAAATTATTTAGGCTCATTTTATACTCAGATTTGATGTATGTTTCAGTGAGGGGTTTTTTTTGTTTTAACGGTAGAAGGCGGTTTAGTAAACAAAGGGTTTTTAATAACATATACAAGAATATTGAACACAGATCGATGACAGTTATTTAATCACCATCAAAAACTTTGAAATAATGAGATTTTTGTATTTCTGCCAATCACAAATAGGTTATGGGCCAGATTCCCTACTGGCCCATAACCAGTAAAGTGGTGTTGCTCAGTTGATTTTAGTGAAGCTATGCTGACTTGTAAACAACTGGTGATCTGGATCACAAGATTTAAATACTTATTTCTGTTATCAATATATATAAAAAACAATCCGTGGCATTAACAATTCTGTTGAGCTCTACTAAAAAGTTAGTAACAAATTCAATTCACAGTAAATCCCTGGAGTATCTGAAAGAGCCTGGAGTATAAAGAAACCTGGGGTAGATGCATTTGAAGGACACATCAGACTTCTTTGGAACAAATTACAAATGTGGAGCCTGAATGCTGATTGAAGTGAATGGCAAACCTCCTAGGGCTTCACAGTGGGGCAGGATCAAGTCTCTAATGATGAAAGGAGTGCAATAGACTACATTCAAATGGTCTTTAGTAGTGCCTCATGAGCACTACCAAAGGCCCAAAATCTGATGGAAATGCCACTGTCCCTGGGTTCCCATGGTGGGGTATGGTATACATGGAAAAGTTAATAGAACTTTGGACTGTATGCGCTTCCCCTTGTAAACTGGGACCTGCTGGAGAGGACTGAATGAGAATTCCACTTGGCCCTATCCCCATTACCTGCTCCAGCTCTGCCTCTCTACACACACCACCTGGATTACACAGAGACCCTCAGGGACGAATGGTGCTATGAAGATGCTTAGGTCTCCGTTCCACATGGAAGATATGAGACCCATAAATGGAGGACCCTCCACAAACAGATTGCAGGGATGGGGAGAGGTGGAGACGTGTGGGGGTGGGGAGAAGGTGATGGGGCCTATAGTGGCTGTAACAACTAGTTTGTCCTCTCTCATTTTCCCAAACTCTGCCTCTTGAAACACCCCCCACACCTGAAAATGAAATGCAGAAAAGAGCAATCGTCACCCTGCCAGCAGCTTTCACTGCATTTAGAAAAAGGCTTTTGCTTCTTTAAAAAAAGGCATTTTGCTTCAAAATGATTGGCGACAATTTTAAAGAATTATAAGTGCAACCCAGACTTTAAGCAACAGCTGTTTGAACTGGAATACTAATTGCTTTCATATTTAACTATCTATTGTTTAAATTAAACAGAATCCCAACAAAATAATTAAGCAGGCCTGTTTTGAAAGGAAGCTGGTTGGCCCAAGTAGCTACAGCATGGCATGAGTTAGAGACATACATCATTTCTCTTCCTCTGAAAGAGGCCAGTGCATCCACTTCCTGCACAGCTGATCTGCCATCAATGCCTGCTGTTCCTTGCTAGCACCCTGCTCTCCTTCCTTAATAGCTGTATCTCCCCACCAGGAAGCTAGGTCCGGAAAATGAGAGAAGCCACCCAGTGACATATCACAACGCTCATCTCAGTTGTCAGACGCACCAGGCAGATTGCCCCCGACACACCTGTCAGAATTGTCCCCCCACCTTCTCCAGGTGGACTGGGTGCTGAATGACCCTACATGCCCTGTGCAATGGCTCCTCAGTATACAAAGCAGCATACAGCTCCTGATGTCACCTTGGTATGTGATTCTAGAAGGAACTAGGCCATTTTTCAGCCCAGCTTGTTAGCTGACTGTACTTCAGGCATGAGGCTGCATTTCTGCAGACCACTGTGTACCTGAAGTGCTGCTAGTGGGAAGACATCTTAGAAACAGTTTCACTAGACTGTGGTGCTACACAGTTCAACTCTGATCTTCTCTACCTGACTGCTGATGTTCATTATGAGTATATTTTTCTTTGGTTTGCCTCCTGTACTTCTTTTCCACCTCACAATCTCACCCAGATGCCTACACAAACTTTTTGCTTGCAAATATTGATTCCCATACATATTTGTGAGAGTCATCATGTGAGGTTCCCTTTCTACTTGTGTTCATACAAAGAGAATTGACTCACCCAAATATACATGAAAATCAAATATTTAACTGTGGAAACACTGCCAAATCCAATTTTGTTTAAAATGTGTGCAAATATTCATGACAAATGTTTTGTTCCATTCACCCAGCTCTGAATAATTTAACAATGCTTAAATTGCAACACATGTAACAAAGCCTATTAGTTCTAATAAGTACAGTGAAATTAATCAGGCTTTCGTTTAAGCAAATGTATTACAAACTAAATGTTTCATAAGCTGTCAGCATTATAGAAACACAACTGTTTGCATTTATTTTAACAACCAAATACCAGGATGAAGAGATGATCTTATGGCTAAGGTATTGGAGAGGGACTTAGGAGATCTGGGGTCTAATTTTGGTTCTTCTGCAGGCTTCTTGTTTGACCATGGGAATTCAATTAGCTGGTACATTCAAAAGAACCTAAAAGAGTTATATGCCCCAAATGCATTGAAATTCACTGGGAATTAGGAAATTAATCCCCTTAGCTTCTTCTGAAAATGCCTTATTTTAATCTCCCAGTGTTCCATTTCCCATCTGTAAAAAAGAGAGAGCAGTATTGCCAAATAATATGATTTTATCATGAGTGTCACAATATTTGGTGTTTTTCTTACAGTCCCAGTTTTTTTGAGTCAAATGACTATATGATGATAGATTCAGACTATAGGGCCAGAAGGGACCATCATGATCATCTAGTCCAGTGTTTTTCAAACTTTTTGATATCAGGGACCATCTTGCTACCTTCCTAAACTGTGTCAGAGAGATTTCAGGGATTGGCACTGGTCCATGGACGGGTCGTTGAGAAACACTGATCTAGCCTGACGTCCTGCACAGTGCAGGCCACAGAACCTTACCCACCCATTCCTGTAACAAACTCCTGATCTCAGCTTTCATTTGTTTTTTTCAAAATTAAATTTGTGGAGAAAAACTTAAAAACATGACCCAAGAGCCCCCTCAAGTTTCAAAAAAAACAAAAAACAAAAAAACAAACAAAAAAAAACAGATAGCAAAGCAAAAGACCTACACATACATCAAATCACATGATTTTTGGGGACCTGACTCATGATTTTTCAATACCAGTGGGTGGAATGACTGAGATAATGATATACATTATCTGAGATATACATATACTGAGATAATGGTATACCTCCCTGGGGTGGTGCAAAGATAAATCTATTTCTCTGAAACAGATTATGTATTCACTACATTCTGCATTTGCAAAGTGTAATAGGCACAATCACAGAAATGCTGTGGAGTTAACCTTCCCACCAAATAGACATCATAAATCTTTGCACAAACTATGCACAGAATTCATAAAAAGAAAGTGAATGTGGAAGGAGTTTCCCCAGGCTGTATAATCATTATCCTATGAACGGTGTCTTTGGGAATGCAAATCTTCATGGAAAGTGGGGTCTTGCTTGTACAATCCAAAACCACTAGCCTAGTTGAAATGTACGTTAAGGAGCAAGGAAGTGACTAGCTAATGCTGAAGGAAACCAGTGTGGGCCAAACACTTCACCAGCTGGTGGGAAAACATTCTTCTATGTACATATATGGCCCCTGGACTACTGCCAAGGTCAGCTAAACACAAGATGATCTGTTGGTTTATAGGCATGTAACTGTGAGCAGTTTCGGCTTCTACAGGCAATTTATCCTAGATTTCAGGTCATTCAGGAAAGTTGCTCACTCTGGGTCTGATCCTGCAAACACTTAACATACGAGAGTTCATGAGACTACTCCCAACATACCAGCTCCACCTCAACAAACCACATATGGAAACTTCAGCTCTGCTGGAGAAGCTGCATCCCTCTTTGTTCTGAGGGACCATGTCTTCACTAAAGACATAGAAATGGTATACCTCTGCAATGTACCTTTGCCAAAGTAGCCATACTGGAACCAGGGATGTTTATGGATTCCTGTGTGGCCAGATTTTCAAAAAGTGTTGCCCTTCCCATTATGAATAGCCGTTAGTCTTCTGATTCTGAAAATAATATGCCCTGCTGTTTTTGAGACACTACAAGGATGAGGGCCATGTAAGTGCCTAGATAGGTAGATTACATATTTATGCTAAACTTTGTTTTTTCTCTATTATATGGGGAATATGTTAAAGTTTTAAATGTTTGTGTTGTTTAAAAATGTCATTTCAAAATTTGCCATCAGCAAAATTTAAGATCAATGTAGTGTTAACTAATTTATTTTTTCCTAAGTCCTTGATTAACAAAGAAATCCCTTGATTATTACACTTCCTTGACTTTCAGATAATCTTCCTTGCAAGCAGTCACATAATGCTTGAATACATTTCACTGAGATGTCATAAAAGTGAAAGAGCTGATGGGGTCTGTAATTAACTTCTAAATACATAGAAAAGTAATAGAACATTATAAATACCCCCAAGTGAAATGAATACACCCCACTTCCAAAGCCCACTGGAGTTCAATGCAGCTGCAGGATTTCAACCTTTGCACTGTTGACAATTTTGTCTTAAGTTTAATTTCTGCCCCTAATTTTAACTGTGTTTAGCTTTATGAAACAGTTGCTACATTTCCACTTCAATGCAATTTATATTTTTACAGTACTTTTCATGTAGGTATCCCATGGTACTTAACACATTCAAATTACCACAAGCTATTCAGTGCTGATGGACAAGACTAAGTAAGTTGATGAATCCTCAAACTAGACTTTCATTTCAACTGAAAAAATAAATTAGCTGCACCTAATGGTACACATCTAGGATATGGCTATACCATAGAAGATAGGACCTCCAAGCTGTTCTGTGAGTTATGATGGTCACATAATTAAGAGAAGAAATAGTAGTTGCTTCTTTTACAGTTGATAGGAATATAATGAAATCATTACAACTCTGCAGTAGAAGACCTTTCATAAAAGTTTCACAAAAGAATTTATGACTATAACATCCCTTGAGGACACATAATTATTACAATTACCCATTTTATGGAAGGGTAACCTGGGACACAGGATAGATAAATGACTTGCCCACTGTGACAAATCAGCAGCGGAGTCAGGAACAGAACCCAAAACTTTTGCTTTCCATTCAAACCATTAGGTCACCCTCCCTAAAATATTTGGAATTTAAAACTCTGCATTGTAGCTTGAAGATCTAGAATTAAATATATTGCTGCCCTCACTATTATATGCATCAGCATAATTTACTGTATACTCTACAGGTCCTCCAGCCAAGCCATACACCATATGTCCAAATGTTTTTGTATCTCCATTCATGTGTCCATCCCTACATGCAATATGGCTATGTATTTAGGAGCAAATCTATTTTCTTGATGAAATGGCAGCATTAGGCAATAGATTCATAGATTCCAAAGCCACAAAGGAACATTGTGATAATCTAGTCTGACCTCCTGCATAAACTTCCTGAAAACAATTCCTAGAGCATATCCTTTTGAAAAATTTCCAATTTTGATTTAAAAATTGTCAGTTAGGGAGAATCCACCATGACCCATGGTAAATTGTTCCGATGGTTAATTACTTTCACTGTTAAAAATTTGCACCTCATTTCCAGTCTGAATTTGTCTAGCATCAGCTTCCAGCCATTGGAGCATATTATACCTTTCTCTGAAGAACCCATTATTAAATATTTTTTTGCCATATAGGTGCTTATGGACTGGGATCAATTCATACTTTAATCTTTTCTTTTCTGAGCTAAGTAAATTGAGCTCCTTGAGTCTATCACTATAAGGCAGGTTTTCTAATCTTCTAATCATTTTCATGGCTCTTCGTTGAACCCTCTCCAATTTACCAACATTCATTTGAATTGTGAACACCAGACCGGGACACAATATTCCAGAAGCATTCAAACCAGTGCCAATACAGAAGCAAAATTACATCTCTACTCCTACTCAAGATTCCCCTGTTTATGCATCCAAGAATCACATTGCCCCTTTTGGCCCTAGCGTCATACAGGGAGACAATGTTCTGCTGATTATACACCACAACTCCTAAATCGTTTTCAGTCACTGCTTCCCAGGACAAAGTTTCCCATCCAATAAGTATGGCCTACATTCCTTTTTCTTAGGGGTATCCATTTACATTTAGCCATATTAAAATGAATATTATTTTCTCTTATCAGGAAATCCAGATGCTCTGTATTAACCCATCCTCTTCAGTATTCTCCACTCCATAATTTTTGTGTTGCTTGCAAACTACATCAGTGATGATTTTATTTTTTCATCCAGATAATTGAGAAATAAAATCTAAGTAACATAGGGCCAAGAACCAATCCCTGTTCTAGACCTCACTCGATAACAATTAATCATTTACAGTTACATTTTGAGATCTATCAGCTAGTCAGTTTTTAATCCATTTAATGTGTGCCATATTAATTTTATATAATTTTAGGGTTTTTTTTAATCAAAATGTCATGAGATGTCAGTCAAATGCTTTACAGAATTCTAAGTATATTATGTCAACACTATTACCTTTATCAGCCAAATCTGGAACCTCATCAGAAGAAGGTGTTAAGTTACACATGGCAAACCAGTGTAGTCATGCTCCATGTGAGAATACGCCATGTTCCCAGTGAAGAAGGGATGAACCCAGGTTCGTTCCACATAGCCTGGCTACACTGTGGTTCACTGTGGCTATATGCACTGAGAGAGTTGGGACAGAAAATAGAGAGATAAGTTGGGCAAGAACAGTTGATTCTTAATGATTTTAATCCAGCAGTGGTTCCTGGGCATGGAATTCCACTCACCTTGCCACATCAGGACTCCTGTGCCAGTTGTGATTCCTCCATATGAGCCATGGAGAACAGAATTTTTGTGAGCATTAGAGTCTTTATTGTTAGCTTCCACAGTGGATTCTCTTTTTCTGGAGCAACTTAGCTTTACTAGAGGAATGTATGCTTAGTATCTAAAAATGAGGCCTAGACAAGAATTGTTCTTAAGTCATAGAGTTCCCAATGCAAGGCTACAACCTTCTGGGGCAACTCTAGCACAGGCATGAACTTAAGCAAAGAATCATTCTTTTAAGATTTCATATAATCATAGAATCATAGAATATCAGAGTTGGAAGGGACCTCAGGAGGTCATCTAGTCCAACCCCCTGCTTAAAACAGGACCAATCCCCAACTAAATCATCCCAGCCAGGGCTTTGTCAAGCCTGACCTTAAAAGCCTCTAAGGAAGGAGATTCCACCACCTCCCTAGGTAACCCATTCCAGTGCTTCACCACCCTCCTAGTGAAAAAGTTTTTCATAATATCCAGCCAAAACCTTCCCCACTGCAACCTGAGACCATTACTCCTTGTTCTGTCATCTGCCACCACTGAGAACAGTCTAGATCCATTCTCGTTGGAACCCCCTTTCAAGTAGTTGAAAGCAGCTATCAAATATCCCCTCAGTCTTCTCTTCTGTAGACTAAACAATCCCAGTTCTCTCAGCCTCTTCTCATAAGTCATGTGCTCCAGGCCCCTAATCATTTTTGTTGCCATTCTCTGGACTCTTTCCAATTTTTCCACATCCTTCTTGTAGTGTGGGACCCAAAACTTGATACAGTACTCCAGATGAGGCCTCACCAGTGTCGAATAGACAGGAATGATCACGTCCCTTGATCTGCTTATACAGCACAAAATGTCGTTAGCCTTCTTTACAACAAGGGCACACTGTTGACTCATGTCCAGCTTCTCATCCACTGTAATCCCTAAGTCTTTTTCTGCATTTGTTTCTTTTGCTTTCTTTTAAACATTTTCTGTCTGGCCCATACAACTACACTTCTTAAATTTCAAAACTTCAAATTAAAAAGAACAGTCCAACCAGGAAAATGCTGGTGACATTTCAAAATTTAGAGGTAAATAGGGAGGGGTAAAGAGAAAACAACATTTTACCCCAATTTTTAACCAGCTTTAATTAGAACATTTGATGTCTGAGTTGCTGGTTCATATTTGCAATATTCTGTCACATATGTTGCAGGTAGTATTGATAAACTAGGGAACAAACTGTGACTAGTACATAAACTTGCTTGATTTTCTCCCCTATATTTAATTGATACTTGAAAATAAGCAGACATACTGAATCAACTCAAACAAACAATCTGTCCATCATTCAGTGTGCATAATATACTTTCAAGTGCTTTGTTCATTAATTATGAATGACCATAAGGTGTTTGGGACAGGGATTGTCTTTCACTGCCTATATCTGTACAGTGCCTGCCACAATGAAACCTCAGTCTTGACTGGGGCCATTGGGCACTACTATAATAATTTTATCAGATTAGAGCTGGTCAAAAAAATGAATCAAAATGCTCTTTTTACTAAACTGGAGAAAAACATTTAGTCCATAAAAGACTTTCTATTAATGTCAATAGGCATTGAATCAGGCGCTCCATGGCTACAGAAGATATTTCGACAGATAAATCTATTAAAAATTGTGTTTTTAATCCTGTAAACAACTTTAACACATTGTGAAATTAAAAAAAAATGGTATATTAAATGAGACTGACAGTTTTAAATACTATCCAGGCTGATATTATCTGTCTTATAAAATAGGTTAATAACATAACTGTTAATCACTGCTTGGGTTAATGCAGGTCACAAAAGGTAATGAATTTGCAGACCAAAACATGAACATCTGCAAAGCCTGATCACTACCTGGATCTCGAGCATGTAAATAACTCCTGATCCTCATAATCACTTAAAGGATGCCTAGGGAAATGGAATGGGAGTGTCAGCTAAACTAATTTAGTGATGTGACTCTGATTTGAGGATAGGGAATTCAAGCAGCCTTGGAAAGTGTCATAGCTCTGAGCAGAGCTCTGAAGATGCATCAAGCATATCTAGGAAAACCTACAGAAATTAGCACTATTTCAAAATCTTAGAATGAAATTACCCTCTGCAGTTTCCAGGTTTCCTGGTCTAACTCTAATACTGATGGGGTTTTTTAAATAATCTGTTCATATTCTATTAGTCTCATTGCCATTTATTTCTTCCAACTTCTGTTATCCTGTATTTCTAACTTTTTAATTTTCCCTCTTTTCTATATTTTTTAAAATATTGCTCATTAGAATAAATCTCATCAGAGAGACATCTGAACTTTTTCACTGGCATGCCAATAAGACATCAGTCCTCACTCAGTCCTCAGCACAATACAAGACAATGAATGCCAAGGACTCAAGCAAAGAAAGAGCACTCAAAGCAGCACTAAATCATCACAACATCAGTTCATTTTACACTGACAAGGATTCTTAAGATAAGGGTTTAAAGCCAAACAATATAGGTACCTGTTTCAGTGAAATAGGAAGCTTATTTCTAAGTCTTTTATAATCCTTCTCATGATCTCCTTCCCCATCATCATTCAATCTCTTTCAACAGCCTTATATATGAGAACATAATAAAAATGTTGTGATGTCCCCCAGTAAATAAAAGGTACAATGAGAGCAGTCCATTCCCTGTGATGAGTTATTTGAGTGATTTTTTTAAAGAAATGTAATATTAAAAGTATTGATCTGATATCAACCGTATAAGGTTAACACTATATTTATGGACCTAGTTTTTTAAAATGCTCAGAATACTTCATCCATTCCCTAGTTATAAATTACAGCACTAGGATGGGTTACCTAGAGAGGTGGTGGAATCTCCTTCCTTAGAGGTTTGTAAGGTCAGACTTGACAAAGTCCTGGCGGGGATGATTTAGTTGGGGTTGGTCCTGCTTTGCGCAGGGGGTTGGACTAGAACCTCCTGAGGTCCCTTCCAACCCTGATATTCTATGATTCTATGACAAAGAGAATTTCAGTTTATGTATCAAGGTCTAATCAGAAAATAAAGGACAAAGCATAATTTAAATGCTTGACTTTTTTTCAAGAATTTAGTGTCCTTTGTGTATCCTTCCTCATGCTGAGTAGAATCTTACAACAGCAGAAGCCCCAATAAAATATGTCCTTTTACTCCTTAGGGGAAAAAAAAATTCTGCACACAATATTTTGAATTATGCAAGTTTTATTTGTCAATAAATAAATGTGGAGGCTCCAGCATGGCAGTAGGGAGCGCCTGCACAGAAATGAGAGATCACCCAATAGCCTTCCTTTTTCCCCCACCCGCCCCGGGATATTGACTTGGTGGTGAGGCTGCACCCAGCCCTGACACAGCACAAGGGCTGGGCCTGCCCCCAGAAACACTCTGGGACCCTGACCCTCCATACCAGGAGCACCAGATGTGGGGCAGACAGGCTCAACCAGGCAGGATCCAAGTATGGAGGAGCTCAGTGTGGGTGGATCCAGGTGTGAGGTGAGAGGGTTCTGTGTGGGACAATCTGGGTGCAGAGAGCAGAGTGGAGGGGATAGAATTAGGGTTGGGGGGATTGGGGTGCACAGAGGCTCATTCTGGTGGTTCCAGGTGCTGGGGCAATGAGAATCTCTAAGGGGCTCTAGGTGCAGATAACTGGGGCTCAGTGGGATGGGGGTCTGCGTGTGGGGGTGTATCAGGGTGGTCCAGGCGCAAGGGGTGTTCTGGGCACAGAGGTGAGGGGTACAGAGGCAGGAGGTGGGTGGATGGGGGAGCAGCTCCCTGTACAGTGACCTCTCTCCCTATGGCCAAGGAGCAATGGGGGCAGGAAGCAGGGAGGATGTTGAGCTTCCTGCAATCGAGGGAGGCTTCTGGTGGTGAGTCTGACCCAGGCCCAGCCATTCCTTGCAGGGGAAGAGGAAGACTCATCCTCCCCCTCCTTCAGCCCAGATGAGATAAGCACCTGATCCCGGTGCAGGGGAGGAGTCACCAGCTAGGGTGTCCATATTCCCATGGTGATTTACCTCTCCACTGGCTGCTCCGTGTGCCTGAAATGATGTACTTGCGCTGCTAGGAAGGGGTATATGACTGCTCTTGCAGCTTCCCTTTGCTTCCCTGTCAGAAAGGCATTTTTCTTTTTGGGAAGCAAAGAAATCTGCGGGGGATATAAATTCTGCAAATATGCAGTAGAGCAGAATTCCCCTGGGAATATCTTTTGCAGGGTTTCACTGTTATCCATCACTATCGTATCTTTGCCGAGCCAGCCCCAATTCTCTCCTATCACACTAGCTTCTTGTCAATATCTCTGCTGCTCTTCCTTTCCTACTTCCCTCTTCCACGCTGGTTCTCAGTCACAATCTCTTTGCCCCGCCAGTCTGAGTGTTTCCCAATCTGCCCATCTATTGGCTCCCACTCCCCTGCCCATTTTCCTCCATGGGTCCCAGGCTCAGTCTCCTTGCCCAGCCAGTCCCAGTATGCCACGCAGCTAGTCCCAGTCTTTGTCTTGGCTCCCAGGCCCAGTTTCCTTGTTCAGTCAGTCCCAGTTTCTCTCTCCCTAATGCCAGGCTCCATTGCTAGTTTCCACCTCCCATCACCTTACCACACTCTACTCCCCCTTCCCACCTCCAACAGGTCCAAGTCATGTCACCTCTGCAGTTGAATCAGGCAGGTTCCTCCTCCAGGCTCCCTGGGCCCAACAGAGAGGTTATTGAGCACACAAGAGAAACAGGCTCCTTGTTATCAGTTCAGGTTTCCAGTTCTGAATTTGCCATGGCCCATAGTATCCCAGAGCTGCAATTTCAGGGAAATGCCTACTTAGACACAGGCTGGAACATGTTCATTGTGAATGGATTCTTTGAGGAATTTAGTTGCTAAAATATTAGACATCTGTACTAAGCATGTGCAATTTTACAAGGGCTTATAACGTGGCCAGATTTGGTCAGATTCGCACTGGGACTGCAAAAAACACATCCCTGACACAAAGCCCACCCACTGCTCCAGTTAAATTTCAAGTCATTGCTCAAAACCACAGGGGAACTGGAACTTGTCAAAGAAAATAATGCCATTTTTTAATGTAGACAAAACAATCTATTTTTCCCTAGTCTCATTCTTAGAAACATCAAAACCATTTTGGCTGAAATTTGGCAAAACAATTCAGATTGAGGCAGACACTCACCATGGAGAATGTCAGTCTAAACATGCAGAGTTAGGGTTTGGCGAAGTTATATGCAACTAAAGCAAGGTCTTATAATAGGAAGCAAAGGGGAAACTTCATAATAGATAGTACATGACCAGCCATACCTAACACATACACTCAGGAAGCAGCATATTATCGAGAAAGACTAGAAAGATCCTGTGACATGCCTCAATGCTCCCAATGTAGCATACAAGAATTCAAAAGCATCAGCAGAACTGTGCAGCTGGAGGGGATGTGCATGAGTTTGTTGGATGGGGGCATGGTCTACATAAGCCAAAGTAGACAAAGGCCCTGAACAAGTTTCTCCTCTCAGCTACACCACTGATATCCGTTGAGCTATTCCTGATTTACATGAGAATCCCCACTTAGGCAGCTTTTTAATGGGAAATCTTCTGCAGACTAAAACCTGGCTGCAATTTTTAATATAAATTAGATTTTGTCATGCACTCTCAAAACTGAGTGATAATTTCCTTTGCAATTTGGATTAAAATTTGGATTAAAATAAAAAAGATATTAAATTAAATGGGATAATTTTTAAAATATTCTCTGTATTACGGTAAGTGCTGCTGATTCTCTAGCAGTGTGGTCTGTGTTTAGAATGAGGGATTGCTTCAAAGGCCATAGAACTGACATGAGGATCACAAAGAAACATTAATAATATCCAAAATGTATTATTCTAGAATGGGCCAGCTCAATATTGCATTTGGGAAAACTACAGGGGTGATCCAAAATTCAATGAATTCCATCTGAGTCTTTCCATTGACTTCACTGTGCTTTGCATAAGGCACTATATACAGTAATACAAGCATAGGATTTGATCCTGCATTGAACTCTGTGCAAGTGAAGTCCAGTACTTGCAGGGCAGGTGTATTTTACTATAGATGGAAGGGGTGGATGCAGAACAAGCAGAGTACAGTATTGTCTTCCTCTCCCACTATCACATTCAGAGCTCAGTTTGAAATTGAAAGTCTCCACTTTTGAGTTCCACTTGCCTCTCCCGCAGCTCTGTGATGATCCAGTAGTTCACCCAGGGGTTCTTTACCCACACCTATCTTTTCACTATGTTTGTGGACTATAATCCTACACTGGGATTGAAGCAGAGCTATAGACACAGTGTTCTTTGGATTTTATACAACAGTACACACAGGTGCTAATATAATATGGCTGGTTGTTTGGAATGACCCATGGGGCTGATGCTACCCTCATCTGGAACCTCATCTGGGAATGCGTAGACAGACATTCAGGAAGAAGGTTCCAACTCTCATAGTGATCAGATCACAACAATAAAGGGTTGGGAAAATTATCTGAAGCAGATGTTGACATAAAATCACCATTCTGCAGAGATGGGAATGAGAAAGCATCTGTCAGCACTCAAATTGGTTAAACTCAGTGCTGGAAAAGACACTCAGAGGGGAAACTGGAGGTTCCTTAGCCTCTGTGGAAAGTCAAGGAGCATAAAATGCCCTACCTCTCCCTTTAAAGAAAATAAACATGTCTATTAAAAGGAATATGTGTGAATATATAGATATAGCTACAGGTACAGCACAGTTCATGTTAGAAACGGAAACCAGTTTTGGGATTTCAATTAAGCTCTTTCTGTGAAAAGGCCTTCGGCAAAAGTACAAGAAGATTGATTGGGATGTGGCATCAATACAGCAAAGAGATGAAAGCAGAGGTGATGTGGAAAGATGGGAGCGTGTAAAAATGATTGTGAGGAAGTTTGTAGCTAAAACAAGCAAGTGATACTTAGTAAAAAGTCAACAAATGGTTACAAAAAGGAAGAAGGGATTGGACAGAAAGAAGAGCCCTATATTGGTCAACCACTACTCCTACACCTTGTTTAAGAATAACTATTGACTGACTCTGAAAGCAATTCCACCCAGTTTTCACTCAGGAAACATGGCTACAAAGCAGCACCTTGCGGAATTATGTTAAATAGGGAATCGTGAAAGCTTAAGAGGGTGTGTGTATGGGGGTGGGGGAAAGAGAGAGAGAGAGAGAGAGAGAGAGTCACCAGAGTACTGGAAGAAAAGTAAATTTGGGTATAGATAAAAAATACCATAAACTTCAACCAAAGCCAGGTTGAGCCTGTAAGGTCCAAAAGAATTCATGGAAGTTTTATCTTTCATTCCTTCAAATCTCTACACTTCTAAGTTCCAACTGGGACCTGGGGCGGGTGTAGCAAGGGACCACAAGAGAAACGATTCTCATGGCATTCCCACTCTGAGCAGACTGAAAGAAGTCTTGCTCTGATGAGATTCTCAATCGAGCTTTGAAGAACCAAGAGGTAATTCTCTGAACTCTGGAACACATATGCAAATCAGACACAAGCCTCAGAACCATCTAGGTTTGTCCACTTCTGAGGAGATGGACTGAGAAATAAATGGCTAATCATTTCAGAAATAAAGAGGAGAGCAAATGAGTAGGGAGAGGTGCCGTATTGCTCATGGTTCCGTACTAAGAGAAGGCTGCTGAAATGAAAGAGTGGGAAAAAATAATCAAAAAGCATAAGAAAAGAGCCTCCTAATTTAAAAAAAAAGGTGGTGAAATGAAACTGTGTGGTGCAATATATTTTTGGAGGTGGGGCTTTTAAACCCAAATTAATTTAGTGCTTTCTTCTGGTGTACGAATGGTAGGGAGCAAAAGAAAATGGTAAGGGTTAGAAAGGCTCAAACCCAGGTAAGTGGATCAGATTCTATGGAGTGTTTCCCTCCTTTCCTGGGCATTTGTGAAACAGTCACAGCATATGTGAGGCTCAAAGGGCTCTTTTTATGGGGGTAGCAATGCCAGTCCCCAAGGCATATTCCCTTAACAATCAAATGAAAATACCACAGGAGAGAGTTGGCAAAAGGAACAAAATTTTGCCTCTAGAACTATAGAGGGTCCACCGGCAGTGGAACAGATACGGCTTCAAGGTGCAAGTGCAGGGGGGTAGCTTTTGGAGGGGGAATGTATAACTTTCCTTTGCCTGACTTTCCCTGATCTGAAGTTCAGCTCTATGGGGGCATTTTCCTTTCCAACTTTAAATCTCCTTGCTTGAAATTTCCCAGGATCAGACTTCAATTTTGCTTTGGCAAAGGTTTCCAGTTTCAGAGTCTACCACATATTTTTGGTTCAGCTGTAGAAATTCTGAAAAGCAAGAACCAGCTGTTTTTGCCTGGGTTAATTGTCAGACGAATCAAGAAAAAATGAAGGCATAGAATCATTGCTCCGAGCTAAGAACCTTTGATGGTTAGATGATCACTGATATATAGAAAATAATGGATGGATGGATTTAAAAAACAAACGAGCAAAAGCACCACAAAGGCCACCCATAAGACAGAAAAACGAATGGTGCTCAAAATCTTTATGCACTGATTGTTCATTTACATTCAAAAGATGAGCCATCAAAATATGTTACAGGACTTTTTATTTAGAGAGTGTCCTTGATAAGCAAATTATGTATAATCTCAACCTCGGTAGTTAAAATCAGCACATTCACTTCATTAACACAGGAACTGTCAAGAAGGGAAGAGAATTCCTGATTTATCTGAACTGGAAATAGAGGAGAGGATAAAATGTGGGAACCAGTGGATTTATTACAGCATTATCTGGGATCACCTGCTTTGACCTCTGACCATTATTACTATTCACTTATGCAAAGGCAGCTTTCCCTCCGATTAGATGGTGTCTCCCCTCATACTCTCATCTGTCCATTTAATCATCTGTTGCTTATTGTTGAAAACATTGTTTACACTGGAAATTTAGCCAGATTCCAGCTACCTGTTTATCTATGCCAGTACAAACTCCTATTGTAGACAAAGTTAAGCCATAGTTTATACTGGTGAAATTTACCCCCAGTTTTAAGTGAGGGTAAGATGGAACAGAACAAATTACTGTTTGCCTAAGGATTCACACTGATGTCTCTGTAACTGGCCATCGGTGATTGGAATGAGGGTATCCCTAGTGAAGACAAGGACTAACACTTAGATTGCGGGCTCTCTGAGGCAGGGATTGTCTTTGGGCCATTTGCTGAATGGTGCCTACTACAATGGAGCCCTGATCTCTGTTTGGTGTTCTTTGATGCTAGTTCAGTAGAAATATTAATAATAAGGAAGTAACCTTCTTCTGTGTACCTGTGATAAACATAATGGTTATTGGCTACCTAGGTGATATGCTGTAACATTTGCAAAGATATAACTTTATGACCATACTGGCAGGCTCTCTCAGAGGTCCAGAGAAGCTCAGGCCACTTCCAGCTTTTGAGTCCCTTAGCCATAATAAAAATTCCAAATGATGACACATGAAAACAAAACAAGGCACCAAAAAAGAGTGAGACATAATTTGAATATTTTTTTATTTAACAAATGCTTTTCTAGCCTTTTTCTGAGCAAATGCACAAATTATTGAGGAAAAATCAAGCTTTCGTGCAATGTCACCGTTAATATTAAGCATGGCAAGCCCATTCAAACTCTCTTGTTTCCAGGGGTGGCTCCAGGCACCAGCGCAGCAAACGCATGTCTGGGGCTGCAAGACACAGGGGGCAGCCTGCCGGTCGCTATCAGGGCAGCAGTCAGGTGGCCTTTGACGGCATGACTGCCGGATGTCTGCTGGTCCCATGGATTCGATGGCATTTTGGTAGCTGGTACACCATGCCTGTGGTATCAGCGGACCTCCCACAGAAACACCGCCAAATCGGTGGGACCAGCAGACCTTCCGCAGGCGTGATGCCAAAGGTCGCCTGACTGCTGTGCTTGGGGAGGCAGAAAACACCTAGTTAAAGATGGGAAAATGTGAAGTAATATAAAATGAGTGGGTGTCTCATGGTAAATATAATCGAAGAAACTACATTTAACTTCTTTTTGTAAAATTGACTAGATTTCAAGTTGAATGTTTCCCTTTAGTGCTTGAAATTAACGTGTCATTCCACTTTCGAATGACAAAATACCATACAGTGAAAGAGGAAACAAGAAGAAACCATTTTAAATAAAAGAAAGAAGGAGAAAGTCACCATTCCGCAAAGGGTATTTGTGACACTGAGTTAGGCTCCCAGCTGTCAAGTAGCATAACCTTTGGTTCCAGAGATTCAGGAAGAGAAAATGGTGCTTCAGTTTGACATTGAAGTCAGCAGCAAACTAAGTGAAGTCCAAAGTGATCCAAACTATTGTGCATTTGAACTGGAAAATTATCTGTTGATATGGACACAATATTATCAGAGTTCATAAAATACCCAGGAATTTACATAAAAACAAATGAGGTTCTTCTGTGAAGAGGTTCTTCAATGAAAAAGTGCAGTTTCCATGCTCACACTATATTCCTACTATCTATAGTCTTCTCACAATCCCATCAGTGACAGGTACAGAAGTGAAGATTATGTGCTGCTCTCTTAGTCTCTTCTCACTGTATCCTGAGCAGAGGAGAATAGCTTATAGAAAGGGCCTTAAGTTACTCCCCCAGGTAACCAGCTTGCTTAAGGTTGTGAATCCCAGTCCTAAACTCCACTGTCAACTTTTATTTCACTCTTTTTTTTTTATTCCTCATCTCCTCAGAATCTGGCATCAAAACATAGGAATGTTTCCTAAAGAACATAGAAGTACTAGACAAAGACACATTTCAAGCAGTTTAACAGTATGCAAATCATCCTAAGTGCTCCAACATGTAGAATATGAATACGGCTGCCCAAGCAAGTTGCATATTGTTATTATACAAGCATCCTGATGTACAACTAGAGGTACCTGATTTACTATTAGTCAATGCAGATATATTTGTTTGGGAAAACGGGGTAAAAATTAATTCAGAGATTGTGGATCAAATGCCTAATTCTCTCACATTCACTAGTATAAATCAGAAATACCTCCATGTAAGTCAATGGAGTTCCACCATTGTAAAACTACAGTGAGAGGAGATCTATATATTTGATAGGGCAAATCCTGCAGTGGAGCTGAGCCCTTCACCTACCTTCAACTCATTGGGATTAGAAGATGTTCAGTGCAACTCAGGATTTGGCCCTTAAACTATGAAAATTGTCTCAGAAATGCATATATTTCAGAATAAACAACTTATCATCCCTACCAGCAATTGCCAACCAAACATCCTCTTTTGCAAACGTTTTGCCCCAGCTGGATTGATTGGTAAAAGGTTCCGTTTTTCATTCCATGTATCATTCCACTGTTAACGGATTTGCATTTTTTAAACTTTACCAACGAATTGCATGAACCTCGTAGATGCCTCCTTGATGATGTCTCACCTAGTACAGTGCTTCCAAATGTTAACTCTTAATGAGGCCTTCCCCAAGTTGTGGTCTGAGCCTATCCACTCTGCTTATGTACTAAAATGTGAAAGTACTACATTATCACACAAAGCTTTTTACTGCTGCTCCTTTCATTCTCAGGTTACAAAGCACTTCACAAAGGAGTATAAGGACCATAATCCACATTTGGCCAACTGGTGAAACTGAGGCATAGAGGAGTGAAATGATTTGCCTAACATCACTAACAGTTCAGTGGCAGAGGCAGTAGAAGCTCCCAAGGGTGAAATCCTGGACCCTCCTGAAGTCAATGGGAGTTTTACCATTAACTCCAATGGGGCCAGGATTACAGCACAGATTTCCTAGCTCTTAGTCTAGAGCCTCATGTCTAAGAAGACATTTTCAGTAAAGCATTGAAAACCTGCTGGTTTTCCATCCCATCGTCTAGATCATTAATGAAGATGTTGAACAAAACTGGCTCCAGGACCGACTCCTGAGGCACTCCACTAGATACCAGCTGCAAACTAGTCACTGAGCTGTTGATCACTACCCATTGAGCCAGACAATCTAGCCAGCTTTCTATCCACCTTATAGTCTATTCATCCAATCCATACTTTTTTAACTTGCTGGCAAGAACACTCCCTTGTTAATTAAAAACATTCTGTACTTTGCAAATGGCCTTCCCGTCACATTAATCCAAATTAATGAGGTCCTATTGTATTATTTATAACTGAGGAACAAAATCATTACTTTGTGCTCTTGGGGTTCCATTACAATTGATAGCCAATGAAAAAAAAAATTATCTTCTCACCTGTCTGGCTGCATGGCCTAGCATATTTATGTTCACTTCTATATCAAGTGCTTCTAATTGTAAAGATTAGCTTTAGCAATTTATTGGGCTGATAGTATTATCTATGGCAGTGTTTCAGTCTCCTTATCCACCCTTCTATCAGTCAAAGGTCTGACGGGTAGGAGAAAAGTAAAGTGCCCATTAAAGTACTATCTTTTTTAAAAGCTATATTTGTTTTGGATGAGATGTGTCATGTATCTCGCGTGCAGCATTGCCTGTCTGATATGTCCTGTCACATTACTTTTTCTATCATGTGTCACATTATATAAGGTCATGCCACTGTAGGGGACAATAAGATACATGTAACTAGAATGGCAGTGAACTGCTTGCCAGAAATTCCATCCTTACGCTTCACTCCTTAGTCTTGAGATGAAGAGCAAATCAAGAATTGCAGCACTGAGCCATCGAGCCACCTGAAGAAAGTAAATTGCCAACTGCTGTGCGCACAACAGTCAACAGAGCTTTCGAAAGCTGATTTAGAGCCTATTACTGCATCCCCTACCCAGAGCAAACCCCCATTAAAGTCAAATGAAAGTCTGTACAAACTAGAGGATTACACAGTGCCTTCTCCAAGGAATCTGAAGACCCAGTCCTACATCAAGGAATAAAGTATCATGCTCCAGATTGCAACTTTTTCTGGAAGGGATGAAGGACCTCATTGGCTTGTCATTTAAACTGGGTGCAAATCAGTAGTAACTCCACTGAAGACAATGGCATTACAGCTGTGTACATGAGAGAAGAATCAGGCTCATGTCTTTCCTTCTTATTTGCATAGTGCTGACCACAGAGATGATGTTAAACAAATACAAAATAATCACAGTAAGGAAACTATAAAGTACTACTCAGGACAGAAAGAAATAATGGGCTGAAGACCTGATTAAGACGACAGGTTATTGTGGGCAAATGTCAGGAGGATTCAGAAATGCACTCTTTGTCTTAATAAAAACATGATGTTGAGCTTTAAAATCTTTATTAATTGCCAGCAAGATATTTGACAAACTGTATGTGCACATTTAATATAATTCTCAGGAATACCAGTTCTGTCACGGAATTGCTGGTATGAATCTTTAATAATTGTTTTGTTGGCAATTAGCCTGGATACAATGGGTGCATTAATCTTACATTCATTGTCAGCAGAAGGCCAGCATACCTTTGCCATGTTAACTGCAGGGACCTCATCTTAAAAGACAGTACAAGCCCTACATAACTGCTTTGGACTCATTCCAAATAAATTAAATACGCAGTGGAATGGGTTAAGTTTTGCCAGTGAAACCAATTAATTCAAGGAACTTGACAAGTTATATACTTGTGCAGAGCTGAGCAAACAGCATGAAAAAAGGATTTATGGGCATTCTTTTGTTGGAAAACCAAAAATCCCCTTTGATAACATTTTGACCTCCTTTCATTCACTTTCTTTGAATAGTTGAATGAGTAAATTTTTGTGCAAAAGCAAGTTCATGTGAAGGAATCACATATATATTCACATGTATTTGCACCAGAAATGTCCAGCAACCATCTTAAAAGTTCTGCATACCCATGAGAGTCATCCAATCGAGGAGCAAAAATAATACCAGGTGACTTATATGAACTATCACATTGTGCAAACAGTGACCAGGGAATTAAAAATACTCAAAGCAATAGTTAGTTCTAGGGCATAGTCTGTGAGGAATCCATAGGATCGTTTATGTTTGCATAAGCCATTCACTGAATAATTCTAAATGACAACTTCATAACATCCAGTCTAATCCCAGATAATTTGCAAACTGAAATTGGGCTAAACACATCAAACTATTGACAGTAAGTAATTTGCCTTGGAGCAAAGTTTTGACCCTGAATAAGGAGAAGTGCTTGCAGGGCTCGCCAACCTGTGGCTCCAGAGCCACATGTGGCTCTTCAGAAGTTAATATGCGGTTCCTTGTATAGGCACCGACTCCAGGGCTGAAACTACAGACACCAACTTTCCAATGGGGCAGGGGGTGCTCACTGCTCAACCCCTGGCTCTGCCACAGGCCCTGCCTCCACTACATCCCTTCTTGCCTCCTTCCTTGAGCCTGCCATGCCCTCGCTTCTCCCCACGAAACAGCTGATTTGGAGGTGCGACGAGGATGGGGGATGCACTGATTGGTGGGGCGGCTGATGTGTTATTGTGGCTCTTTGGCAATGTATATTGGTAAATTCTGGCTCCTTCTCAGGCTCACGTTGGCCACCTCTGTGCTAGAGACTCCAAGAAGGCACTTTGGACTTCACTCTTGCTATCAATTTTAGATGGAAGGTGCTCAGATACTAACCAGATTAATGGGTGGCAGTATAAACCCCTAAAAGATAGAAAGTTTTATTAACGGCTTCAAACAGTTTATTAACATGGAAGCAGTGAAAAAAGAAAAAAAATGAGGACAAAACTTATAGTCCTAGTTTATTTCACCATGAAAGATAAAGAAATTGAGCCCCTGTCCGCTATGGATCCAGTAGCAGCAGCAGACCTCCACAGTGCTAGTCCAATCATAGAGGCTAATGGCCAAAATGCCTGACCCCAACCTTTGACACTTGTTTTGGTAAGAGTAACACACATGGGGCTTGTGGCAAAGGCACCATTTCCATCAAGTGACCCCACTGGTTTCAAAGAGACTAATCTCAGGTGGAAATGCTCTCAAGGACTGAGTAAGAGCTCAGCAGTCTGGTGTATTCTAATTTTAGCTGAGTCAGTTTCTTAAAGGCTGCTCTTAAAACTCTGTGTAGTCCAGGCACTAGATGGAAACTGATAGCCACATGATGCAAGCATGGGTTGTATCTATCTATCTATCTATCTATCTATCTATCTATCTATCTATCTATCTGGACAACTTGTAGATTAGATGAGAAAGCATATTTTCCCACCTCATCCCCAATATTTGTATGTCAAGGTTCAGATAAGTCTGGTCAAAGTTCAGAAATGATAGATGTTTAGTCCAAAAAACTCTCCATTGGCTAACTCTTGGCTTTCCAGGTTATTTTCCTGGAATTATTATCAAATATTGTCAGACCGGAGAGAATTCAGTGTTCAACGCCCTTTTCCTTTTTATTTGTTACTCTGAAGTGATTAAAACTCAACTAAAGTTTGCGCTGACCATCAACCCCAGGGCCCATATTCCAGAAAACACATCAACTGTCATTTTTATCACAGCTTTTTACATTCAGTCCCAACCCTATCACTTTGTCCTCTCCTGGAGTTTCTCACACAGCTACATTTCTCCCAGTCAGATCATGGTGTCTTCAAAAGTTGCTGTTTGGGAAGCAGGGAGGAGAGTGGGCCTTTGGGTCCAGAAATTACAATTCAAACTTGAGTTAGAGTGTAAACAAAAAATAAAATAAAATAAACTCAAAGATGGTTTCCTGCAGATGATAAACCAATGATGCTACGTGGTTCCAGCCCCTGAAAATGAAAAAATCTCTCCAAAGTTTGGATATCAGTAGCTGGTTCTTCAACTAGAGGCAGCTGACCCTATACTAATGGCTCCTTGCCTTTCACTGAGTTTGCAGCTAGTGGGCTGTGACCGCTGCTTATCATTTTGATCTCAGTTGTATCACTGCCACCAGGCGTTCCATTTGGGTGTTTGTGGTATCCACCTGCTGTCTCTTGTTTTAGCAGTCAAATGAAAGCTCTCTGAGGCAGGCACTTTCTATATTTGTAAGTGACTAGCACAGTGGAGCCGGGGCTGCTAGATGCTACTGCATTGCAAATCATAAAAAATAATTCAAATTTCAGAAAGGCTAGCTAATTTTGACAGAAATATTGGCAGTGAATAGTTATTATCCAGATTAATAGACGTGTTCATGCAGGGTGTTAAATATAACATTAAAGTAATTGTTCCAGGAACTTTTTTAATTGTGTGTGTACATATTATACATACATACACACGTACATACAGAGATCTCTCTCTCTCTCTCTCTCTGTATGTATAATAGAAGTCTCTCTCTCTCTCTCTCTCTATTGCAATATATTTGGGAAGAGGGATTTTCTGCCACAGACTTCCTGTGTGACCTTGGGAAAATCATTTAATTTCTCTGGACCAAACCATAACCCCCCCACTCTTGATGGCAGGGGTTACTTATACAGGTAGTCCCATTAAAATTAATTGACCACTACTAATAAGGGGTTCACTATCTAGCTTTCTGTGCCTCAGTTCCCAATCTTCTACTTGCATGTTGTGTCCCTTAATAAAATAATAATAATAAATTAATTATTCATTATTATTATTCTATTTGTGCTACCAATCATGGACCAGCACCCAGTTGTGGTGAGTACTTACAAAAACAACAAAATGATAGCTCTTCAGGAAAGGAACAGTCTCTTTCTACATGGCTGTACAGTGCTCTCAGGATGGAGTCCTGATACCGAGTGAAATTAATAGTAATAATGTTAACAATGAATAGTAGATTCGTTATTTTAGGGATCTAAGAAATGCCAAATGCTGTTCCTTAAAAATTATAATCTTCTGAATCTCTGCTATCATTCTCAAACTGTTCTGCATATCTCCAAAGCCATTACCACATAATTTTAATAGTAAATGAGTTATATTTATTTAAGAAAATTTGTGAAAAATTAACACATGACAAATACCTTTTCCTAATGAGATAATCAGAGTGCATTATTTCAAAAAATCTCTTTTTTTAAAAAAAAAAAGTTAAAGAATCAGCCTTTCACACTGGAAACACAGGAGATCAGCAATCTAATCACATCTCATTCCTCACTAGGAAAAAGCTAACATGGAAAAATAATCATCTAAATTTAATCTGAAAAAAATGTTTGTCATTGTGGACTTATTGAATTTTAATTAAATATAGTTTTAATGAGACTGCTTTGTAAGATATTAAAAACCAACTGGATATATTTCTCACTAGTTATTTTGTTCTTGTAATTGCAATGGGAAGCTGTAATCTTTTTAACACACGGTCTATTTATTATACACCAACAGTTCTCCTTTTGCAATCTTCTGTCTATCCTGAATAACTAAATCAGGGGCAGGATATTTGTTCCAGCTCAGTCTTCTTGTATCGCTGCAGAGTTATCAAGAAACAAGAACAGATAAAGAAGTTAACATTCTTTCAAAGAGGAGATTCTTTGTATACAAAAACATACACCAACGCTCTTAGTGAACACTGCAAATGTCACCAAGGCACCTCTCAGTGCATGATGTTTTTCCTTCCCACGTAACTTTTTACGCCTACTCTAACATTGGTATTAAGGGCCTAATCCTACAAAAGTCCCTTCACTGCGAGCAGGATTGTGTTCTTGCTTGCTCATGCTAAACATTAAAAGGTATTCTGGTTTTCACACTAGCACTTCATGTTCTTTCTTAACTGCTCGCCATGAGATAATTTTCCATTTGGGGACATGCAGCCAAGGATCATTTTAAAAATCAGTGGGAGCTCTTCATGTGCTTCTGAGGCAGAATTTTCCCCATGTTTTCATATAGCAGTATTTTTACAATAGATCATACTCTGCTGTCAGTTACATGTCTACAAACCAGGCGTAACTAAATGAAGTTCATGAATTTGCTCTGGATTTATACTGTTGGAATTCAGATTCTGATCAAACTCCTATTGAATTAATTGAGAGTATTCGACCAACTAAAATCAGAATATAAGCAAGAGTAAAGTTACTCATGTGCATAAATGCTTGCAGGATCAGCATCTTAAAGAAATCATGCTATACGTTTAACCCTGCTCCCAAAGTCAACTGAAAATCTCCCAAGATTGATTTCAGTGGCGGGACTACTCACATGAGTAAGGATTGTTATGTTCATGACATACACATAGAAAAGTTAGATAAAAACATACACTCTTGCTGTTGCAATGAATGACAGTTGTAAATGTAGCACTACTTTATTTCTTATAATTCAGAAAACATAGAAACCCCAAAACAGAGAGAGATAAAGCATGCTTTTCCCTGAGGCCCAACTCAACTCACTTTGCTTCTAGACTGGCTCTTTCCAGACTGACACACGTGACCCGGATAACATAGCTTCCCTCAGAGCTCCCAAGCGTTCAAGCAAAACCAAGAAATCCTTCATATTTTAGGTGACAGCTTGTCATTATTAACCAGTTTCCAAAGCACCACAGAATTACTCATGTGAGTATGCAGTAAAGGATGTACTGGCTTCCTTTCAATTAGTTTCCCTACCTATTAACCCCAAATATTATTGAAAAGCAAATTCATATCCCATATTTACTCACATAAGAAGCAATCTTATTTACATTAAATCAATACTCTGTGGAACTCAAGAGTTGTTCTGGATTTAAATGAGATCAGAATCTGGCCTAAAGTGATCAAAACCAAACAGCAGACACATCATATTACTAGCTTCACATGTGTAAATGAACTAAATCCTGTAGAACACCAAAATCCAAACATGGAGTAGAACACTTGATTAGAGTGAATGTGCCTACACAATGCTCTCCTCCAAAACACAAGTGATACATTCCACTGGAATTTACTAGGAGCAAATAAAAATCTGACCCAATCTCTACTAAAACCATCCAAAGTATGCCTATGCCACCTCCTTAATCAATGATCAGACTGAATTATGCCAAAACTCAACAGCCTCTGTTCAGTGTTTTGGGGTCGAAACTCCAAGGACATGAACATTCTTGTTCCAATACAGAGAAACCTGAACCCACTTTAGTTCACTTGGATTGTGTGTATGGTTAAAGTTAAGCACATGGTTATGACATTAACTGGACTGGGGTCAGGAAGGTCAACATCTAGTAGGATCAGGCCCCTACTCCATGCAGACTCTTATCTTCTGAGTGCAAAAAGGGAAATAACAAGCTAATACAAAATGGTCGGTTTTCCTCATTCTTTTATAGGAATCAGATCCAAAAGGAAAAAAGTTCTCATTTAAAAAAAATATATTGCCTGGTGGCCAACAATTCCTCTTGTAATGATTCTTCCTTTGGGGAATCCTCTCTGTCTCTGCTTCATTAAGTGGCTCAAAATTCCATTTTTCAGCAATTCTTCCTTTAGGGAGTTTTTCCTTTTTCCTGTTTCATCTCCGCTGCATTAGCTGCTCCTCTGATGCATGCCCAATCGCTAGCAGAAAGGATGTTGCTTTTCTAAATTATAGTGGTGCCTCAGCCAATCATACCTTCACCTTCTCACAATGGCTCACAGGTTGCTGGGAGTCAAGCGACTTATCTGGTATAAATTTTACAGCAGTGATTTGTCATTAAAACGATGAAGTAAACAGGTAAATGACAGATCAAACACTTCTTAGCTCACCAAGATGATAGTAAATACTATTATTTCATATATTAGTAGTGCCTAAAGGCCCCAATCAGAGATTAGGCACTCATAGTACTAAAATAATCCTCAGATGAGGATCTGTAACAGGTTTCTCTCTATGCCCAGTCAAGAGGATTTGAGTTGTTACTGGATGTCAGCAATTTTCCATCGGTGCAATTTTCCAATGGAAAATGTTCTTTTCACAAAATCAGTTTTTTCCACAGGAAATTTTTACTTTTGAAAAAAAAATGTTTTCTCTTGGAACTACAGGAATGATGGTTCCCTGTTTGCAGGTCAGGAAGGCTCTTGTCAATCTCACCTCTGGTCAAACAACAGGCAAGCTGAAAAATTTCAGTTTGTTTCTCCCCAAACACTTTTTTTTTTTGGAAAATCCCTTCCCACAAAGAAAACTCATGTATTTGACTATTTGTCCTAATTCAGTATGATTTTTTTTTTCAAAATATTGTATGATTTTTTGGGAGGAAGGAGAGGAAGGACTTTTCATAAACTCAAGCTGTAGCAGTTCCTGGGTTTAACTCTGGCAATCCATAGTGCAATCCCCAGTATTAGATGGTGGACATCACAGTAGGAATTGTAAACACATGTAAGAAAGTGATGGTCCCTGTCCCAAAGATCTTGTAATCTAATACTTCACCAGTATCTGAATGGGCCTTATGTTCTCTTCCAACAGGCAGTCAGATGACATAACTCCCTTTTTGTCTTCGACAAATTATCCCCAAAAGTTAACACACACCCTTGTTTGCCATGCTTCAGTATAGGTCAGGGGTAGGCAACCTATGGCACAGGTGCCGAATGCAGCACGCGAGCTTATTTTCAGTGGCACTCACACTGCCTGGGTCCTGGCCGCCGGTCTGGGGAGCTCTGAATTTTAATTTAATTTTAAATGAAGATTCTTGTACATTTTAAAAACCTTGTTTACTTTACATATAACAATAGTTTAGTTATATGTTATAGACTTATAGAAAGAGACCTTCTAAAACGTTAAATGTATTACTGGCATGCGAAACCTTAAATTAGAGTGAATAAATGAAGACTCGGCACACCACGAATAACAGGTTGCTGACCCCTGGTATAGGTCATACACCAAGGGTATCTGGTGGCATACTCCATTCCATGGCATGTTCTCTCAGGAACTACAAGTTGTTCCCTTGAAGTTTCTTATAAAATGCAGTATAAATTAAATGCACTGAACTGCATTGTGAGTCATCCAAAAACAAAGTCCCTGCTGTTAGAAAGACTGATGGAACTAAAATCTTTTTAACGCTGAATAAATAATAGCTTACAACTAAAATCACCGGTGGTAAGATGAGGCCCTAAATTTGCACTAATTTACATAGCTGCCAATAAGCATCATATTCACCACATGCAAGTCTAAGTATAGATGTGACAAGCTGCTGCTTTTCCACCTCCACTATTCTTTGCATTACAGAACTGTTGAATTTTGGGAGTAAAAGCGGGTCATATTTTCCACTTCTACCCTGAGCACCTCAATACTCTTTTGAAGTAATTCAGGATACGTTTAGCTCCGTTCCCATATTTCACCTCTCCTTTTAAAGAAAAATTTCACCCCAGTGAGACTTTCTCCCACCACTTTATTTTTATTACTCTTTTGCAACAGAAAAAATCAAGTTGAAAGGCTGGTTGTGCTTTGTGACAAACATGATCTGTAAACTATCTGTTTGTATGTTGGACATACAGGATGCGCAGACAGCTCCTGATAATTGTGCTGCCTATAGCATTCCCTCTTTTAACAGCATCTTTAGGAACATGCTAAAAGGAAACATTTGGAACCTAGCTGTATCACCTTGATTACTGTGGATTATACTGAAACTGAGCAGGGCATATCACATAGCAGCCCACATCAGGAATGGACCAAAGAGAGCGACCTTTCCTTCCCTGGCTTCTTCCTGGCTCGTGGAACAACGTACCTCATATGTGTTTACTACCCCCTAAGGCTACTCTGGAAGCACATTTTGGTGGACAACACCAGTACTTCTTTGGCCCCCTCCCTACGCACTGACTCACAACAAGGAGTATTGGGCGAATAGTGCAGTAAGTGTCATACACCGCTGGAGTTACAACCTAAGCAGGTCTGAGCAGGAGCGTAATTAGCAGCCTTTTGTTGGCTGAATGGGGCTCTGCCAGTAGAGTACCTTACAAAGTAAAGTACTACTCAACAAGAGTAAATTGGCAGTACTGAGGCCTTTGAGCCTGTTCCAGCATCCCCTGATGTCAGTGGAAAGAACTCCATGCACTTAAGCAAGCACAAGGTTATACAGCTAAAGGCTACAAGCTAGCACCAGATTATTTAGTCTGACCTCCTGCACTGGACAGGCCCCCAGATTGTTATATTCATAGCAAACAATCAGGTAAATTAGCTAATTAACACAGTGTACCTGTTCTGCGAGTTTGCAATGTAATGCTATTTTACATAAGAACGGTCACACTGGGTCAGACCAATCTAGCCCAATATCCTGTCTCCAGACAGTAGCCAATGCCAGGTATCCCAGAGGGAATTAACAAAACAGGTAATCATCGAGTGATCCATCCCCTGTCTCCCATTCCCAGCTTCTGGCAAATGGAGGCTAGGGAGACCATCCCAGTCTGTCCTGGCTAATAGCCATTGATGGACCTATCCTCCATGAATTTATCTAGTTTTTTTTTTTAACCCTGTTTTAGTCTTGGACTTCACAGCATCCTCTGGCAAATAGTTCCACAGATTGACTGTACTTCATTTCTTAGAATTCAGAATGGTTCACAAAACTCTCAACACAGAAAGAAACAAAGCAGGCTGCTCCCTAAAAATATAGAGGCACACCTCAATCCACCTAATTTTTGACTTACTGACTGCTGCTATGCCCAGATCATATGCTTCCCCACATGTCCCAAACACCCTGTCAGCAAGACCAGGAAACCGCTGAAATTTGCAAATTTACAAACTCTTCCCAGACCAATCCCTGCATTGAGACCAATAACCTGGATTAGACTAAAATATTACAGCCCTCCAGAGACTATGCTATCATGTTCCATGCAGGAACTAGAAGGGACTGAGGTGCATCAATGTCCAAGGCCTCTGAAATGAATGAGAATTCATTTGGTGAGATATACCCAGATGAACCTAGCAAGAAATCAGCAACCCCATACTTCAGAAAAAGGCAAAAAGACCCAGCTTCCTGCCAATCTGAATTTGGGGATAATTCCTCCCCGACCCTAAAGATGGCAATGAGTTTGAGCCAGAGTGTGTGAGCACGATCAGGTCCCTTGTGAACAAGGATTCAGGTGACAGGTCAAGAGAGGTTTGGTATCTGACGTAATTCAAGATTTCAGAGCCATTGTAAGTCTATATCGATAGCATTACATCATTTCTGAGACAAAGCACTCTTATTATTTGTGCTTTTTGTCAGGGAGGAATATTTTTGGTGACTTGTTTGTGTTTAGAATTTCTTTCCAGCTTATTGGTTTCAGGGACTGCTTTACCCTGGAAGGGGTTCAGAACCAAGAGGCCTAGGATGGTCAGCTTGTATCTGGGTCAACATGGTTGTGGTAGAACAGACATGGCTCATTAAGTTGTCTCCAAATGCCTTTATAGAAATTGTTACAGAGATGCTATTTTTATCTTAGGTTTCTAACAATTCTGAAGGTGTGGGTGATATCTGGTCTTTCCAATGTTATTCCGTAAGAGAGAAAAGATGTGCTTCATGCAGGCACAATCCTCAATTGCTGGCTTAGGGTAACTGCTTTGCTTTTTGCAGCACCAGAACAGTGCAAAAGGAGCCAAAGCACAGAGAATTGTCTGACTCCAAATGGCTGATTTTCCAAGAGGCTCAAGGGAGCAAATTCTGTTGAAAATTAAAGCGATTCGGCTGCCTAATTCCTGTAAACCCCTTTGAAATTAGTATCAACCTATATTATTTGTTTAATTTATTTTAAAATGACCAACTTGCCCCTTTTTACAGTCAAGTGTCTGATGTATATGTTGGTTGATTGATTCTTGGTTTTTTTTCCTATCCTAAAAACAAGCAAGCAACGATATACACCTCTACTCCGATATAACGTGATCCGATATAACACAAATTCGGATATAACAAGGTAAAGCAAAAAAATGGTTTTCTGTTTCATCTAAAACGTACTTTTATTCTGTTTAATCCCAGTTTATAGATTTAATGATTACCGCGTCCATACAGATCAGCGCGGTAGCACATCTGGCTCCAACATGCTGTTCTGAGAGGCGTGTTAAGGGGGCCAGGCTGGGGATGGGGGTTGGATAAGGGGCAGAGGGTCTTAGCGGGAGGTCAGCGGACAGGGAGCAGGGATGGTTGGATTGTGCAGAGGTTCTGGGAGCGGGATGGTTAGGTGATGGGGAATGGAGGTATTGGATAGGGTGTGAGAGTCTCAGGAGGCCTGTAAGGGGGCGGGGATGTGGATGGGGTCGGGGCAGTCAGGGGACAGGGAGCACGGGGGTTGGATTGGGGGTGGGGTCTGGGGGTGATTAGGAATGGGGGGGTCTCTGGAGGGGATGGTCAGGGGACAAAGGGCAGGGGAGCATAGATAAGGGATGGAGTCTTGGGAGGGGTGGTTAGGGACGGAGGGGTCTCTGGAGGGGCTAGTTAGGGGACAAGGAGCCGGGGGGGCTGGATGGGTCTGGGGTTCTGAGGGGTTAGTCGGGGGGCAGGAAGTAGGTGGGGGGTCAGAAAGGGGGCAGGGCCAGGCTGTTTGGGGAGAACAGATTTATTTACTACATACACCTTGTTAGTTCTAACAAAAATGATTTGTTGATTATTAATAATGGAAATGCTTAAGGCCAAAGCAAGTTCGATATAACACTTTCACCTATAACATGGTAAGATTTTTTGGCTCCCGAGGACTGCAATATATCAGTCTAGAGGTGTACAATCAAACAAAAGGCTTTAAACTGGAAATAACATGAAAAGTATGACCGTTTCAAATCTGGGTGGAACCTTTGTGTCCTATCAACAAGTTCTCAGGCACAAGGCTTTCAAACTCAACAGGGCTGGAGTAATTTGAATCGTAGTCTTGCTCTTCAGTCTGTGCTTGTTATGTGCAGGAAGAGTGTATTACTAATGTAGGTGCAGTCTCTTTAGTAATAAGGCAGAGACCTCAGTTACCTAAACTTCATTGAAATGTGTTAATCAATTGTCAGTACAGTGCATAACAGCATTACACCATCTGTGAAAAGGCACTCAGTCTGTGTAACTGAAGCTTGCAGCTGATAACAAAGATGACAGACTGATCCCAGTTTGACTCTTTGCCTATAGAGTGAAACTTTGTTATAGGTACTGGGTTTACTATTTCACTTTAAGTAGGTTCCTCTTTTCACATACAAACTTATCTTTATTTTTAGCACATTTCTAAAATTCCACTCATATTTCATACATTTCTAACTGCAAGATCGGTGTCTGGTGTCATTGTTTATGCCATTTATTTATGGATATAAATTTCAAATAAATACATTACATTTGCCAATTTAACATCTGTTGATCTTGTATATTCCTTGCAAAATGTAATGCATTCCTTGCAAAATCATTTACTAAGTTAAATAACAAGGCAGTGTGAATTTTGTATCTTTTGCAAACAGTCTTTTTTCCCCAGTAGCTTAACAGCATTCTCAAAGCCTTTTGGTAGTTTGGCGTATCTTGTAGGCTTTAGACTTAATACATGCTGGGCCCACAAGTCACCAAGTGACAAGACGAAAAAGAAGATTGCCTTTCCAGACAGCATGAATTTTAATCCATTGTAAGTGTGGGAGTCAACAAAGCTGCTGAAATATCAGGTCATGTTCTGAGCAATATCTCTGCTTCTCCATCTCGTTTACACTCTGATATAATTTTCTGGTGTGGATGAGGCAAACTCTTAGACTAGGTTAGTGGCTGCATTAGAGTGATAAATGGGAGAAGAAGAAGGAAAAGACACAGGAATTGAGACCGAAAGAGCACTTTTAAGTTTCTGTTGTATTTTAAAGTATCTGAGAAGTGCGGTAGAGGAGAGAGGAAGGGAATGCAATGTGAGTGATGTAATATTCACAAAAAACAAACCCTGCACTGTGGGTGACATTCGCTGAACCTGGCTTAGAGGGGTATTAATCACACCTCCCTGAACAAGCCAAATTGATTCCTAATGAGGGATGTCAGCTTTCCATCCTGCCAGGGGCTCCACAGGAGAGAGGCTTCTGAGAGAATGACCTGGGCCTGCTGCTTTCCCAGATGCCTCCAGGGTCTACACAGCCTACATCCTGGTGTGAATGGAGTCCTGACTCTACAAACAACCTCGCATACTTTTTCTAAGGTAACATTTCCACTGAGCTGAAAGTGAATTTAGTCTGAATACAATATGAGTAAACATGGCACAAGTTATGGCAAAAATCAGCTTTGGGATCTGCAGAACCTGCTCTGAATCTCAATGAAAGCCCCTCTCTCATGTTCCCCACCCCATCCTCTCACACCTTCCAGCCCCCCTCTCTCCTCACTCTGGGCAAGCCATCCTGCTCACACTCAACACCTCTGAGCAGAGGCTGCCTTCTCTTCCACATCACTCTTTCCTGGGCTGTAAATGCTGATCCCATTCTACAGCTTGACCCACATCCCCCCCACAATCCACTCCCCTACCAACATTCCCCAACCCCTGTGAGATTACAGACAGGAGACTGCAATGCCTGGGGTGTAACTTGGCCATACTATGCCTTTTCAGTCCCCATGGGCTATTGTCACAGGTGCCCTGACCAACAGATGTCAGGCACTAGTTCTGTCAGGAGGGGTGGAAGGCTACAAGTGCCTCACTGGAGCAGTTCCTCTCACTGCCCAAGTGTTAGCGGTTTAAGAGGAGGAGTTCTCCCCTTTCACCTGATTGGCACAGCAGCTTCAGCAGGACAGGTCTTTCTCTTCTAGCTCCCCATCAATGAGGTAGCAATTTCTTATGGGTCACTCTCCCCCATACTTCACACTCTACTGGTGCAAGTAGTTCATCCTGGATCATTGTCTGCCCTGCTCAGCTGGCTACCACTGGTGTAGCTTTAAGTTCCAAGGAGGCTGATCTCACACAGGAAGGCATTCTTTATTCCTTAGCAACTATAGCTGGGTGAAGGTGTATCAGAGCGAGGTGGGGTTGTGTGTGGCAGGAATTATTCTTCTTCCATCCACTGTTGGCTAAATCGTAGATGGATGAGCCATGGGTAGATCCTGTTGCAGCAGGCAGGTAGAGCTGTAGGAAAGAGATCTTCATTAAGTATGCAAAATGTCAGCATTACATGCTGAGACCAAAGAGCCTGTGCTCAAGTAGTCTTTGTCCTCGTTTGCATGCCTGAGCCCATGATGCCGTGCTAAACGAGATCCTTCCAGAAACCTGACCCTCTTTATCCAGTTGCACTCTTTATACTACAGCCTTGGCTGTCACCCTGTCCATCCTGATATTGGTACAATTTCAGACTTAACCCATAGAAACTCAGCATGATTTAGCACTCGTTTCTTTTGGGTCGAAATATTCTTTTATGAATTGGTTTGTTCAGAAAGCATGCAAGGCTGCTTCGCAAGCTTGGTTGTTATCTTGTTTTGAAAAAGCCAGCTTTTGAGCACTGGGTGTATTTCCCTTTATTTTCTATTAGAGGTTTAGCATCCTTTCTGTAAGTGTCTGATGTAACATAACAGTCTATATCACTTTCTGTGTCAAATTACATTTGGTGACAATATAAAATGCAAGCAAGCCTGACATAACATGGCATGGGACAGCTTATGTATCACATTTTATATGAAAGGCAAAGGAAGTGTCTTTTAAACACAGTTAGCTTGATTCTCTCTCACACCAGAGCCTCTTTCTCTCTTATCTTTAATCCATCAGCACCTTTTGGTCTGCTTACAAACTTGTTTTTGTGCCTTCTTTAAAGCTGGTCAAAAAAAATCAGACTTTTTTGTGGAAAAGGGGATTTCTTTGGCAAAATTTTTAAAGGAAAAGATTCTGTTTTTAATATTTCTACTGGCTCCCATTCTTTGCACTCTATCAGAAGTATCTTCACAAAGGTCATTAATGATTTCTCACAAGCCCTATCCAGAGGGACACTTTATTAATTCCCATCCTGATCTAGCTTTTGCCTTTGCCTCCAAATATCACTCTCTTTCCACGTTGCTTCCTCTCTACTCTAAGCTCATTGTTCTATGCTCTTCTGGTTCTCATACTGTCTTGCCAACCGGTCCTTCAGCATCTTCTTCAGCATTCCCTCATACTCTCCTCACTTATCTGTCAGCATTCCCTAGGGTTCTCTCCTCAGGCATCTTATCTTACTCTACCTTCCATACTCTCTATGACCAACCTCATTTGCTTCCATGGTTTTAGCAACAGTACAGTACAAGGGCTGGGAAAATAGCTGATTTTTCATCAAACCAAAAGGAAATTTATTGAATTTCTCAGTTAAATGAAAAGTTTTTTTTAAAAAAAATCATTTCAAGTCAAATGAAAAAACATATTCAGCCTGAAATAATAACACCTTACATTTCATGTGGGTTTTTTTAAAAAAGCTTGTAATTAAGTTTAGGGAAATTCTAAAACAAAAAACATCTTTCCAAAATGGAGGTGAGCAGGTATTATGGCAAGTCTGCTTCGATTTCTCTTTTGTTGGGAGAAAGACCTTCTTGTCCCATGTCTGGCAGCTCCTCATTATGGGTCCAGTCTCCCTTCTCAGGTGGTAAAAAGTCTAGTGACTTAGGAGGCCAGTATCCTTAGGCAAGGGTTGCTAGTCTCTGGCCTCTTGGGATTTGGACCCCTTTGGTTGGCTTTAATAACTAATCTGCTATGGTTAGTATGGGAACCTGCTTGCCTGTTCCTCTGAGCCCTAATAAAGGGACCCCATATGAAGCAATTTATTCCAAACCCTTACTGATTTCCTACTATGCTCCTCTTGTAGGTTGTTTTCCAGACTCACATTCTGGGATCCTCTTCTTCTGAAGGTCTGGCTACTTGGGCAGCTTTCACACAGACTGTCTTTGCAGTGATTCCTCAGCCTCTTCTGACCTGGAGCCTTTTTATCTTCCTGGCTGTTGTAGGGTCACCATTGGGCCCCAGCTGAGGAGGAAACTAGTTTTCCTGTTAACCTTTTAGCAGTTGGAACAGCATGGGGTCTGTTCTCCACATAAAACTTCACTTTCTTACTCTTTGGCCATCTTTTGCATTGATACAGGCAATTTTCTCCTGTTTGGCCTCATTGTCTTTCACCACATCCTCTGCCCCAGTCCACTCATGCCCATTCAAAATGCTGTGGCTAGCATCATCGTCTTTTCCCTCCTCTTTCTCTTTCTCCGATGTTCTTTCACTGACTACTTGGGTGAAATCCTGGGTCAAAACTCCCATTGACTTCAATAAGGAATATAACCCATTGTCTTTTAGTGCTTCAAGTTTCTTGAAACCTCAGGGGAATAAATGATTTGGTTCCCTCTTCATGCTTGATCTCATATCCCCCCTATTTTCTCTCTTACTCCTAGTACATCTCCAATCATAACCCCTTACTTTTCCCTTCATGTCCTCTCTTCTTGTCTCACCCTCACCCCATCTTGCATGTTATGCCTTCTGCTTGTAAATTTTCTGGTTCTTCTCCACCAAGCATATTTTTCTAAACTGTCAAACCCACTTCATCCAGAAACCATTTCTTCAGCAACAATAATCTCCCACACTCCTTTATCCAAACAGCTGCCTTGTGTTTTTTCTATCTTTGTCTGTTTTAGGCCTTGGGTCTGAAAAGGACTTAAGCAGATACTTAACTTTGAGTGCATGAATAGGCCCACTGACATCAATGGGACTATTCACATGCTTATAGTTAGGCATGTGCTTAAGAACCTTGCTGAACTGGGGCCTTAGATTGTAAACTCTTTTATCCAGGCAAACTGTCTTGTTTTAGTGATAACAGTTAAACCACACTAGAAAAGGAAATGCAGAGAAGATTCTAAATCACCCCATAAAAGTGCTTTCTAAGAAAGAGTAAGAAAAACACTTGGATCTTTTACAGACTATGCATAGACAATAATAATTGATATTATTAGATCCACTATTATATCCAATTCCCGCATGGTACAAAAATCACTGTTGCCACTTTTTTAATATCATACTGATGATTCAGACAAAGTCAGATAATTCCATCTCTGATAATATGATACAAAGCTGTTCCTGCATGAGTTGGTTTCCAATAATGAAGGATAAAAAAAACTACTGTATTTGTCTCTATAACAACATTATGGCTGAAACACTTATTCAACAGCATAGCTGGGCTAGACTTGAAGTTATCTCCCATGTTAAATTAAAATGCCCTTTTTTGTTGTTGTTGCTCTTTATTAAATGTGTTGAATACTATGTTATTACCTGAAGAACTGTGTGAGGCTTATACTATTTATAAAACAAACAGCTACTCATCTTTGGGCCATTTCTGTTGTATGTATTATTTATCTCTTGATTTACCTCCCATCTTATTTTCAGTATCTTTAAGAACTATGTTTAATAAATCATACCCATTTGAATAGTGTGGGCTCTATGCCCAAATATAGTTATTTCGGCCATTTCTATGCAAATCTCACAGGAGATCGTTCTTCTCACCAAAAATGTTTTTTAATTCGTGCGCTGTACTCAGTCCATTCACATTAAGTATATTTTTGTGATTAATTAAACTATTTCCCTACATGGGTAATTCTCAACAAGGTACCCAACAGAGATTTCCAACTATAAGTAGATGGACTCTACAATTAAAGCATAGCATGCTTAAACAGAACAAGTTTTTAAGAGTGAGATTCAAGAAAAACTGAATTTTCCTCTTGCTGTCCTCTTGTTGTCTTAACCAATACTTTATCTATTATTCAAATAAAGAAAAAGATAAAAGAATGTTCAACATTTTTTGTTGTGTGCTGCAAGTGTAGTAATGTGAGAATGGGGTGCAAGTTGGCATCATCTAACTTTAATAAATATATTATTAGGTACGGGAGTATTGTGGTTACTGACAGCAGGCCTGCTGCTAGGGTCCTTATTCAGACAATCCTGCCATTGAAGTCAGTGTTTTGTTAGGGGTATGGCTAGGTGGAAACTGATCTCTATGCTTAGCTATTGGGCTCAATACAGAAGTAACTGGATGAAATTCTATGACTTGTGATGTTCTGGAGGTGGGCAGAGTACGTGATCTGATGGCCTTAAAACCTATGAATCTTTACTATCAATGGAGGTGAAATGGCTGTCTTCTGAAAGACATGCAAACACTGATGACTTCTGATAATTTGACACCGATGATCACTGTTTCTGGTTATTATTAATTTGTATTACAGTAGTGGCTAGTAGTTTTTGTCAAGAAGCAGGGCCTCATTGTCCTAGGCATAGTACAAACGAGTGAAAAATCCAGTCTCTGTCCCAGAGAGATCACAGTCCAAGCTTACGTCAAGAAGCAACACTTGAATGAAGCAGACAAATGAGAGTGAAGGAATGGGAGGATGTGGTAACAATATAAGGAAAACTCTGGGTGAAATCCTGGTTCTGTTGAAGTCAATGGAAAAAACTCCCATTGACTTCAGCGATGAAAGGGTTTCACCCATTTTCTATAATAAACAGCAGCCTCGCCTCAGAGACTGTACGATTATATTGATCACATGTCTGGGTTTAAAACAATGTTGGATCCCAGTATAGCCTCAGATACCTAATCAAATCAGTCTAAGCAAGCTGTGTTTTTATAAGGTGGCAGTAGTAGTAGCAATCATGTTTATTGCTATAGAGCCTAAGTACCAACCAAGAATGGGCTTCCACTGTACTAGGCACTACACAAACATGGAGTAGCAGATAGTCCCTGCCCTGAAGCACTTATGCTCTAAATAAAAACAGACACAGGGTAAGGGAAAGCGTCTAACATACAAGCTGCATGAACAATGCAAGGGTGGCCAGCATCACATTAGTTCCAGCTTTTTGGGGGAGGGGTGTTAGTTAGGAGGGGATCAGCTAAGAGGAAATGGAAGAGGAGTGAAAAGGGCAGGGCAGAAGAGGGTGAAGGGGGCAGGTATTTAGTGAGGCTCAGGTGAAGAGATTGTGAGCAGGGGGAGAGATGGTGCAAACAGCCAATGAGCACAAGGTAGAGAGAGTGGAAGCCTCAGTATCTGCAGATTTGTTACAAAGTCAACAATGGGCAGGATTTTTCCAAGTGACTAAAGATGCAGGGTGTTTAGATTTTGGATGTCCAACTTGAGATTCATTAAAGGCTCTGATTTTCAGAGGGCTGGTGCTCAGCGCTTTTTGATAGGCCCCTTTATGTGTGCTAAACCTGTTATCCCAAATCAGGAGTCACTTTGGGGGCTCTTGGCCATTCTGCTTTTGCTAAAGTCTAAGCAGAAATGGTTAGCCGAAAAAAAATTATGACATTTTGAGGTCATATACACTTCTAACAAATCATTGTTTGCTTAATCTTTTAGAGCTGAGATTTTTATATTAGTCGTCATATTTTTCCTGTCTTTTTGCCTGTTTGACATTCATTTCCAGAATTCTGAAGAGAACAATCTCCCTAATATTTCTTATTTGTACTTATTCCTATGACAAAACCCTGGGACAGAAAAACCCGGCACAGAAGGGTGGGACCTGAAAGCCGGTAGGAGTATTGTCTTCATAGTTCCGATCAGAATTTTTAAAAGTAGCAATTTCAAAATATGAATATAAACTTCCTATTATATAAATAGTGAGGACACATTAGATAACATCATTGACTCAATATTAAAATAACAAGCACAGCTTGAAATTTTTAGGATTATCATAAAAGAGAATACAAGTCAGCAAGGTTGTAGATACTTCAATGACCTGAAGGCAAAAACCACATCAGAGTTATTAAGCTAGAACTAACAATGTCATGGTAATAGTTGAAGCGAAAAGTCATTCTGAGCTTTCTCCTTATGGGAATTGATCCCTATCACTTTCCATCAGATAGCTGTTATGATATGACTACACAAGTAATAGCTTAAGAATAGCAGACTCTGAACATTTACATACTTTATCAAGAGTGCTGATCATGCTGACACGCTCCTTAATCAACAATAAAATGGGAAAGAAAAGGTTTTCTATTCTCTGCCCTCTTTTGCGTGTTGTCATTGTTGCTGTAATGCATTTGTGTACAAAATCATCCACATGGCATAACCTAGCCATATGATTATAGCTACACTCAACCCATTCAGTAAGTTTCAAATTCTGCAGACTCAGGGGACCACACTGATTTTAATATTTTTCCCCAATTATTTCAGTGTAGTGAGAGAAAGTACATCAAGCGTTTTGGGCACCCATATGTCGATTGCCCTCATTATAACATATGGCCAGGTTATTATTAGGGCTGTCAATTAATTGCAGTTAACTCATGTAATTAACTAAAAAAAATTAATCATGATACAAAAATAAATTGTGATTAATCACAGTTTTAATCACACTGCAAAACAATAGAATACCAATTTAATTGTATTAAATATTTTGGATGTTTTTCTACATTTTCATACATATTGTGTTCTGTGTTGTAACTGAAATCAAAGTCTATATTATTTTGATTACAAATATTTGCACTGTAAAAATGATAAACAAAATACATAGTATTTTTCAATTCACCTCATACAAATACCATAGTGCAATCTCTTTGTTGTGAAAGTGCAACTTAGAAATGTAGATTTTTTTGTTACATAACTGCACTCAAAAACAAAATAATGTAGAACCTCAGAGCCTACAAGTCCACTCAGTCCTACTTCTTGGTCAGCCAATCGCTAAGACAAACAAGTTTGTTTACATTTACAGAAGATAATACTTCCCTCTTCTTTTTTACAATGTCAGCAGAAAGTGAGAACAGGCATTTGCATGGCATTTTTGTAGCTGGCATTGCAAGGTATTTTCGTGTCACCTATTCTAAGCAGTCCTATGGCCCTTCATGCTTTGGCCACCATTCCCGAGGATATGCTTATGACGCTCATTAAAAAAATAATGTGTTAATTAAATTTGACACTGAACTCCTTGGGGAAGAATTGTATGTCCCCTGCTCTGTTTTACCTGCATTCTGGCACATATTTCATAGGATAGCAGTCTCAGATGATGACCCAGCACATGTTGTTTATTTTAAGAAAACTTTCACTGCAGATTTGACAAAACGCAAAGAAGGTACCAATGTTCGACCCAAGGTTTAAGAATCTGAAGTACCTTCCAAAATCTGAGAGGGTTGCGGTGTGGAACATGCTTTCAGAAGTCTTAAAAGAGCAACATTTTGATGCAGAAACTAAAGAACCCAAACCACCAAAAAAAAAAATCAACCTGCTGGTGGCATCTGAATCAGATAATGAAAATGAACATGCATCAGTCTGCACTGCTTTGGATTGTTATAAAGCAGACCTTGTCATCATCATGGATACATGTCCTCTGAAATTGTTGTTGAAGCACGAAGGAATATATGACTCTTTAGTGCGTCTGGCAGATAAATGCCTTGCAGTGCCATCTACAACAGTGCTATAAAAACACCTGTTCTCACTTTCAGCTTACATTGTAAACAAGAAGTGGGCAGCATTATCTCCTGGTAATGTAAACAAACTTGTTTGTCTGAGCAATTGGTTGAACAAGAAGTAGGAATGAGTGGACTTTACAGGCTCTAAAATTTTACATTGTTTTATTTTTGAATGCAGGTTTTTTTGGGACGTAATTCTACATTTTTAAGTTCAACTTTCATGATAAAGAGATTGCACTACAGTACTTATTTTATGTTAACTGAAAAATACTATTTCTTTTTTTTTTACTGTGCAAATATTTGTAATAAAAATAAATATAAAGTTATCATTGTACACTTTGTATTCTGTGTTGTAATTGAAATGAATATATTTTAAAACATCAAAAATATTTAAATAAATGGTATTCTAATTATTAGCAGTGTGATTAATCGCAAGAGTAATCATGATTAATTTTTTTAACTGTGCAATTAATTGGGATTATATTTTTAATCGCTTGACAGCCCTAGTTATTATTATCATTTGTTTATCATTCCAATGCTGTTTTAGGTGCAAATAAGTGGGCATAATCCCTGTCAGCCTCTAGCAATCTCAGGACAGACAAACAAGAAGGTAGAGGCTAATGAGTAGGATACAAGCAGAATAAAATGAAGGTGTTACTTGGACATGCCTTCACAAACTGATATTAAGCTAAACTACATTCATTGTAGGCAGCTGTAGGAAACTATAATTAAGGTGATTACAGTTCAGGTATACTTTCAAAAATAGGTGTCTAAACAGCAGCCTCAAAATGGACACAATCTTCCAATGTAAAGCTCTTCCAACACAAAACATATTACGCCACCTTTAACACATAGTAATTGGTACCTGTCACCTGTACGTACATACTTTGTATATATTTTGTATGTAAAATAGGTATATATTATATTCAATATATTATATTGCTGAAGTGTTCCCTCACTCCAGTATGCTAAGGCTTGGCATATATAATCATTGATTAAATCTGAATAACCTAGAGTTGTCAACAGCAACGGGTCTGTTTGCCCAGTCACTAACTCAATCAAGAGTTAAATTAATTGGTGCTCTCCCAACTACCGTACACATTTGATTGCTTGTGGGGCCAAAAGAAGGCATATATTATCATATACTAAACAGGAAGAGCATATGTTATATTCACCTCCATATACTCTAGAAGCTTAGTGCAAGTTCTCTCCCATCCATTTACTGTTAGTTTAAACTGGGCACTACAGAAGCCATGAGTGATGTGGAAATAAAATTTATAACAAATATCAACTTTCATACTTCAGGACATAGGTTAAAAAATAATTACTTAGTCAAGAAGAAACTTCCCTCATAGGTATTTTATTGCATAATTGTCCAGGGGATGAGAGGAATTCTACACCTTTCTCTGAAGCATCTGAGATTGGACCTTCTCAGAGGCAGGATACTGGACTAGACAGACCATTGTTCTGATTGATAATGACAAGTTTCCATTATCCCACATTCTGTAAATGCAAGGTAAGTGCATTTTAAATAGAACTGGGTATAAATTGCACATTTTCTGTGAATGATTGTTCCAATTTTAAAACAATGTGGCTTTGGCTGTGGTCACGTCCCTTTTGTGTTTGTTTCCCAGAAATATTCAAGTGAACAAGTTTACTAGGTAGAGTGTTCATGGAAACCACCAATTTTAAGCTAATAGCAAAGAATAAACCTGGAAATCAAATTCTAAATTGCTAAATGCAAGCATTATCACTGGAAACCTGATTAGGAAAGTTATATGCCTCATTCCAGGCTACAGAAACATACAATTGCAAATATGTGTATATAATCACAACAGTAGGGATTTTCAATATCCACACTGACCTGCTGAAAAATCAGCAACAGAATTATGTGCATAAATTATTAGTCAATCAATTTCAAGCAAAAATACATTCTTGAAAACCATGCTCTGTTTGTTTTCAGTGTTGCATGCTAGAATTTAGTTATACTAATAGAGATATAGAGATTTAAATATGCAAGGTACTTGTCCATGTAATGAATAATATGGCCTAATGCTTTTAGTGCCTTCCTTTCATAAGCAATATGTTCACTTCCACTTTTTATTACTGTCTTAAAGCACATACCTCATGTATTTTGATGTATTCATATTAAAGAGATTATAATAATATTTAACTGATGTACCATTAAGTACTGAAATTAATGTAATACGTATTGTGTAAGTGCTGATGATAATAATAATGTCCAAAGGTAGGGTATAAACTTATTGATAAAATTACCTCCACTAAAATCTCCCGGTAATAAATTGTGACCATATTTTACTTGACACAGTGATTCTGTACAACACTGTGCCCCAATCCTGCTTTGTGACTTACATAGTCACACCCACGCAATCACAGAGTAGGACTGGGGCCTACTTACTACCATGAACGTTTCTCTGTGGGTCCTCAATAGAGCAAAGAACTCAAGCATAGAGCAATTCCATCCCTGTTGAGCAAAGTACCATTGAACTTGATGGAATTTAAACATGTGCCAAAATTAAGCATTTGGTTAAGAACTCTGCTGAATGGGACTGGGATTACTCATGTGCTAAAAATTAAGCACATAATCAATGTTTTGTTGAATCGGGGCATGTCTGTAGCACCTGGTTCCAGTAATTTTATTCATTGAAGTTATCTTCAGGTGTCCTGAGTAACTCTTGGTTGGAACATCAAGAACAGTACCTCAATACCTCTCATGGTGCGTTGGCATGAACCATATGAACACAGAAAAATAATACCAAGGCCCAGATTAAAACTGGCTGTATTTTTCACACTCAGCAAGGTTAGCTATGAAGCTTCTAGTCAAATATCAAATGTATGAAGAAAGTTAACACAAAGAATATAGGGGAAGAATTCCAAAAGAGGAAGATGGCAAAGAATTAATTTTAATTTTGAGAACGTGGCACAACAAATGCATATAAAATAAGAATGGCACAGTGGAGGTCATTTGGATGCTTTTTATTATCTGTTCTCACACTGTATCTCCTCTCACACTGAGAATACCTCTCCAGGAGAGGGAATTTCAGTTATTAGGAAGATACAGGTATTAGTAATAGGTGATTCATCATTAGAAACATAGATAGCTGGGTTTTCAATAGCAGGAGAACCGCATGGTGACTTGCCTGCCTAGTGCAAAGGTTGCAGATCTCACAAGACATCTAGATAGACTTATGTGTAGTGCTTCAGAGAAGTCAATGGTCGTGGTACATGTAGGTACCAATGACATAGGGAAGGATAGGAGAGAGGTCCTGGAGGCCAAATTTAGACTTCTAGATAAGAGATTGAAGTCAAGGACCTCCACGGTACCATTTCTTGAAAAGCTTCAAGTTTCATGTGCAGGGTCAGTCAGACAGGAAGAACTGCAGAGTGTCAATTCGTAGATGGGATGATGTAGGGAGGAGGGGTTTTTATCGCTTTTGCAGATCCAAACTAACATGGCTACCCCTCCAATACTTGTATTAATGTTGTTGTTGTTACTTCTTGATATTTCCTGCAATGTACATATATTCTCTGTAATTGTATTCTTTCAAAGTGCTGTTATTTTAGGTTTTTGACTGGTCTATGAATTTCAGAATTTTTATTTCTCTCTTATACTTAAATTTAATTCTTTGAGTAGTGAGATCTAAAATGCCTAACCTGTTCTGGCTATAATAATTATCTTTGTGGTGACTTTTAAAAATATATATTATATCTAGTTGTTTTTGTTTCTACTGGTGGTGCACATCTGCACATTCCCTCGACATTGGTGCGCATAACAAAATTCATTCCGCACATGGAATATTAGTGAGGAGAGGGGGGAGAAGACAGTCGAACTAGTAAACACTGGGGAGGAGGCTTGAGCAATGCATTTGGGAAAGGGCAACATAAGTAGGTAGCATTTATTGCATCAATAGAGCACAACCCTATAATCTTCAAGATGCTGTTCAATTTTGCTTTAAGAGAAACGTAAAGCAAGAATTCTTTAAGTAAATATCAGACATTAACCTTTGTCAGAATGGATCCTGAAATAGCAAAATCATTTCTGAACTACTGCTTCCCATACTGTCATTTTATTGTGTATTTAGTGGTTAATAGTTGAACATGCCACCAGCTAGGGCATGATGCGGTATGCACTGACCTGATCCAGCAAAGCCTTAAATGATGTGCTTCACTGTCAGCACATTGGTCATCGTACCAGTGCAAGATGCCTCTGGGGAAAGCAAAAGCAAAATAGGTCAAATGTTGGGGTGCATTTTAATCCAGCTCTTCACTTGCTGCTAATATGTAATGCCAGAGATTTCTCTACTGTCAGCACATGATCATTAGCATATAATGCCTCATGCAGTCGGGAGTGGCCATTCTACACATTTGTCAACATAAGTAAATTAGAAAGTAAAGTTTACAGCAATTGCTCTAAAGAGCCATTTGGATGATTTTTGAACTAATTAAGTTTTACAGGTGCTTGGAATAAAACAACATTCACCTTGATCAAAAGCTTTTGGTAAAGATAATGGGTAAGATCCTTGGCCTTTTTTCTGACTACCGTTCAGGCCAAGACTATGCAAAGCAACTTGGTAAGCATCTTAAAGGCTTCCCAAGGATTCCCCCTGGGGCATAGGGGATGGGCAGAGGCTGGATTCCATATGGGACGGCACTTAATGTGAGCTTGGTGTAGCTTAGTACTTAACTGACTGGGTTCGAAGAGCCGTTTTTATGGCTTTGATTAACGCCATGATGTGTTTCTTGATGTTTTCCTTCATAAGTATTTGGAGAGAGTTTTACAACAGTGACATTGTCTTCAGTTAGTGACTCAGTCTTCATACTTTAATCATTGAGAATGTATTAGGGAGATTGGGGTGGGGAGAACACCTCTAGGAGCCAAAGATGTCAGTGGTAGAGGCTACTGGCTGGCTTACTTTGGGGCTTTTCAAAGAAACTCAGGGTCTGAAATTTGGAGGGGGTAGTGATTGGTTCAGGAGGCTGGTATGCATTTCTAGGCTGCCGATGAAATCCAGTGGGTGTCCAGTCGAACAAAGGGGCCAGAAGGTAACTTTTGAGAATCCTTGGGTTTCCCTGTTCAATAGAAAATGATAATGTCTTGTCAGTTGTTTTCTTCATGGATATGTCTCTCTCCACCATGGGTCAAATGTTGAGATCCTTAGTTAGGCTTTACTCAGCTTCAGGCCACTTCATTAAGGTCTGAGTGTTAATGGCATAACCAGCATAAGCTGCTCACAATCACAGGTGAAATCCCTCTATTCAATCCTGTCGTATAATTATGATATAGTTCATACAAAGCATGCCATGTGGGATATCATGTGAAAGGTCACGATCTGCTGAAACCCATTGTTCTTCCAAAATATCATATCAGTGTGTATGAAATTAGGAGATTTTGCTATAGGATAGGTACTGAAATAGGTTGTAAGTTTGAGGGTCTCCACAACTAAGTTTTTCAATGACAGCAAAGGAAGTGATCCACTCCCAGGAGGCTATTAAGAGACCATTAATCAGAAGAGGAGTTGCAAACAAGTGATTTACAATACAGTAAGAGGGCTTCACAAGCATCACATAGTGGGGGATTGCTCAACTCTGTGATGCAGCAAAGTCTACCAGGACATTTCTGGGCTTTTATTTTCCAGTCATGTGGACAGAGGATATAAAATAGGGAACAGTGTCATCATGTTTTGGCCTTTCTCCTCCCCCACTTAGGCTGGAAGCAACAAAAATTCTGGGAAGACAAAGACCTGATCTGAGGAGACTGGTCCCAGGCTTAAAGGGGAAGCCTGTGTATTAAGAACTGTAACTATCTACAACATCCAGTGTGATGAGAAAAATTGCTTGATCCAAACACTGCATAGTCTAATAAGGATTAAAATTTAGACTGTGTGCTTACCTTTTATTTTCTTTAGTGCCTATCTCTGACCTGTTGTGTCTACCACTTAAAATCACTTGAAATCTATCTTTCTGTAGTTAATAAATCTGTTTTTTATTTTACCTAAAACAGTGTGTTTTGCTTGAAGTGCTTGAGAAATCTCAACTCATTTTACTAAAGGTAGTGTGTGTCCTCTTCACATCAAGGGAGGAGCATACTGGGTAGTGAATTTATACTTGTCAGGCTTCTGACTGGCAAGATCATATATTCCAAGGGTGCAAGGCTGAGGACTTGGGACATTTGCTGGTGCCTTTCTCTTGTAATTCTTGAGTGGCTCTGGAAGCATTCATCCAATCCAGCTTGGTGTGGGCTCCACATGCTGTTGTGCCGAGTGATGATATTGCTTGGAGAGTTTGCTGCTTGTCACTAGCAAAGCATTGTGTGAGAGAGCCCTGGCTGGAGAGTTAATGGGGCACAGTGGTACCCCAGTTCCAGGTTGTACCCCAGGAATCCCATCACAATGAGTTCCACAGCTTATTTACACCTGGTATAAAAAGTATTTCTTTTTATTGGTTTGGCATTTCCCCAAAAGGAAGAAGAAAGGGGAGAAAAAGGGATTAGGTAGGCTGAAAAATTATTACATTTTTCTTTTCCTGCTTCATTGGAAAAATAGAACATTTGGAGAAAACAAAAATGTTTTGCACATATTTTCATTTTTGAAAAAAAGACCATTTTTCAAATACCTACACACCAAAAATGTGTTCATAAAACATTAGTCAACTAGTCCCGGTCAGAGCAGTGGTGGTACAGCAGTGTTAGCCTCTTCAAATTAAATAGCAAGAGAACTCAATCTGTATGAAGGGGGGATGCAGGAGTTTCCCATTTGTAAGGTTGGCAGAATGAGCTCCACAAACATTCCACTGAGCTCCATTCCACTGAGCTCCACGAACAGTAATACTTTGCTGTTAGAGAGTGCTCTTCCTCCAGAGATCTCAAAAGCTTTACAAGGAAGATATGTATCTTCAGACTGGTTTGCAGATAAGGAAACTGAGGCATGTGGCAGTGGTGTAACTTACTCCTGGTCACATACAAAGCCAGTGGCAGAGCTGGGAATGGAATCATGTCCTCTAGGCCCAGTCCAGTGCTGTATCCACTATGGAGCTGCATTACACTGAATCAGACAGTGGCCACAGAGCTCCTCCATCTCCAGTGTTGGCTAGAGCTGCAGATCCACAAGCAAACTCATGGACCCTGACCTCGCTGAACAGTCACAAAACCCCTTTTTAGATATGATTTTGCAAAAAAAGAAAATGCAAACTTCTTCTTCTGTGCCTTAGGTTTGAAGGAAGCACATTCAGTGTAGGTGTCCTCTGGTTATGTGTCATGCATCATCTCTTCTAATGAGAAGGTAGAACAGCCAAAACCCCATTAAAGATAACTAATTGATCTATATGGGCACAAAGGGTGAAAGTCACCTCTGTGAAGAGAGCATCAAGAGGCCCTATTTTGCAGGATGATGTGGGATTTAAATGTTTTTTCTGTGTAGACATTTCATCTAAGAACATGCAAGCATTCAAGGGAATAACCAAATTTACCTTAAAGAATGAGTGCTTACCCACCACCCACAAAATATCTGTGCCTGGTACTGGAGTATTCTATTCCTATTCCATTCTGTTCTATAATACTCCAGTACAGGGCGCAGATATTTAGGATATATTAATAAACAGAGATACACACTATACATAAATTCAAATATTTATCAAATAGAACAGACTGGCTTCTGCCTGCCATGGATTACTAGAGTGTTTCTTTCATTGTCAAAGTGCTGATCTAACCTTAGAATCATATCACCATAGGGTAAGAAGGGACCTCAAGGGTTATTTAGTCTAATCCCCTGCCAGGATGTAGGATTTATTGTGTCTAAAAAGTGCTGTATTGGCAGGAATATTGAAGCATCATGGCTCCTATATACAATTTTAAATCCTTGGTAAGGCTCAAAAGGTCTTCATCACTTTAGATATTCCTTGCATTTCATTAAGCTGCATGTGAGATGTTTTCGCCATCATATAATTAATATAGTACATTCTAGACAAGCACAGAAAGCCATCCAATCTCTGACTGTTTTGGTTTTTTTTGTCTATAAAGCATATAACTGCTCCCAAGTTTCCTATAACAATCCCGCCTGTTCTAACTAGGAAAATAGCTAGATCTGACACCTCCCTTAAAACCATTTTCTCTAAAAGATCTGGACAATTGTTTCATATGGCCAGAGGCTCTCACCTGATATTCATTGCCATCATAAACAAATCGGTGAAGTGACACAAGAGAACTTAATTGCCTCTCTTCTTATTAATATCGACAAACAGGACTCTGCCTTGGATGAGGTTGTGTAACTGTATCATAAACATCCCTTTATCACTCTCTTTGTTTTTGTATTGTGCAATTCTGATTATTTTAATCACTCTACTGTGTACACTTTTTTTACCAAGACCCATCTGCCTGTGTTGCTGCATATTTTGATCTCCAAATGTTTTTTTATAAAAATAATTTCTTAATAAAAAAAATCTATTTTATCAGATATTTTAAACGAACCATAATCTCACTTCAGTTCTGCTCGCACTTAGAGGAAGAAATGTTTATGTGCATTGAATACTGATTTTACATTCCCCTGTTGATGCGTGTGGAAGTTCCATTAACTTTAATGGGGGAAAAGCACAGGGATTCAAAAGAGGACAAGACTCCATCATCTGTACCAGGGAGGCGCCATACTCACCAAGGAGATTGGGGGGCCTTCGATTACATCTATTTGCAAGCCAGCATAAAAACAAACACAATTTATTTTTGTGCATTAGTGGAAAAAAGCCAGCTATTGTGCATCCATACCTTCTTATGTGTGATTCCAATACATTGTGTAATGCTTAAAAGCAGCTAATTCTCCAGTCTAGAGAGAAGGGAATTTATGACTTCACCAAAACCAAACAAACAGGCTTAGTCCACATCACATCACGCAGTGACTAAATGCCAAACCAGGACCCCCTGAAGTGCCTGGCAAGCTATGAAGCCCTCAATACCCCAGACTTTGGCCAAAACTGTCCTAACAACAATACTTATCAACCAAATAATAAAAAACACACCTGCTTCCTTCTCTCTAGACTGGAGAATTAGCTGCCTTTAAGCATTACACAATAAAACATAATTCTCTGTGCTCCCTAAGAAGGGGTCTATCCCTTGTTCATCTGCAAAACTCTGCCAGCTAAGAGATGGGACAGTTTCCTTGGTCACGTACAACATCTCTCCTGCCCCCGATGATGTTGCCTTTTGCAGGAAAGAAGCTAGTCTCAGCTCCTCCCATACTTGGAAGCACCCTGATTCCCTGTGTTACAGAGTCACAGGGATACTCATCCACCTCAGTGGTTTCTGAGATCCCTTCTCTGGATCCCCTCTAGGGCACATTTCCCCATGCTACCTAGAGCAGAATCTGTGCCTGATTCATCTGCAACTTGTGGCAGATAACAACCTGGACAATTCTCTCCCTGGCAGGCATTACACCCCCATCTTTTCCTGATGTGGTGCTGCCTCCAGCTGCAGTGCAGGAGTTGGTCTCAACCAACCTCCTGCCTGGAAGCATGTGGCTTCCCCCTGTTGCAAAAGAATCAAGGAGACTCTCTCCCATTCTCTCAGCAGTTCCTGAGACCTTACCCTTTCCCTCAAGGGTCTCAGCATAAAACTCGCTCCTGTTGCAGGCAAATATTTAAATGTGAGCTACACCAAATAAATAATAATAATAATAATAATAAATAATCATTACCGGGAAGCAGGTCGACTAGGAAGTGTTCCATTACCCACACAGTCAAAACACTTTCCAAACCTTCCCAAATCATGTAGATTTTAGCTAGTGGTATGAGAAATCTGCTTTTGCTCACCCCCACAATTGCTGCCATTTGGCCAGGTAACAGACTGGCCTTGGGGACCACACTCTGCTTAACCAAAGAGATCAGAGCTCCTGTATCCCTCCGCCCCAAGCTTTCCCTGCCATTAATTTGGACAGCCTTAACATGCTCCACATCTGGTTCTGCAGAGGCTAACCTCAGAAAACCAATATGATAGATTTCAATTGCCGGGGTGGGGTGGGGAAGGTGGTGGACAGCAGAATTAACATGAGCTATTGGTTCCCTGTTTCCTCTTAGCACAGGGCATGTATTCCTCAGGAAATCAATGGAATTACACTGATAGCACTTTTGGGCTCTTCTGCTTTTACAGAAGTAACAAAGAGTCCTGTGGCACCATAAAGACTAACTAAAGTATTAGAGCATAAGCTTTTGTGGAATAATACCCACTTCGAAGTGGGTATTAGCCCACAAAAGCTTACGCTCTAATACTTTAATTAGTCTTTAAGGTGCCACAAGACTCTGTTACTTCTGCAACTCCAGACTAACACGGCTACCCCTCTGCTTTTACAGGAGATTTGGGATAAGAGTTAAAGGAATGGTTTTGGGGAGGTAAATACCCAGACTCCCAGCCACTCTCCCTCTTGCCAGGGGTAAAATGGATCTCCCCTTCCCACCAGCTTTAAACACCTCTTTCAGTGGTTTGTTTTCAATAGGCACCTGGGTCTGTTTGAAGAGACGCCATCTCATCCACTGACTTTACAGCTTTGTTCCATAAGCACTGCTTTACATCAGCCTTACTTATGCCTAAGAAGTGCTATTGAGCAACAAGATTCAACATTCCTTCAAAGCTTGTAACACCTTTGCCCCCTACCCACTTTCCAATCAAAGCTTTCATTTTGTTTACATATTCCCCATTACTCATACCAATATCCCTCTGAAGATTCCTCAATTTAACCCTATATATTTCAGGAGTAATCTGACATTAATCATGACAGTGTTTGTAAATTTACAGTAGTCTAAAGCATCTTCAATAGGCATTGCATTGAATACATTCTGAGCTTTACCAGTTAATTTCTCAGTCAGGATAAGAACTCTCAGTTCATCAAGGATTTCATGTATTACCCACAGCCTTTCAAAGGTACTCAGATATTCAGCAATATCATCCTCCTCACTGTATGCAGGACATAAGTGTTCTCATCTGTGGATTTTTGGAGTGAGGGCAGTCATTGGGGTTGATGGGTTCTGGTTCTGCTTCTCTAGCAGGTCCAGTTGGTGTTTTTGCTTGCTCTCTCTTTCTTCCCAATCTCTTTCTCTTTCTTTTAAATTAAGAGTTGGGGAAAGCCGATAGCTGCACAGGAACACATGGTTTGGACACCCCACAGAGAGGATCTATTAATAGAAAATCTATATGTCCTACTGTGGATGAAAGAATGGAAAATGATAAACTACAGGCAGGGGCTGATCAGAGACATTCAAATAAAAAAAGAGTCCATTTCAATTACATCATATAATGTCAGACAGCTAAAATGAGACAAGTTTTTAAAGTGCTTGTATACCAATGCCAGAAGTCTAAATAATAGAATGGGTGAACTAAAGTGCCTCATATTAAATGAGGATATTGATATAATAAGCATCACAGAAATGTGGTGGAATGAGAATAATCAGTGGGATACAGTCATACCAGGGTACAAAATATATCAGAAGGACAGAACAGGCCATGCTGGTTGGGGAGTGGCGTTATATATGAAAGAAAGCATAGAATCAGATGAAGTAAAAATTGTAAATGAATCAAACTGTACCAGAGAATCTCTAGGAACAGAAATTCCATGCTCTAATAATAAGAATATAGTGGTAGGAATATTTTACCGACTACCTGACCAGGATGGTGATATAGACTGTGAAATACTCAGAGAGATTAGAGAGGCTATTAAAATAAATAACTCAATAATAACAATGGGGGATTTTAACTATCCCCATATTGTCTGGGTACATGTCACCTCAGGATGGGATGCAGAGATAAAGTTTCTTGACACCTTAAATGACTGTTTCTTGGAGCAGCTGGTCCTGGAACCCACCAGAGGAGAGGCAATTCTTGATTTAGTTCTAAGTGGAGCACAGGATCTGGTCCAAGAGGTGAATATAATTGGATCGCTTGGTAATAGTGACCATAATATAATTAAATTTAATATCGTTGTGGCAGGAAAAACACGACAGTGGCCCAACACAATAGCATTTAATTTCAGAAAGGAGAACTACACAAAAAGGAGGAAGTTAGTTAAACAGGGCACCACCAAAAATTATACAAACCTGGTACCCATGTGTGGAATGAGCGGGGTTTATATTGTGATCAATAAAAATATTTAGAGTATTATATACCAACACCGTGTCCAGTATCTGCCTGCTCCCCACATCCCATAGGGAGGCCTCTATCAGAACTTAACAAAAGTACACCTTAAAAAGGGAGACATCAACCCAGCTATGTATCTCATCTTTGTTCCATGAAAGATGGACAATTTTTTTTCAGCTATGTGCTAACTGAATAAACCATTTTACAAAGATGCTTGGCTTGCTTTTATGAAACATAAGTATTCTGTTTTTATAATAGAGTTATTCTCCTGCTTTTGCAGATGAGGAAACTGTAGCAAGCTGAACACAAGTTATCCAGCTAGGCACTGCTAAAGCAAGTATAAGAAATCAGAAGTTCTTGGCTCCTGATTGTGTACTCAGGCAATTAGGACACATCTCTCCCTTGGCTGATGTTCACACAATGATTGTAGTTAACCTTTTTTATACTGGTTATCCCGTCATGAACAGACTTTCACCTAAATGGCTCTACAATTAGCCTTTCTCATCCAGCTGTTCTCAGGAACAATTTCTGAACTCCACTGGATACTTACGTGAATGTCTGCGGAATACAGTGGAATATATGTGACTGTCACATTATCAAAGCAGTTATAAGAGGGTTATCAAGTTACTGATCTAAAGTGCATGGACTATAATGAATTAGAGACAATACAAAATTATTTATTTAGACTCATATCTGGATGGTAATTTTCTGGAGAAATATATAAGTTCTGCACTTATTTCTTTGAGGAAAATAGGCTATTTAGAAGAGGTATTGAGGACATACACAGACTATATAGTTTAGCTGGGTAATAATTTTCTTTTTGATGGAGTCAAGTCTTTCCCTTCATTCGATGGGGGACCTCTTTAAGAAAACTCCTTTACAGTTTTTTTCCCTGCTTGGTGGTACGTGTCAGACTAGCCTCTATAATGGAACAAATATGGAACTCCAAGTTATTTAATGTCCATTGGGGACCTCTTGAGAAGTAAAGATGAAAATGGCTTTTTATAACAAGGCTGATTTAGTGGTAATACCTTGGCTACCTCACCATTTGCTTTATATCCTGATATCTCTGAGAAGGGGATCTGCTGGTTGAGGAGTTTTGTTTTTAAATCAAGGGTTGGTGATTTCTGCACTATAAGGTGCTGCATCATCATCATTGTCATCTTACCATGAGTCTAATGTGGAGATTACCAGTTCTTGTGCTTTGTGAATCTGTTGCTAATATTATCAGGGTGCTGGTATTGTGAGAGGCAGAGACTCCAGAGCCTGTTCATTTTTCTGTGTAGACAGTAGGACTGGTCAGAAAAGAATCCTTTCATTAAAAAAGAAGGTTTCAGAGTTTGTTTTCTTTCTTCGTTGAGACGTTTTTTGAAGTGTCTGAGAACAATGAGAGAAAGAGAAAGATGCACCCTACTACAGCTAATATCCTAGTGATTAGCCCAGGAGTGGCCAACCTGTGGCTCCAGAGCTACATGTGGCTCTTTAGAAGTTAATGTGCTGCTCCTTGTATAAACACCAACTCTGGGGGTGAGACTCATGTGCCAACTTTCTAGTGTGCCAGGGGGTGCTCACTGCTCAACCTCTGGCTCTGCCACAGTCGCTGCTCCCACTACACCTCTTCCTGCCCCCTTCCTGAGCCTGCCATGTCCTCGCTCCTCCTCCTTCCCCCGCAAGCCTCCTGCACACCATGAAACAGCTGATCTGGAGGTGCAGGGAGGGAAGGGGAGGTGTTGATTGGCGGGGCTGCCGGTGGGTGGGAGGTGCTGGGAGCTGATATGGGGGGCTGCTGATATATTATAGTGACTCTTTGGCAATGTACACTGGTAAATTCTGGCTCCTTCTCAGGTTCAGGTTGGCCAGCTCCTGGGTTAGAGCATTCACGTGCGAGTGACTCAAGTTCCAGTTCCATTCTCTCTCTCTCTCTCCCTCTCTCTTGCTTTGACCAGATCATTCCATCCTGTAGAAAAGAAAGTTTAGTTGAAACTCTGAAGTTTTAGTTTGGATGAATCACCATTTAGTTCTGACTGAACTAAAAAAAAAACAGTTGAAAAATTCTAATAATAATGTTCTTATATAGTTTACAGAAATTATATAAAGCTGGACTTCCAAAGAGATAGTGCAGGATACTTGATTTCCCGCATGTCTTTATTCTCTCCTCCCACCTTTAAGTAGCAAGGATCCTTTCCCAGTCTTGGAATTTATGCTTTCATCATATTGATACTAAGCACAGTGTAGCTGATTGTCTGTGTTAACTACACAGGTGCCAATGACTAGATTATATATTTTATGGTAAGATAAGGTCTAATCCACTTCAGCTCTCTGCCATCACCACAAGCTTTATCCTTTTCCTCCTCCCATTCTTCTCCCTTCTTCTCACATGCCAGTTCTTGTACCTGGCTCCACAATTTGCAACTAGGACTCATACAGTTACTCTCTGTGAATGTGACATAAGAAAACTGAATGCAAAATCTGCAAGACAGCCAATAAATTGGAATACTCTCTCTTTTAGGCCCGATTTACACTAGTGGGGAGGGTCGACCTAAGATACTCAACTTCAGCTATGTGAATAGCGCAGCTGAAGTCGACGCATCTTAGGTTGACTTACCTTCCGTCCGCACAGCAGCAGCGGTCGACAGTGGGCTCCCCCGTCAACTTTGCCTTGCGCCTTTTGGCTAACTGGAGTTCCAGAGTCAACAGGACTGCCTCTGGGGATCAATTTATTGCGTCCAGGGCTGGATTAAGACCTTTAGAGGCCCTAAGCACTGAAAAGATTATGGTGCCCTCCCCTGTGTAATTCAAAATAAAAACAATACTATACCATAAAATAAATTTTTATTTTTCAAAATGACACAAAACTTACATGTATCCTGAAATTAAAATAGCTACTTTCTAGATTTTCTGATTGCAAAATTTTGGATGAAGCATGTCCACTTCCATACACAATAGGGAAAGTGAATCAAGTCTGTCCTGACAACATTGTTGTTCTCTGGGTTTTTTTAATTCTTTACAGCTGAGAAAAAGAATGTTCTGTGGAGCAGTTAGTAATCATTAATGTTAGGAAAATACATAGTGCGATCTCTACATTTGGAAATACACATTGTACTCCATCTTTCAGTATTGTGTCATGAAGATCAATGACACTGAATTTCATTTTTCCTGTTTCATTAAAGTTTTCACGCATATAAGAGTGGAAATGTCATACTTCTCCACAGAGATTCATGTTCAAGCCAACAGGATATGAATCAATTAGCTTTTGGGAATCTTGTGAATATAGTTCATCAGATAAGTCCATATTGGTTAGAAAAGAAAATCTACTTGATACTTTCTTGTACACTTCACCTCTCCTCTTCATATGAGCTTCAAGTATATCAATTATAGCATATTACGTGAAATTTGTCTCTAGGATTCAATGCTGTTTATGTTGCACTCCTATCATTTGCTTGTTTTTTCCTGATTTGCTTGTGGGACTGGGCTTCTTTGTAGTAAGTATCAGGCCAGATATCTTTTGATTTGTCTTCAAATCTTTCAAAATCATTCCTCGAAGTGTGTAAGTGGTCTGCTATGATTGACAGAGGTCTGCACAGGTTTTCAAATCCAATTCTTTTTCTTGGAGAGCTTTACTTGTGTGGTAAAAGTGTTGTAAAATTTCATTCCACATGATCAACGTGAATACAAACTCTAGTTCTTGCATCTTGTTTACAATGTGTTCTGCCTCTCGTATAGCTTCTCCCTTTTGTGATTGGTCTTCAGCTATACTTTCTGATGCATCCACAAACTTTGAGTAGGATTCCAGAATTGCACTTATTGCCACTGCATGTGCCTCCCAGAGAGTATCAGGAAGAGATTTCAACACACGACCACTGCCCAAATATGTTTTAAGAACTGCCCATCAGTGTGTTGCGGCAGAGACAAATGTATAAAGTAACGGGACTGTTGAGAAAAAACTTACTGCCAGCAGAGTGTAAGGAAGTCTAACAAAGTTCTGATTTTTCCCATAATGACTACTTCGATGCTTTTTTGAAACATCAATTTTTTTAAAACAATCTCTTTTTTTGCTGCACCCTGCTTTGCTGGTGCCCTAAGCACGTGCTTAGTCTGCCTATTGGGTAATCCAGTCCTGATCGAGTCCTAACGAGAAGCGATAAATCAATCCTCAGTAGATCAATCTCTACCCACCGATCCATCTGGTAGTGTAGACAAGGCCTTAGAAAGGAATCCAGCTGTTTTATATTTGGGGTCCATGCCCATAGGCAAATGTAGTATAATGCTTCCATTTAAGTGCCAAAATAGACAGGAAAAGATTTACATATTCTAACAATTCCTAGTCTGATTATCTCTTATTATTACCTGCCAGAGGCAGTGCTAGCCCATAGGGGACTATTTTTCGCCCTCCCCAACAACACATACTATTATTTAATAGGGGGCCCCCTTGAGCTATGTGGGACCCTAAGCAATTGCTTAGTCTGCTTATTCCTAGCGCCAGCTCTGATTACCTCTCCCTGCCGTGCTTCCTTCCTTAGTCATCTGTCAGCCTGAGAGAGTCAAAGCCCAATTCTTTCTTCAGGCACTCCTTTTTTATAAAGCTTACCATAGGTCATCAAATCTATGTGAAACAATTCCATGTGGCTTAGATGACAAATAATACAGCTCAACGAGAGCATCACAAATCATCAATATTCTCTGTGAGCCTATCACATGCAATCCACTGGACTAAACTTTGTTTGCATAAATTATATACTCATTTTTCCACAAAATGAGTAATCAAGCAATTCGTCTGGCTGAAGGAAATGGCAAAAATCACAACCTCTTTATGGATCAATCATGAAAAAAGATAAATTTGGGGAATAAATTATTCACAGTGAATCGTTCGTGCATCTTTAATATATTTGCTGCCCTTTTAAAGTTAAATCATTGGAACCTGAGAACATATTAAGTATTGTACATTCAAAATAGTAGGATTCACATTGTAAGCAGAGATTATTGGCTAGTACTGAATTAGTTAAAAATGCTGTCAGTGAAGGTAAATTATTTTACTTCAGCATTGTAATTGCACTGGTCTGAATCATGAATACTGATATTTTTATCTTAAAGGTTGAACTTTTTTTTTCCACCTGAGGTTTGGCACCACTATGTATAAATTTCCCTTGCATCTAACCCTGCAGTAAATAACAGCAATTCAGATTTATAAGAGAAACATTTGCAAATTCCAAAATCAGAGGTTTGTTTTTATTTGCAACACAAATTGTATTTCCTTTTATTAGCAGTTTGTAAAAAGAGGGTATCTATTCAGGATTACCATTTTGCTCTTCATTAAATCCTAATGACTTATAGATATTGTAGCACTACCCAGCATAAGTCCTCCATATCTTCCTCTCTGAAATCCTAGTGTATTTCAACAGTCCTAAATTCCCTTTATTGATTTTTGTAGTCTTTGAGAGTGGCAGTGCTGTAACATGCTGTACTGTGCTTTTATTTTTTATTTGCTTTCATTATTTCCCCCAATTCTTTAGTTTGGATATTGCATTCGTGTATCACTTTGAAATTTATGACCTGTTTAACAGCATTTTTATTTTTTATGATTATGTGAGTCTTGCCCTGTAAGAGCGTGTTAGGGAAAATGTTCCAGTTTTCTTCAAAACAAAAAAACACACACCAATAAACTATCTCGCTGAATTATGATTTCTCTTTTGACCGAGAGCTATGAACCAGAAAGTATTTTAGATAAATGCAGATTACAGAAAAATAGTAAGAATAATGTCATGTGAATTCAGCTTTATGATCTGTCTGTTTCATCGACTTCTGTTTATGCACACATAGCAACGTGACTGCCTACATTGTGTTTGTTATGACATCAGCTCAGCAGACACTGTGTGTGTGTGTGTGTATGTGTGTGTGTGTGAGAGAGAGAATGTGATAATATGGTACTAGTGGATTTTTAATATTATCATTTAAAATTAAAGCATTTGGGGCCAGAATGGAAGACCTTGGAAGTACGATGATGTACAAGAGCTGAAGATCTGACCCTTCTTCTAGGTCGCAGAATGGCTCATGGGATTGGCAATGTGATGTAGAGTAGAGCTGTCAAGAAGGTTATAATTCCATTTCACTGCAAATTCCTAGGTTTCAAAATTAGTTTTTGTTCCCCACTGGAACAAAACCACAATCTTCTGACTGTTTTCACAAAAGCATCTCTGTCCCCCAAAACCTGAACTTTTTTCATTTGGGAAAGACATGCATTGGAATTGGTGGTTAGAACACTGCCTGGGGGACTGGGAGACCCAGGTTCAAATTCCTGCCTCTGCCAAATTCAGAATAGAGGTTTTCATCTCACATCACTGTCAATCAGAGAAGGCAGGACTTGAACCTGGGTCTTCTGAAGCCCAGCCCAGCTCTGGGCCTTAACCACCAGGCTTTTGACCTTCCTCATGACATTTGCATAGAAAATGATATGTCTTCATGAAACATTTCAGCTTCAACAAAATCTCATGTCATCAGAACTGTTCCAGCCAGCTCTAATGCTGAGCCTTTCAACCATAGGTCACTGTTTCAAATGAGAGCTGCTGTACAGTGATGGCTGTTTGGCAGCCTGCATGAAATGAGTTGGTGGTCTCATTCTCATAGCAATTAATTCCCTTGTTGCTGACAGTCTGTAGAGACCAGCCTCAGATTGAATAGATCTGGAGAGTATTCCATACCCACTCACCCTTAGTTGTGTTTCCTCTTGATCAGCCTTAAGACAGGGTAGGACGATGTCTGGACGTATATGTCACCATTGCTTATACTGTACCAGTCTTGGGGATAAACAAAGTATTTTGGTTTGTGTTTTTGTCAATGTAACACTTTTCAACAGCAATACATTTTTTTCTAGGGTAAAAAATAAAAGAAAAGATTATTCTGAGAATGAAATTCATCTTGATACAGAATGGCAAAGACAACAAAACATAATGAAAGCTCGACATCATATTTAAGCTCAGCTTTTCCTTCAATAAAGCATGCATTAGGCCAAATTTTCATAGCGCAAAGCTGTCAAAGTATTGCTCTAGTGGGACACCTTGGGATACCTAATGAGTATGGGAATTCTTGGGTAAGATAGAGCAGATATAACTGATTCTACTTGCTCGGTCCTGGCCCTGTTGGTAAACAGGGCTTATTGAGGGTGATATGGAAGATAGGAGGGATGAGACCAACGCACACAGTGCTCTGTTGCTGCTCTGATAGTAGCATGTTAACTGAAACCAGTACAAGTTAGAGCAGCCCCGGTGCTCCCCTGGAATTAAGAAAGGATGGAATGGTGATAAAAAAAAAACTACTTATGTTCCCCCCAGGTCTTCTCAGTGGAGTGCAGGCACCCCCTCAGGATCTGGGCCAGGATTTAACAAACTGTTGGATTGTCAAACACAATTGGTTTGGGAGGTAAAAGGCCACAGAATGGTTGAAATTGTCATTTTGTACTACTGTCCTGCAAGGGAACATAATTTTTTGTCAATACAGTCTCATGGAACTACTCATCTGTAAAATATCCATCCTTTTCCCCAAATTTAAATTCATCAATATTTTGTAATAGAATAATAATCATTTTATTAAGTGCTCCTACCAGTGCACTACAGGTGCCACATGGATTAAACTACAGTCTTAATAGCAATTAAAATACCATAAAACATACAATGTACAGAAGGCCCAACCCCCCCAAAGACTCATAAGCCCAGCAAAACAGCATTATCATAAAAGCACAACTCCGAAAATGACTCTGTCTGTTAATCCAGACAGTGTGAAAAATAATTGTAGTGAAGACGCACTGATGCGGACTTCTCTGTGGATTAACATGAATGAATGTGTACCCAGAGTCACTACAGGTCTTGTACTGGGCCTACTAACCTATGCCAAAAGCCCATGCCTCCATGTCTTCGCTGTAATTGATAGCCATGCTAGCTATATTAAAGATATGACAGGTATGCCTATCTGTGCTACAATTATGTTTTAATTTGTGGTGTAGACATACCCCTAATAAGTTGCTGCTGCCCCCATATAAAGAAAACTCAAAAAGCCAGATTGCTGACCTCTGGCTCAGCCAGTTTGTGTTGCTAAAATGATGTAAAAATACCGGACAGACACATTCCAGGACAGCTGATGATCCCCTTATCCTGTGTAGGAGGAATGTTGGGGGACAGACTGGGACCAGACACATGGTGCTGTGTGAAACTTTGGCTAGCACAAGAGTTCTGATGAAGCTGCTGCAGCTGGTACAACTTTGATCATCCCTGAGGCTGCTCTAAAATTAGATGCAGCCATTTTGGCATCCAACAGGACCACAGCTCAAAAACGGTATAAATATTACTTTGACTCACTCTCCACTGGGCATGAGTCCAAACATCCAAATACGTTCCCAGGCTGAGTAAGTGAAATTCCAAATTAACTTATACCAGGGATGAATCAGCGTCTTTAAAAGCTGAAGTGTTTCAGACCATTATTGTGCAATGCTAGTATGTTTTTATAAAGGACTGTTTGCAGATAAATTTTGTCACATTTACAGTTGCTGGTGAGAGTGAGTTGGGTGTGGATCGGTTTGAGACTTAAAATGTGGTAGCAAGCTTATACAGTATTTTGTTAAATAATGCACACCCAAACACTGGACAATACCAAATTAGGATGATCATCAATTTGCTGGTGGCTTATTTGTTGCCTGCTCATTAGCATATATTATGCAATATGTTCTTGACCAGGGGTTCTCAAACTGGTGGTTGGGACACCTCAGGGGGTCGCAAGGTTATTACATGGGGGGTCACGAGCTGTCGACCTCAACCCCAAATCCCGCTTTGCCTCCAACATTTATAATGGTGTTAAATATATTTTTAAAAATGTTTTTAATTTATAAGGGGGGTCGCATTCAGAGGCTTGCTATGTGAAAGGGGTCACCAGTAAAAAATGTTTGAGAGCTACTGTTCTTGACTATTAGCTGGGCCTCATCACAACTTCCAAAATTGCAGGCTCAGTTTCTTACCCACAATTTAATGCAGTTGCAAAATTGCACCAATGAAATTACTGGAAGTTTTTGATGGTGGAGGTATACAGACAGAACAACACAGACCTGATCACCTCAATTTTCCTCTGACGTACGCAGTTCTTTGAGCAACTCATGGGAATTCTAGAAATCTCCTGGTGCAGTATGTCAGCACATTATTGCTTGGTGGGTCAGCATGACTTTACAACCCCCAAAAGGAAGAGGAAGATAAGGATGTCAGACGGAATGTAAAAGAGGTGTATTAATTTTTAGTGTATCATCTACACGCAAAAGTAGTTAGTTCCATTTTCCCATAAGTTCTTTTACCGCTCAGGCAAAGGCAAAGTTTTCTAGTGAGGCAGGTCTCAGTTGGTACCCTACTCTACCCAAACTCAGGACTTCTTTTCCCAAAGTGCCTGCCTCTCCTCCTGCTGTTTTTTGGAACTCTTTTGCCTTTGGCTCTCCATTAGCCACCCAGTCTTCTTGGCTCCAGCTCCCTGCAGAATGAGCTGGGTTTGGCTTATATAGGACTAGATCTTAGCCACTCCCAGTTGCCTCGGAGCAGATTGGAGTCAGCTGTTCGGGTTGAGCTGAGGGAAGTTCTACCCCATGTGACAGTTCACTCACTCTCTCTTTCTCAGAGTAGAAATGCATTATTTTTTACCATGAATTTACAGTATGTCTAATCTTTCAGCTTGAGATTTCCCATCTGGCAAAGTTGTGCATCAGTTATTTAGCCTCAGAGGTGGAGTGTCTTTTGTGTCTGACATGACTGTCATTTGGGCTGAAACAGGATAAATTAGAACACAGCCACATTGAACAAAACAGCCTTAGTGACCGCACCATTCCCTCTATTTCAGGTATCATGGTTCTGATGAGATATTTAGGAGCAGCCCCCATTAAACCTTCAGACTCACCCCGAAGCCCATTGAAGTCAATAGAATGATTCCCATTGTCTTCACTGGGCTTTGCATCAGGCACTCAAAGCATGGAGGCCTTCGAGAAACAATGTTTAAACACTGATACCAGATTATGTCTGTTGCGAATCTTTCGGCAGATCTCATGGGAGGATTCTGCCATTATAAATCATAATGAAATGAAGGAACTGGGAATGATACAAAGGATTAAAGCACCACAAAGCATTTTCTTGTGTCGGAGATAAAACAGGTGAATAATCTCAAGGTATACCATGAAGTTTCATGTTAATGAGACTGAGCTCCAAGATCCCATTCTGTGGAGTAATATTCCACCCCTGCCTTCATTTTTGCTCCCTCTGCAACTTATGAGTTGAATGGATTGTGATAAATCATGCAGATAAATGTCTGTCAGTGCCAATGAAATCCAAAACTAAAATAAATAATAGGCATATCTTCATTCATTTTGTTTCTCCTTGGAGTATTATTAATGACTCTAGGACATGGTATGAATGCCATAAAATCGGCTTCAAAATTTAATACTGGGGGAATGGCAGCAGGGTAGGGAGGGGGGAGAATCCCAGGAAAAAAAATCCCAAATGTAATTTATATAATATAAAATAGCATTATTTCTGTATCTTTTCAGTGCAAGATTATTTTCTGTGACCACTTGCATACAGAACCCCACCCCCACCCCCAGCTCTTTGTCTAAATGAAATATACCCTCTAGGAAGGCATTAGGTTAACAGGTAGAATAAGGCTTATTGCTCCATAAAGTAGTTGATTTATCACTTGTTTATTCCATGTCAGTATAATTAAATCTGAAAGGTGATGATAGCTTTTGAACATCTGTCTTTAGCGTTCATATTTTTCACAGTCTGTTGATTGGGTTACATTTTGTATTATTTCAATGTCCACAACTGTCAAGTGAAATGGGAGAGTGCTCATATGAAGTGGTGAGCTGAAGTCAGAAGCAGCACTTCATATTTTTTTATGGTAATAGTGTGTGACATCTCCAGCTCAGAACAAATTGTTTTCAGTTGTTTGATGGGTCTCAGCTGTTCCAAACTGGAAAGCGACCAGATTTTATTTCAGTTCAAAAGTAGGGTCTGTTAGAATAGTTATAGGCTTTCTACTTTTTACTAACTCCCTAAGAGAAAAATGCTCTTTAGTCTTCTGAGATCCCAAGGACTGAAATCTGACAGAAATTAGGGAATAAAATAATAATAATCTTCACAATAAAATCTCTGTACACATTGGAAAAGTCTGAAGAGATATGATCATCTGTTTACCAATTCGACCTTTATGCACAAAAATGAAATCTACAAGTTTATCTGTTTGAATAAAATCTTGTTTTTATACATGATCTTTCATCCCGAAGGATCCCATTATTTTCTTACTTCTTTGAGTATTAATGCTAATATATATATTATATATATATACCAATAATTGGTAAAAGAATCTCTCATTTCGATTTTGTGATAATTTTGCTGGTTGTTTACAGGAAATTGTCATCACACATTTTTAATACTCTTCTCATCTAATCCCATGCACAATGCTTCATGTAAACCCCTAGCATGAGAATTACACATTTTCTGTTTATAGCTGAAAGTCCAACAAGCTAATAACAGGTTGTCTGAATTCATAACATCGTAATGAAGGGGTGCTTGGCATGTTTAGGAGGTCAAATTAAGGAACATTTCTGAGACTCTAGAAAATATTATTCGAGTTTCAGAGACTCAGTTTTCAGAGTAATGAACTAAATTATAGGAGGTGAAAATCAAAGAAGCAGACTTACTCCAACAGGAAGGGCAGAGAGAGATAGAGAATGAGTTATGGTTAGAATCAGCTTAGGAGACTCGTGGGAGGTCAGCCAGTAGGTGGCACTGCTACTACAGGATGATCCCTAAGGCAGTAGAGAAACTGAAAAAAATGCAAGAAAGCAACTGAGCTCTCAAGCCAACTTTGACATTGGTGGGAACTGGACAGATCCCTGAAATAGGAAACTGAAACAGAAAACACTTTTGGTCTGCTTACTTTATACAAGAAACAAGACACCATTTCTTTCAAATCCTGAGCACGAGTCAGTTCTCAAGTGTGTCACCTTACATTATTTTTCTCAAGATCTAGATCACCATCTAGATGTGTGGCTCAGTAGATATTACATAGAATATGCATAGAAATAAGAGATGATTGTTGGTGACTCTAGGAAGGGCTTTATCTTTAATCTGTGCTATATTTTAACTATTTCTCCCCAAGGAGTTTATATCAGTACTTCTTAATAACTTAGCTTATTAAGCTTAGGGATAATCATGTTTACCACTATCCCTAATAACCTAATTTCTATGGCTGACAACCAAATGTATTTATTGAAATTTATATTGCAGTAATAGCTGTAAAACTCACCTCAAGGTAAAGTTATGTTAAAATATAATTAACCATTTTATTGCCGCGTATAATTGTTTTTCCTTGCAGGGGGGAAATGTTTTGGTTCCACAATAATTATAGAAGAGCGACTGTTTTCAATCAAACTGAAAGCACTTGCAGTAATGTTATTTTTTTCCTCTTTACCATTGGAAACATTCAGCAACATCAATAAATCTTCCTTGAGACAGAGAAAAATCAAATACTCATCTGCACCCCTGGAAATATCTGTTATCCTTGCCTTTTTAATTTTTTTCCTTAAACAAAGACATTTCATTTGTATTTTGAAAGGACAGAATTTGGTGCAAGTTACAGTTTTATTTGTTTTTCTTAATTTTCTCTGGAGCTGTGCTTTATGAAAAGTATGAACAAGAGATTAGGGATAGAAATGACCTTTTGGGTTATCTGGTCCATTCCATTGCCACTCTACTGTTCCCTACAGTTTGGGGATTCCAGTTTACCCTAGTGCCCAGGCAAGGGTATAATTCTCCACTGGTTTTACACCAATGTAACTCAGTCAATATCTATGGACTTGCACCTGATACATGCCAGAGTATGCCTCACCTCTGTTACTTTGGCCCCCTCAACTGGAATATACACTACACAGATTTCAAGGAAACCCAGACCCAACACAGTTGTTGCCTCACTACTTGTCCAGCTTCCCCCTCAAACAGTATTTAGATCACTCCCTTATCAACTTAGATGCCTTTGGTGGACTCTTCGGGGTTTTTTGGAGGTTGAAAAGCAGCTGTTGTTGAAGAAGGGAAAACAAAGGAAGCCAACTGGGAAATGGAATGATGACTGGACACCTAGTTGTGCCAATATTTTTAGGTCAGGTGTACACTTAAAACTTTTGCCAGTATAGTAATGTTGGTTGGGGTGTGATATTTATGACATTTTAAACCAGCAAAAGGCCTAGTATAGATACAGTTAGACCAGCAAAATATATATAAATATATTTTGCCATTATAGTTGAATTTGTTCAGGGAACTGGTATGAGCTATATTGAGAAAAGCACTTTTTTGCCAGTATAAATTATATGAAAGTCACATTTTGAGAGTGTCCAATGCCCAGTATCCTGTGAAGGGAGTGCCATTTGAAGATCTTTTGGGGTTTCATGCCTTTCTATCAGTAGGTGGAAGAGCTGCAGTGCTGTGGGAGAAGAAATGTCCCACCTGGGTATCCCATCTCCACCTCTTCTATAAGAGGAACTGTTCCCCTGCTGCTTTCCAAAACCAAATGTAGCACCAAATAGCTGGTCAGTAGGTCAGTGGCTGGTCAGTGGTACAGAGGGATCAAGTGTCTTTGAAGTGCTGCTGTGTTTAATGGGCCCTATATTTCTGTGAAGTGTTGTAGCATTTCAGAGCACATTCTAGAAAATGATTCAGTGCACCCTCAAGCAGGCGTAACTCTATTCCTTTGTTTCTAGAGCTAAGCAAAAATAACAATATAAAATAATAAAGCCACACATTCTGAGCATTGGCATGCAAATAAACATCAAAATGTCCCACTTTGCTTCTAAAATTCTCATATTTCATACAATGGGGCTTTGTAAAATGGAGCAGTGCAACAATGAAAATCTAATTATATATTTGGGAAGGTGGAGAGGGACTGATGTAGAATCGTAAGCAGCACACACTTAAAACCAATTCTATGGTTTTCAAATAACAGAGCTTGTGGGTAATAATGAGCTATTTGCTAAGAAAGGAAAAACAGAGGAACTGGTAATAAACAAACGCTGACTCCAGTATGTGAACTTGTACAGTACAATACAGTTTAATTTTATTACCTGTCATTCATACTGAAAACAAATTTGTAATTCTCCACAATATAATGGGAATGTTCCAAGAATGAGTAAGTGCAGAGGAGAGTTGGATAATCTTGTCAAGTGGGATGTTGTTGAATTTTTCCCTATATAGAAAACAATTATCTAATATTTTACTCAGGAGATTCATGAAGCTGGCATGTTCAATCCATTCACAGAGGTTGGCATTGAGCCACTCACTGCAGGTTCACATAGATGTTCATGTTCAGTGGTGTTGAATTTGTGCTATAAATTAGTATGATTGAAGACTCATTATACAAGCATAGGAATTGCTACACTGATCAGACCAGTGGTCCATCTAATCCAATGTCTTGTTTCTGACAATGACAAGAACTAGGTGCTTCAGAGAAAGATGCAAGAGAACCCATACAATTATGAAGAAACTGATCATAGGTAAGTTTCCTCCTAGTGCCTATCAGTTAGCAGAAGTTCTCAATATCCATATAAATGTATAATTCTTTCTTGAAGCCTACTTAGTTAGTGATCCTAATTGTATCATGAGGCAGTGAGTTGCATAGGTTAACTAAATTGCATTGGGGAAAAGGGTATTTCATTTTGTTACATTCAAGTTTTTGTCTTTTGGTTTCATTGTATGACTCCTCACTCTTGTGTTCTGAGAAAAGATAAATAGAAACACTTGGTTCTTGGTTTAATCACTCTGCATCTTTCAGTATTTTGCACTCTTCTATCATGTACCCTCTTATCGAACTCCTTTCCTAATCTGCCATAATCATTTCAATCTTTGAACTCTTTCTACTGAAGCTATACAATTTTTTTAAGATAGTGTGACCAGAACTGAAAATAGTATTCCACGTAAGAGCATACATTTTATTTATATATTTTATTATCTGTATTAATCAGTACTTTATACAAGCTTTCATCAGCAGTATTCAAATTATTTTAAATCACTTGCAATACTACATCATGTAAGGAAATTATATTTGGGTCTAACATTTGTTGCATAGGAACATAAGAACGGACAAATCTGGGTCAGCTCAAGGGTCCATCTAGCCATTATCCTGACATCAGTCATCAAGTGGTCTGACCCAGTATGGCCATTCTTATGTTCTTATGACTTAATTATCTTGAGTAGTTTTGTATCATCTGCAGATGTTGCCACCTCACTATGTACCCCTTTTTCCAGCTCATTTATGAATATGTTAAACAGCACCCATCCCAGTACAGATGCCTGGGGTACACCACTATTTAGCTCTCTTCTTTCAGAAAATGGACCATTTATTCTTGCTCTTTGTTTCCTGTCTTTTAACTAGTTACAGATCTATGAGAGGACCTTACCTCTTTTTCCATGACAGTTTTTTGTTTGGTTTTTTTTGCATAAAAGCCTTTGGTGAGGCTTGTCAATGGCTTTCTGAAAGTCCAACTGCACTATATCCACTGATCATCCTTGTCCACACTTTTGTTGACCTCCTCAAAGAATTCTAATAGACTGGTGAGTTATGATTTCCTTTTACAAAAGTCAACAAATTGTGTTCATCTCCATGTCTGATAATTCTGTTCTTTACTATATTTTCACCTAATTTGCCTTGTACTGAAGTTAGGCTTACTGGCCTGTAATTGCCAGGATTACCTATGGAGCCTTTTAAAAAAAAATGGTGTCACATTGCCAGTCATCTGGTACAGAAGCTGAATTAAATGATAGGTTATATACCACAGTTAGTAATTCTACAATTTCATATCTGAGTTCCTTCAGAGCTCTTGGGTGAATATCATTTTCTCCTGGTGACTTATTGCTGTTTAACTTATCAGTTTGTCTCAAAACCTCCTCTACTGACATGTCACCCGGGAACAATGCCTCAGATTTGTCCCCTAGATTTGTCTCAGGTGTTGCAATCTCCTTCACATGCTCTACAGCAAAGACCAGTGCAAAACGTTTCCCAGAAATGGCCTTGTCTTCCTTGAGTGCTCTGTTAGCACCTCATTTATCCAGTGACCTCACTAATTGTTTGGCAAGCTTCCTGCTTCTGATGTACTTTAAAAATTGTTAGTTTTTGTGTCTTTTTCTAGTTGCTCTTCAAATTCTTTTTTGGCCCGCCTAATTATTCTATTATGCTTGACTTGCCAGAGTTTATGCACCTTTCTACTTTCATCAGGAGGAGTTGAATTCTATTTTTTAAAGGATGCATTTTTGCCTTTTACTGCTTCCTTTTCTCTGTTGTTTAGCCATGGTGGCACTTTTTTGGTCCTCTTACTATATATTTTTTTTATTTGGGGTATACATTTAATTTGAGCTTCTATTATGGTGTTTTTAAGAAAGTTTCCAGGCAGCTTGCAGGCATTTTACTCTTGCGACTGTTCCTTTTAATTTCCATTTAACTAGTTTCTTCATATGTGTCTAGTTCCCCTTTCTGAAGTTAAATATGATGGGCTCCTTTGATATTTCCTCCACCGCACCCAAGGATGTTAAATATAATTATCTTAGGGTCGCTATTACCAAGTGGTTCAACTCTATTCACCTCTTGGACCAGATCCTGTGCCCCACTTAAGACTAAATCAAGATTTGCTCTCCCTTCATGCATTCCAGGACTAGCTACTCCAACAAGCAGTCATTTATAGTGTCAGGAAACTTTATCTTTGCATCTCGTCCTGAGGTGACATGTAACTAGTCAATATGTGGCTAGTTAAAATCTCCCGTTATTATTGAGTTTTCTAGTTTTGTAACCTCTCTAATCTCCCAGAGCATTTCACAATAACAGCCACCATTACCATCCCAGTCAGGTAGTCAGTAGTATATTTCTACCACTATATTTTTATTATTCAGTCATGCAATTTCTATCTATAGAGATTCTATGGTACAGCTTGATTCGTTTAAGATTTTTACTTTATTTAACTCTATGCTTGTTAGACGAATACTGCAATTCTGTTACCCAGATAATGGAGTCCTGTCCAGTGTCTAGATTCATTGTGCCTGGACATTGTAGTAGCTGACATTCCATTTGGGATGCTGGTAGTCTGCAGGCCACAAATCTATTAAGTGAGCCAAAAACATACATTCCCTTGAGTGAAAAAGTAAAAGCTTTTCTAAATTTGCCCCAGTTAGAACTCATACATGAGGCTGCATTGATGCTAGCAACTAGATCAAGGAACTGGAAATGAGGACTTCAGGGTTCTCTTTCCAGTTCTTCCACTTTCTTGCTTTCCGAGCTCAGTTGAGTCCTTTAATCTTTCTGACCTACAGCTTGCTCATTTATAAAGTGAGTACAGTCATAAATACTAATTTGATAGGCATTTGAGACGCTTAAAAAATAATATTGTAAAGGACTTTGAGATGCAAGGATATAAAGCAATATAGAAGGGCAAACACTGTTGCTTATAAAAATATCAACTCACTTCATGTCATCTATATTGGGCATGATGAGACACACTAAAGTATTAATCTGGTGGCTAGTCATTTCACTATCATATATTTTCATAGCAAATTGTCTTCTGATTCATAATGATAGGGCAGAGGGGAACCCTTTTCACCAATAGCAGCAACTGTTTAAGTTATGATGGAATTAGGGGAATTGTTTCTAATATGCTATCATTGCTTCATTCTTAGCACTTCAGTTATCTTTAACAATTTTATGATGCATTTTTATGGCTATAACCAATCATACATATCATTAATAAGTAGAGCAAGAAGCTCAAGTCAAGAAGAGATTGATGAGTATTCAATTATTGATGTAAATGAATTACCCGGTATAGCACCTTGAAGGAATGTATTAAGAGCAAAAGTCAAATCACTGGCTCTGTACACATACTGTCAGATTAAATACACTCATACTTCATTTGCACAGTGAGTGAAGAAAGCTAATTAAGTTGAATACAATTTCAGGTGCATGTCCTGGTACTGTTAATCAGTAAACATGTTTGAGAACTTCAAATAGGATAGTGGGCTTCAGAGCCCAATACACTTGTAAAAACAAAGCAGAGACCAAACCAGAAGTAAACAGCACAGAAAATAAAGCAATTATACTAGAAAAATTATTAAATCATCACATAAATTAGCATTAATTGCTCCCCTCTCCTTAAACTCCTTTTCTAAACAACCATTTACTTAAACCCTATGGAGGAAATCTGCTCTACAGATAAGCACAGAGGAGTGGGAACTACAATGTAGCTGTTTCAGCTCTCAAAAAATCTTTTTGATGCTTTCTGTACATGTGGATTAAAACCTCAGACTTGCTTAGAGTGTTAAATATACTTCAGGTTCAAACCAGACTGTTGAGTTTTCTGTGGTTTGGTCAGGAAACTACAGATACATTGTTTCATTTTGAAATCCTTGGGACTATATAGAGATTTATGAACATAAATCCAAGCACACAAACACAGGTTTAAGAAATATTTATCAGTAGACCTCCAGCAGTTTTGTGCCCTAAAAAAAAATTCCTCTTTTAGCTGGACTGGTGTTAAAGAATCTAGCTTTTGAGAATTTGCTAATGGACTCCTATGATTTGGAGTCATTTTACCATGAATAGTTATATTTTAATTTTGTGCAACTGTTTCCTCCATATACAACTTATTACTGTTCTCTCTGGTGTATCTGATGTATTTGGTCAACATTGTTGCACCTTTTTTGTTGTTGTTGACAAAAAGATAGGATTTCAACAATAAAATTATTCACATTTTTAATTTTTTTTAAAAAAAAATGTTTAATATGGAAACATTTTTCCTCCCCATTTTCTTTCACTTTAAAAATTTTCTCAGCCCTTTTTCCAGTTAATTGAAATAAGTACGAGAATGTGGAACTTTCCCACCAAAGTGGAAGTGAAAGGTTTTAAACAATTTTTTCTAAATGAAAACATTCTACAATGTTCAGAAAAAATTGACCAAAATGGAAAAAAAATTACCCAAATACTTGATAAAACTTGCTTGCCTTCTTTCAACCAACTCTAGTGTCTGAATGAGCAGAAATGAAGGGAGTGTGTTTTTATCTTTCTGGTTCTGCCTTTCTTCTATTATTCTGTCAATACACCTCCAGAGACTCTCCAAAAGCAGATTTATTTGTACATTGTCTGTGTTTAACATTGGAAATTGACTTTTGCTCTGACTCTGTATCTTTTAATATAGTGTTTCTCAACCAGTGAGTTGTGAGCCCGGGATGGGGGAGGGGGTCATGAAAGGCAATTGGGGAGTTGCAACTCATTGAAAATTTTATTATAATCCAAAGCAAAGGAAATCTCACTCCCTCTCTTCTCACATTGTCTTACCAGTGAAGGTAAAGTATTCTCTGCCAACATTTCCACATGCACAAATAAATAATATAGGCTTAACACCATTATCATTTGTACTTTTATTACTGTTTCTTTTATATTAAATATAAGGGAGGGTATCACAATTTTTTTTTTTAGCTTTGAATAAGGGATTTCCAGTCTGGTGGGGAAACTGTTTTTAATTTTATTTAATTTTTCCCCTTTTGGAAATCCATCACATATTGTTCTCTATTTTGGCTATTCCAAACATTTTCTTTTCAGTCTTGAACTGTTTGAACTCTTGATTCTGCTTTGTTTCTTCACTTTTGAATCTAGTTCCCTCTCTACACAGCATCACTTTTTGTGCATTCTTCTTTCACGCATACAATTCCAGATGATGATAGGAACATAAGTATGACCATACTGGGTCAGACCAATGGTATCCTGTCCCCCAGTATCCTGTCGTCCAGCAGTGTTCAATGCCAGATGCTTCAGAGGGAATGAAAAGAACAAGCAATCATCAAGTGATCCTGTCATCCACTCCTAGCTTCTGGCAATCAGAGGTTAGGGACACCCAAATCATGATGTTGGATCCTTAACTATCTTGGCTAACAGCCATCGATGGACCTATCCTCCATGAATTATCTCATTCTTTTTTGAACCCTGTTATAATTTTGGCCTTCACAATATCACCTGGCAACTATCCTCACAGGTTGACTGTGTGTTGTGTGAAGCAGTACTTACTTTTGTTTTTTTTAAACCTGCTGCCTATTAATTTCATTGGGTGACTCCCTTGTGTTATGTGAAGGAGGTAAATAACATTTCCTTAATGCACCTTTTCCACACCAGTCATGATTTTTTAGATCTCCATCATATTCCCTCTTTGTTGTCTCTTTTCTGAGCTGAAAGTCCCAGTCTTTTTACTCTCTCCTCATATGGAAGCTGCTTCATACCGCTAATGATTTCTGTTGCCTGTCTCTGCACTTTTGACACTTCTAATATATCTTTTTTGAGATGGGGAAACCAGAACTCCACACAGTTTTCAAAATACGATTATACCATAGATTTATATAGTGGCATTATGATATTTTTTCTATTATCTATCCCTTTCCTAAAGGTTTCTAACTTTCTGTTAGCTTTTGCCTTCTGCCTTACACTGAGCAGATGTTTTCAGACAACTACCTACTTCAAGACCCCTTTCTTGAGTGGTAACAGCTAATTTAGACCCCATTTTTTTTATGTATAGTTGGGATTATGTTTCTGAATGTGTATTACTTTGCATTTATCAACATTTAACTTCATCTGCCATTTTGTTGCCCAGTCATCCAGTTTTTTGAAATCCCTTTGTAACTCTTTGCAGTCTCCTTCAGATATTAATTATCCTTAGTAGTTTTGTATCATCTGTAAATGTTGCCACCTCATTGTGTACTCCTTTTCCCAGATCATTTATGAATATGTTGGCAGCATCGGTCCCAGTACAGATCCCTGGGGGACACGGCTATTTACCTCTCTTCATTCAGGAAACTGACCATTTAGTCCTTCCCCTTATTTCTTATCTTTTAAGAAGTTACTCATCCATGAGAGGACCTTGCCTCTTATCCCATGACTGCTTACTTTGCCTAAGGGACTTTTGTGAGCGACCTTATCAAAGGCTTTCTGAAAGTCCAACTATTCTACATCCACTGGATCGCCCTTTCCTCACATATATATTGACCTCTTCAAAGAATTCAAATAGACTGGTGAGGCATGATTTCCCTTTACAAAAGCTTTGTTGACTCTTCCCCAACAAATCATGTTCGTCTATGTGTCTGATAATCTGTTTTTTTATTATAGTTTCAACCAGTTTGCCTGCTACTGAAGTTAGACTTACAATCCTGTATTTGCCAGGGTAGCCTCTGGAGCCTGTTTTTAAAAAGTTGGCACCACATTAGTTGTCCTCTAAGCATCTAGTACAGAAGTTAATTTACGTGATAGATTATATAACACAGTGAATAGTTCTGCAATTTCATATTTGACCTCTTCAGTGAATACCGTCTGGTGCTGGTGATGTATTACTTTTTAATTTATCAATTTATTCCACAACCTCCTCTACCCATACTTCAGTCTGGGACAGTGCCTCAGATTTGTCACCTAAAATGAATAACTCGGGAGTGGGAATCTCCCTAACATCCCCTGCAATGAAGACTGATGTAAAGAATGTCTTTAGCTTCTCTGCAACAGCCTTGTCTTCCTTGAGTGCTCCCTTTAGCATCTGATTCATCAAGTGGTCTCACTGATTGTTTGGCAGACTTTCTGCTTCTGATGTACTGGAAAAAAAATACTGTTTGTTTTTTGTTTCTTTTGCTAATTGCTCTTATAATTCTTTTTTGGCCTGCCTAATTATACTTTTAAATGATGCCTTTTTGCCTTTAACAGCTTCTTTGGCTTTGTTGTTTAGCCATAGTGGCATTATTTTGGTCCTTTTACTGTGTGTGTGTGTGTGCGTGTGTTTTAATTAGGTGTATACATTTAATTTGATGCTCTGTTTTGGTGGTTTTAGAAAGTTTTCAGGTTGCTTGCAGGCATTTCACTCTGGTGACTGTTTCTTTTAGTTTCCTTTTAACTAGCTTCCTAATTTTTGTGTAGGTCCCCTTTCTGAAATTAAATGCTACTGTGCTAACTCCCCTTAAGGATGTTAAATTTAATTATATTATGTTCGCTATTACATAGCAGTTCAGCTATGCTCACCTCTTGAACTCCTGTACTCCCCTTAGGACTAAATCAATCTCTCCTTGTGGGTTCCAGGACTAGCTGCTCCAACAAGCACTCATTTATGGTGTCAGGAAACTTTATCTCTGCATCCTGTCCTCCTGAGGTGGCATGTACCCAATAAGTATAGAGTAACTGAATTCCCCATTATTATAGTTTTCTATTTTTATTGTCTCTTTCACAATCGCCTTTCTAGTCAGGTATTCTGCAGTATATTACTACTGCTATACACTTATTATTCAAGCGTGGGATTTCTATCCATAGAGCTTCTATGGTAAGCTTGATATATGTAAGATTTTTACCATATTTGACTCTTTGCTTTCTTTCACATATCATACCACTCCCCCATATGAATATTTTGTACCCCAGTATTTACTGTATCCCATTGATTATCATCATTCCACCATGTTTCTGTGATGCCTGTTGTATCAATATCCTCATTTAATACCAGACAGTCAAGTTCACCCCTCTTAGTATTTAGGCTGCTAGCATTTGTACAGAAGAACTCATAAAAGTTGTCACTTTTTAGTTGTCTGTCATTAGGTGATGTAATTGAATGGGATATTTTTCAGTTGACTGTTTCTCTTCAGTTCCTACCTGTACCTGATGATGATGATGATGACAACAATGACTATGATGGCATACCGTGAGAGACCATTGTCTCTCTGCCGGCCATTTGTTCAATCTATTGCATTTTATTCACAGATATTTTATTGACAGGTCAGAAAGCTCCCTGTTCAGAAAAGCATCCTTAGCTAGGAAAGCAATTGAACACACACTTAAGTCTCACAGGTGTTCCATAAGAAAGTGTTTAGCCATTTTTCTGAATACAAAAATACAGAAGAAGCAACATGATGAGGGACAGAAAGGACAGATCATTCAATAATGTAAATAGAATGGCATTTCATAGTGCCACAAAGAACAATTATGGGTATCAAATCTTTTGTATTTAAGCCACCATGCCTGAGAAAACTACATGTTTAAGAAGAGTGTTTTGAAAAGAGATGCTATTTTGAATGTTGCCTTTTCAATGGAGATTCATAACATCATTTACATATTATTATTACTCTATTTTTGCACTGTTTATTTTTGTTCAATCACCTATTGTTAGCAGAAGGTTTCAGTAATTATGCAAGCAGTCTCAATAAATTAAACCTCCCATCATTTCCTAAACCAAACAAGTGGGTCAACAACTATGATTAAACTGTCAACATTAATGAGTAGCTGTCTTTGGAATAATCACAGTTTCCTTAAAAAATGTAGATGGAGAAATTCCCTTCAATTGTTTGCACTAATTAAGTATAAAATTGTGGTGTTCCATGTGTTAAAATCAGAAAGCTATTTAGAGGTATAACATCAGCTTGCCATAGGCAATATGTTTGTTCCCTCAGTGCTGTTAAAATCAGATGGAGAATGTCCACTGTGTCTCTTTTTTTCCCCCCTTTTAAAATATCCGCCTCTTTGTTTGGAAGAAATAAACATAACAAATGTTTGTTTAGGGGAAAACCGAGAGAAACAGACACTATCCCTGAGGGCCTTCATTGGAGCCACTCTGATAGGAAGAGTGAATGCACATCAACATACACAAAAAAAGGCAGCTAATAGCTAGTTACTTATTATTATTCAAATACTATGGCTCAGAGCACAGCATTTGAGCCCTATCAAAGATGAGCTGAAAAATTAACATCCTGAAAATTAGGCACTGAATTCATCTGTATTTGAATACTTCCATAGGCCCAGCATCACATTTAAACATTACCCAGTTCAGCTTAACTAATTTTACCTCTGGGTTTGCAATAGTTCCAATACTTCCCTATAATTATTATACAGAATACCAAAGAGTTTGCAACGTTTTCATGATGGAAATATAGAGAAAAATTAGACATCTACTAGAAGGGCTAGACCAAAAATTAAAATGGCTGGTTTGTGAATAATTTTTTGAATGAAGGCACCAAGTGTGTATTGATGTAATCCGTTAAGTCATTTGTTTTCTGATAGTATTTGAATGATCACTACGTAGCTATAAAAACATTTGTGAAGCCCCAAATTTTCATGAATCTTAGCACATCATTGTTCATCTGAAAATGCGTACAAGAAACCATGGTATGCATTATTTATTTGTTATTGTTTTTACTTATTGATGTTTTATTACTTATTAATTATTGTTTTGATATTGTTATTAAAAGTTTCAATCATCTATTCAGGGAATAACACAAAAATAGGGGGACTTAGGTAGGCAATCACATATCACAGAAATAACAAAAAGTCAATAGTCAAGGCAAATATTTCATAAATAGAGCATAGGTGGCATATCATACATCCAAATTACCTGGTAAATACCTCAGTGGACCTAGCGGTCACAGCAGCAATAGGAACTGAAGCAGAGACCAGTTTGTTCTTCCTTGGGGTGACCAGATGTCTCGATTTTATAGGGACAGTCCTGATTTTGGGGTCTTTTTCTTATATAGGCTCCTATTCCCGTTCCAACCCCCCTGTCCTGATTTTTCACATTTGGTGTCTGGTCACCCTATTCTTCCTCTGCCCCTGTTGAAACCAAGGGTACGTCTATACTGCAATTAAACACCCCCGGCTGGGTTGCATCATCTGACTGGGCTGTTTAATTGTGGCGTAGACGTTCAGGCTCGGGCTGGAACCAGAACCCGGTTCTGGGACTGCCCCCTCATAGAGGAAAGAAGAGAAGAAATAGGGCCTTAAATTCTCTGAGCCTCAGTTCCTCATCTATAAAATGAGAATAACACTTCAATTCTCCCACCCTTTGTCAAGGACTGTCTGTGCTATCTTGTGTCTCTACAACAATTAACACAACTGGGCCTGATCTCCATGGGGATTCCAGGTGTTGCTAATAGAAATAATAATAACAAATAATGCCAGCCGCATTAGGTACTAATATTTGGGCAAAATTCTTCACAGATTCAGCTCCCTAGGAGCTGGCTTTGCACATGGACATCCATATGCCCTGAGGCAGTCTTCTTTGGTAGCGTGTTGCTGTCCAAATGTAATAGTTCATTCTCTTTGGCAGGTAGGTCACTGATGTCAACTGTCATGAAATCAACTGAAACAAACATCACGAGGGGCTTCTATGTCTTATAGTCTACAAATCTTCTGCCAAGGTCACCTGGCATTTTTTTAAAAAATTACCTGCATACACATCCGCATGGAATACATTTAAGCCTTTGCTATTTTAATGGGATAGATGGATGCTGGGGCAATAACTATTACCCTCCCCTGCTTGCTGCATGCTTAACTCTCTGTCAAAGCAAAGTACAGGTTTCTACCTTTACAGGACTTTTCAGAAAGCATTACACAGAGTTAAACCTCAGACCTATTGTATGTAAATAATTGGATTTAATTGTATATTAATTGTTCCTAGTCAATTTCAAAGAAAGAACCTGTGGCAAATTTGTCTGTACTATTATGATGGGTCCCACGCTTTCTCTTCTTGTGGGGGGTTCAGGGCACCATTTGTTGCTCTTGAACAGGGTATTAACTACCCCACTAGTATCATAGAGTAGGGGAGTGGAGAGGGAGGGACCTGGGTCCGCCCTCTACTCTGGGTCCCAGCCCAGGGGCCCTGAGGATAGCAGTAAACTACTTGAACTAGCTATTCCTTCCCCTAGGCTACTTCCCTTTCCTACCCTTCAGCTTGTGGGGCTTCCTGCCCTCTCTCTTGCACAAGCCAGGTGTCCCTTTCCCTATGGTCCGGGTCTTCTTAGCTCACCTCAGCACTTCTTCAAACTCCCCTCTGCTTTCCTCCAAACTTCTCTCTGCTCCCACTCCTCCAAACTGCTCCAATACCCTTCAACTGACTGATTGAAACAGGGGGTTTTTATCATGTGCCTGGCTTCAGTTACTCTAATTGGCTTCAGGTGCCTTAATTGGCTCCAGGTGCTCCAACCAACTTTAGTAAACTTGCTTCCCTCTGCAGGGAATAAGGCTTCCCTCTAACACTCTCCTGCTGCCTTCTGGCCATGCTGTATCACAGAGCCCTATACACTTTCTTAGCTAAATAAATATGTAATGCACAGCGACACATTGTAAATCTGGGGTCTCAAACACGTGGCCTGCAAAGTTATTTCCTGAGGGGCGGGAAAGGGGTGGGTAGAGGTGGGGAAGGGGCGGGGCCTCATGTAAGGCGTGGAGTGGAGGGCAGGGCCAGGGGTAGCGGGTGTCAGTGATGCGGCCCTCAGGCCGAGATACTAGACCTCATGTGGCCCTCCTGGTAATTCAAGTTTGAGATCCCTGTTGTAAATAGTATAAAATATTGCAAATAGTGTTTGTGATACGATGAATAACTTCTAAACAGCACTATTAGCAAATCTACTGGTGTTCTGTATACTCCCTCCATTCTGTTATGAATATTCAAACATATGATTTCATCATATCATTTTCTTTACTCTAGTACACACATCAAAACACATTCCCCTCTGATCTTCCCTTCCAAGATGATTCTTCAGTCTTTATCACATGACCATAGTAAGCAGTGTGTGTGTCAGCTGGACTCTTCAGAGTTTGAAAAGAAAGGCATCATTTGAGTCCATTCAAACACTTACGAGCCCTGTCAGCAAACAGCTGGGGAGCTCCAAAGCTAGCAGCATTCCATCCCTTGGATCTTTAATAGAGAATGGTCCTCTCAGTTGCTGGTGAAACAGAAATATGTAGCCCGTATCCAAAGTGGTACAGAGATTGGAATCAGCATATTAAATATCCATTTTATGGATCTCTAGAAGGCATTATTTTCTCCCCATAAGCTCAGGGCATGGCTACACTAGAGAGTTTCCATCAGCACAGATGCACTGATGCAGCTGCAGCACTGTAAGCTCTCTAATGTAGCCTGTCTAAGCCAAGTGCTCTCCCCTCTGCTTAATTACTCCAGCCCTTGTGAGCAGCAGTAGCTATGGTGGTGGGAGAAGCTCTTCCCCAACATAGCACTGTCCACAACAGCACTTATGTGGGTGTAACTTATGTCGCTGCTGTCAGGATTGCCTCCCCACTCTGAACTCTAGGGTACAGATGTGGAGACCCGCATGAAAAAAGAAATAACCCCCCCAAGCTTATTTTACCAGCTTGGGTTACAATGTTTTTCCCCAGAACACAACTTCTTCTGTGTCTGGACTTAGTATGCTGCCACCATCAAGTGAGAATGTCTCAAAAATTATTGGACATGGGCCACTTGAAGCCCCTCTTTCTCTTTCCACAAAACCCCCACACTTATTCCCTCCCTGGGAAGCTTGAGAGAAAAGCTTTGCCTGATTCTGTGAGACGTGCCTGATCCAAAACCAGGATCTTACACAATGGAAAACAGTCAGATTCTTAAAAGAAAGATTTTAATAAAAGAAAAAAAAGAAAAGAATAAATCTCTTATAACCATTAATAGAACAGCATCTACAATAATCAATAAAGAGTTACAGACAACCCCCTCCCCGAATTTCTCCTCCTGCTGAAGCTTACAGTATTAGAGAAACACAGAGATAAATTTCTACTAACTGAAGAGTTTTCCAAGTAATAAAAAGAAGGTAAACTTACTCACTACCTTACTTGATAAAAAGCTGATAGTTATAGTAAAAGAAATAGGTGTGGTTCATCCCATAGCCGAGTTGAACAGAAAAAAGACCCAGAGAGAAACTGAAACTCAAAATCCTTTGTCTCCTGAGGAATTTCTCATTGGTCAGTTGTCTACCTCTCAGGTTACCTTTAGCTTAACCCCTTACAAGTAAACAGTAATTCTAGGCTACTTTATACTTATGACAGCTGCAAAGGATGATTTATTCATCCCCTTGAGTGACGTTACTTATGCTGACATAAGCTACCGTGTAGACATAGTCGCAGTTAAATCAGGTGAGAATTCACAAATCCTCACCTCACTAAGTACTGCTCCATTCTCTCTCTTTAACACAGTCAGAATCCCTGTTTGGAGCTGATAGCGGAATGTAAGTCCTACAGGTTCTGTAGTCTTTCGCAGAGACGACACACGTGGCGGGGCGGGGAGAGGGGAGAAACATGGGGAGTCGTGTGCACCGCACCCAGATTTGCTGCTTGGCTTGTAGTGAGCATGCTCAGTAACACTGCTGAAGCCACCTGCCCTCACTTTGTCCCCTCTTCCCCCAATTATCAGGAGATACAGTTCGTCTCTGGCTTCTCGGGTAACAAATGTTTCCTTGCCAGCTCTCCCTCAGGGTCCATAAAACACCTCACAGAGGACCAAAACGTTATCCCGGTGGATGGCCCCTAGTAAGTAAAGTTGGAATAGCACACACTTGTATCCAAAGTAGTACAGGAACTGGGACCTAGTCTTCACAGCAGCCACCAACACTTGGTCCTGCAGGGATCAGAAGCTGAATCCTCTGGCCTTTAACTCTGTATTTATATCCCTCTCTTCCCTCTTGCACAGCTCTTGTGATCTATGAGGTAGATTGTCTACAATAAAAACACATCTTACACAGCTTCACAAACAGCTACTGGGCATGCCTAGTAACTGCTGTGCACTGGTGCTGGATGTTTCTAGGCCCTTGGCTGAGTTACACTGCCCTGCCCTCTGAATGTGCCCAGAGACACAGAGTATTTCAACTACAATCCCTGTCATTAAATCATAGGATATGATTCTATGATTCTCTCCCCTTCCCATGTCTTCTCTTCCTTTCTTTGTGCTGAACAAAGTTAAATACTTCAGTATAAATCATGTGGGTTACATTTGCTTATATTTTCACCAGAGGTGAGAAAACTATAACAATTATTAATCATAGTAACTTACTTCTACAGCGCCCAAAAATGTGCAAGACACCTGACAGCACAAGCTCAAACCCTGGCCCCAGATGCTTCTACTTTGATGTGAAAAGGAGGCAACAAGATAGTGGAGAGGAGTTTTGGAGGCAAACACAGGGACCATGGTAATCCAGTTGCAAAGATGGATGGCCTTATGTTTACAAGGTTACAATCACATATTGGGACTTAGAAGATCTGGGTTTAATTCCTGGTTCTGCCATGGATGCCTGACAAGTCACTTAAGTCTGTGTGCCTCAGTTCTCCATCTGTAAATGATTCCTTTGTCATATTTTGATGAAAGTTCTGTTTTTTTTACTAACTATATGTCCAGTGGACCCAGTCTCCACTGGGACTTCTAAGTGGTACCCTAGAACAAATATATAACAATAATAAAACAATAATAATAAGCTACTCAGCAAAGGCATTTGCACAGCATGAAGGAACAGAAAAAGAGAACATGAAGGAGGTTGTATCCTTTTCCATGTATAGCTGTATATCAAATAAATAAAAGCTTGATGGTAATGGCCAGGGACTTCATTTTACCCAGATAAATAACCAGGCCAACGTGTGCTGCCTTCCAGAGTTGTATCGTGATGGTGTTTATACTGAAGCCAAACCACCTGCAACAATCTGGTCAATTGTCCTTGTAGCTAAAACAACCATGAGTTTCTCTGCAGCTGAGATTAAAATAACCGACAAAATTGTGCGAAAGGGCTACATCCGACTTGAACATAAGAATGGCCATACTGGCTTAGATCAAAGGTCCATCCAGCCCAGTATCCTGTCTAATGACAATGGCCAACGCCAGATGCCCTGAAGTGAGTGAACTTAACAGGTAATGATCAAGTGATCTCTCTCTTGCCATCTATCACCACCCTCTGACAAACAGAGGCTAGGGACATCATTCCTTACCCATCCTGTCTAATAGATATTAATGGACTCAACCTCCATGAATTTCTCTAGTTCTCTTTTAAACCCTGTTATAATCCCAGCCTTCACAACCTCCTCAGGCAAGGAGTTCCACAGGTTGACTGTGCACTGTGTGAAGAAGAACTTCCTTTTATGTGTTTTAAACCTGCTGCCCATTAATTTCATTTGGTGGCCCTTAGTTCTTATATTATGAGAACAAGTAAATAATTTTTCCTTATTCACTTTCTCAATACCACTCATGATTTTATATACCTCTATCATATCCCACTTAGTCTCCTCTTTTCCAAGCTGAAAAATCCCTAGCCTCTGCAATCCCTCCTCATATGGGACCTGTATTTGTTGGTTGCAAATGTAAAATTGATATTGATAAAAGTGTTTATATTGCTAATCAGAATGTCATGCAGTACTCAGTCAAACACCTTACAGAAGTCTAAGTATATTACATTTATAGTTACTTTTATCAACGCAATTTGTAATCTCTGCACAGAAGAAATCAGGTGTGTTTGAGAAGAACTATTTTTCATAGAACCATGTTGACTGGCATTAACTATATGCCTAGCCTTCAATTCTTTATTAATCAAATCCTGAATCAGGATTTTCCCTCCCCAAGATTGGTTTATAGTTGCTTTAAAGTTGTTACATAGCACAGTTTCTCAAGTGGCTGGTTTCAAGGCTAGATTTTCTCTGATTGAGCAAGGTAGAGTCGCTGCAGTATAACCCTGAATCTGGACCTGTGATCAAGGATTTGGACCAAAATATGGTTTCTTTAGATTTTTTTTAAGTAAATTAAATTAATAACGTAATTTCAAAATGCAACAGAGATTGAAGGTAGTGATGGGGACGTGGGAGGAAAAAGGTCTTTCCCGATTGGCGAGACAAAACACAAGTATGGAAAAGTTATATATTTTTTATCGTCTCATGGGGTAAACAAACACTTAGGAGTGTCATTTTTAAAATTGTTTTATTTTCATAATTTTCCCTATACATGCTACAAATGAGGTAAAGGAAAGAATACAGAGAGAAGCTTCAATGTAATAAATAAGCCACCTGCTAAGAACAAAGTTCTATACTGCAACATAAAATACCTAACTAGAATGTATTTTCCAAAGGGCATCAGAAGAATTATATAACCAGGGGGTATTTTCTAAATTATACTTCAATGTAGTAAAGGTCATACAAGATTTATGCTTGTCTGATCTGGAAGTTACCCCCAGAGACTATATCCTTTTGATTACATTCCAAAAGCAGCAGTCAGGCTATATAGAAGTATGAGGTTTCTGGATTGCTTGTTTTTCCTGAAACTTCTCCATCACCACAATGGCTCACATTCTATGGGCCAGGAAGTAATCTCAGCCAAAACTCAGCAAAGAACATCTGCTCCCCACCAAAGGACAGAAGATCAAAGCTGCATTTTATACAGGTTATAGATGTCCTTCACCAGATGTCCCAATAAGAGAAATAATGGATCCATTGACATTTTAGTTCTTGTGTTCTTATATATTTGATCTTCTCATTCTCCCTTGGATTATTGTGCTTTAGGGCATGCTGTCTAGAATCAAACAAATGTATCTTTTTCTCAGGAGTTTTTATAGATTACTTTTAAACATGCTAGAGTGAGCTGCCATTGATCTTATGAGACCAAATTCTGTCACACTTGACTAATGTTGAATGGTATCTTATATCTTATATCTTGGATCAGCAGTAGAGTTTTATTATTATTTATTATTTCAATTTTTATTACAATAGTACCTAGAGGCACCGACCAAGATCAGAACTTCATTATGTTTCTCACTGTACATACACATAGTAAGCAATAGTTCCTGTTTCTAAGAGCTTACGACATAAATACACAAGATAGACTACTGTGGGAGGAGAAAAAAAAAGGCTCAGAGAGGTAAAGTAACTCACTCAGGGTCTTGCCAAAATTTGAACTGTTGTAATTTTTGGATCCTAGTAGGGCTACCACAAATGTAATCCTAACTGTGGGGAAGTTTATAAAATGTACCAATCATCTATAACAATAAATGTTGATGAGAAAAGGTATGAAAGGGAGACTGAATTAGTTCAAACAAAAACGGTATATTCATATAACTTGAGGACTGCATAAAAATCATGCTTGATAAACAAAGAGTATGAGACAGGAAATCAAGGGAACTAAATTGGTGTGTAGGAAATTAGACATAAACGGTGGACAAAATAATGAGAGGATGGGCTATTCCACCGTATTCAAAAGGCAAAAGCAGGACACATACAGGAGCCATGCCCCCTCCGTGCCCCATGCCCTCCTTCTCCTCTTGCCCCTAAGGCCCTGCCTCCTGGCGAGGCTGGAAGCCAGAGCCAAGCTGTGAAAATAGCCACCCAGGGAGCCCAGGCTACTGTGAGGAGCCCCAGACCCTCAGTAGGGGGACCGGGATGCCCAAGAGCAGCCCTCAGCCCATGTTCACACTCCCCAGGACGTGCTGCCCAGGACAGGTGGAGAGTCCAAGGCTCTCCACAGAGCCTTGGGTGGTTCTTACTGCTTGCTTGGCTCCCGCTTCTGGACTGGCCAGGGGGTGGGTCCTCAAAAAAGAAATGAGAAGTGGGTGGGGCCTTACAGTGTGGGGTGGCTAAGGGCCCACATAGGCCCTCTCCCCCACCAGGAAGAGGCTGGCATCACCCCTAAGCCTCGGGCAGGCCTAGAGCAGCACCTTGGGGAATGTGGGACAAATGTGTCCCAGGAAATCTGGGATCAGGACTAGAATGCTGAATTTTGGGACTGTCCTTACCCAATTTGGGATGGGTGGTCACCCCTCTTTTGAGGTCCTTAACGAGAGGGACATTGTGGGAGGTGGGAAGGTGGCTGATGGAAGGATTCCTGGAGGAGTGGGAAGGGTCATCAGGACTCCGTTTGACTCCAGGGACTCTGTCCTTTATTCATGAGCCTCAAGACTCATCACATTTGTTCTGATACCTTGACCTCAGCAAACAGTGGAGACACCTGACTACCATCCTCACACCATCGGATACTCCAGCTGGAGAAACATGAGACCCTGGTCTCTTTTCCCTTTACTAGTGTGCTCCTTTCCATCCACCACTATTTTCCTCTTATTCTCTCTCTCTCTCTCTCTCTTTCTCTTTATTTGAAAGCCTCAGTTCCAGATTCTGGAATAATTATTATTTGTATTAGTGGTGCATAGAGGCCTCAACTGAGATCAGAGCCTGACTGTGTTAGGCGCTGCACAACTTTGGAGTAAGATTCCTTCCCTGCTTTGAAAAGCTCATGGTCTAAATAGTAAAAAAGTGGGAGAGAAAAGGGACAGAGAGAATTAAATACCTTGCCCAAGGTAACATACCAGGATAATAGTAGAATTAAGAATAGAACCCCAATCTCTAGAGTCCCTGCCCAATGACCTCGCCTCAAGACCACAGCATCTTCCCCCAAAAGGGCTGCTTGCTTAATTAGGATTGCCAGTGTGAATCTGAGAGCTGAATTTAACCTTCAGAATTGCTTAGCTCTACTTACTTTCTTGTTGCAGGGTAATTCAATGACATGCTATAACTGCCTCATCAGCCATAGGTCTATGCAATCCTCATTTAAAAACATTTGTCTTCCTCAATCATACCTAATGGCCTAAAAAGAAAAAGTGCAATTATATTTAATTTAAATCACTTCATTCAGGCTGCGGGTGTGGGCAGGAACATTCATTTCCAACCTTCCTTGCTTTTTTCCTGCGACCTTCTTATCAAATGAATGACTAAAAAGCACATTTTCATAACATTTTTCTCTTTTCTTTTCTTTTCTTTTCTTTTCTTTTCTTTTCTTTTCTTTTC
>ML677333.1:4840404-4954092 GCA_007922305.1 Dermatemys mawii | reverse complement strand
TCTTTTCTTTTCTTTTCTTTTCTTTTCTTTTCTTTTCTTTTCTTTTCTTAATTCTCTCATGTCTAGATAAACTTGTCCTTTTGACATATGACTCAGGGAGCTGGCAACTTTTGTGTCTTACATTTCCAACAGGCACTATTTCAAAAGAGCAGTCCTTTACGCTTATCTTTTTTGTTAATATACCTGAGGAGTAACATCCAACAGTAGCTGACACAAATGTAACAACTTCCGTTCCCATAACAAGTTGACAGTCAGGAGAGTTAGGAATGAGTATGGGGAAGTAAGAGTATAATGAATATTATATGCAAATTGTTTACATATAATAAAGAGAAGAAAAGCAACCACATTTATACCTACTAAAAAACAGGAAGCAGAACTGAGGTTCTGACAATAATATGTGTTTCACAAAGTGGGTGATTAGAGGAGCTGTCCATCTTAATATTACAGAATCTTAATAAAGCTAAATCCTGCCCTCCAAAGAGCCTGTTGTGCTCTGGTTGACATCAACGAGTGTTGTTAGTACACATTCAGAAAGGAAAAAAGGTTCATGTGCTAGCCTGGGACTCCATTCCCTGCTCTGTCCTAGACTTCCTATGGGATTTTCTTTGGGAAAGTCTTCTAGTCTCTCCATGCTTTAGTTCACCATCTGTAAAGTGGAAAAATAGCTCTTCCCTACCTCATTGGGGTGCTGTGTTTAAATACATTTACAAGATTATACAGTGCTCAGATATACTGATAATAGGGGCTGTAAGTAGACGTACAAGGGCAGATTTATAACTCACAGAAATTAGACGTGGAAAAGACTTATCAGTCATCTAAGGCCTGATTCTACTCATTTCAGTGAGAGTAGAATCAGACCCCTTATTTATTCCCCACCAATGCAGGATTATTGCATGCCATGCCTTCCCTGTGCTCACTTCCAATTGTCTCAAAGGAAAAGCTTCCATGACCTCACTTGGGAGAACAGTCTAATAGATTGTGTTGTCTGCAACTTTTTTCTAGATAATGTGCATAAAAATTGATTTTTTTCAGTTTTATTAAGATAAGATAAGATAAGATAAGATAAGATAAGATAAGATAAGATAAGATAAGATTAATGCAACTGTTGTGCAACCAATATAATAATGCTATTTCACTTTTACATTATAAGATATTATAAATAAATACTATTTTATGGTACCTCTCATTGGAAAGAAGCCTATAGGCTTTTTAAAATGTACAAATTGGCATATTTAGTACTTTAGAGAGGAAAATGCAGTCACTTCTGTGGTTCAAATAGATGCCAATCCCATGCAAAAAAGAAAAATTGGCTACTGACTCTCCTATAATTGTTGATCTTTGAGAATTTAAATAACTCCCTTCTATCCTTAATCCCACTGATTTTAGATTATTAATCAATACCTATGGGCTCCCTTATCAATTGTCTGCATTTGCTAACTTCTGATTTGTTCTCATTGGTATCAGCTTCCCCATTTTTTTTCCCATTTGTGATTTCATTATTGTTATTAATGATTTCACTTCCTCTCTTGACCTGGATGGCTTTTTACCCAAAGAATCCTTTTGTGATGGCAGAATTATGGGGGGCATGGAGGAAATGGAGGTTACAGCTAATAAAGCCTTCTTAAACAATTCCCAGACATCACTTACATTTACACTCTAGTTTTTATAAGCATCATGTAGAATTTAACAGAGTATTATATCTCTGCTAAAATATAAAATGCAAACTCACACCTTTGAATTTCTGCTATAAGTTGGGAGCTCCTCAGTTGGAAATGAGGGAGGAAGGAAAAGGCCTAGGTGTATTAATTGATAACAAGATGACTTTGAGCCACCAATGTGATGAGACCATGAGAAAAGGCAAATGCCATCCTCAGATGTATCAAGAAAAGTATTTCCAGTAACATAGGGAAGTGTTTATACCACTGTATAAGACAATGGTAAAACCTTATCTGGAATACCATGCATAGTTCTGGTCACTCATGTTTAAAAGGATGAATTCAAACTGAAAGAGGTGCAGAGAAGGGCTACTAGGACATTCAAAGGAAAGGAGAACCTATCTTATGACAGGAGACTAAAAGAGCTTGTCTTATTTAGCCAAGCAAAACAAAGGCTGAGAAGAGACGTGATTGCTCGCTATAAATATATCAGGGGAGCAAACACCAGGGAGGGAGAACAGCTATTAAAGCTAATGCACAATGCCGACACAAGAACAAATGGTTATAAATTGGCCTTGAGTAAATTTATGCTGAAAACTAGAAGAAGGTTTCTAATCATCACATAATGAGGTTCTTGAATAGCCCTCTAATAGTAGTGTGGGCAAAAATCCTAGTGGGTTTTAAGATGAAGTTTGATACATTTATGAACAGGATTATAAAATGGGGTTGCCTGTGATAACGGGACTGGATTCAATGTCTTAGGAGGTCCCTTTCAGCCCTTTGTTCTTATGTTCTTAAAGAATTCTTGAGGATAGTTCAAACACTTTTACAAAGAACATCATCTTCTATTAAATTCTATAAGTTTTAGAAATACTTTACATAGAACCCAGTTACATTTCTATTTGTTCACCCCTACTGAATTTTATAGAACTGTATTTTCAACATTAATTTTTTTAAAAGATCTTCTTAGTTTTTACTTGTTTTCTGAATTAATGTTTAATGCAAACAGCAAAATCACTGTGAAGTCTTCTCTAATCAGCCATCAATGGCTCCAGTGAGCTGTTAGGGCTCCTGGAGGTAAACCTGGTCATATCCTTAATGGTGGCTTCTAAACTGGCTTAGGGGCCACTGTGCACCAGTAGAGTAGCTTTTGTGCAAAGGAGGATGAAAGCCTCTGAATCAACCATAATATTAGTTCAATGACCCAAAAGATTCTCTCGTGTATAAATGTATTCTTTGCTATATTGCAGGCTCTGGAGAGAAGTCCATAATTTTCTCAACAGACAAAACCACAAACTCTGAATATTATGGCAGTTGGTAGAAATCACAGACCAAAAAATCACAGACCAAGTTCCCGGTGCATATTTGAAAGTGCATATACACTTCTGTGGAGTATAGTAGCCTTGTTTCACATTTTCTGCTCTTTGGTGTTGTTTAATTTCTTAGCATTTCTGAGGCGGCAATACTACTATAGTAGTGATACTAAGTAGTATTTCTGGACCTGAGATAGAAATTACCTAAATGGTTAGCTAAAACTAACCACCCCCAAATTATGCTAAATTCTGTAATATAACATCCCCTTCATACTTAAGCACAACTACTAGCAGTAAATCAAACAAAGGAAATTAAATTGTGAGATACTTCAGGAAATCAACCCTGTCCTTTGATACCAACTTTCCCTTGGTAAGGGTCTTAGAAGCTCTTTGGCATAGCAGTCATCACTCACTTTCCAAGCAGTTACAGCATCCTTTCCTTTAAGTACAGGTATTTCAGTAGAAATGTTGTTGATTTTACCATCTATTGGTACCAGGTTGCCTTGAAAGCTGTTTGTTTGTTTGTTTGTTTTGCACAAGGTTTTCCAGCATGTCCTAAATAGCCACAATATCTGAGTGAGACTAAAGGAGATTAAGAGGGTCCATGTATTCCAAAATTCTTCTTTCTTTTGGCTTTATATGTAATGTTATTTTTTCTGTGATAGATATGCTCGGATGGCTCCAAACAAGCTTCCACTCCCAACTTGTCCTTAAGACGTAGCTTTTCTCTTTAATCTCTTCCTGCAGTCACAGTTGGTGCAGGACATGAGATCCCTTAGAGAACTCAGATAGGCTTGTCCATTTTTGAAGCCATGAATATCACGAAAATAACAAACAGTATGATTAACAGTACTGTACCCTTCCTCTAGGAAGAATCACAGTCTTGTTTATAATGCATTTGAATTGCTATGCCTCACTCTTTACGAAGATACATATGTACAGACTGGCCTAATCTAAAACCTATTGAAGGGAATTGAAAGATCTCCATTAACTTTAATGAGCCTTGAGACAGGCCTTTTTCTCCCATATTTGCAAGCCACACATTCCTTAGTAACCAGCTTACAATCAACAGGACAAATTGCCAGCTCTTCTTCTAGTACAATGGCACTCCGTAAATCATCGGCTAAAGGTACTGTAAAGATTTCAAGTCTCTTTTGCCAGAACACTTTCTATTGCCTCCTTGAAAGAGTTATAGCCTTTATACCTACTATTCTATTTCAAATAGATCAAATGGCAGCTCTTCATTCCTATTTTTATTCCCTAGAAGAGGTAGCCAGGTGAAGGCGCCTCTTTAGGTTATCAAAGATGTTAAATATAGAACATCACAGAAACATCTGAAATCTTAACCCAAATTTTTCTGGGAGTTAATACTACATATTATAATCATGCTGCTGCAAAATGTTTGTGAATTAAGCCATATCCTCAACTAGGTTATATTTGATTTTAAATGAATTAGAAGAGAAATGTTAATTCTAACATGAAACAGACATGATAATCTTCTGGCATAGACTCTTTTGAAAACACTGGCGCTTGGCAGTTATGGTGGTTTGGCCTCAGGATATCCACTGTAGGTTGAAAGGGAAACAGACATCAGCTCTGAATTCAATAAACACAGGAGGCAAGGGGGTCACTTTGCAGTTAAGCATAATGTAATTGCATCCCAAAGGACAGTAAAAATTCTTGTCACCTGCCCTCTCACCAGGAAGAATGTAGGGGCCTTGCTTATCTTTATTAGCTATTTTTAGACTTTATCCAGTACTTTGCTGGAACCCTATAGCATATTATATTGTCTTTCTTTTTTATCTTTGTTTATCTTCCCACGCTCTCTAGTGCATAGGGCATTCATCAGATTTCATAATTTATTTCAGTCTTGTGCTGGTCTGTTCAGGCTTCTGAGTGTCATGTTGATGGATATGGCTTCTTACTCTATTGTTCTGCGTAATATTTTCTCTAGGTCCTCCTCTTGTTCTCATTACAGATGGTGTCCATAATATCATTTGATGTGGAATTCACATTGGTAGCATCCTTAAAGCACGTCCTACGTATTTCCATGGTTCGATGGACTTCCGACCACATTTGATGATTTAAGCTGGTTTACTCACCTTAGAATCTTTCACTTGCTTTTACTTTGGAATGAGTTGACCTTCTTTTCATTTTTTCTTGTAGATTTCCATGAGTCTGCTCCATATAGGAAGATAGACATGATGCCTGGGTTAAAAATATCTTATTTTTGTGTCGGTGCCAATCCTGCTAATTTTCCAAATCTTTTCAAGTTTATGAAATTGTTTGCTGCTTTAGATATTTGTTCCTTGACATCTAGCATGGTGTTACCATTGTAGCTAACTATCTTATATAATCATTTAATTTTATTATCTAAATTAATACATTTACATTGTAGATAAAATACAGGAATAGGTGGGATAGCATTATAGCGATGTAGGATTGACAACCACTGGTGGTGGTGATGAGGAAGAGGAACATGATGACTGACATACAATAGGCCCCCCAGCAAGAGATGTGTGTGATGCCAGTCATCGGGTTTTGCACTCTCTCTCTGTCTGCTATTGTATTTCAGCATTTGTGGAATTTTTATCTGCTTACTGGATTTGTTAATAAAGGGATTTGTAAGAAATTGCAGTTATTTCTCACGTGCTTCTAGAGTATCTCATTCTAGTGATAACAATACTAATATTCCTGATGCTGAAGCCCTCAGGAGTCCAAACCTTTATTGACCACTGTGGGCTAAGAGACTATTCAATAATCCATATTAACTAATCAGTCATTAACCAATCCATCAATAAGATCACACCACCATTGCAATTCTCACTCCCTAGATAAGTAAAATAACTTACTTTGTCTAGTGTTTCTCTGGAATCAGAGGGGTAGCCGTGTTAGTCTGGAATTGCAGAAGTGACAAAGAGTCCTGTGGCACCTTAAAGCCTAACTGAAGTATTAGAGCATAAGCTTTCCTGGGCTAATACCCACTTCGTCGGATGCATGCCTCCGACAAAGTGGGTATTAGCCCAGGAAAGCTTATGCTCTAATACTTTAGTTAGTCTTTAAAGTGCCACGGGACTCTTTGTCACTAGTGTTTCTCTGTCTGTTCTGATGGTTGTTTTGGGACATTTGGTAGACATACATTTTGTGTTCCCTTTGTTGACGATCAAATCAACTTATTTTGCTTTGTTTGCCAAAAGCTGGATCTTTTCTTTCATTAAGTGATGTGCTAAACTAAATAGGACAATGTCTTTAGCAAAAACAAGGTCATTCATTTGTCCCTTATCATTTGCCCTTGGTTGTGTTAGGAACTCCGGCAGCCTATGAAGGGCTTGTACATGAATTAGTATAAGTTTCCTTCTTTGCCTGCCAGAGGCTTCCCACACCAGCTATATAAGAACTCAGCGAGTGCCAATCAGTGTCTGCTCAATGCATGGCTGCCTGGTTTCTTACTCAAAAGGTGCTGTATTGTGTTTTTCAGATAAACCCTAATGCATCTCTGCCTGAATCTAAGGACTGGACTACACTATGGTAGGGGGTTGACCTAAGATACACAACTTTAGCTACGCGAATAGCGCAGCTGAAGTCGCAGTATCTTAGGTTGACTTACTTGGCTGTCCAAACGGCGGCAAGTCGACCGCGGCTGCTCCCCCACCAACTCCGCTTATTCCTCTTGCTGAGGTGGAGTATGGGAGTCGATTTGGGGATCAATTTATCATGTCTAGATGAGACATGATAAATCAATCCCCGCCACATTGAGCTCTACCTGTAGATCCAGAAAGAAATTGATGATAATGAAATTTTTTTGTGTGATTTCTGGAATCAATGCCTACTTGAATCAATGCCAACATCGACTTTTTGCTGTTCCAGCTGCTTACGTACCCTGTGGACTAGGCCAAGATAGAGATTATAATTAGCCTACTGACCAGATTGGGTGTCACTGCTGCTGGAACAGTCCAGTCCCATGCTAAAAAACTTAGATGATGTCATCCATGTCTTCTCAACTATTTTCAGTGATCTGAATTACACTTGTATGGCTGAAACTGCCCTTAAGTCCCCAAAATAGATTTGCCAGCCCACTTTAGCCTACATTGCCCGCTTTCAATGCCTTATCATTGATACTGAATTAATGGAATGAAGCAGCATAGGTTTATCACTCCTGTGAAGGGCTGAATGATGATATTATGGATGTTAAGGGTGGAATCCCCAATGACCATGAACTTCTTTGTCAATTTTTATATTTGGTTGATGTGGCAGTCAGAGCTGTACCATCACAACAATGTTTACCATGGAATCTTCCATGTGCATTATACTTCCATAAACTCTTACCCATGGAGCAGTGTTATGATGTCTGTTAAAAAAAACTACTTGCGTTGAAGCTGCCTTCAAATAATGGCAGCACCACCTCAAGGACACCTGATTTCCAGTCCAGATATTTATAGAGCACATAATTTGGAATATCTCTGGGCTGCCAAATCCTTGAACCAATGTCAGATCTGATGGTCTTTTATTTTTCTCCAGATGTAATGTCATTTTGATGTATCATCCAGGCACCCAGAATGGCTGTTGTCAGTGCAAACAATAATAAGGGTATTATAAATACTTGCCTTACTCCAGTTGTCATGGAAAACAATTGGTTAATTTGTTGCCTTCTCTGACTGCAAATTCAGCATCAGCATTCTCATATAGATCTTTAATTATTCTAATTATTTTTGCTGTTACTCCATCACATGTCATAATTTTCCAATGATTCTCTCTATATATGTTGTCAAAAGCATCTGAAAATGTACATTTATCACAAGATATGGTTGCCACTTTGTTCTATAATATGTCTGAGAGCACATGATATTAGAGGCCTGAAACCTGCTTGTTCCTCTCTATGTTGGAGAGCTATTTTTTTCTTAATAAGTTCCACGATGATATTGCACCTGATTTTTCCAGTTACTGAGAGTAAAGAGATACATTTCCAGTTGCTGCAGTTGGTAAGGTCTCCCCTCTTTGACAATTTTACTATAAGGCCTCTTTTGCACTAAGTTCGGTTCTTTTCTATGTTCCATATTCTGTCCAAAAATCCAAGGCAAGTCTCAGGGGCTGTTTTTTCACCTGGTTAAGCATCTCTCCCAGTAATATTATTCACTTTAGCTACTTTCACATTTTTTGAGTTTACTGATGTTTTAGCTAACTTCTTCCATTTTCATATCTCCTAGGTCATAACAAACTTTGGTGGTAAGTTTTCGTCACATATTTCTAGTAGTTCTCCTGGGCTTGGTCTATTTAGAGCAACCAGAAAATGTTCTGTGTTTTCCTTTGTTCTTCTTCGGTACTAAGAATCTTTTTATTTGCATATTTAGTAGGCCTCCAGTACCACAAAAGTCTCCTGTTATCTGTTTGCTTGTCTTACGTAAGGTTGTAATATCATCTCTTTGGCCTCTCAGCGCTTGCTATCAATAAATGAGCACTTTCCTCTTCTAAGCATATGTCTACACTGCAATAAAAGACCCACAACACTGAGTCTTACAGCTTGAGTTAATTGACTTGGGCTTGCAAATTAAAAATAATAGTTTAGACAGTCTACTCAGGCTACAGCCTTGGTTCTGAAACTCTCACTTTGTCTCTATACAGGTGGCATCCATCTTATCATTTGACATGGAAGTCATGTTGGTGGCATCATTAAGGAATGTCCTAGATATGTCCGTCATCATCTGTTGATGTGTGGTCTTACTTTAACCTTCTTCATCCTCTTTGATTTGATATTCAGTTCAGCAATACAAAAGTTGTGGTCCCTGCCCATATCGACTCTCCTGTTCACACATACATCTGTCAACAAGATGCCAAATTTTCTGGATATGCAGAAATGATCTATTTGGTTCTTTGTAGTTCCACCTAGGAAGTTCTAAGTCACTTTATGGATTTCTTTCTGAGGGAATCCACATATCACCGGGTTGTTAACTATGTAAATTTCTACTAATTGTTCACATTTTGATTCATGTCCAATCCTTTGTTGCATTTGTCCATAACTTTATCCAACACTTCATTGTTACTTCCATCCTCTGCATTAAAATCACTCATAGTATCATGTATTGGGGCTCTGCTTAACATATTCTGTAACCAATCATTAAAAATATTTTTTTTCTCATCTGACTTTTCATTGGTTGATTCATAGCATTATGTGACTGAAGAATCTAGTCTGAAAGTGAGCCTAATAACTCTTTCACTGACTAATTCTCACTAAGTCACTGACTGTTCAGCTTCATTTGACATTAAATTGCTATTCCAGCTTTATGTCTATCATCCCCATTCTCAGTGTAAATAATGGTCTTATTTTTTTCTTTAAGAGGAGTTTGTTCAAACCTGTCCATCTATATTCACTGATTCCAAGGACATCAAGATGGTATTGGTATATTTCTTTAATTATTTGAGCAGTTTTACTAGTTGTTCTCACATTCCAAAATCTGCTTTTCATTATTGATCTGGCCTTGAAAAGAGGATTTTTCAGGACAAGGGCTTTCTTAAGGGTTCGACCAATGCCTATCATGTTTTTCACATGAAGCTGAGCTGTTGTTTGAACCTGCCACATACCAATATTTCTTCTAGTGTTTGTCTCTGTGGTAGTTTTGCTTTATGTGATGGGATTACCAGTTTTTCACATTCTCCTCCCAGAGATTATGACTCACTGGTTCAGAAATTCTGATCTAGAGGTCAGGACCCTAGTGTAGTAGCTTAATACTTCACCTCTTTTCCTGACTAGCAAATGTAAGTTGGTTTCTTCTCAAGTTGACTGTTTTATTATCTAAGATTGGATGGATGGAACAAAGAAAGAAAGAAAGAAAGAAAGAAAGAAAGAAAGAAAGAAAGAAAGAAAGAACTGTTTATGAAATATTTCTGTTCTGCTCTTTATTTTTCCCAGCCAGTACTGTGATAACTGAAGTCTCTGGATAGCAAATATGATGACACTTATTGATGACACAGCTATAAGATAACCTAATTCCATTATCCAGTCTCAGTGAAAGTCCCTAGCATGCATGCATTGATAATGCAACGCAACATAGAATTTCAGCAGAAACTCCACATGGGACTGCATCTCATGTTGACTACACAACTCATACGGGCTTCCAATGTGCTTGCAAACTAAAAAGATAAAAAAAAACCCAACAGTTTCTGTAAATACAAACAAAAAACAAAATAAACACTGCCCAGCCCTCTCCTTTACTTTAATTAGACGTGGCAACTGCACATAGCTGCTGAAACTAGGAATACTGGGGGATGCTGCTGCATCCCCTGGCTTGAAGTGATAACACCCCAAATACATGATTTCCTCCATCACCCACACTATAACAATTTTTCCAGCACTACTGCATCTGCACTTATGTGTTCGGATTCAGTGATGTTAGAATAGTATGTCATGTGAAGTAAACTATGTTCGAAAGTAAATCTCTTTTTTTGTCTGTCTGGGTCATGGGAATCCCTCTCTCCCACCGACAATATCAAACTCAAACCAATAAATAATTCTGGAAAGTGCTTACTTTTCAAATTTTCATGCAGACATGGCAAAGTTGTGATAGATACATCACAAGAGGTTGCATTGGACAATGGCTTCTTATTCCCTTTAATTTCTGTTTGATTTATATGACATCTGATGTATGCAGTGACTCTAGCTCTTTCACTAGCTATTCAATATTTTGGATTCTATGTGGCTCCTTGCATTTAATAAACATAAAAATGGATGAAATTCTGGCTCCATTGAAGTCAGTGGCTAGACTTCCATTGATTTTAACAAGGCCAGGATTTTACCCATAACTAAGTGAGCATGTGATCCCTTTTTTCTTAATTTATTCAAGAAATCAGACACCAAATTCTCTGCTACAGTACATCTGGATAAATCCACTGACGTCAACAGTGCTACCCAATTTACACTAATAGAGAATTTGGCCCTGAATTTTTCTCTAATCTCTGAGTCAAAGATGGTAGTTTTTAATCATCCCCATAGGTAGACTGACTTCTAATTTAGGAAGGGGACAAATACTGAGTAGGTGTCTAGGGCACTGACAGATATTTTCTGTGTTTTTAATAGGGTGGTTGAAATAAGTTATAGTTCTTGCAGTATGCTGTAATTTTGGGAAGGGCAGTCACAAAAGATCCAGGGATGCTATTGTATTGCTGTAGGATATCATTAGTGCTCACTGCTTTGGTTAGCTCATGCCTAGCAATTATTAGAAATTGCAAAGTATACTAGCTTACGGTGAATGGAAAATAAACAAAATCCAGTCAAATTATTCTGACAGCTTTTCAACTTCATAACTAGAATGTGGCCCCGTTGTCTTCACATTCTATTATAATGAAATTTGGAGCCTAATAGTGCAAACATCTATGAATTCCTACCTACAACATCTGTAGCAAACTGAAACATACATGTGCCTTTGCATAATAAGTGTGTTAAACAGAGTCACAGAGACAAAGTTCTTACCCTCTCACCCAAGACTGCTTAACAACACACTAATTGGTCAAATCTGTTCCTGTTGTAACTCTGTTGACTTCAGCACAGTTACACCAAAGATAAACATGGTCCATTGTCATAGTGATTAATGATTTGGCTAGGTCAGATCAGATTGGGAGTGTAGCCATAGGGTAGTTTTTGATGAATCCTCTTCACTGCCATTGTTTTTGTGCCATCTACTAAAAATATAAATAAATAAAACAGCCTTGTCAGAATCATTTGTTTTGAAGGAGGAGGTAGTCGAGTCAAAATTAAACTCACTTATCTTGCTGCTATCTATGTGGACTGTTCACCCATTCTAACAGTGGGAAATGTTGTTGATTGCAGCATGTAAGTCCCACATTTCTATTAGCATTAATAGAGCTGTATGCAAAACCCCATGTGTATCAATGGAAGGATAGATCATTAGGAGTCTGATAGCTCTATTTGTTACTGCTCATGAACTTCCCCTACCACTTGACTTTAAGCTATAAACTGTTGGAAGTAGCTGCAACATCTTGTGCTGGAAAACAGTTATGATTTGGAGGTTAACATTGTTCATACCACTCTAAGGACTTTTTTCCTGTGGAAACTGTACAGAAAATATTATTCACAGACTTTATATTTGATTAGGATGTTGTGATCACATGAAATAGAGGAGTTACAACTGTGCCCTCTAGAATTCTGCTGTTCTCAAATTAATTGCCAGCTGTAGATATTAAAACTGGCCATAGAAAGTGGCCATCAACACTGGTAGAATACATCCCACAAAAGCTTAAGCTTCAATACTTTTGTTAGTCTTTAAGGTGCACAGGACTCTTTGTTGCTTCTGCAGATCCAGACTAACATGGCTACCTCTCTGATTCTTGACACTGGGAGAAACTTGTAATCTTGTCAATGGATGATATCAGGTTTGCTCAACCTGACCTACTTTCTATGAAACCATGCTGACTGTCATTAATTATATTTCTACCCTTAATTATTTATTGATTTTTTTTCATTATCTTGCCAAACTTCGATTTCAAACTCCCCAGTGTATAATTATCCTTTTCAGCCTGATTACCCTTTTAAAATATTACCACAATGTTGGCTTCCTTTTAGCCTTTTAGAAATCTTCCAGTATTGCAACACTTATTCAAAATTAAAAGCAACAGTCTGGATGTTAGCTCCTTGCTATCCCTTTGTGATCAGGACACATTTAGTACCAAGCTAAAAAAGGACACCTCCATTTATTATTATATTCAATTTTCCCTCCACCCACTCACAGCATCATTCTACTTGACTATTACATGTATCTTCTGATTGACTGCTGCTTTCATTCCAACACTAATAAATGGTAAACCATGTATGTCTATATATACAGGGTATTACACTGAGAAAGCAGATAATTCTGGGGTACAAACTGAAATAATGTTTTTTCATTCTGCTAATATTCTTTGTTCATGCTGGTCCAGATGGAACACTATTTTGCCAGACTACCACCTTTTTCACCACAATACCCAATACACAAAAAATTACACATGTGGACATAATAAATTCTGTGGCCTGAGTTATAAAGGAGGTCAGACTAGATGAGTTGATGGTGCCTTCTGGCCTTAAAATTATATGAATGTCAGATACTGTTAAAAGTTATGATTTCTTTGAAAATTATTACGGTCCCATTTTATTTTGATAGTTGAGGTCCATCCTGTACCTTTCATAAAAAAGAGAACAAAGTTATGATTCCACTGTATGGTGCTACTAACACGTGCTCCAAGTCTGGAGAGTGGCCAAACCAGTTCCTCAGAGAGAAAGGAGAAGCTGACACCTCAGCCAAGTGTAAACAAGACCAATGGGCTCTTCCTTGCTACAAGGCCATTCTTTGGCAGGAAAGAGGATGTGGGTGAAAAATCTACATCTAAGGCCAGCTGTACACTGCAAACTTGCATCAGTATAACATCGCTCAGAGGTGTGAAAAATCCACCCCCCCCCTGAGTGACTCAATTATACCAGCCTAATGTAGACAGTGCTATGTTGACAGGTGATTCACCACGCCAACAAGAAGTTCCTTACTGGTGTAGTAGCATCTTTACTAAAGTGCTATAGCAGTGCAGATTCACCACTGGAGCTTTCTAAGTTTAGACCTACCCTGAGCAAAGAAACACCAAGGAGGTCCTACCCAGACAGAATGTCTGTTGCCATGCTCCCAGCTGGAAGTGCCTCTCAAAGGGTCGGGGGAGGACTATAAAAAGGAAGGGGAGACACCCCAAGACATATCCCTTCCTCCTTTCTTTCTTTCTTTCTCTCTGTCCATCGATTCACTGCACCAGAAAGAGTAAAGGAAGTAGCCATTGAATTGGGGAAGTAGTCCTGGCCTAACAAGTTGGGCCAGTAAGACTGTTGAGAGCACATGGTGAGAAAAACTTTATTTTGAATTTAACAAGTTGTTAAGTTAGGCATTAGTTGCATTTTATATTTTTTTTTTCTAATCATTTCTCGTTTTGTACCTCATTACTTGCACTCACTTAAAATCTATCACTTTGTAGTTGATATGTTTGTTTAATTGTTTTATGTAATCCAGTGTGTTTGAATTGAAGTGTTTGAGAAACTCTGTTTGGGGTAGCAGGACATGTGCATATAATTTCTACTGAATAAACAATGGACTTTAGATAAGCTTGTATTGCCCAGGAGCGGACTGGGCAGCAACAGATGCAGATTTCTGGGGGAAAATCCAAGACTGGTGGAGTCATCCAGCAGTATAAACATGGCTGAGGACAGCCAGAGTGTAACCCAAGTGTGTTTGACAGGCTTCAGTTACATAGAGACATTCAGGGTGTGGCTTGAATGCTGGAAAGCTGTTTATGAGTGGCCCGAGTTGAAGTTACTACAGTAGGGCATTGTAAGGCACCCAAGGTTGCAAAGCAGATGTGACACAAATACCTATCAGTCTGGATCATACCCAGGATATAGTTCACAGGCAGAGTTTTTTATGATGATTTTTTTTTCTTTTCTCTCTAATGTGTTATGTTCTATATTCAAGTCTAGAGAGGGGCCTGGATCCAAGTCTCCTAAAACCAGTCTGGGAAAAAAGAAACTCAGATCGAAACCCACATTTGGATCTAAAAGTTGCATATAGCACTGATCTGTCTAATATTGGGAACCCAAACTCCAAATTTAGTGGTGTTTAGAATTCAAGGGGCTGATTCTGGCTCCTACTCCAGCAGAATATGGGGGGCTGCAAAAGTGCCACAAACAGTCAATGCATTGTATTGTATTATCAATCTTTGGACCCATTCATGAACTATATATTCTGCATTTTGATTTAATTTGTACAACAATCACGTCCATGCACATACAGCAGGAGAGAAGTTGGGTAACATGAACCCTATAAAAGAACATTTGAATGGGGATTTTTGTTTCACATATGCATGTATCATACTTAAAGATCTTAAGGATAGCTCTTAAATCATGAACCCACATAATCACAGGCACAGATACATATACACATTACATATACATATACAGCACTTTTCAGGAAATGAATAACTGAGCTGTCCTTGTATTTTTTTCAGGTGTACTTTACATATTTTTACTGAAGGGGGCATCTCCTACTAAATAGCATTTGTAAAGTAAATACTAATAAATTAGCATTTGACTCATCAGTATTACTGGCTTACAAGCCTCAAGAACTGTAGATTCTAAAATATAATTAACCTGTAAACTTCTTGGTACCATTAAATAAATTGTTTTCCTCCCTGCCTTTGTCCTATGGCAGATTGCTTATGAGATACTAGAAATATTATTTGCATTCAAAGATGAAAACATGAGACTCAACCCAGCAGACACGTCGGTTTTGATGCTAAAATTTTAATAGAATGTCAACATTATTCAAAGATCATTTTATGTCAGTGTCACAAACGTGAAAATTAATTAAAGGAAGCTTCATTCCAACACTAATAAATGGTAAACCATGTATGCCTAAAATGCTTGATTTTGTTTTGCACTCACAAAAGTTGTAGAAAATGCTAAATGTTGCCACATCTTCTATATTGTTTTATCTATAATAAAAGAATGAAACAGTTTACCAAGGAATATGGAAAATCCAACATCACTAGGAGTCATAAAAGCAAAACTGGGAGTCTTTTTATAAAAAGATATGCTCTATTTTTGTAACTGGGCTGTTAGGGCCAAATTGTGATCCATCTTCATGCCTATAAAGGGCTGCTAGGGAATAAGAAGGTGTCTTTCTTATACCCCTTGTGCTAGTTATCCATATTGTGGGTAACTGGACAGTGAGGAGAATGGCCTGTGTGAGGTCACTAAGCCTCCCATTCTCATGCATGTGGCCAAGAAGGGACAAGGAAGGTCTGTCCCCACAATTTTCTGTCCCATGGAGGCGCGCAGTTCTGTTGAGGAGCATGTGCTGTATCAGGAATAGGGCTGGCATAGGGCATGTGCCCCTTAAGGAGAAGAGGAAATCCATGAGGAAGATTTTTTTACTATGTGACCCATTCTCGTCCCTAAGCTACTCCGGCGGAAGTGTAGCAATGTGGTGACCCTGGCTTAGGGCTTGTGGCAAAGTCACAACAGAGCCCTTGCCTTCTAGGGAAAAATAATATCTGCTTTACAGGAGCTTTACTTCTTTCTTCTTTTCATCCCAGAGCATCTTTGCAGACACGGGGAGCAGTACGGCATTGTCATTCATTCATCCATGGCTTGATCCACGATTAAGCCTGACCTGATCATGTTCCTGTGCACAATATCCTACCTTCCAATCAGGGGTTGGTCTTTATGTTGAACTGACCTTGCTTGTGTTTTCTTTATTTTCTTTGGCATCCTACAATCTGTTTGTCTTTTTGCAGTATTATAATCTTTTTGAGTGTAGCTAATCCCATATCCTGATGTCACATTCTACTTTCCTTTTAATTTCTTCATCTGTCTTAACATCATTCTACTTTACACCTGCCACCTTTCAAAGAACCCTCATCACTACTGCCTCCAACCTTATGATGTCTTTTTCATTTAATGCAATTGCTTCCAGTCCATGCCATAATACTATTGGTATGAGGGTCAACATAATATTTTATCATTCCCTATTTTTGTCAGTCTGCCACAGGAATTAATTCTATAGCCTGTGTTATGCAGGCTATTGAATCTATAGCCTAGATCATCTATAGGCTAGATGTTCACAGTGGTTCCCTCTGGCCTCATAATCTATGATCCTATTAAACCTAGAGTTCTCTCCCAGAACTGCAGGGCAGTGATGAAATGACTCTATGCAGTTCCTGAGCAACCCCTCCCTGAGAGAAAGGCTGGTGGATCAGCCTAACTGTAGCATTACCATCACTTCCTGTCCGTCAAACTCATCCTCCATACATGAGTGAAGAAGCTGTGTATCCCAGGATATGTCACAAAAAAGAAGATGCAGTAAAAATGGAAAGCTGTGCATAAGATGCTTATCTTTGTATTTTTAATTAATATGGTATTTTTGGGTGCCTTCCACTCTGTGTCCATGATTCCTTCAGCCAGTAGATTTGTTGCCAATCTGTGAATGGAAGTCAACTATCATCAACTTGACATCATCGTTAGGGATATCATACAATACTTATTTTCAGACCTATTTTTTGTATAGTTTGTCTTCCTAACTGGCTACACACTAGTTTGTTACAATTAAAGGGCAACTTCTGCATTATTTGTCTTATTATTGTTACATGAATTCAGACTTTGCTTTGGGAAAAGGGGTAAATAGTGATGTGGCAAAATTTGCAGATGATAGAAAATTATTAAAGACGGTTAAGACCCAGGCAGACTGTGAAGAGCTGCAAAAGGATCTCTCAAAACTGGGTGACTGGGCAACAAAATGGCAGATGAAATTTAATGTTGATAAATGCAAAGTAATGCACACTGAAAAGCATAATCCCAACCATACATATAAAATGATGGGGTCTAAATTAGCTGTTAACATTCAAGAAAGAGATCTTGGAGTCACTGTGGATAGTTTTCTGAAAACATCCACTCAATGTGCAGTGGCAGTCAAAAAAAGCAAACAGAATGTTGGGAATCATTAAGAAAGGGATAGATAATAAGACAGAAAATATCAAGTTGCCTCCATATAAATCCATGCTATACCCACATCTTGCATACTGTGTGCAGATGTGGTCGCCCCATCTCAAAAAAGATATTTTGGAATTGCAAAAGGTTCAGAAAAGGGCAACAAAAATGATTAAGGGTATGGAATGGCTTCCATATGAGGAGAGATTAATAGGCTTGGGACTTCTCAGCTTGGAAAAGAGACAGCTAAGGGGAGATACAATTAAGATCTATAAAATCATGACTTCTGTTGAGAAAGTAAATAAGGAAGTGTTATTTATTCCATCTCATAACACAAGAGCTAGCGGTCACCAAATGAAATGAATAGGCAGCAGGTTTAAAGCAAACAAAAGGAAGTATTTATTCACACAACACACAGTCAGCCTGAGGAACTCCTTATCAGGGTGTTGTGAAGGCCAAGACATAAAAGGATTAAAAATAGCACTAGATGAGCTCATGGAGGATAGATCCATCAATGGCTATTAGCCAGGATGGGCAAGGATAGTGTCCCTAGCCTCTATTTGCCAGAAGCTGGAAATGGGCAACTGGGAATGGATCACTTGATAACTGCTTGTTCAGTTCATTCCCTCTGGGGCACCTGGCACTGGCCACTGTCGGAACATAGGGTACTGGGCTAGATGGACCTTTTATCTGACTCTTTAGGGCCATTCTTATGTTCTTGTGGCTTTGCCTGTTCACAATGAAAGCATTAAGGCTTTCAGCTCTGAAGGGAAGTTACTATATGATTTTAGTAAGTCCAAGTGACTCGTGAATCACAAAACCTTTTTGCCAGCTGTTCATCTGGAGCCTCCTTTTGCACTGTATTCCCATCACATTCCCTATCTTCACAGCAGTTGTAATCTCCATACCTACTATACTAGAGGGTAAACAGATAAGAATGGAATCTATCATGTCATTCCCATTCCATCCACTAAGAGAGTTAGGGTACAGTGCTTGTAGTTCTTTAATTCTTTCTTACTCTGAACTCAACATCCATTGAAGTCCACAAAAAGTCTTTTCAGGAAGTGGAAAGTATTGTTCAGGATGCACCAGCCCTTTAGCCAGCTTGCTGCCTGAAACCTAAACATATTGCACAGCAGTGAGCGGCATTCATTAAGTCCATATTGTCAGCCTCACCTCTTCTCTCCCATTATCTTTTCAGAGTCAGTGTAGAAGACAAAATATATTTAAAAGGTTACATTTCAAATTGATACAGTATGGTACAAAAGATTATCATTGTTTGTGCCACTGAAGTGGAAGCTGTGCAGAAGCACCTACACAATAAGGTCATAATTTTAATGACAAAGCTGACATCCTCTGTGTTTGCAAGGCAGTATGCCCTCCCTCCCACCATCTAATCTCCTTCATCTGAAAGAGAAATGTATTTTTAGAAGCCTCTGTGGGGCCTAAGGCAAGGATTTATGAAAATAAGCCAGAAGAATTCATGATTTTTTTCTGACCTCTATCTCCCATTCCTTAGACATTTCTATTTTAAGGTATATAAAATGAATTGTCCTAATGTGGCATATTATTACCTTAGTACTGTGCATTTTGCACTGCTAATACACATAGAAAAATCATACGAACTTTACTTTGTATTGAATGGAAAACCTCTCTCAGATATATATTATTTTACCCTGATCGTGATATATGAGTCTTGATTCACTCCACAAATTCTCTTGAGGGATTGGAATAACTACCTACTGGTACTCCATAAATAAGAGTAGATGACCAGATGAAATTGTAGCAGTGTATTACAAAGTTCTTTGTAACATAATCTACTGAAGCTATACACCAGTAGCTCATTTCGGCTCTTGTTTCTGAAGCTAATGCACTGTACTTCTTCACATTCCACTGACCTACAGAGCAGGCGCTAATTAATTCTTTTGCAGTATCATTTGTGCTTTATAAAAACTGTTGGTGTCTGCAGTTTTTCATCATCATTATTTTCAAAGATTTTTAGATTTCTAAGGAAAATAAAATACAAATCCCAGATTTGTAGAGATTTTTAAAGTCTTAAAGGAAGTCCAGAAAACCAAGTGTTGCAAATGGACCCTTCTATTAACCAAAACCAAACCTCCCTAAATCTGGAGTGATGAGGATGTTTTAAATCCAGATAAAAAATGTATGGCTTGGCTTATATCTAAATAAGATGGGATCCTGTTCATAGATATCTTTTTTTAAGATGGAAGTCAATAATTCCTGTTTAACCTGGCTCCTGGTTTTTTTTACCCTTTTTAATCCATTGATCCAATTTACTCTTATTCTCCACGGGTGAAATGCACCACTTTGCAAAGGATCATTAAAACCAGCATCTGTCTTCTGCTTAAGTCAGATACGGCATTGAGGCCACCTTGTCTGAATATTGCCCCAAAAAGGTTTTTGCTTGATCATTCTTAAGCAGCAGGAGCATCTGAATGAAGGCAAGACCATATATCCTTTAAAAAAAATCAAGCAAACTTTAATGTATCCAGAGGCCTAGATACAGAAGTTCCTTTCAGTCTTGCTAAGCTTACTTTCAATTTACAGTCCTTTATATCCTCTCTCTAGCTAACTCTCCATGTCAGCCAAATAGTTAGGGAATAGAAAACATTGTATACAAATATTGTGAGTTTAATGGAAATGATTATTTTAAGCAGCAAAAATTATCTATGACATGTAAAATTCATTGACTAAAAAGAAAAACCAGCAAGTGAGTAGAATATCCAGTGTACTGGAAATTATCTAAAAAAATCATCAGTTTCAAAAGAGAGACATGTTCAAGAAACACAAAAAGCCTCCTCAAGAAAGTTTCTTTTTCTGGGTGGTTTCTGCTGTACAACTCACCTTTAAATCGGAGGCACAGTTGTTTGAAATATTAAAACTGTAGGTCCCACACAGCTGATTCATTTCTTATCAGCTTCGGGAATGGTAGGTTCCATTATTACAGTAATAGCAGAAAGAGCAAATGAGTCATTCATAGGCAGATCAGAGCAATCAGTGCTAAAAGGAAACTGGTAAATAAACTATTGCAATTGGCCTAGAGCAAGTGTTCACTACGCTCAAAAAGGGAATGCCAAATATTACAAGATATTGAACCACTGTAAGCCACTGAAGTAAGCTATTAACTTCACAGTGATGAATCTGTCTTGAAGGGATGGCTTAATAAATACTTTCTAAAATCTGGGAGAAAGAGGTCCTTAGCTTTCTAGGCATGTGAAATATCACTTGAATTTCGTAATATTAATACTTTCAATGTATGGGAGCTGATTCTGTGATGGTGCTGAACCACCTCAAATCCCATTGACCCTCATAGTGTGTTGTTCTTACTGAGGCATGGCAAGCTTGTGTTTAAGACTTACATCATTTTAATGTAAGTATGACAGAGGTTTGACATAACAGTAACCAGAGCCTGGTGTCGGCTGTAGCCTTGAGCTCTGCCTTTTAAAAAGGAGAATGCCTTTAATGCCTACAGCCATTCCCCACATTCTTACTTCTGATAGCCTGCTCCAAAAATATAGAGCCTTCCACACAAGAGAAAAAATCATGAGGCCTCACAGCACCCCTTCCTTCAAGTAACATTGTTATGCTCAGTTTACAAAAGGGGAAACAGATACAGATGTGGTCAGAGATTTGCCTACTGTGATGCAGGAAATCCATAGCATAGCCCTCAAAGGATCTTAGGTCTCTTGATACCAGATCCTAAAAAACCAGCTTCATTAGCTTTTAGTAACACAATGCACTCATTCCACCTTAGCAATAAACAGTACCAATGAAAAGGATAGGTAAAATTGTAACTATTTTTGATTCTGTAATCAAAGCATATACACTGAGAAATTCACAAAGTCATCAATAGATATAAATGTACTCTCCTCAATAAACATGGTAAGAATATTTTAAGAGAATACTGACACTTGCAAATAATAGAGCAATTTATACTTAATTTAGTGCATAAAATTACATATACAGCACCGACCATATTAGTTTTCTATTTGTACTTTTCATCGCTTTTGTAAATTATGCACACCTAGATTACTTTGAAGTAAAAAAAGAGATGTCAGAGTCACCCACCTGCATTAAGACTGTATCCACAACTGATTAGATAACTTGCAACAATATTCATACATTAGAACATAAGAAAAGCCATACTAGGTCCGATCAAAGGTCTCTCTAAGCCCTTTTTTCTGTCTTCCAACAGTGGCCAATGCCAGGTGATTCAGAGGGAATGAAAATAACAGGTAATCATCAAGTGATCCATCCCCTGTCGTCTATTCCCAGCTTCTGGCAAACACAAGCTAGGGACATTATCCCTGCACATTCTGTCTAGTACCATTGATAGACCTATCCTCCATGAACTTATATAGCTCTTTTTTGAATCTTGTTATAGTCTTGGCCTTCATAACATCCTCTGGAAAAGAGTTCCATAGGTTGACCATGTGCTCATTCAAGATGTGGGCATACCATTGGTTTATACAGACCATTTTTTATATATAGTTGGGATTATGTTTCCCAACATGCATTACTTTGTATTTATCAACACTCAATTTCATCTACCATTTTGTTGCCTAGTCATTCAGGTTTGTGAGATCCCTTTGTAACTCTTTGCAGCCTGCTCTGGACTTATCTTGGGAAGCTTTCTATCATCTGCAGATTTTGCCACATCACTGTTTACCCCTTTTTTCTAGATAATTTATGATTATGTTGAATAATGCTGGTCCCAGTACAGACCTCTGGGGGACACCACTATTTACCTCTCTCCATTCTGAAAACTGACCATTTATTCCTCTTCTGTTTCCTATCTTTTAACCAGTTACTGATCCATGAGATGACTTTCCCTCCTATCCCATGAGAGTTTATCTTCCCTCCTATCCCATGAGCCTTTGGTGAGGGACCTTGAGGAAAAATCTAAGAATATATCCACTGGATCCCCTTTTTCCACATGCTTGTTGACCTCATCAAAGAATTCTTCCCCAACAAATCATGTTAATTTATGTGTCTGATAATTCTGGTTTTTTTACCATAGTTTAAATCAATTTGCCTGGTACTGAAGTTAGGTTTATCAGCCTGCAATTGCCAGGATTGCCTCTGGATCCTTTTTTTAAAAAATGGTGTCACATTAGTTATCCTCTAGTCCTCTGGTGCAAAAGCTGATTTAAACGACAGGTTAGTAGTTCTGCAGTTTCACATGTGAGTTCCTTCAAAAGTCTTGAGTGAATATCATCTGGTCCTGGTGACTTATTGCTGTTTAATTTATCAGTATGTTCTAAAATCTCCTCTCTAATCTTCCTGCTTGTCAGTTTGCTTATGATGACCCATACATCTTTCTGCCTGGGACTCTCCATCTAGTTTATATCAACTGCTATCATGCCCTTTTTAGAGTGGTTTGAAAAATTCACAAGCATTCCTAATCAACAGACTTGAAGAATAATTTATGATTTTTCATTAAACAGTAGGCCCCAAATATGCTTAAACAAATTTGTTAGTCTCTAAGGTGCCACAAGCACTCCTGTTCTTTTTGCGGATACAGACTAACATGGCTGCTACTCTGAAATATGCCAATGTTTGTCAGAGATATTTGTGAAATTAGATGAAATTTCTGAAGAACTCAAATGTTATTAAATATACCAGGACATTCATTATGATTCAAGAAATCAAGAATGTCTTTTGTTTGATGCACATTTGAGTACATACGGTTCAATAATGAAGAATTTATTCCAGCATTAATAAATGGAGAAGTTATACATGAAATTTCTAGTAGCATAAGTGAGAGATTGCCTTGTATTGATTAGAAATTAGACCCAAGACTGCAGACAGCAGCATATGAGCATGATATCTGATCTATAGAAACTATGTGATAAAATGGATCCCTGTAAGGAACTATGAGATAGAATAATGATAAGAACTAATAGCTGATAAGAACTAATAGCTAATTTGATGTGCTCCTTGCATGGGATGTGAGTTAAAGAAAAGAGAGAAGGACAAGAGAATACATTTAATTAGAGCACGACAAATTTTAGTTAGTGCTGTTGGTTTTATTAGTTTTACTTATATGCTAGAAGACACCTGCAGCCTATAAAAGCCTGTATACATGATAGCATTAAACCAGAGTAGACACAAATCAGGAAACTGATTGGGAAATGGTAAAATCTATTTTACCTGCAAGAAGTCAAGAAATGCTAATGTCTTCATGGAACCATGCCCGTCATTCATTTTGATTATATCCCTTCCATTTAGATTAGTCTGTATTATTTCACCATATGATAGCCTGCTAGGATTATAATTTACATTTGTTCACTAATATGCCTTATGTGTGAAATCAAACAGAAGTGAAGAAATAGAAGAGGATAAGCGTCACTTTATCTAATTCTGGGTTTTTAATTATTTCAGACTATTTTTACTGCATGCCAACAGCCAAAAGTACTTAAAAACAAAGCAGATTGGAAAATGGTGAAGATTTTTCCCTTAAAATTTTGAATTTTCAAAAAATTTCAATTAGCTGTATGGAAAACTTACAGTTTCTAGAATTATATGCATCATTAAATGGTTCTGTTCTAAAACTAGCTTCTCCTACTCTCTCCCCCACTATACCACTCCTTTCCCACCCCAAACAAGATTATAGCTGTTTCAAGTACAGTGTGTTAGATCCTGGCCCCTTTTCATTGTTTCACTTTGGTCACAGCTCAGGCTTTGGAGGGTAAATATCCCCAGGTAGCATAAATTGTCATGGCTTCATTAACATTAGTGGAAGGTAGGTGAGACTTTGCCCTACGGCCTTTACATGCAAAGAGCTTGAGAATATTATGTTACTGTGTATAAATGTCAGGTATTATTCATTTCTCATTAGTTCAAAGATAGGTATATGAGCGTTTGGCTGCGCTTATTGAATATGCAAATCATAAAGCTCAAGGCCTTCCAAAAGCAGAACTATTATTGAAGTCACTGGGAAGACAGTGCCCCCAGAGCTATTCTGGCTATGAGAAGCAGGAGTTTGGATTCAAGATCAATCTACGTAGATTACTTTTTGTCACTATATCTTAAGAATACCTAGTTTGTATGATTTATTCTAATAAGACAAATGATATTTCCTCTATGCTGGACATGACAGATGCTTCATGTGTGCTTTAAAGTTTTAAATGTTTTTAATGTTTTAAAATTGTCTGGTAGTTCTTTAAAAAAGTATATCCTTCAAGAAATATATATTTTAAAATATTATTTTATTAATTTTTATGAAAAGCTGTTGTGGAATCATCTACCTCATAAAATTGAATCCTAGTCACAAAAGGCTCCTTTAGCTTTTCTGAAATAAATAACAGGAAAAAAATTCTCCTTATTAAGCATACTGTACATTTGGCAGAACATCTAGCACTAATAACAGTAACATGTTAACCAGCTGACTATTAAATCAGCATTTTTTGCCCCAATTTTTGGATTTCTGTGAGTCTTCTTATTTAATGTGTTGATAGACTGCAGACAGGCTTGCCAATGTTGTCATTCAAAAATACTGGACAGATCTCAAATGTACCCAGTCTTGATTTGAGTCTCGAAGGTCAAGTCCCTTCTCCATCCTTCCTAGGGATCCTCTCTCTCCAGGTCAAGGTGCTACAGAGAACCCAGGGCATCGGACACTGGTCAGACAGCTTCCGTTCAGGTCACTGCCATTTGGGGTGGCTCAACTATACACAAAACCAGCACACCCCTCCTTTCCTCTACCCCTCTGTGACCCACACTGAGCCCCCTGAACCACCTGCCTGGACCCTGAACTCCCCCACTGAGACCCCCTTCTGGCCTGACCCTCCACTTCGGTGACCAGACAACAAGTCTCCAAAACAAATGACTCCTGCCCAGACAGTCTCTAGAGTCTCCAGGAAGAAAGCTCTGGGATTTGCTCTGTATCTGGCTTCCAGCTGAACAAAGGGGCCCAAAACTTCCTCCCATCCCAATGCCCCATCTGGCTTCTGCCTCCAGCCCTCTTCCCCTTGTCCCCTTCCCCACCTGCCTTCTTCCTCCCAACCATGCTTCCCCAGGCCCCTCTCCTGACTCCTCCCTCGGATGGAATTTGAGAAACAGACTTTTCCCCAAACGTTGCAACTTTTTTCCAGGGGTTGAAGAAAGGTTGAAATATGAGATAAAAGGCACGCCTTACTGATTTAGTATGGGAGTAACAATATTTTATTTAAATAAGGAATGTGCCTTATAATATGGGACTGTTGGCAAACTGCAGATGAAAGAAAACAGATTAATGAGATACTATTTCAAAATCTCATTAAGATCCTGATTCAGCAAGGTACTTAACCACATGCCCTTGGAGTCAACAGGACTAATCACATACTTACAGTTAGCCCTACTTAAATTGAGGCCTAACCATGTAACAATTATATGCAAATATCTATTAGTTGTTCAAACATCACCTTGATTAGAACTCAGCAATTCCTAGCTTCCAGTTCTAATCAAGGTGATGTTTGAACAACTAACCACACTGCATTTCGCATAGCCTGTTACAGAGAAATTGGGAGAAGACAGGAAAGAAAACTCAAAAGCCAGGAATAAGACACAGAGGGCCAGGTCCTCAACTGGTGTAAATCCTTTTAAGTCAGTAAAGTTACCCCAAGTTACACCAGCTGAACATTTGAATCATCATTGCTTCCATGTGTCTGATTCTTCATCTCCAGTGCCAGCCTGTTTTCTTTTTACTCATTGTTAAATGAATTATGAATTTATTAATTATTATTATTGTGATAGCTTCTAGGAGCCTCAGTCATGGCCAAGAATCCCATTGTGCTAGACACTGTGCAAATACAGAACAAAAAGAGGCCTTCTCCTCCTCTTCCAAAGCCAAAGATTTAGCTCTCTGACAACCTTTAGTGCATCCTTCCATCAGTTTCAATAGTCTATGATACTAGACTTTCCCTTGCACACTACAATTGGTATGCAATTGAGCAATATTTACTGTCCTATACCTTGTGTGATCATTTCCACAAAGGCAATATGTGTGGAAAACCATTGTGGTCTGTTGCCATTGCTCACCCTCTTTGGACGGGTAGAAATGACTACACAAAATACAGGCCAGTGGTAAGCAGAGTTGTGAGCCATACAGCACTGGGTTTGTAAGACTTGATGCCTATCACACTGATGGAGGGTGATCATTTCAGGAGAGAAATCGGGACACTTCTCCCACAGGGGTTAGGCTTCCATAACCTGAGCTATAGAAATGATTGATTCTTCCAGCAATGTGCTCACTTCTGATGTATTCATCAGATCTGAGAGCCAGTCCCAGAAGAGTTTCCAAATAGATGAACATAAGAACATAAGAATGGCCGTACTGGGTCAGACCAAAGGTCCATCTAGCCCAGTATCCTGTCTACCGACAATGGCTAATGCCAGATGCTCTTGTTGGACCTCAACTTACTAGGTTTGATGCATAAATTACTGGGTGAAATTCTATGGCTTCTATTATGCAGATCAGTCTGTATGGTCACAACAGTGTCTTCTAGCCATATGAATCATTGAAGTATTTTTCTGAGGACCCAAAAAAGTAAAATAAATGTGAAAAATTATGAAAAAAAAACAGAAAGAAAAGAGAGAGACTATTCAAGGAAGAGAGATTTGCTTTTCCTAAGCAAAGGGAAGAAGTTTGACAATGTTTGTTATCATTTTCTGGTCCTTATGAAAGCCTTTAATGCCAATAAAAGAGTATACAGTACCTAATCATCTTGGACGTGATATTTGTATTCATATCCATGAGAGTCCTTCTGTCGTGTTCTAGGTCAGCCTAGCCTCATGAGAGAAAAATCAAACAGCGGCTTTGAAACAAGGGAATAACACTGTGAATGAAGATCTGATATGCTATTTCCTTAAGCTATTGTGCATGATTGTTTCCTCTCATCTCAGCTAAAATACTGTCCACCAAAATAAGTGCAACAAAATCATCAGTCACTTTAAAACGTTCTTACATGAAACATCTTTCTCTGGCAGAAAGAGGTGAAGGAAGATCTGAGACAAGTATTGTAATGGATAAAACTGTTCCTGTACTTTACAAACAAACAAACAAACAAACAAACAAACAAACAAACAGGATGTTGTTTAGATGTTGACCCTACTCTATGATCTAAAATGATCTCACAAGCTAAGTGTGGTCAGGCCCGGTCACTCCTGAGAAGATATAATCCTTTCTCCCCCTTCTTGCTGTGCAGATGCAACTTTGGTTTTCTTCTCTGAGGAATTGTGCAGGCTACTGATCTACCTTGAAGCAATAGTTCATGAGGACATTTATTTCAAAGAAAAATCCTTCCTTACACCATAATCACTTTGGACTAGGTGGTGCCAATTTCGCACAGACCATGTGGGGAAGAGGAGAAACAAAGGGGCGCCTCCCACAGCATATCTACACTTGATTTAAAGGAGTTCAGCATACACCCTCAGCACCATCCACTCCTCATTCCTTCCTATCTTCTTTGAGAATTTCTGCACCACCAAGGGAGCATCACAGCAACTGTTCAAAGTACATGGGCTGCAGTTCTGAGAGGCATTTACCTGTTATTCCTGGTGTTGGTCGGCTCTATAAGGATTGACTGGAATCTATCCCTGTACATAAAAGGTTTCCTGATTAATTTTTATTTGCTGTCAGTGATGTGATGTCCCCCTATTTAGAACATGAGTGCAAATTACACTCTTTGACAGTACAGTATGTTGAAGCATTGCAAAAATGTTATTGATAGAATATCCATTAAAATTAGAATGATCATTTATGTATAAATAACTGTAAATCTAATAACTGGAAATTGAAGCTAGACAAATTCCAACTGGAAATTATTTTTAATAGTGAGGGTAAGTAAGAATTCAAACAATTTATTAAGGATTGTGGTGGATCAGAAATCACCAGCAGTGTTTAAATCAGGATTGGATATTGTTCTAAAAAGTATGCTTGGGTTCAAACAGGAATTATTTGGGGGAAGTTCTCTACCCTGTGTTATGAAGATGATCAGATTAGGTTATCTGCAGTGGTCTCTTCTGCTCTTAAAATTCATGAATCTAAGGCCTTGTCTACACTACAAAACAGGGCAGGTGTACACACTACAAAGCTACTTTAGGCAGCAAAACTCTGCTGTTTTGCTGACAAAATAAAACCACCTCAGTGAGAGGAATAAAGCTTTTTGAGACAAAGCTAAAGCGACAAAGCGTCAGTGTAGACACTGCTGTTTGTTTTGTCAACATAACTGGTTTCCACCAGTATCCCACAATGCTTGTTTTGACCGCTCTGCGCACTGTTTTGATCTCCACTGCCCTGCAGACCTGTGCCCGTCCCCTTTCAAAGCTCTAGGAAGCTGAGTGTGCTGCTCCCTTTGGGGAACAAAGAACAAATCATTAACATGGAATGCTCCTGTACTGCCCTGCACTAAGAACACAGCGGACAGCAGACAGCTGCAGGGACCAGAGGGGAGACAGCTGTGCTGCTTTGACATTCCTCAGTACAGAGAGCTCACAGGGCTGCTCAGGATGCTGCTCCCGGCAGCTGAGATGACTATGGGAGAACTCCGAGAGAATCACAGAACCATAGGCGGGCAGGCAGAGCAGGCAGCTTCCGGAGAGACTGCTGTGCTGAGGAGAGCTGGGGTCTGATGTGGGTAGGTGTCCCCCTCCCCCTGCCTCAGGGTAGGTCAGTCGGCCTGATGTCTCGCTTGCACCAGACATATCACTCTTCTCTCCCTTCCCGCACACTTCAGTTGAAAAGCAGCTGACAATCTACTAGGATGCCTCTGGAAGGATGGAACTGAGAAAACCGCATCATGTGACATTGTATCTGCCCCATGAGGCATTGCAAACCCTTCCCATAGCACCCTGCAGCCATTAACACAGTGGAATAGTTACCCACAGTGCAATTCTCTCTGTGTCAAGGCAAGAACTGTTAGTGTGGATGCGCTCTGCCAACACAAGGAGCTAGTGTGGACATGCAACAGGGGTGCATTAAAGCAGCATAACTTTTGCTGACAAAACTTTGTAGTGTACATAGCTCTCTATTATATGTGAATTGTAGCAAATAAAAGACTAATTCTATTCCCTCACTTTCTGAGTGTGCAAGCAAATGTTCAGTCTTAGGAAGACGTCCTGTGTTGTTTGATAAAGTTGTTCAAGGTTCATGTAAAGGGAAGAGCTGAGTAAAGGAACCTCTGCAATAGGAGAGTTCGCTTTCTGCCTTGTTTTCTGATTAGTCTATTCTTGGGTCAGTGTCATGCCCCAAGAACCAAGCATTGGTGCTATGGTCAGATTCCTGATATAAGAGATTGCCAAACATGTTGTGTGGTCACATCTGTTCCAGGATATGTATTTGTGTGTAAAGAATACAAAGTAGGCTTGGAATATACCCAAACTCCATGTCACTGAATTCTACACTGGGAAGCTGACTTGCCAGGCCCCAGACATGTGTTACCACTTTGCAGAAGGGTGATGGTTGGTCAGGAAAAAAAAAAAAAAGGATAACAATATTGTAAAATTTCCAAAAGTCCTAGATATTTAAATTTATACAGGAGCAGGCCCTTTTAATACATAACCGATACATTTAACTTTAAGGATATCACTATAAAGTTTAATCAGATATTTACAGATGTGAAACATATATTTAAAAACTTGAGATGTTTCAATGTATTTTAGATAATCTGTTCTTCTGAAATTCATTTAAATATGCTATTTCTTTTAAAAGCTGCTCTCATACTTGGCTCATTGTTGTGAGAAAGTCTCGTTAGCAATTCATATAAATTAATAAATACATTGTGTTAGGAACTTACATGGTCCCATTACAGTAGTAACTAAGCACCTCACAGTCTTTAATGTACTTGTCCTAAGAATAGCCATGTGAGGTAAAGATGTGTTATTAGCCCCCATTTTATAAATGGGAACTGAGTCATAGAAAGAGTAAATGAATTGTCCAATCTCACACAGAAAGTCTGTGGCAGAACAAGGCATTAAACCCAGCCTCCAAAGTCCCAGGTTAGCATGCTAACCACTAGGCCATCCTTCCTCTCCATTCTTCATTCCATTAAATTGTACAGAAGTCCTAGTCCTTAGTTTCACACATTCAGAATTCTCATAAAACTTGTTGAAAGGTTTTCTAATGTTTTTCTATGGTGTCTATAAATCGAGGTGTCATCTAGACAAATGATGACACACGCACCCTCCAAATGGTGAAAAATTGTCGTTCATTAATGCCAAATAGACAGCCAGTACATTTGTCAAGCTAGAAGAGTAAGACTAAGAAGTAATCTATTCTCACAGCTCATTTTAGTGCAGTCTGTCCTAATGCTGCTTTATTCCATTTGGTTTTTGATTCTTAACCCTCTCTAATAATACTAACTGACAAAGTAGCTTTAACTTTGGGAACATAAAAAAATGAAACAATGTTAGAAAAAGGTTAAAACATTTCAATAAACTTAAATAGAAAAAGCTGTGTGATATTGTGTGAAAAACTTTATCGCTAGCAGCGTGGTGAAGCACTGGAATAGGTTACCTAGAGAGGTGGTGGAATCTCCTTCCTTAGAGGTTTTTAAGGTCAGACTTGACAAAGCCCTGGCTGGGATGATTTAATTGGGGATTGGGCCTGCTTTGAGTAGGGGGTTGGACTAGATGACCTCCTGAGGTCCCTTCCAACAGTAATACTCTAAGATTCTATGATATGGTACAAAGCAGTGAATATATCTTGAGTAGTGAAAAGTGGTGACGATTCCATAATAAGTATAGTTGTCTAAGTCAGTGGTCTTCAAACTGGGGTGTGTGCACCCTGCGCGAGACCCCAGAGCTGCCACTGAGCCCACCCACGAGACCGCTGAACTCCCAGGCGGGCTATTTTGGTCCCGCCAAAACGCCACCACGGAAAGCGGAAGCTTGCGCTTTCTGCAGTGGCATTTTGATGGACATACCCCTCGGGGGCCGCCAGACTTTTCCCTCCACAGAAAGGGGCTGCAGGGGGAAAAGTTTGAAGACCCCTGATCTAAGTAATATGTTTGCTGTTCTATTTACGTTACTTGGAATCACAGCCTGAAATCCTAGAAGGGTCAATTCAGTTTTTTATTATTTAAGGTAGATAAAAGTTCTGTGTACACTTTACTCTCAGGAAGCCTTTTAGGTGGCACCTTACAAACTGAAGTCCTGTCTGCTCTGCATAGACATTGAAGATCCAGCAGCACTTTTCACAAGAGTAAGGTCCTGACTCTTCCTTCACACATGTTTTATACTAATGTAGTTTCACTGATTGCAATGGCGAGAAAGGATGGTTAAGCTAGGTACTACTCTGGCACTTTCAGAGCTGGGTTCAATTTCCTGCTGGCCACAGACTTCTTATGTGACCGTGGGCAAGTCACTTAGTCTCGTTGTGCCTCAGTTCCCCCCTCTCTAAAATGGTACTAATAGCATTGGCCTCCCTCACGAGACTGTTGTGAGAATAAATATGTTAAAGATTGTGAGGTGCTCAGATGCTATGTTAATAGGAATCTTATAAGTACCAAAGATAATTACTCCTGATTAATACTCATGTGAGAAGAGAATTGACTCTCCTCTGCAGTTTGGGTGCAGGTTGTTTGCCAGGACTATTTGGGTCTCTCTCACTTAGTCAGTACCCAAGGACATTAGGCATTGGTCTGCTCTCTCCTACACTCGGCCTGTGGCATATAATAGTTTAGTCTCCTGAGGTCTGTAATGCTTTGGTATATTTTCAGTTGTTGGGTTTAATGTGTGGATGCTGTGGAGTGTTCGTGGCCTGTGATAGACAGGAGTTCATAAATATCTGGTAGTCCCATCTGGCCTTAAACTCTGTGGGTTTACCCAAAATTTTTCTTCCACTCACTGTTGTGCTATATGCTGGTTGCCATTTTCCACCAGTGAGGTGGCAGCATTTCTGTGATGCTAAAGGATTGCTTGCCACAGGGCAAACTATACAGGAAAGGAAAATGTCTGTGTAGATACCCATCTACACCACATCCCTGTTGCATGACCAGTGGCAGTGGTGTGTAGGGTATGGGTAGCTACATGCTTCAGTGAAAAGCTTGCTGCATCCAGACTGCAGCATGTAGCTATATGCATCAGTGAAAGGCTCCAACAAAGGGAAAGACAAAAGTTGGGGGCTGCTGAGAGACACAATGCTGCTAAATCCAGCAGTCTAGATATGGGAAGCATTGCTTGGGCATGCAGGGAGCTGTGTAGGGTACATACCCACCGAGTTCAAGCATGTCTTTATAGTAGTCACCTAAGCAGTGCCTCATTGTCTACACTTTTATTTATACCTGTGCTAAGGGAGTGTGCAAGTGCATGTACTGCACATGCTGCTGTAAGACTTCTGCAGTGTAGACATACATCTAAACACCAACTTCTTCCAGGGCCACTTGCAGCCCACTGAATTCAATGCAGACACTCCTTCTGGTTCCAATGGGCTATGGACCTGGCCCTGTGTATGATTATGCCATTGGCAAACCCCTAACTCCTCCCTGGGGCAATAAAGCTGTTCGGGGGGAATTAATGCTTATCTGAACTCCCCTATAAATTGCCACATCCTTTGAAGGGGTGCAGCATGAATGAAGAGCATTTTGCTGCAGAAATCAAGCAGCAGCTCCACTTCTCCGCTCCAACTTACCGTAACCCTCATTTCTTGAAGCTCTTAAAACACATTTTTTGTAATAAATTTGGTGTTGAGAGGGAAGCTGCTGATCTCCTCAGTGTAGCCTGACCACTCCACTTCAGTGCATATATGTTCTCTTCTTCTGTGTGGTAAATCTAGACCAGAGGAAAGTTAGATAGAAATATAAGAACTTTTGCTGGAAGATTGCAATATAACATTACTGATTTAGAATTCAGAAAGATAACACACAAGAACCCAAGGAAAAATAAAACAGGCTGTTCCTTAAGGTAGAGAATCACAATGCACCTCATCTTGTTTTAAGCTAGCTCTTGCCAGAACAACTCTGGTTGACTCATTTCCCCACAGAGCCCTATAGCCTGCAAGCAGGACAAGAAAACTTGCCTTTTCTTAAAGTGATAGCTTTCAGTTCCAAAACAGTTCTCAGTGCACCACAGGGACTTTTCAAGATAAAAGGAACAAGAAAAATATTGACAAGATAAATCTTCAAGGACATAAGTATATGGATTTCCCAACTTCTTCACTACAGAAACATTATCATACTTTGAGATGGATAACTGATTTTCCTCTCTGTTACACCAGTTTAGACAGGTGTAACTCATTTGACCACAGTGCCATTACAACAGCCTAAAATTGTTGCTAGCAGAGTAGAGAATCAGGTCCTAAGCGTCTGAATCCATAAGCGTAGATTGTTTCATCCAAAATACTTTGTACCACATACATTTTACCTCAGAACATAGGGGGTCTTCATTTGGATCCCACTTACAAGGGTGTAAGTCAGAAGTACCATTGAACTCAATGAAGCTATAATGCTTTAAGTAAAAGGAGAATCATACCAGAATGTCTGCTTCTCTAGGGCTACGCAGTGTGTGAGTTCTGATCTATCTGTTCTTATAAATTATGAATGGTTCTGGAATTCTGTATCTTGATGATACATATTTTAGCATAGGACCTGAGTTAGGAGAAAACATTTTCAGTAATTCCTTTCCTCTTTAGGTTACAAAACTACACTCCAATCAGCTGCCCAAAATCATCACTATAGCTTCAGAATATGATGATTAAAGAGGCATGTTATTGCTCTAAATTTCACCCAAGGGTAATTGTGAAGTGAAACAAGGTGTGAGCATGTAGTGAAAGAAATAGGGGAAGAAACGTATCTGAAATGGTTTCAGGGAGTCTCAGAAACTGGTCCTCAGTCTTTTTTAACTGAAGGGCAATGCAGGAACGAGACTGATGTATTCCTGCTTATCTGTCTTTATGGATGAAGTGCCTCTTGTAAATTATTATGAGATTACCCCTCTTTCAATAAGAGCTAACTGAAATCAAACATAAGACTGAGCCTTTGAGACAGACACAGAGCAGGAATATGGGAGGTAAGTAAATAAGCTGAAATGAGGGAATACAAAATAAAATGTAAGGAAGCCAAAAAAAAAAAAATAGAAGGATAGACAATGAGGAGGAGGACAAAGAGAAAAAAGGGAATTACAAGCATGATATTGGACTCACAACAGTTTTATGTGTTGTAGCTACTAATACAGCACAGAAAACTAATCCTATAACCTGAAGAAATGCTGCTGCAGCATCAATGGAAAAAACAATATATGCATTGGCCAATTTTATAATACTTGTAAACTACATTTTACATCTAGATATTTTGTATATGGATATAATCCATTAAAAATATAAAAAACTACATGGCGCTCAATCAAATCTCTTTAAAAAAAAACAAAAAACCTCCAGCAAATGAAAAACGTTTTGAATTATTTCTGTTACAAGAGTACTCTGTTCAAAAAGAGTGTAAATGTCCTTTCCCATGTTTCCTTATTCATAGAATATTGGTAAATCTAATATTCAGTTCCACTAATTTGCCTCTTAGAGATAGGGAGATTATAATCTCAGGGAGAAAAAAGAACAACATATTAATTGTCTCAAGTAATAAGACTAATTTCTCTTTAGATTTGTCAATTTGATGGTTAGAGGAGTATACTTACTCTTTTTTCATTGTATATGACAGCTTATACTCATCTTCTCACTGCCAGCTTCGTCCATACACACACACAGATTTACCTGTAAATCCTAGCTTTGCGTCTGTTTAAGATGATTGACCTAATCTGGATTAAATTCTTCTTTCAGATTTCAGAATATATTGGGCCTGATTACCATTTACTGTTATGGACCTTTTACTCCACTCTGGGAGTGCAAAGTGGAATTAAACTGGGTGAAGAGATGTACTCCCTCTTTGGGGCCTGATTACACGCCCACAGAGGTATAAAGGAACCTTAGTGTAAATTAGACTGAGGCCCATTTTTGTGATTTTCTGCCTAGTTTTTTTCATGTCTTACCTTTCTTTAAGGCTGTTTGTTTTTATTAATTATTTTATTAATTATTATTATTACTAAGCTCATATGAGCAAGGGATCGTCCACGTGGAGAAGGAAGCTGAAACTGACAACCACAGATGAAATTAAGATTGTATTCAATACATAACCGATTTCAGAATGTATCTATGTAGGGGCACATTCTGCCAACATTCATACCTTTAAGTAGTGCTAGCTGAAAACACTTTGATGGGATAATTTTCTTTAAATAATGCAGTTTTGTCCCAATGTTTTGTGGGAACGTGACTGTTCAGATGAAACTGCTTGACTTATGTGTATATATACATATATATATTTAATATGTTAATATAGTATAAAAGTCAAAATGAAATCAATTAAAAGAACACTATATAAATGAAATATTTCAATACTATCAAAATGGAATTTTTAAGAGTTTTCATTTTGTGGGAAATTTTGAAATATCAGCTTCTCATTCCTCTTTGGATTTAAATACCCATGTTTCTTGAAGGTCAGAATTTGTGGTTCCTGTCCAACTCTCATCTTACTCTGTGAGTAGTCCCACTGAAATCAGTGGGACTACCTGGGAAGTACGGTACTACTCAACATGACTAGGGGCCAGAATCTGACCCATTATCAAAGGGTAGACTGTGTTCTGGCCTACATACCAGCCTAGGATAGTGAAGTGGACTAAGAGCCTCCCTTACATCTTTATATGGGCCACCCAAACTCTGGTATGGGTGTGCAGAGGTAAAGGGCATCTTCAGAAAAGCTGGGTGGAAAGTGGCAGGGAGTAAGCAAAGCTTTGGTTTATCCCATTCTCCTAGACCTTCATACCACATTAACCAGTAGAGATGAACTACTTCAGTGGTGAGAGCAGTTGTCTGATGCTAGTATAGTCCAGGAGAAAATTGCTACCACCTTGGAGCGCAGACAGTCAATTGTGGCTTTCTGACTCACAATTTCTTCTCTGTGATTCTCCTGGGCAGTGCAGCACCTATCGCTTACTATCAGCTGCAACCCATTGGCATAGTTTAGCACAAAAGAACTAGATGCTAAATGCTACTCTCTGGTCCTAATAGTGCAATGAAGTCATTGCATGACTAGGATCAACTTGTAAGAGTGGTAGATAGTGCTCTCATGTTTACATCTTCATATAACCTTAATTTTATTTTCCAACATTGTTGCTGGTAATACTTATATCTATTCTTCTAATCATAGGTGAAGAAATACATTCATTGAATGGAGAAGTCAGATGTATAATTTCAAAGTATGCGATGCCAGAAAATAAATCAGTTATTAGACAAGTGTAGTGGATGTCAGTGAAAAATATTTGCTTCCTTTTGACAGCATTTTAAGTCCACTTCAGTAGCTGATTTAACATCAATCTGCTGTTATAAAGTGTTTCAGCGCCTACCCAGTTTAAGGTATTGGAGTGTCAGTGATATGCAGTTTTCCAGATTTGGCTTTAGCACACAATAAAAAAAACAACGAGCAATTATGTAAGTGTGACATTTTCTGAAGTTCCTTAAAAAATGCAACAGAAATGCATGATTACCTGTGTTGGAAGCAAATGTAGTAAGATTAATAAGGGCAAGGGAGAAACTATTAGCTACATAATTGGCAATAGAAAATCTTCTAAATGTATTGGTAAATGTTTGATGTGTTTTGTAAATCAAACATCTGATCAAAATTGTTGCTTTTCACGTGTTTGAAACAGCTAAAAAATGTAATATTTGATTAATTCTTCTGGTTTTAGTGTTTAGTTGATAAGTTTGTTGCCTGAAAAAAAGAAGAAATTATATCTTTTTTTTAACTTACCTTATTTAACCATGTCAGTCTCTAACAGAGACCCAGTACCAACTCCAGCTGTTACACATAGCAAATTCCATATCTACGTAGTAGATGCTGCCAATAAAACCATAGCATTCCTTAGTTCATTCTCTAGTATTAAAACAGTGTAATCATGAGAAGTATACGGAATAGAGCAAAAATGAAATGCTGGCCTAATACATTAATTCTTAACTTGATCTTTTCAATTACAGGTGATGAAATGATAGACAGCAGTCCTTTCATTGTCACTTGTTCAACAATTGCTCTACAAGATGATTACGCACTGTAGCTGAGTGCAAATAGGATAAGAAAATTACTAGACAGTTGCAAATATGCTAGGGCTAGTTACAAAAGTAAAATATTTTCCATGACAACTCACGAATGAAACAAGTTTTGTTATGATGTAAATGGCACATTCCCATCCACTCATATCTCTTTCCTTCCCTCTTCCTTCACTTTCAGAAATAAGGCAGAAGGACAGGAAAAGATAAAAGGCAGAGAACCCACCCAAATGTTCAGTTTTTTCCTCTCTCTCCCCTGTTTGTTTGTTTTCTGTGAAAATTTTCATTTGGCCTAAAATAGGGTGACCATATTTTCCTAAAGAGAAAATGGAACACTGTGCTGGGCTGGCCTGAGGCCCCCTCCGAAGCTAGTCCACCTGTGCAGGGCTGGGATTGCTGCTTACACACTCCCCCGCTCATTTCTCTGTGCCCCACTAGGGGTCACATCCACTTTTTTGGCATAACTGGGCATTTTCCCCATTTTCTCTTGCCGATTTGATGATCAGTTTGGCAAGAGAAAACAGGACAAATGCCCAGTTTGGCCAAAAAAGTCAGGACGGCCAGGACAGGGTTTAAAAAAGGGACTGTCCTGGCCAAAACAGGATGTATGGTCACCCAGCCAGAAAGCCTTTTTCAGCGAAAGAAGGTTATAAATAAAATAAAATTAAAATTGACCAGTTCTTTATATACCTTTCCAAAGTTCTTAAGTAAATGACCATAAAAGATAAAATCTCTTTCCAATGCACTTGAAGATTCAAGCGTAGAAAAAAAGCACAGATTTGAAGCTAAGCTTTTCTGGCATGATTGGAGATACTGATTTACCCCTGCAGAGAATCTGGGCCTTTGTCTTTTCCACAGAGAGTCCAAACAAATTAGACAACTGATATCTGAAGTTTGAAATGCAACATACATACAATGCTCATACATTTCCTGTATAGCTGTCACATGTCATCAATATTGGTAGCAATATGCTTAGATAACCAGTTTCTACTTGCAGTTGAAAATTTCCTCCTGTTTTGCACAATGAAGAGCTCTGGAAATCTTTAACTTCACTATTGAAAACGGACATGTTTTCCATTATCTGATGATTGTAGTAATGGGTATCGATTGCCATGGTTGAGTGGATTTGCATACGGATCATAGTTTATTCTAAATATCATTAGTTCTGTATAGGAATGTATCCCCTAGAATGTTTGATCATTACCTGTTAGGTTCACGCACTCCGGGGTACCTGGCATTGGCCACTGTCAGTAGACAGGATACTGGGATGGATGGACTTTTGGTCTGACCCAGTACATTCTTATGTTCTTACGTGCCTAATATATTTATCCAGGGGTTCCATGGAAAGACAGAGTGAGCCAGAATCATAATGTTGTAGTGCCAAAGTGGTCTGCGGATGGAGTAGTGATACCCAGTGTTGTGGCAACTGACTCTGTGTCCTGAATCCCAGTTGTTGGACCACACACTTGGTGTAGTAGCTCACAGCTCTGCTCCTCCCATGGATGCAAAGAGGAGCAAATGAATCAGAAATTGAACTGTAAAAGAAGGTTGGAATTCTTTATTTGTATCTTCAGAAGTTCGGGTCATTCTTACTTAAAACAGAGGGAAGCAGCTAATAAATTTGCTTCTTCTCTCAAGGCCAAAACAGATTCTTTGATTCATGAGCATACTTCTTTTCAAAGATAAAGCAGGAATTAAGAAAATACTCAAGGATGTTAATTTATATGTGGGAAGCTTCCCCTTTATTTTGCCAGAGGAAGTTAACAATAAACCACTCATGGTAGGGTTAAGACATATTTTTAAAAGACTCTGTATATAAATGAGAGGTGTTTTTCCTTTCCTTCTAAAGCATTGTTATCCCTGTGTGAGATTGCTCATAATCATCTCTTCTCAATACATGTAAGGAGATGGAATTTGTAAATTCTGCTATTACTGTAGCTTTGCATGATTGATACAAATGTGCGTTATGATAATATCTTTTGTTACTCTACACTCTGAGTGAAGCCTTTACTTAGACAAGGAAAGACTGTTTCTCTCTTGGGGATGAAGTCTTAGGGTGTTTAACCCTGCATATATTAACATGACTGAGTACCTTGTTTACATGCGTAAGCTTTTGCAGATCCACACCCTAGACTTGCTAGAGTGTTTGATCAACAGCTATCTTTATTAATTATTATTATTGATTGCTATTATTACCATAACTCCTAGAGGTATGTCAGCACTGCAGTTAAACACCCACAGCTAGCTCCTGTCTGCTGACTTGGGCTCACATCCCTCAGGTTATGGGGCTGTAAAATTGTGGTGTGGGGTTTGGGCTACCAATAATTCATCAGAAGAGAAGTGCATTTTGCACTTAGCAGTGTAGACATACTCTGGGAGACCAGTCAGGGAACCGTGGTGCTAAGAAAAACAAAGACTTGGTTCATGAGGGCTAAGAACCACAAAAGCAAATTAAAGTCTTGCTAACAAATGTCGCAATGACTTCAGTTACAGTAGGATTGAGCCTGCAGTATACTGGGAGGTCTGTTTTAGAAAGGATCCATGAAAATGAAACAAGTTCGATCTAATAAAATTTAACAATGTCAACTCCGCCACAGCCATATCTATTTATCTGCCAGCACAATCACCACAGTATATGACCATTTCCCAGGAATTTACTAGTAGAATTGTTCCATTAATGAGATGAATCCTCTCTTTCTTCCTTCTTAGCCATTAGGAGAAAAAGATGTGTTGAGATAGATATATATAGATATATAGATATATATACAATATATATGTGTGTGTGTGTGTGTGTGTGTGAAGAATGAATTAATTCATTGTGCATCTGTGTGTGCAAGAGAGAACTTAGGCTGTGAAGCAGCAAAACACTTTATTATATGATTATTTTGAACCATGGAGCAGGCCCATTGACCAAGTGTTATAGTGAAGCAGATGCTTAGGTCCTTTTGCTGGATTACAGTCTAGTCCTGAAAGTGCTGAGATCCATAGACACATATCAGCTCAGAAGGGGGCTACTGTATTAATACACATATGATTTAGAAAATCTTTTCTAAGATTTTGCATATTACAATATTTATACATTAATGTGACAGTTTTAAGCTAATATAACCATATCATAGAAATATGAAATAAGTATCAAGTGTAGTATGCAAAGAAAAATCCCTTGAAAACCAGATCCTTTAAACATTTTTCCCCCAGGCAGTGAGAGAATATGCAGGTTATGTTTCTTTGGAAATCTAATCAAGATCATGTCTCATAGAATCAATTATTTGAATTATTTTATTTTGTAACCAGATACAGAGAATAAGGCAAAAACGTTTAGCATTCCAAAGCTAACCCAATTTTGTAAGATTTCATTATGGAGGAGCTGCATTTGCTAATTAACTACATACCAGGACAAGTCAAACTATTATTTAAAAAAACCTGAAAGTTAAATAGAGGTTCATTATTCTCCCAGCTATCAAATCCCATTCACTGAGGAATATTTAACTAGTAGCAGCCATTTACACTTTGCCTTATTGAATCTTATTATGAAAACAAAAAGTTTATACTCAATGGCTTGTAGTAATTCAAAAAGATACAGTTTGACTGAGACCTTCAAAGTTGTTTAAGGAATTTAGACACCCACTTCCCATGGAAATTAATAGAAATTGAGCATCCAAATCTCTTAGACAACTTTGCAAATCTTAGCTTCTCTCTTTAATAGATTGGGAGTATTGAGAAACAGAAAAGAAGGAGCTTCCATTGTAGGGTACCATCAAATTCATCTTTAAAACTTGACAGGAAAGGCCATTGACTATTCAATTTAGTTCTGCCAAACTTCATTAATTTGCACAAATCTGCTGCTTCAAACCTAACCTGTCCCTCTCTATCCAGTACTCCAAATGTGACTTTCTAACCAATATACCTTACTGGAGAACTTGTCAAGCTGAACATGTCAAACCCTTAGACCTTCTGTTTACTTTTCAGATCAGCTTTTCTTTATCTTTAACTCTGTACTGTACTGATTTTTCAGCCAAAAAAGGGATTTTTTAAAAAACAAATTTACTAAGTCTTTAAAAATCACTGAAATTTAATCTTGGGACCACAGTGCCAAAATGCCTTAATGATAATTGGAAGACAACACTGCAGGGCAAAGTTAAGATTATTTGGGTACTTTCACTGTGCATTGCTTACCTCAATATGCTTAGATTTCTTTTAAGTATTACCTTAACTTTGAACTTCCTGTATTTATAATACTTGATTTGGGGATAATTATAACAATCCTATAATGTGTTTTGCCCTTTTATTTCCTTGTTGATACAAACTATGTATCAATGTAAGGTTGTTTTGTTGTTGTTGTTTATGTGTTTGTTTGGGAATAGTAAAAAGATATGGAATACGAGATAGAATTTGTTGCTACATCAAGAAATTACCTAGGATTTAAATTCTTCTAAGCATGAAACCTATGTCTTTTAAACAACTATACAGAGTTGCAGTTGTTCTCAACAGGTATTTTATTTCATGGGCCACCTTACCTATTGATGTGACTCTGTATAGATTAATTGAAGTCATGCAGCTATATTAATGTATACCAACTGACGACCTGACCCATGCATTTTAGTTTTAATTTGCTACAGATTTACTTAATTGTTCTAGATTTTTATTGTGAGCCTCAGAAGTGCTGAGTGTTTATTCATGAGATCCACCCTAAGTAAAGTGAACACTATGTCTTGAAACATGTAAGACATCAATTTTATTTTCCAACCCTTTGTTTCCCTCTTTAATGACCTGATAAATTGAGAAGAGAATCTTCCAAATGTATCATTTCCTAAAATATCATGTATAAAGCTACGAGGAGAGCAACGTTAGGATTATAAAATGGCCTTCATGTTCAAGTTTATTGTTTCAATCATTACATTTGCTCTCCCAGCCATACATTGAGGCCTAAACTCACTTATCGAGAATTGATCTGAGACTTGTTTTCTTTTGCTTTTACCTATTGCAAAGCTCCTGGAGATGTCAGAGAAATGGTGATATTGCAAATGAAAACAAATGACTAAACACATTGATTTCTGATTCTCACATGATGAAAGATAAATTACTGTAGATGCCGTGAATGAAATGGGTTAAAAAAACCCCACCTTTTATAGAATTCAGTGTAAAATGATGCTCAATTGATCATTTTAATTATTTATTCTTCCTGATATAGAACATGATCCTACTGCCATTGGAGTCAGTTGGCGTTTCGGACCAGGACTTAAATCTGAACAAGATTTGTATCATAATAAAGAACACAATATTCTACTGGTAGTTTTTTTACATGGTAATTCATACAAGGCTATTGTTGTTCTCGACTCCTACAAATCATGGTCAGTTCACATCTAGCTAAAGAAATTTGCCCATTGCTGTCATTTATCAGTTGGGAATGAGATATTTCAAATAAATGTACCTTTCCTAGAGGAAAAACAGGTGTAAATCAGTTAAAATGTTTGTCTGGAAGCTGGCAGTTTATTACCTAGGTGATGATCCCTTTATATTTTTTACTTTGCAACATGAAACATAAAACAATTTCACATGACAGAATGACAAAATACCATTTTCCCCTGGCGAAATCTTTAACCTCTTAGAGATTATGATTCAGATATATTTTACATCAGAGATTAGCATGAAGAAATCCCAAATCTCAGCATTGAGACACTAAATAGCTATCTATGGACTTGACAGCACAGGCTTGCTGTTAAGGCACATACTGCAGAGGATTCTCCTTCTGAAAAGGAAAAGCAGCAAAACAATTTAGAGATTTTTAAGTTCAGTAATGGAGCATTTATCTCTGAAATTGTGCAACTTTCTAGGCCAGTCTGCTAATTGTGCTGATTTGACTTTCGGTTGCCAGGCCAGCATACCCTTTTGGTTTACCAATCCATTGACAATCTGAATAAGAATCTTTGTGCTCTCCTATGGAAGATTCAGCCAGGTCATCAGCTTGTATAAATCTGCTTAGCTCTCTTGATAATGTTACAATGATTTATACCTGGTAGGGCTCTTCCCCAGTGTTTGTAAAATATAGTGGTCTCCTTTGGCACTGTTTGTGGCTTTAATAACACATTGCCTGACTGTATGTTAAGAACTTCTTGCCCAGAGAATGCCATCTTGTTTGCATATTATTCAGTCCCAGAGGAGAAGCTCTTAGAAAAAGGTAATAACTAACAGTGACTTAATCTATAGCTCCTGTGAAGAAAAAGAAAAGATAATGATTCTCATCCATTGCATCCGACGAAGTGGGTATTAGCCCACGAAAGCTTATGCTCTAATACTCTTCATCACTTCTGCAATTCCAGACTAACACGACTACCCCTCTGATAATGATTCTCAGTTGTTCTCAACTGCCTAGTAGATCTTTGAAAAGTTCTATGCAGATTTGGACAGAATATATATATATCCAAATTCTATTTTATCATGAGATGCAGCGTTTGACAAATCTGCTCAGCTACAAGTCTTTCTGAGGTACTTTCCATTAGAATGCAGGGACTGATTCTGGAGCCACGGCATTCCATCAACAAGTGCTATGTTTTTAATTAGTTCTCTCTCCAAATAAAACATATCCTTGGTCAAGAATATACAGCATTTCTATTGGTCAAGGTGCATGCCCAAACAGGTACCTTGGCCTTGAGGACAGAGATAAGGGATCAGTAGTGTGGCCTTACCTTGCAATTCCCTTAAAATTATCTTAATTAAAATTAATAGGATCTGCCAAAAGGAAACAGAGTATTGGAAAAAATCTGGAAGGAGTAACACATGCATTAATTCATCTCTTAGTGAGGACATTATCTGGCAAAGCTGTATCTGAATTCTGTCTGAGACTAAGTTTATTTAATTGCATGTTCTGATTAATTTAGTAAGTCACCATCTATTTACAGTTCATTGAATTCTTATTTGATGCGGTAGGAATAGGTGACCACCTGTCCCTTATGTTAAGGGATCTTCACTTAGTGCATTGATTTCTCCCTTATTTTAAGATGTATTGAAATGTATTAAAACTAGTATTTACCATTGTAAACATTATATTGAAGCTTACAGTAATTTCATTGTAAACCTGAGGGCCATAGAAATGTACACTTGAGAGAAAAATACATAGCATGTTAAGAGAAACGGTTTTTCCCTACAATGTCCCTAAAATTAAAGCAGTGCCCCTTATTTTTCATAGAGTTTTCCCTTATATCCACTGAACAAAGGTGGTCATCCTATGTAGGGCCAACATGTGCATATGCATAATACAGAGCCATGAGACACAAGATGGATTATATCTTCATTAGGTGATAAAACCTGTCCATGAATGGATGGATGAAGTGACTTCATGTGAGGGTGTATCAACAGATCCAGTTACAGCTTGCTGTGGAGAAGGGAGAGTGAGTCAGCAATCATCTCATTAGCCCTGTCCAGACTATCATAGCTTTAATCAGCTGAATGAATATGCAATGTCATTTAATTTACACTGCAGTTCTTTAGTGCTTTTTTATTGATACAGCATAAAAAATGTTAGAATCTTTATTGGAATCTTCCACAATCTCAGGTCTGCTTAAAGTGTTCACAAAAAAAAAAAAAATCAATAAATTAGTGATCCTTATATTTTCCTTTTCTGGTGAGAAATATCATGCATATAAACCAAATGGCACACAAGGTCTAGATAAAGGAAGCTGCTTCAGTGTGTGCTTATCTGACTATTTCCACTGAAGTGAATAGCAGAGCTGGTCAGAAAATATGTGAAACTGGGCTTCATTCTATTGATATTTTATTTAGTTTGGATTTATGTAGTTTTACACTGTTCTCCAAGTTTTGCTTTGAGTTTTAAACTCCATAGTTTCACAGAATTCCCATGATTTCAATGCAAATCTATATACTGGGGAAACATCCTTCCCTATATTACTACGCTGGTCCTTTAAGTACTGTGGGGTAAAGTTTCTATCCAGCAATAATATTTTATTTTCTAGTTCTTCCTTTGCTTCTCAGCTTGAGTACTGGCATTCTTCTGGTCAGACTCCAGAACTAGCAGGTGTGAGCTTTCTGGGTGTCAATTATGCCACATATCTTGAGCAATCCATTACTTCCTGCTGCAATTAGTTAATGTTTGTGAAGCAATAAATAAATGTTAAGTATCATCTCATAGATTCATACCAGTAGACAATTTACTACACAGGCACAAGATGTTAATATTTAGTGTTCATCTTTAATTGTAGCCTACAGAGCCCCAAAGTATTTTACGCAAAGAGGCTATGAATTTGTCAGGTTTTTATTATTTTTCATGTTAAGAATAGGAGAGGTGAGATCATGGAAGCAATTATCAGAGAACTGAATACAAAAATTAAACAATGTGGAATCAAAGTAAAAGATTCGGACATTCTTGCTTATGTAGAAGAGCCCCCTTGTTTCACAAGGTATCCTACTGACAGTTCTAAGTTTTTGAGTGAGAGAAATGGAGGAAAAAGGAGGAGGATTCAAGAATCTTTGAGACCTTTATTCTGAAAATAAATGTATGGTTTCAGAGGGACAACTCATGGAATAAGGTACTATGCCACAAGAGTAAGGGCAATTATCATAACCTATCCCAGAATTAGACTGTGAACTCTTTGGGGGAGGGACAATCTTTTTATTCTATTTTAGTACAGTATCTACCACAATGGGGTTGCGTTACATGGCTCGGTCTCCTAGGTGCTATCACAATATAAATAATAATGCATAGAAAACCCAGATCTCTTTCAACAAACTGTGGAAGAAGAAAAGATCACAGTAACTGAACTGAAGGCTAACATCCATTCTTATTCAACAAAGCTGTAAGTGTGAAACCTATATGTCAAACTATACCCCAAACCCACTTTCATTCAGTACTCATTCAAATGATAATTAAGTATGGCAAAGTATAACCATTGAAAGAGTAAGAAGGTAAAGTGAGAGATGAGTCCATCAAGTTTAGGCTTACACTATTTTCACTTTTATTTATAACTTTTCAGACAGAATCACTTATAATTTCTGATCATATCCATATGACATATGATATACATCCTATCATATACATATGACAGATAAGAGAGATAAGATAGAAAGGGAGGGGCCAAGTTACCAAGTTCCAGGGTACCAGGAAGATCTCCACTTCATGACCATCTCAGCCTCTATACCTGTGTTCTCCAACTTGGGCCCTTGGTCACTTGATTTTTATATATTAATTTGTCCTTGTACATCATCTAAAATCCCACATATCCAGTTACACATTCAAACTTTCATAAGTTATTTTTCATTCTCCATTCTATGTTGTTATAAATCATGGGCATTACATCAACACTTTTTTCACCCTTCAATATGCATTGTCATGAACTATTAATATTTCTCCATGAAAAAGATCTAGGTTTCATTGAAATGCGGAACTAAAACAAATTTTGAAACTTAGATATTTTTTGTAAAACAGAATTGCTTTCCAACCAACCCTACTGACCACTCATTTTAAAATGATCTCCTGTAAATATTCGGCCACAGTTTTCCAGTTTTAAACAATATATGCACACATGACAGTATATAAAACATAATAAAAAATTCCAGGAATAGTCGTAGCATTGTAATGAAAATATATATAAAAGTTCATTATATGCTAGATTGTCTTTTATTTATATGTAAATCATTTCACAAATAAATGTTATTTTTAAGTTGATGATGAGTTATATTCTATTTTAACTAAAGTTTGATCTGGGAATTGTAATCTTGTGTAGAACAACTATGTAAAGAAAGAATAATATGGTAGCTTGTGCTTTCTCTGTGATTAAAACTTTTCTTCAAGCTGTTTTTAAAGTAGCTGTTGCTATGCAACTTTTTACTATATATTATTTTTTCCTATATAAAGTCCATTCAGAGTGGGACTCCTGCATTATTTAAGTCTTTGAAACTTGCATAAAAAGAATAAGATACAGGTAAAGAAATAAAATGTTGCATATTTTTATATAAAAGTACTATATAGTAAAAATTATGTGTCATCTTATGCATTGAGGCTCTGATTTTAAGAGTAGATTGAGTTATATGTGATTCTTACATATAATTGGGAATTGCTTATTTCATAAAGTCCAATTAAAAACAACAAATATTAATACCATTCCTTTATTATTACAGTGAGAATGCTCATGTTCTGTAACAAGATAAAATGTTACGTGGAGAGTGAAGTAAGCAAATTAACATTCCGTTCTACCAAGGACCAAACCCTGACCTCTTTTCTATGGTTCACAAGGTTCAAACTAATAGAAATATTAGCTTAAGAGGCCTGGTGATGCGGGACTCCATAACCATCGGGTTGTTCTCTGTGCTGGCTTTTTACATGAGTGTGTTGAAGTACCATCTTGGAAAAACTAAAAGCATCGGCCTCCATACAGCATGTGTATACTGACCTAAAACAGTGTGTAGGGACGAGAGCAAAGGGCACGTATTCATGTCTTGTAGGTAGAGCTGTCAGGACTTTGCCAAACAAATGTTCTTCATTGGAAAATGCCAGTTTGTCAAAAATGAAATATTGCATGGGAGCGTCTCTCTATTGACAAACTTCCATCAAGAAGGTTTCTCATTTCAAGAATGGACATTCTGGTTAAAAGCAAAATACTTGCACACTGCAGAATAGCCAGTAGCCCAGGATTAGGGCACTTGCCTGTCCAAACCAGGTTCAAGTCTTTGTTGTGCCTGATTTGGAGCAAGTTCAGTGTCTCCTGTTGGATAGCATCAGAGGGGTGTCAGAGGTGTAGCCATGCTAGTCTGGATCTGCAAAAGTGACAGAGTCCTGTGGCACATTATAGACTGACAGACATATTGGAACATAAGTTTTCATGGGAGATACATCTGACGAAGTGGGCATTCACCCACAAAACAGGACTCTTTGTCACTCTTGTTGGATAGTTTCACTTTATATAAATAAGTATTCATCACGAAAGAGAGAGACTTGACTCTAGAGCCCAGTGAATCAGTAGAACAGGAACTTGAACCTGGGCGTCCCTTATCTCAGGCAAGTTCCCTTGGCTATTCTGAGGTAGATGTATCTCTTTTTTTTTTTTTTTTAGCAAATTTTGTGAGGTCTAGGTTGTATTCCAATGCACAATGAAAACAAATTCCCAAACCTTAAATTGTTTTGCCAAATGGAATTCTTGTTTTCTGCCCAGCCCTTTCCCTAAACTGTTGCAATAGCTATGGTTCAACTGTACAGGTTTCCCAGGGGCTGTTTCTGGGCTGAGGAAGGGATAGCTTCCTGCTGAATGATCCTTTTACTGAAGGATAGAGATAGATTAGATAGATATATAGATGCCACTACTCCACATATCAACAACTCTGAAAGTCCAGCCCTCTGCTCCCCGGAGCACTGCTTAGATTGAGAGGTGGAAGGAAATCCCACCCTGGTTTCCTGCTGCCCGCTCTCTGACTGGAGAAGGAAGATGCCTTTTTGAGAAGAAACTGCATGAGCTGTTAGACAGAAAACATGCTGCTGCTAGTGCAGACCAACAGCAGCCTGAGAGTTGGATCTCAGGGCTGGGGGACAGAGCAGCCTGTTTGTCTGCCTACCATGAGTTTGCTCCGCATGTGAGAATCAACCAGAGCCCAGAGGGAAGGCGGTGGCCAGATTGGTAATGGAGGGATTGATGGTGTGGATGGGCATTTGAACTGTTTGTTTGCTGATAAAGGTGAGTGTTACCTACTTCTGGGTGAAATCCTGCTTCTGCAAAAGCAGCAGAAGTGGTCTCCACCCCTTGGCATCTTGTTGGCATTTGCAACTAACTACCAGAGAAAGAGGTCCAGACTATGTGTACATGCCATGCAAGAATAATTACAAACCCATATGTTATATAAGATTGGATGAAACAGTTATAATCAAAATACTAGTCTGATTACAGTGGCAGTATACATGCATGATGAAATTCTTTGGATTTTTAGTTCTTATTCTTAAAAATGTATATGTTTTTTTTGCCTGGTTATTCCACTCAAGAATAATTTAATAAAACTGAGAACTTCCATGGTCATTGCACCTCTGAAAAATCAGGCCACCCTTAATTTAGGTATTTATATATGCATTTAATTGCATACCTTTAAACTCCAAGTTAGAAAAGTTTGGCTAGAATGTACAAGAGACATGCTTTATTGCAATAAGTGAACATAGGAGATTTTTTTTTTTGGTGAGAGCATCCTTCAGAAAGAGTTTGGCCAAAATGCCATTGTGACATCCTGCAACAGCAAAAAGTGATCCATCTTTGCTTTGTTACCTAGCCAAGCAAGGCATTCATTTATTATTCCCCCCAAATAGGATGTTTTTGTAGTGCTAGCTTTGAAAGTCTCTTTATCTTCATTAAAGTGTCATACAAGTTTTGTCATTGAACTCCAGCAGTTCTGTGGTGTTAACAAGTCCTAAAAATTCTCAGAAATAAAAATATATATTTGTACAGTATCTGGCGCACAGCAAATGAGCCCCACACCCAACTTCTCAAGAGCACTTTTATGGCTGTATCACTCTGAAATTGGAAAATCAAAAGTGAATATCTAGTGACTACTTTTCCACAAGATATTTCTTGGAGTCACATGAGGTAAAGCACTGCATCAGCACCCTGCTGCATTTTTCATCCACTCTGTGTGGCACTTTTCCTTTTTGATCTGCCTGGATTTGCACACTGAAAGATGCAAGGTAGCTAGTAAAACTGGAGCAACTTTGTGGCTGCAGTTGGGCAACTGCAAGGAGACTCAGGCCTTGTCTACACTGGTGGCGGGGGGAGTCAATGACAGGCAACTTCAGCTTGCAAATAGCTGAGGATTGTGGCACTCGGGGATCGATTTATCACATCTACACTAGACAAGATAAATCAATCCCGGATAGATTGATCACTACCTGCCAATCCGGTGGGTAGTGTAGATGCACCCTCAGATTAAGCACGGGACTCCTCAAGGAGCCTTGCTGCTAGAAAAGCAGCATAGAGGCAAGAGAAAGCCCTGTGTATCTGCATATCTGGAGATGTCCCTCCATCTTCATTGTTGAGAGCATTTGCCTGCTTCCCATTTCATGACACATTGAACTCCTCTCCCTGGAGGAGCTGCAGGGAACTCTTCATGCCTGCATTGAACGTTGCAACATGTATGTTATTCATCTGGAAAACTATCTATTGGATGAAAGATTCTCACTTGTCTTTCAAATAGAGTAGAATGAGTCTAAAGGATATTCTTATATAGAATAAATACCTAGTTATCTCTTCATATTCCAGTTGGATTTTTCTGGTAGAGTTATCGATGACTTCACAGTGATCAATGAAAAACTCAGCTTTTGATGGTACCTTAATTTCTCCATTATAGATATTTTGTCAATATCTACAGGTGAGGTGACATTGAAACGTAAGTCACCTATTGCAGCAGGAGACATATTGCAAGACATATTGCAATTTGCTGTGCTTAAACCAACTTTATGTCATTTACTAAAATGAAAACAGATGCTGTGCAAAACAAATAATAAAGGCTGAATATCTGAGAATTAATCATCCTTTCAGTCATTCATATTTAAATAGTTCTTCCATATATATTTCAGCTAACTTTTATTAATTATTAATTATTATTATTATTATTATTATTGTTATTCATCAGAAAGGTATTTGGCCTCATGCAAAAACAAAACAACAACAAAAACCCCCAATATTCTCTGTTCCAAAGATCTTACAGCTTAGAAAACACACCAAGAAGACTGGATATACTGGAAGACCCAGAGTAGAGTATTCATTCATTTTGATTGTTTTGTTTTTTCATTCATCACATTTAAGCAATTCATATATGTTTGAGGCTATCAGAGAAGATTTCCATAAGGAAGTGGTAAGAACTCTGTTCTTATTGTAATAGCATGATAGTGTTCATTATTTATCACTGCAAAGGTAGGGATGCCTCCCAACAAACACAAAAAGAATACTATCCCAATCCTATTGAGCTTACAAGCTAACACTTGGCATTCAATAGGAGAGGCACCTAAGGGGTGACAGGAGAAGCTGTACAGAGGAAGAATAACTCAGCAATGTCACCTTTGCGTGTTCTCAATAAGTTAAAAAATAATGATTTAGCAATTATTTTTCCCATTCATTGTTTCCTAAATATCTAGATCGGAATATATGCTATAGAGATCGAAATAGAGAAGAATGCACATATATATACATATGAAATGCTAGGTTGACAGATACAGATATTTGTTCAGAAGAAATCAGAGCATAATCCACAGCTGTGTTAACAGTGCTAAGTGTAACTGGAATAATTTTCATCTCTGTTAATGAGGTACCCTGTCCTGTATTATTGCGTATGTACAATGTACAGAGCTGCCGGTACTGAAGTTCAAGAACTCTGAATGCACCAAAAAGCAAACAAACCATCAACCACCACCTTTTTCAATCGTTATTGTCTTGTGAGCAAGTCTGCCATCATTTCCTTCAAGCCATCCCCATCTGCCAAAATCTACCACTGAGCACCACTTTAAGCATTCTCATTTTAGGGACAAAAAATTAAATTCTTTTTCATTGCCTTCTGCCCAAGCCTCCAGCAGCCATATCAACAGTCCCATCTGTTCTTTTCCCAGCTTAATCCTACCCAGATCCCTGTTTTCAGGATTCTCAATTTAAAAAAAAAACGTGCCGCATGTATAACCATTGCATTGTACTCAATCCAAGATACCTCCACAGCAGCACATTGTCTCTCTCACACACATATGATGGCTCTTCATTTTAAGCACATTTTTTTTCTTAACTGAAAAGAATTGTAAAGCACTTATGTGTGCTCAACCAATCGGATCTCGGAACTGGCTGAACATTGCTAATGTGATAAATTTGCTTAGGAGCAGAGATGTCAGAACTGTTGAATCACTGGGCCTGACAGCACACGCTTCAGATTTTCAGAGCTGGGCTTGAGGCAACAAAATAAAACATGTATACATACGTCTTATAGTTGTCACCTCGCATCATGTTCTAACATTATGGAGCAGTGACAGTTACTCCACAGTGGAGAGGTACAACTGAGTTTCCATTATAAACCTAATTTTACCTCTCCTTCCCCGCATAGAACCCAGAGGGGGGAAGATCATACTGGTCTCAAAACTGGTAGGTTAATTCTGAGGCCGACAGTAGAATGTATCTAGAAAACCAGATAAGGGGCTTAGATAAGGGGCTCAGTTAGAGTGTCCTGAAACAGAGCTGTTCAACATAGTTCTAAAGGCCTATCTTATTTATCATTTTGTGCAAAAAGAGAAGATCACTGATGAAAGCTGCTTCACTGGACTCTCCCAGTAGAAATGTGGGATAGAATCCTGACTTAGCTGACATTAATGTGCCAGGTTTTCGCCCTTACTTCCCAGTGTACACCATTTCTGCAGCAACTCACAGTTTCTCTCTTTGGCCTGTAGGATCTCCCCTGGGTTCACCTACTGCAACACATAGCAATACAACTTGATGGGAGAGTACCCCTCTGTTCAAGATCTGTCTGACAACATTCACAAGAAGTTAAATCCCAGAAACTCCTTATCCTTCAGCACTTTTCGTAGGGGCTGAGTGATTCTTGTCTCTGAAGTGCATGAAATTGTCAATACGACAGTAGTCTTCTTAAACCCCAGATTTATTTAAAATAGAAAATCATAGTAGAAGAGAAAAAATGTTTTTGTATCATTCCTCAAGCTGAGTATTTTGAAAAGCCCTGTGAAGTAGGCATCTCTTAGACTAGTTATAAGCAAAACAAAAGGAAGATCTTGTTTGCTTGTGCCCAGCTTACCGTTTGATCCACTTCTATATCACTGACTTGTCCTCTTCATTATTCATAAATAATGTCACTTGCAAACTTCTGTCACTTGAAAACTTTATAGCAGTTGTCTTCCAGGTCATTGACAAAAATGTTAAATAGCATACAGTCAAGAACTAATTCCTGTGGGATCCCATTGGAAACACCGCCACTCAGTGATGATACCCTATGTACAATTATATTTTGAGACCAATTCATTAGCCAGTTTTTAACTCATGTAATGCGTGCCATGTTAATTTTGTATCATTCTAGTTTTTCAGTCAAAATGTGAATGTAGATGTAAACAGAAATTTTAATTTTGTCGACAAGACATTTGTCAATGAAAAAAATCTGACAAAAGATCCAACCTGTAGAGTCTGACCTTGTTCCTGAATCAGTCAAGCATTGATTGCCCTGCTGTGAGTTACTGTTTCAAATCTATTTCTAGAATTTTATTTTATGCCTCTTTTCCAAAGTCCCTTCAATCACCACTGGGACAGATCATGATATCCTTCTGAGCACTGAATTGTAACGTGTACCACAAGGGGTCCCACCGAGGTCAGGAAGACTACATCCTTCTCAGTTGGTTCAATTGAAAACTATCACCCTGAACTCCATCCTGTGCACTGCTGAACTTTAGCAACATCTGGGTTCACAGTTTATGACAAATCTCTTTGGCCCAATTTCATCTTTGATTTGACAATGGTTGTCACAAAAGGAGATAATCATGCATATATACCAGGCAGTAACACGCAGAAAAGTGCTGGTTTTATACAGATAATACATAATAATTTATTGTAATTTATTATTATATACTTCAGAGAATACTTATATTATCCAGTTAATGACTAAAAGTGTGCAGATAGGGTAAATTGCCTCTTGAAAACATACTGAGAAGAGGCTGGATGGCTGAGGAGATAGATAGGTAATTGAGGTTATAGACCATTTTATTTCTATGTCACTGTGTTCAAAACTATTGTAGACTGATAGTGACTGAACATTGCTGTTGTCTGATGGCTGCTGGGATGGGAATTGGCTGTTTAATATAACATTGACCTCCTTAAAGGTTCACAGCTCCTGAGGGAGCTGAGCTATGATGACAAAGGGGAAGGGCCATGGAGCAATTAATGTGGGTCTATGCCTCATCTGATATCCTCAGATTCAAGGACTGTCCCTAAATATCAATTCCATGGGGACAGCCTCAATGGTATGACTGAAAAGACTCTGTGAGTTGAAACTCCTGCTGTTTCCTGGCCCTTGCTCAGAGTTTTCCTACAGAAGTAGTGGTATGACCCTTGGAAAAGAATGACTGGAGTTTGAAAACAAAATTACAGCCAGTATGTCTGATTATATGCCACTTAAGCTACAGCAGGGATAGAATTTCCTATATGTTATCATAAGAATGGCCATCCTAGGTCAGACCAAAGGTACATCTAGCCCAGTATCCTGTCTTCTGACAGGGGACAATGCCAGGTGCCCCAGAGGGAATGAACAGAACAGGTAATCATCAAGTGATCCATTCTCTGTCCTTCATTCCCATCTTCTGGCAATCAGAGGCTAGGGACACCATCCTTGCCCATCTTGGCTAATAGCCATTGATGGATCTATCCTCCATGAATTTATCTAGTTCTTTTTTGAACCCTGTTATAATGGATTCTGCTCTTTGGAATTCACTGGTTTGTTTCTGCTCTTTGGAATTCTTCAAATGCTTAAGAGATCCTTAGGAAATTGGAAGTTACACATAAAGGCAATACCTGGTTCCACAGAGAGGATGGATCCCATACTCACCTCTACTCCTTTGAATATGATTACCAGATGTTATTTGCAAATCACATTGATATGATTACTTGGGAGTTCAGGATCTATTGCAGAACTACATTTTCTAGTGGGTGGAATACATGTAAATTGAATTGGAAAACAAAAGTGATATTGCTACAGAGACAATGTCACAAGACAAATTTTAGCTCTTATGGGACCTGATCTGAAAACTCCCATTGACTTCAGTATACTGTGGATCAGGACTCACTGTCTAAGCCATTTAAACCACTCCTTCTACCTTTAGAGCAGGGCTCTCCACAGGCTTCCTTTAAAAGGTAGTGACTAATAGCCTAATCCCTGCACTGTCCCATAGGAGAACCTTCCTGCTCCCTGCAAGCCCTGTCTTAACCTTGACTCTGTATAGCTAACCTACAGGCTTCTTTTCATATAAGTCCTGGAAGTCACATGACCCCTCACTGGCCACATGATGCCTCTGGGATTACATTTCCCAGTATTTAGGGCCAGGACCCCAAAAAGAGGTTCTAGAGTGTGCATATGTCCTCTGTTACTATTGACCTGGTGCTCATTTAAACTATTATTTTATACCATTCTGGAAGCGAAACATGAATATAAATTATATATAATTTACCCTCATTTATAAGGCCCATTTGCACATTAAGATGCTGTAAATGGCCTTAATGTAAATGAGAATAATGTGCTATATCTAAAAATGCTTGACAGTATTAAATGTAGGGTATGGCACATAGAATAAACTACAGAAAATTACAGTGCAAAGACACATTTACAGGTAAAAAAATAAAGCATGCAGTCATAAAACTAAAGGGACAAAGCCTTCACTGGTGTATATCTATGTAGCTTGACTAAAACCAAAGTAACTGTGCTCATTTACACCAGCTGATGATCTAGCCCTGGGAGATGGAGAAAAAAAATGTAGAAGCATAAGAGAGAAGGATTTGTTTTAAGATGGACGAGGTGGGTGAGGTAATATCTTTTATTGGATCAACTTCTGTTGGTGAGAGAGGTAAGCTTGGAGTTTACACAGAGCTCTTCTTTGGGTCTGGGAGACATGCTCAGAGTGTCACAGATACACAGCACAAGGCAGAGCAGATTGTTTAGCACAAGTAGTTAACATATTTCAAGGGACCATTCCAGGTGAAGTAGCCTGTTAACATCCTTCCCGTCGTGATGGGAAGAAAAGGGGGAAGACATGAACGATTGCTGCCTTCCCATACTGAGGGAGAGGCAATCTAAAGGGAAGGACTTGTGTCCAAGTTGGTGGGGGGAGCGGGGGGCAGCCTGCTGCTGCCCCAGCTGCTGAGGACAGGGAACAAACAAGCCAGAGCCCCACCCCCTCACCCCAGCCCCCAGCAGTTGAGTCTTGGCAGGGAGTGGGTGGCCGTTGCAGAACCAGCTTCATCCCACTCTTGACCCGGCTGCCAGGGAGAGCGGTCGAACATGCTGGGGTGAGGTGGAGGGGCTCAGGGAGAGAAAGACAGAACCCCTGTCCCTCCCCCACCCCCAGGCAAATCTGGGAGGGTTTTTTGACTCCCCCATGCCCACCTCCCATGTGTCACCTCTAGGGGGAAGGGAAAGGAAGGGAAGAGAAAGGAAAAGAAACATGGTTGGATGTGGTTGCTAGTGGATTATAGGTTGTTGTAATAAGCAATACATCCAGTTTATCTATTCAGTCCATGATTTTTAGCTTCCAGCGAAGTTATGAATTTAAGCTCCCAGGCTCATCTTCTGAAGGTGTTGTTCAGATTTCCTTGGAGAATGAGGACTGAGAGGTCATATATAGAGTGCTTGTTCTGTGAAAAGTATTCACCCTCAAGTGATATGGTGTTTTTGGCTTAACATTTTCCTGTGTGAATTCATCTGCGACCCTAGAGATTTTTCGGGTTTCACTCACATCATTGCTATTGGGACATTTAGTGCACTGGATTAGGTACTCCAGATCTTGTGATAGGTATGGGTAAGAGCAGAGGTGAAAGTAAGCCATTGCGCCGTACTGGACCAGCTTCCCCAGGCAGTAATTTAAAGGGCCTGGGCCTCCCAGCAGCGGCTGGAGCCCTGGGCCCTTTAAATCACTGCCCAAGCCCTGCTGCCAGAGTCACAGGGGTCATGGCAGCCAGGACCCCTGGGGCTCCGGCAGTGGGACTCAGGCAGTGATTTAAAGGGCCCAGGGCTCCCACTGCTGCTGCCACCCTGGGACCTTTAAAGCTCTGCCAGAGCCCAGAGCCTTGGGGTAGTGGCGGCAGCCGGAAGCCCCCAGGGCTCTGTCGGTGATTTAAAAAGCCTGGGGCTCCGCTGCTGTAGCATCAGCCAGGAGCCCCTGGCCCTTTAAATCACCGCCAGAGCCCTGGGCCACTGCCATTATCCCGGGGGTTCTGGCAGCGGGGCTTGGGCATTGATTTAAAGGACCAGGGGCTCTGGCCGCTGCAGGGAGCCCTGGGCCTTTTAAATCGCTACCCAAGCCCCACTGCTGGAGCCTGGGGGAAGTGGGAGGGAGCTCCAGTGGTGATTTAAAGGGCCCAGGGATTTAAAGACCCAGCCTTTTCTGGTTGAGGCCACACCTTTTCCAGTTAAGGCCCACCCCATGCTCATGACTCCAGGGTACTGGTAAGTCCTTTAAATTCCTTTCATTCTTGGGTAAGACCCAGGAATCTTGAAAGGTGTATCGTGGGGGGTATTGATCAGTGGAGAGATGTCTGCAGGCTTTAAGATGTTTTAAGATGATATGGTGAAAGACGGACGATTCACGTTAATAAAGCTACGTGATTCACATTCGTAGGGCTAACGTCAAAAAACCCTGCAAAGGAGGGGCACAGGTGTATCTTGGAATATGGCTTTGTAAACAATGCTACCGTATGCAGACCAGGTACTCAACTACTATTCATCCTTTTCCCTATACTCCTTGATTCCATCTGCAGGCAAAATGCATTAAATAGTAGGAAAAAAAAATTCAGAAATCCTAGAAAGGGATAAGAAAAGTGGTATTGTTAATGGACACTCTGGTCACAGCACTACTTATTGGCATTAACAGCAGTACATGTATGGGAGCAGTTGGAACATATGGACACTATAGTGATCCTGTCAGCATGTCGCTGTTAGGCATCTCTCTCAAGTGAGGGCCAATCTTGCATCTATCAGAGTCAAAGAACAATGCGTGATTACACGTTCGTAGGTGCCAGCGAGGACACTTCCATTCACCAGGAAATGAGACTTCAGCTGTGTCTTGTTTTTTACAAGAAATTGCCATCTCCGTGCGGGAGCTGGCCCCTTTCCAATGTTTATTCTGAGTGCATCTTTCCTTATGGCTATGGGACAAATTGTCATTGCTCCAAAACAACATACTCAAAGCGTAATATACCTGGGATGACTCACTATGCCAAAATGAATTTTGCAGGCTTGCTGTTCACACAAGCATTTTTATTATTTAGTTAATCAGGCAGTTCACTAAGGACATTAAAATAATGCCTGAGTCTATACTCTCATCTTCCAAAATTAGTGCATTTTTATTCCAAACGTAGCCTAAATATCTTTGTTTTAGTTTGGTTGGTTGCAGGGTTTTTTTCCTTTCTGTCTTTATAAACATCTCTGTGAGCAACTCAGCTAGCATTTAGATAAGCTAAAGGTTAAAGAAAGCAGGCAGGCAAATATTGAAATCCTTTCTGGACTGCAGAAGGCAGTTGTCGGGCTCATCACAGAACTCATTACAAGCTCATGGCTAGAATGGGCATGAATTTTGTTTCAAGTCAAGGCCAAAGCCTGATGGTGCTAGGCAGAACAAGTTACCTAGAATAATTTAAAATGGCACTGTTGGTATATAATCAATTTTAGAGTCTCTCATTGGCTAGTAAAAGAATGGATGAATGTATATTACCTTATTTAAGGTGCTGAAGGAGGACTCCTCCTGTCAGGGGAAATACTACTCTGCCCGCCTGGTTAGATGTCAAAACATAGTCAGCATCCCAGAGTAAGAGAGGTTTTTGAATGATTTCTGTGTTGGCAATGGATTTCAGCATTTCCTGTCTAATGGTTGTAACCCAGAAAGTGGGAATCTGCAGAAATATTCAATGCTCATAACTTTTATTATGAGCTACTGGGACTACACTTCATGGTTGGGAAGTAGAGCTGGGTGAAATTTAGTGAACATGTGCTGAAAAATGTAGTTTCAGCCAAAACAATGAGGGTGAAATATCAAAATAGTCAAAATGTTTTATTTTAACATCTTCCACGTGAAATATTTTGACTTTTCATTACAAAAATGAAATAAGAAAAATTGGTTTCAGGCCAAGTGAAAGAATTATTTTCATTTTACTGAGAACCCTCCCCCCCCAAAATCCATTTCAGGTTGACTCTAAAGATTTTGTTTTGTGATTTTTTGAGTCAGCGCCCAAACCAAATAACCAATTATTCATTCAGCCCTATTTGAAAACACTCTAGGACAATTGGTGCTGCTGTTAAACACTCTCATAGGAACAGAAGAGGAGAAATGTTAAACTTAATGGGCTAGGTGATGCCATCTCACGACCACCACACTGATCCAAACCATTGGATGCTCATATGAATTTGCATATTAAACTTGGTGAACTATTTTTAAACGGTTGGCTCCCCCTTTGGCATCTGACACCCTGGATGTGTATGCCTGCAGCTCTTCTTCCAGAAAGTAAACCTTAATATATTGCAGTATCTTAACTTGGAGTTTTCAGCTTGCTAATACTTTGAGACAACTAGAGATATCTCAAGGCTTTTTCCACCATCAGAAATTGATACTTACAACCTTAGCTGTAGGTCAGTGATTTTTTTTTTTTTGCTTGGGAACCGTAAGTTCAGCAAAAGGACAGCTCAGAAGGACCCTTTTCTTTCATAGTGCTCTTTCTTGTCATGTTTAATATTGTAGCTGTGCTGTCAATGGTTTCTAGGGGCTGGAACTCATCCAACTTGAGGCTAGATTGTTTTACATCAATACAAGCACTTACATCACATTCTATTGTTACATTACGACATGCAAATATTGAGGGAGGGAGCTTGTATTTCATAAAATTTGTGAGTTGAAAAAAATAAAAATATTTAGCAAGTTTAAGTGTGTTGTGGTTCGGAAAATTAACAGGATCTAAAATAAAAAGTAGGGAAGAAGACAGAGAGTTTGTGCCTAAGATCATAACAGCAGGGGTGTAAATTCTAATATATGCCAGTGCGCTGGAAACTAACTGGCCTGTGTGGACATAGCAGGTCATTAACATATCATCCTGATTGGAAAATGGTACTTTTGCCTAACGTTGCCTTGTAACATGTAACTAATTCTTTAATACTCCTTACAACTTCCCACAGGTTAAATCTCCTTTAGAACTCATGCTTTGGCTACATCTGAAGAAAAATACATATAATAAAAACTCCCTTGTTATGGGCCAAGGGTGGGGAGGGCATCTAGGAGGAATTTGAAAAAAGAAAATGTGGAAGCTCCTTCTGAGAATTATCCACGGTATCTCTCCATCTTATACTGAAACCATAACTATGAAATCAGATCAGCTCGGCCATGTCGCTCAGCAACATGGATGGATTTCAAAAGATGCAGTGTCTGCCAGAACCCTTAAAGACACTTTCTGGCTCAGCATGCTGCAGGTTTTCAAATGCGAGTTCTTTTCCTTTTTTGCAGCAAGGCCAAGGATTTTCTCATTCTCAAAAATGCATTGCATTAGCCACCCGCTCAGTGCCTGTTTGTCCTCTTCCTCATTATTTACCCTTCCTCACAATTAGATATTGGCCAATTGAAAGTCTTGCTTCCAGTCAGCCTTGTCGCCCATGTTGCTCAGACAGATGTAAAGAGACTGAGAATCCAAATGTACGGTAGATTCTCAATTATCCAGGACGATAGGGAAAAAATCAATCCTGGTTAATAAAATCCTGGATAATCACCATCCATAGGAAATATGGGGTGGGGGGGTGGTTCACCAGCCACCCTGTGCTGGTGGGATGGGGTATTGGTTCACTGGCTGTCCTGTGCCCTGGTGGGGTCTTATTGTGTGTGTGTGCTTGGGGCAGCAACAAAGCCAGAGCTGGCCCTGCGAGTTACACATATTTTTTTTTGACATCCTGGTTAATCCCCTCCTGGTTAACCCAGTCCTGGATAATGGAGAGTCTATTGTATTGCTTTGATATTTCTAGTCATTTCTTTCCCCGCCCCCGCCCTGCAGCTTAAAAAATGGTGATAGCTGGGTTGGGGTTTTTTGTGTTTCCTCCCTTTTAATCAATTTTACAGTCTAATGAGCTAGTGTCACACTTATCTCCTGGCTCAGCCCTTAGACATAAACACCTAATGTGGCACTCTGTCAGAGGCTTACTGATAATCTAAGCATTGTATGTAATATCCTCTGGCCTGCTCTGGCTGTAATATCAACAAAGAATTAAAAGGCAGTGAAACATGGCATTCCCTTCAGAATACCATATTGGGTTATCTTTGGTCAAGCTTTGCTTTTCCAAATCCTCTCTACTAGGAGCCTTCAAATAGTTTCTAAAACTTCCTTTTAACTAAAATTTAGTCAATGGACCAGCCTATAATTTCCAGAAATACCTGTTACTAGACTCCTTCCTATTCCCTTACTTGCTCAGGTGCATCTCCTTCCTTAATACCTTTGTGTCCTACCATGCTCAGTTCTGTGCCACCCCTTTTATGTTGGCTTCTGTGCAACAGCTTCTCACTCCTCGCGGGCCAACATACTTGTTCTCTCATTCTATTCTGCTCAGGTTCTTATCCCATGCCTATCACTTTGACAACTGACAGTCAAATCGTTCTATGACACACACTTCTTTCATAAAGACTTTTCATACTGATATCCTGACATGTTATGGAAGGATGCGTCTTATTGTCCTTCTTAATTTTGCAATGCATAATTAACTTGTGGGAACTACCACAGGGGATAACTGTGGCAAATATCATATTTTCACAAGAGCCAAAAATGATGACATGAATAAGAAAAATAATATGTGCATTTACACTGACTAAAGAAAAATTACAGTGATGGTCATCATGCCTCATGGCACAATGTGTTTCCATCAGCAGTGGCCAGAAAGAATTTTCCCACCTGTGGTGGGCCAAATAAAGTAAAAAAACCCAGGTCCTTGGAATGTTTCACAGAACAAAAACCGTCTACTGCTGGGGGGTTTATTTCTTAGTTTAAAATCAAGTCAGCCCTTCCCCAGGAGCGTCTACCAAAAATAAACACATATGAATAAGAAACTATATTGTGCACTTAATGTTTATAATCTTCCTGTGGGGCAAGCTCCACCTTCTCCCCTGTACCACCAACTCCTTTCAGGGCTCTTACTGGTTTAATGGACAGGTGCAATTTGTATGGTCCCCTTAACTCCCATTATGTTTTGTCTTCTCCAGGACTTTTGTCATGGCTTCTCGGGGGATCACATTTGCAGGAATCCTTGCTCTCCTGGATCTTAAAGAGAGACCAGCCCCGAAATTGCCCTTTTCCGTCACTGGGTATGTCTGCGCTGCAATTAGACATGTGCAACTGGCCTGTGCCAGCTGATTCAGGCAAAGGGGCTATTTATTTGTGGACTGAATTTTTGGGCTCGGGCTGCAGCCCAAGCTCTGAGACCCTCCCACCTTGCAGGGTCCTAGAGCCTGAGTTCCAGCCCAAGTATCTACACAGCAGTTAAGCAGCCCCGGAGCCCTGAAAGCCAAGTCTGCTGGGCCATCCGTGGGTTTTTATTTGCAGTGTAGGCATACCCATGGTCACTACTGAGTGTGGCAGCCCACTCTGCTATTGGAATGCAGATCTCTGGTGCTCGAAACAGAGCCAGAAATATCAATTTTACCTAAATTCCAAACAGTCCTTACTAGGACCCCCTTTTCCCCTGAGGGACCATGTGCCCTGTCTTACAGGTATTCTTCCTAGAAAGAAATAGCACTGGGCCAAGAGGGTTCTCCTCCTAATCCTTTAAAGTGTCAATATACCCTGCTATGGTTCCCATAATTTCCCAGAGATGTCACATAGGTGCTAGGACATATTGCTCTATTGGGGGTGATTGCTGGAGGAAGAAGCTGGACTAGATAGACCACTGACCTGTTCCAGGATGGCAATTTTTTTCTATAGCTGGCATGTGCCAACTTAATAGTTACAGAAGCACTATAATGTTAAATATCTTGACTAGAGAGTTTTGTATGCATCTTAGATGACTGAGGCACTGTGGAGATATTTATAAACCTAACTGGCAAGTGAATGCTATTCAAAAAACAACACCAACTACTCTTATAGCTTAGAAAGAGTGTAATTAAGGATTCTCCGGGGTCCAGCAAGTTTCTCGTTGACAAGAGAAACCACAACATCTCATGAAACCATTTTGCCTAGAGTGTAACCTGATAAGTCATGTTATTTTTCTGTAAATTATATACTGTCATTAAAGCATAAGAATATAAACCTATTTACTACAAAGATTTCAAAATGTTAATACACATCAAAAACCTCTCTCTTGCTTGAAAATTGGTCCCAAATTAATGTAAAATAAATATTTGCATAAAAGAAAGAGAGGAAAAGAAAGTAATTAACAGGCTCCCTTCTCTTCTTTGCAGACCCCAAAGCATTTCATGCTTCCTAATGGTGTCAGATAGACTAAAACAAGATCATTCTCCAAGAAAAAAAAAGAAAAAGAAATATAGCATTGAGTATGATTAAAAATTTGCTATGTGAGACATATAGTAAGATGGGGTTTCCATCACATTTTGTAGTTTGAATAGTCATAAAACAATGATGATGGTCCAAGTGATGTATCTTCATTAATCTAAATACAAATTTGCACAATAGATACAGTAATAGCTGTGGTCAATCAAGAATTACTTAGTTAATTGATACTCATATATAAGTGGCCTTCCAACTCCTTATACCCATCAAGAATTCTGGAACAGTGATAATCACTCAGAGTTAATGACACATCTAACCATTTTATTCAGTAAGTATGCTTGAAGTAACAATATAAAATATTGAATTTTCATTATATTTCCCGGTTTATTACTGTTAATGGAGTCAATATCACACTAATGTAAGATCTCTATTTTTCACAATTATATTAAAAGAAAGACTAGGATTTTTGGAATATAAAATTCATTTAATATATCTGAATAATAAAATTGACAAGATATGAATATGAGCTGGGTTTATCCAAAGCACTTCAGTGGATTTGGGCACCTACTTGATCAAAATTTTACAAAATTAAAATTTTCAATGAATATTTTCATCAAAGAGGTCAGTGTTAAACAACAAAACTCTGAAACATTTCAACAACATGTTCACTGGTATTTTTCAGGGTTTTCCAACAAGCTGTAGAACTGGCTGAAATTTTCAGATGATTGTAATTGTAGAAATTTCAACTTTTTGACATTTACTGATTTTTTTTCAAAACTAGTAATTTTTTTCTTTACCAGTTCTAATATGACCCGACAGTGCTCTCACTCTCTCTCTCCCTAGTGTTTTGGAAAATAAACATACTGTATACACCTCTGAGAACAAACTATGGGTCTATACCAGTAAGTAATAAGTCCCTGTGTAAATGTGCTCATATGAGTTGACTCACTGAAGTTTACTACTCAGGCAAGTACATTTATGCATCTACGTAAGTGTTTCCAGGATCAGTTACTTCATCATATGTATAAACAAGAAAATACTTTTATACTTTCTGAAACTTGGTACTAACAGCTAGACAATTATAATTGCCAAGAACAAGGTAGCCTGGAGTAAAAGACACATTGTCCTGAGGATGCTGCATTTGCAAAATGATTTTGAATGTGGAATAAGCTGTAAATTTAAAATTCCTGGAACTAGGAAAGTTGGAGGAGCAACAAAATTCCACAGTTAGAACTACGTGCTGGAGGTCAATGCATGTTATGGATGCAAAGCCCTCACGAGAGTTATTTAGAAATAAAATCAGTCATTCTCATGCTTCAGTTCAGTTACTGTGGTAATGGAGCCATATAATTACTGAAAATTATTAGATAAGTATCTTAATTCAGTGGAGCCTTAACACATGCCTGACTTCAAGCGCATGAGTTGTTGCATGGATGTCAATACACCAACTATTGTGCTTTAGCTTGGGTGCATGCTCAAGTAACTTCCTGCTGGAGAGAGAACATAGGATGAAGGCTATGGGTATCTAAAACAGCTAGAATATTGGGCATGTGTATTTAAGAGTAGGAGGAAAACACCCAGTGTGCACATACCTAAACTTATGTGTATGCACATTAAAATCTTTATAGAAAATAATGTGTCTGTTTTCCTCAAATAACAGAATTACCTGTCCTTAAATTTAAAAAATAATTCTTTTTGTCAATTTGGAGATAAAGGCACAACATCAAATGAAAATCAGATGAAATCAAAGTTTATCACAATCACCTTTAGTCTATTAAAAATGAATTGGGAATCTGAGGACAACTGGCTTTGTCATGAAATTTCTAATCACTTCTACCTCCATTCTGGCTAGAAATACCAAAATGTTAATCAAAATGTTATTGATATGCTGATCCTATCTTATAGTAAATGCTACAGCACCTACATGAAAATGTTATGTTGTGAAATCTTTTTGATAGGATCAGGGTATATTCACTTATTACATTTCTTTAGGGTGAGGGGTACCATTTCTTAATGTTTGTTATATATAGGCCTAATTTTGGTATGGCTCCATTAATTTTAGTGGAGATATTCCTGCTTTCTGGAATTAACTCCCTCATTATCTCTCTTCCCCCCACACACATATACCCACTTCTTATCCAACAACTGAATAATCAATCACCATTCCACATTATTCTTTCCTACACTGGGAACATGCTTTTTTGTTTGTTTGTTTTGTTTTTTTGTTTTCCCCTCTCCTTCAGATATTACCATTTCTCTTTCAGCTTATCTATATCAAAGTATTTTTTGGGAAAAAATGCCAAGTTCACAGAGTGAAATAATTACTAGTCTTACATAAATCTAGCAAATGCTTGATGCTATCCAGTTTCTAGCAATATTCAGAAAGAGATGCAGAGGAAGCCTCGGAGTTCTTGTCTATGTGGTACTTGAAAACTGTCAAAGGAAACTAAGAAACAGGCTTATAGAATTTTAATGTTGGATTAATGTTGCATTTGCAGAAAACTACATTAGAAGGGTGACTGAAAGTTGAGTGAAGAAAGTGAAAAATGGCTTTTATTTTTTTACTAGTGAGTTCAAATGTTCACCCTGTCCTTTCTGTGAACTCACTACTCATGGCAAACTCTTTTAACCTATATATAATGCATGAAGAAATCTGTACAGAATAACATTACATGTAGATGATTGTGTGACAGGCTTTGAGAACCATGAAAGCCTTGAATTCCCAAGTTCACATTACTGTGAGTTAGAAAGGGTATGTCATAATCAACCTAGAGTGAGCATTACCTCACAGAAATTAAATAAAAGTGGAGACTCTTCAAATGTTGCTCAATCTGTTCAGTCCTAAATTAACTTCCATATTTTACAGCTTTGCAGTTTATCCCTAAACACACATATAATACTTTTTATAGGTTCCCATTTAACTCCTACTTCAATATATCTAAGATTTACAGTGATTATTTAGAACACTATTGCCCTGTAGCAACTTTAGAACTGTGACATACTGTATCCCTATGTTCACCACTTTTACAAAACTGTAATAAATTTTGTACAAAGTAGGCCTTCTGAGGTATAATTTGAAAACTAGTAATTGACTGATTATTATTGTCCTGGTAAAATATTCGTGGCAACATTGTATGCAAAGTTATAAGATTCTACTGTATGATGTTACTACTACTATTCCAATTCCGGGGAAGCAGCCCAAACCAGTTCCTCAAAGAGGAAGTCAAACTGATGCCTGAGCCGGGGGTCAACATAATCAAGTGACCTATTACTGGGTTGCATGGCCACTGTTTAGCAGGAAGAAGGGTGTGATTGAGAAATTTATATTTTGGCAGTGGAACAGCTGGGTGGGGGTTTCCATGTAAGCATTCTGGGTATTGCCTAGCCCCCAACTGGAGAGAATTCTCAAAGAAGTGGAAAAGATATAAAAACAAGGAAAAGTACACAAATCACCTCCCTCCTCTCATCTCTACTAATGGCATTAACAACATTAAAAGACAAAAGGAGTATCCCTGAACAGGGGTAGTGGGCCTGGCTGTAAGGCTTTCAGAAAGTAAGATTGCTATAAGCATATGGTGAGAAATATTTGCTTTGAATTGACTTACCTTAAGTTAGATATTATTTGAATTTTACCTTTTATTTCTTTGTAACCAGTTCTGACTTTTATGCCTCCTCACTTGTATTCATGCAGCTCTTTTGTAGTTAATAAACTTGTGTTATTGTTTTCTCTAAACTAGTGTGTTTAGATTGCAGTGTTTGGGAATCACCATTTGAGATAACTGGGTTTGTAGATATCATTTTCTGTTCAAGAAATGACGGACTTTCCATGAGCTTGTTCTGCACAGAAGGAAAGAGCTGGGCAGGGCAAGACGTACCTTTCTGGGGACAAGTCTGGGACTGAGAATTTGCTGTTGTCACTCTGCAACATCATTTAGCAATGGCTGGCTAGAAGCACTCATATCATCCAGCTGGGAGTGATTTTGCATGATAGAGGCTGTATGTGAACAGGCGAGAAGAAGCGTAAAAGGCACCCTATGCTCAGGGTGGACAGGACACAGCTGTTCAACGGTCCAGATTGTATCCTGGGGAATGTCATAAGAGTATAGCAATTATTTTCACCATTCCTATTTTAATTTATCCTTTCTTTGGTTGAAGGTAGCAAGTAGATACAACTTGCATTGCATAAGTCATTGTTTAATATTAGGATTTACTGAATTTGACAACCACTAAAGATTTATGGACAACAGAATTTGAGAGATGGAAAAAAAACAAACTATTTTCGTTCTGATTATCTAATTAATACCCCCTGCCAGGGCCAATAAAGAAGATCTTTTCTAGGTATAGCCATTTAAATGTTGCTTCTATTTAGGAAAAGTTTATTTTACTTGCAGGTGCCATCCACTAAGACAGGACATTTGCTCCAGTCACCGGGGTCAAGGTATTTGTTTTACAGTGATTTTATGTCTTGGGCTCCCTAAATACTGTGCTTTGCATCTTAAACAAAATGGTGTCACAATTCAAGCCTTTCCTTTTTCCCGTACTGCCAGTGTAGGGAAACCATTATGTCATCAGAATGCCTTCCTGGGAGCCCAGTACAGAGGGGAAGCATTATTGATACTACAACACTTATGGGCTACCATGATGGTTTGGAGACACAGGAGAGCAATTACAATTCTGCTATGTTTATACACACGCAGTGCAAGGTACATGTGTGTGAGGAGTTTCTTGCCCCTTTTCCCCTTCTGTTAAACACCTCATACAAAAGCCAAGCAGAATCTAGCCCTTGATGAATCTCATTCTAATATCTATAATGCTGGCATAATAATAATAAGGCTATTCATCAGTTGACTGTGAAAATCAGACAAGTCCGTTATCCACAATCTTAATTCAACCAGCTCTGCTCATTTTGTGAATGTAGAGTCATATCTGCTTCCTTTAGTAATGAAAATGAGATTTTATTGCTTTTCATTCTTGCTAGCACAAAGAGACAAAACAGACGAGAGAGAGAGAGAAAGAGTGGGAGTCCATTCTTTCCTTTACATCATAGACAGAATTGTCACTAATTTCCAGTCACTTACAGTGGGAAATCTATTGAAAGCAATGGGAGTGCAAAGTTGTTATTCAAGAGACAAGTTAGCCTGCAGAACATATATTACTAAAGAAAATGGATGAGTAGGAAAGAACCCAGTTCGACTCTTTGCACCCAGGTTGAATTTACAAAGCTAGCAGTTTGGAAAAAATCATCACCTTGTTTACTGGTTACCTGAGAAATTTTGAAATAGCAACTAAGAGATGGTGCATATGGAACCCCACAATGCTATTCTAATAGATTTACTTTTCAGATTAAAGTAATATTTTAATATCTGTGATGTAGCTTAATTTCTTTTCCTAGACTTGCATTTTTTCTAAGCTGAATTTAATTATTTTATGCACGTTTTTCTTTGTATTATTTCTATGGCTTCACTGGTACCTTCAATACCTCCTCCCATTTTGTATAATATATGCATAACAATATGCTGTTTACCTCATATCATTAAAAATATATTAAATCAAACTGGACTTAAAACTGATCCTTGCAATATCTCATTAGACCATTCCCCCAATACTGAAACGTTACTGTTTACCATTATAATTTGTTTATCATCCCTCATACATTTTTCAGTCCATACTAAATTAATGAGAAAGCAAAGAAAAATTATCATAACTAGTACTACAGCTAATCATCTGAGAAACAGGTAAATTCATTACAAATAAATTAAAATTGAGAAAATAATGAGTTCTATCAGATTTTATCTTTTTCAGTTAATCCATTTCAGTGAATCTATGATAAAAAAAAGTCTACCTATATAGTATATAAATATCTGTAAGTACTGTAATAAAACCCAATGACAGCAAGATCCCAGATCAAATATAAAACTTTACTGCTAATACAGGATAAATTCCCTTTTCAATGACATGATAAGATTTTAAGCTCTACATACTCCAAGAGGAGCTCAAGACGTGACCATTCATATAATCAGATTGCCACAATTTTTATATGTTACAAATTTGGGGCCCAATCTTGCAAAGACAAACTTAGGATGAGGTGAAATATTTCACCCAAAACTTTTTTCTGTGAAAAAAGCAGATTTCATGATACCAAAACTTTTTGTAATTGTTTTTGGTTTTGCTCAATTGTTTCTGTTGAAAAAAAACCCCTCTCTCTCTCTCTCTCTCTGTGTGTGTGTGTATATAAATATATATATATATACACACACACACACACACACACACACATATACACATTAGATAGATAGATAGATAGATAGATATGACATTTTCAAAATAAAATGTTTGGACTTTTTGTTTTGAAACGACTTTCAAATTTACTTGAGTGTTATTTTTAAAAAATGCAAAAACATTTGAAAATTAAGCACTTCATTTTACTGAAATTGAATTTTTCTTAGACTTTTCAATTTTCCAAAAAATTTTAAATGCTTTTTTAAAAAACTTTTTGAATTTTCCGGAGAACTAAAAAATCCTTTATTCTTCCATCTTTACTTATACAAGTGAACAGTCCTGCTAAAATCATATGTAGAACATCTCTCTCTTTTTTTTCTTATTAGATATTACTATGGCTGTAATTAAAAAAGAATACAGGGTATGTTACCCAGTGTCTTTGGCTTTATTTGCTGCAATAAGTATAATTTATTTATATTATCATTATTATTTTCGGATGCAATTTCATAGACAAATTAGATAGATAATGTACATAAAAAGAAGTGATGCTTCTCTTTCAGAGGATGCTTTTTGATACTTTGCTTACAATATCCACTCCAAAGCTAATAATGGTATCAGTTTTAATACTTTATAGTCCATTTTAGAGTTCTTATTTCAGTAATGAGTATATAACTTCAAGTATCCACAGCAATTTCTAAATATATTGCTCATATTGCTGAATATCACTTGATAATCATTAAGGAGAAAAGTCATTTTATCTGTGATATAAATTACATTGAAATAAATAAGGACCCATATTTGCAGCCCAATTTACATTTGGTTAAGAACTATACAATAAGTTCACAAATTGAACACTTCAGAAAATCTTTGCAAGGGCTAGAAGTGCACCATCCCAAGAAGCTTTATTTGGAAGCTGAGTTTGGCAAATTCAGGCCTTAAAGGAGAACATCCTACAGAAAGGGGCTGAGAGCTGAGAGGGGAGACAATTGTTGATAAAAGGATGCCAGAAAAAAATTGTGAGATGCAAATAATTTCAGAACAAGTTCTCAGACTTTCTGAGAACATGGTCTGAAATTTATGAAAATCATGCAATGGTTTTGGATGGAGCGGTTCTTGAGATTCTTAAGCTTAAATTCTAATCAAGACTCAATCAAAATCCAACATGGTTTAAGAGATGTATAGACTTTTGGCATGGGGTGAGTTCACCCTCTCCAGTATTATGGAGTAGATTAAGAACTGGATCCAAAAGCTTTAAAATAGAAATATGCAGAGAGAGACATTTGCTCCAGGTCACATATCAAGTCAATGGAAGAGTTCAGAATAGAACCCAGATCTGCTTGTCCTGTCCCTTGGCATATTTGCTGGACCACATTGCCTTCCAAAGAGACCTCTTTATAATCAACCATATACAGGAGGAACTGGAATATAAACCTCTTATCTAAGCATGCATATCTTTAAATATAATCATAAAAACTGATAAAGAAATAAAAGGACATGTTCAGCGCATACAGTTAATTAACAGAGGCAATGGAACTGTGTCCCCCCTTCTTCTTCTGTTTTTGTAGAATCTGAGAGGGGGGGAAAAGTGGACCATTGTGTAAGTATGATGTACCCTATCCAATGGAGCACTACATAATGAAAGTAGCATATTAGTCACATGCTTTGAGACTGCTAGGCTAAGCAGTATAGTTAAAGAGAGTAACCATCATTCATATTTGCTACCATGGATTTATTATCTATCATCAGTGTGCACACAAATGTGACAGCTTTCCTTATTCTTCTTTACACACGTAGGTAGTTAGCGGTAATTTTAGATAAGATATTACCACCCCTTTGGCCTGTGCTGTTAAACAATATGCAAAGTTGTTTCTGTTACAAGGAATAACTGATGACACAGGCAGGTCTATTCCTTGGTGCAACTGTGCTCATTTACAAAGAAAGGAAATGAAGTCCTGTTTCCCTGAACACTGTTGAAACAGATAACCACAGCCACGTTCTTTGCTTAGAAATCCCCAAGCCTGCCTGTCTAGTACCCAAGAACATTTGTCTCTGCTCCCTCTCAGGGTGACCCTCATAACTGCTTATCTTTCTATCTAGTGGTTTTTCTCCTCTTCGCTAACACATACAAAGATTCTCAAACAATCCCTTAGCCCCTACATTTACACAGAGAGAGAGAGAGAGAGAAAGAAAAACCCCTGAGACTATGTAGTTTGGGCTGCTCAGTCTTCAGCATGCGCCTCAGTGCTCTCTGGGCAGTAATCTCATATTGTTTCCATCTAGCACCACATAAAGAGACATTTAATTGCTCTTACATTTAACCTAAAAGAAGGTGCTTAGCACCCATCAGTTTTAAAGAGGTCTGCCCTTGTCTCTAGACAAAGACTAAAACACCCTTTTAGAAGCAATCAATCCCTATCTGACCATTTTGTCCTTGTCCTCAGAGGAAACATGCACAATATCTTCAAAAGATAAGCCTTGGAACTTAAATTTGTAACTCTGCTAGGCAGCTGCTAAAAACCATGGATTTAACTGAAACTGGTTTTATGGCCCATTACAAAACTTGTAACACACTCTTCTGCCCCTCCATTGTCATATGACTGGAGAGGTGTTAATTGCCCACTTCATTTTAAGTGGACTCATACAACATGTGCTTATCAGTCTTACACTTAATCACTCTCATCTTATATTTAGCTTGGGCACTGTGGTTTCCTTCTTCAGAGCTCAGGAAGAGTTTTGTGGAGCTCAAAAACTTTTCCTCCTCCACCAAAGAAATTGTCCCAATAAAAGATGTTACCTCACCCATCTTGTTTCTAAAAATAATAAAAGGAATTTTAAATAAACCCACAAAAATTAATGGGGAAAGTTTTCAGATAAACTATTTTCAGTAATTTTTTTCAGCTTTTGGTAGAAAAAATAGCTTTAGGGTTAAAACTGAAAACTGAAAAGTTTTAACCAAAGTAAGCTTGGTTTTCAGTTTTTGATTTTTCAATGAAATATCATCTAAAATGAAAATCTTACACAAAAATGTTTTAGTCGCAAAGTCATGTTGTAGTCAAAAATGTTTCAAATTTTTTGACCAGCTCTACTAAAATTCAAACATACAGGTATATTAAATTTAATAAGAATACTTTACAAGTTCATGCTCCTTTTGTCAAACTATCTCAACCTGTTTAAAACGTTAATTAATTACACCTCACTATATATTACAAATCACAGAATCAAATGAGTCATTTAGTGAGGATAGGAATATCCATATCCTAATTTTAAACTAATACTCAGATTCCACATTGATGTGTACATGAAAAATGTAGATAGTTAAATAGATAAAAACTACTGGTGAAGTCCTTGCACCATTGAAATCAATGAGTGTTTTGTCATTTACTTCAATGGATCCAGGATTTCGCCCTTCAAATCCTCCAAGGCATCAGACACACACCTTCACCTACCACAACTGACATTAACAAAAAGTTTTTAACATTTTTAAAATTCTTAGTTTCAACTAAATTTCATGTCCATTTGAAATGAATTGGCATTGAAAGAGTGGATTATCTACCACCTTCCTGTAGTTGACAAAGCAAATCAGAATCAGTAAAGTTAAATGTGTGAAAAGAATACAAGGGGGAAAAAAATGTAGTAAGAACTAATAAGATGTCAAGGAAATTTCTATATTTAAATTAGACATCTGTGCCCTATTTTTAAATGTTCATCACTGAAAGTGTTTCAGCACATTTCCCCTAATGTCCTGTCATTGTACACATATTTTCAAACCTTTTTGGCTTCAACACCTTCCCTGCTGCATATGTGTATTAGCGTTTACCACTTTTAAGTCTGTTATTGAGTGACCAGGGAGACTGAAGTGTTCTCCTACTGGTTTTTGATTTTAGGAGAACACTTCAAGCTCCCTGGTCACTCAATAGCAGACTTAAAAGTGGCAATTCTTCAACATCAAAAATGAGAAACTGCAGAACTGGAATTAATTTGCAAACTAGACACCATCAAATTAGGCCTGAATAAAGACTGGCAGTAGATGGGGTAATTACAAACACTAATTTCCACATACTAATTTCCCCCTACTGTTACTCACACCTCCTTGTCAACTGTTTGAAATGGGACACCCTCATTACTACTACAAAAGTGATTTTTTTTCTCTTGGTATTCTACAGTTAATTGAATTGTCTCATTAGCACTAACCCCCCACTTGGTAAGGCAACTCCCATTTTTTCATGTACTGTGTATACATACCTGCTACTGAATTTTCCACTCCATGCGTCTGATGAAGTGGGTTTTAGCCCACGAAAGCTTATGTCCAAATACATTTGTTAGTATCTAAGATGCCAAAAGGACTCCTCATTATCTTTGCTGATATAGACTAACACGGCTACCACTCTGAAACCTATCACTAACTAAAATATCAAATTCATGATTACATACATTCAAAATCATTTCTTGATTTGTAATCATGGTTCATTTTTCAAATTTAACAACAAACCACAAAGTAAACTTGTTCTTCAGAACTTGCATGGGTAACTTAAAACTATGATATAAAAAACTAGATGGTTCAGGCACATTCATAGATAATGGGGTATAGAGTTCTTCACTTCTAGCTTGCTAGGTCTAATCAATCTATGAATTTCTAACTCACCAGACACCACAGTATGTAGGGTCACCACCATCCTAGGTTGAATTGAAAAAGCAAGCCCCGTCCTGAGTAGTGGAAGGCAATGATTACACTTCAGTGTTTACAGTAGTGCAGCTGATCCACTGTAGCACTGCTAGTTTAGCTGGTCTAAGCTGACAGTAGAGAGCTCTCTCATCGACTTAATTAATCCACACCCAATGAGCAGCAGTAGCCAAGTTGGTGGGGGAAGCTCTCCTGCTGACACAGCGCTATCCATGCCAGCACTTAGGTCGGTTTAACTTAGGTTGCTTATGGGGGAGTGGCTTATGCACACTCCCAAGTGACATAAATTATATCAGCCTATGCTGAAGCATAGCCACAGCTGAAGAAATTCAAAAAGCATCCAATGGATCCCCTGAAATCCAAAAATGAGGAGGGAAAAGCTGTTGTCTGTTTATTTTGGGTGGAAGAAAGCAGGAGAAATATTTAGAATATCTGAGTGCAGATACATGAATCTCTGGGTTAAATTGTGTGACCTGTTTTATGCAGGAGGTTAAATTAGATGATCATAATGGTCCCTTTTGGTCTTTAAGTCTATTAATCTATGTGTCATCTAAAATGTGAAAAAAAAAAAAAAAAAAAGCTGAACTCAATAAGTTTGATAAATAGGTCAACCCAAAAGCTAACCCAAAATTGATGTGCTAACCATTTTGTAACAAAGTGCAAGATCCAAGTGTCTGTGGATTAATTAAAGTTGCAGCAGTGAATGAGGAAATGATTCAGGACAGGAGAATATTTGCAACAAATCCACCAAAAGTTCATGACAAGTTCATAAATCGGGGAACTCAACTTGATTTGAATAAATCACTAGTCCCTTAACATGTAAAAAGGCACAAGCCCAGCACACACATATGTGTAAAGAGAAGGTAGTGTATGGACTCATAAAGCCTAATTTTTCCTTGAGGCTGCCATAAAACCAGAAAGGATTTGATCCAAGTCAGAAGACTGCCAACCTGTGAGTAAAAAGAAAGTTTGTGGCAGAAGTGGAAGCAAACGTATGACAAATACAGATCCAGCAATAGGACAGTTATATATATGTCATGTATGTAATACATAAAAATATGCAAAGATGAGGGTTTAAATTTTAATACAATTTCAGTACTACCAATTATTGAAAAAAATTACCTTTTGCTTACACAATATAGTTAGTTAGAATCTATAATATTACTTAATGTCACCAGGTTGTGCTTTTACCAATCATCTTAAATTCTGCTAAATTAAATGTTTAGGCAGTTAGAGATATGCAGACAGGAAATAGTTTCCTGATATAATATTTAGCTTTTAAAAATAACTGCATCACAACTGACAGTTAGCATTCTCCAAAATCTAAGTGAAGTGATTCCTTAGTGCAAAGATGCTGCTTACAATATATATCCACTAGAGTTTAGTGAATAATAGATATGCTGGGTTTGGTGGCCAAACTGAAAAAGGCAAAAAAATTCTTCATTTTAAACCAAAAACTGATTTTTTTATCACTGAAATGAAACACCAAATAAATAAATCAAGTCAGCTAAACATTTTGAATGTTGTTTTGAAACAAGATTTTGAAATGAAATGTAAAATCAAACTGACATTTTCAAAATGAATGTCAATTTGAAATCAAATAGCAAACATTTGTTTTAAAAAATGCTAACACAAATCAATTTAATGTTTCTGGGTAAAAAATTACCAGTTTTTTTAGATGAAACTGTTTATCACATTTGACCTAAGTTTATAAATAGTTTCAGTGCTCCCCAAAATGCATTTAGTGTTCAATGAAAACATTTTTGCCGAGTTCTAATACCCATACAAGCAAGCAAACACACCATATCAAAAACATAATATTGTTATGGGATATCTGATTTGAGTCCCAATCTTAAATTAGTGATCTCAGTCAAGTTCTTAGTGGGGAGGAATCCACAGAACAATCAACTGCAACATTTAGCACTAACTGGCACCGATGTGTTGACCTTCATAATACATAGATTGGATAATGCAGTCCCTATTACCCTTATAGATGGCGCTGTAGGCCAGGGTTGGGGCATACTGGCAAGACATTCTAGGGAAGATTGCAATGCCACCATTTTGTGAATTAAGTCCATATTCATGAAGGTACAAAAGCACATGAGTAACTCCAAATATGTGTGTAACCCCATAAAAATCAATGGGTCTACTTATGTGGTTAAAGTTAAGCAGAGAATCATAGAATCATGGGATTGGAAGGGACCTCAAGAGGTCATCTAGTCCCCTGCACTCAAGGATGGACTAGACTTTTGCAGTTGAATAAGTACATTGGAGCTTCAAAGAGCTAGCAGATTACAGGTATATCAGAGTGGCATCTTTAGAAAAGCTACATGAAAATAATTTTTGAAAAGAAAAAAAATGTAAATACAGTGTCGTTCTCTTATGGATGAGACTTGAACCTAGCTCATCTTAATTTACTCCTTCTAAAAGTCTAGAGAGTTAAAAGGATATAATGCAAAAGCACAAAGTACTCTATAGGATTCTTTATTCCTTCAGTATCACAAGAACAACAACTGAAATTGAAATACCAGTATAGGGACTTCCACAACATAGCAAATGTAAAGCAAGAGAAGTGGTAGAAAAAATATACTTGAATGATCTCTATTTTTGTTCTAGAAGAGTTTTATTGTGTTAAGTTTTTTATGGAGAAAGTTGACATGCAAGTATTGAGACTAAAAGGTACAGACTTAATTGGGGGATAGAGAGTGATATAACTACAAAATTCTCACCAAAGCTTGAACCCCTGTAAGCTGAATGTTTGTTAACACTACTGTGAGAAGTATCAGAGGGGTAGCCGTGTTAGTCTGGATCTGCAAAAGCAAAAGACAAAGAGTCTTGTAGCACCTTGTAGATTAACAGATCTTAGAGATCATGAGCTTTCATGGGCTAATACCCACTTCATCAGATGAATGTTGTGGAAGAAGGCTCTTTATAATTGTTTTATTTATACTCTGGAAAAAATTTCCAGTGGAAAATGTGTATTTTCTCTTCCTTTCTTAGATTCACTCTGTTGTTACAGGAATAGCTTGTGTTTGTCTCCCTGAAGAAGTTTAAAGTTGGCTTAAATCACTGAGGAGAGACAATTAGGGAGGCTAATTGTATTGCTGAAAACAATAATTAGGTTTTTTCCTCTCTCTCTTTTTTTCCATTTCTTGTTTTGGTCCTTTTGTCGTTCAAGCAGAGGTAAAAATTCAGCTCAGGGAGGCAGCTAATCTCAGAAGTGAAGATTAACCGTCTATCTAGCGAGGCATATTCTACAACTGATAGAGTGACTGTTCCTACTCTATCTTCTAGGCTTGAATGGATGCCATTTGATTTCCATATCTCATGATTGGAGCCTCATAATTCATATATAAAATGAAACTATTGCAAGGTTCTCAACAATTTGATGATAAACTTGATTAACTCCAGTCACTTTCTTGAAATACTTTAGAAAATGTTGCCGGGGAAAGAACTCTGCCCCAGATTATACTTTTAGTGCATAGAAATTGTGTATGCCTCAGTCTACATTGTGATGGACCACACAGGAGCTATGTTATGAAACACCATTGCTTCACTAGCTAGAAGCAAATTCTGTTGTTAGCTACCCAAAATGAAAACCTTGTGCACCTGTTTCTTTTTATTAGATTGTGATCATATCTTATGGGGTTGTAGTTCATGAGATCAAACCACTACACACAATTTCTCTCTTCAGAGTATTCAGGAAATTACAATAGGGATTTAAGCATAATCACAGGTAGTTACAAATCAAACCTGAATAGACAAATGAATTCAGATCCAGATCCTCTGATCTAGCGTTTATTTTCTCTGGAGGGCCTTCCTTCATGCTCCAGGGCCCTACCTGGCATCTGGAAAACTTCCCCAGCGCAGCAAACCTCAAACACTTGAAAGCCCCTCATAGGCTAATGTTAGTGCTAATCAGAGGGGTTTTTTAATGAATTCCATATAACACTTTTCACTTCTCTAGTGCCTTTTTTGCCTCATTTGCTTTCTACGATGGCCTCCGGGGGGTGGTTTTTGCGTTTCCTTCTCCTAGCCTGCCTGGGGCTGCTGTCTTCCCTCTGCTGCAGTCTCCAGCACCAGGGTTAGGCTACTGGACCAGTATCGAGACCCAACCAGGGGACAGTCGGGGTCTGTGATCCTCAGGGACTGCGCGATGAGCTGCGCTCTTTCTTTCTGGATACCTATGGTTCCAGGAACAGGGTGTAGCTCATCTTGTCCTCAGGGCCGTGAGTGCCATTTTGGGGGAGGGAGAAGGGACCGGGAGGCAGGATGCTGTGGCCTACTGGTGGACCCACTGTTTCTGTGACTCCCTGATTGCTTTTGGAGTTGGTCAGTTTGCTGCGGGGTCCTATGGGGACACTAGTGTGCCTGCTCATGAAGATCCACCCCAACTCTCCTTATGTCGCCGGCCATCTTTGCTACTCTGAACATCCAGGGCTGTGAATCTCTGCAAGTGGCAGGTGCTCTTCTTCCTTCGAGAGCAGGGGTACTCAGTAATCTTCCTCATGGATCTAGCCACTGAAGCTAGCTGGTGACTGGAGTGTGGGGACAGGATGTACTTTAGCAACTTTTCAGATCATCAGGCTGGGATGGCTACACTGTTCTCCCCTGACCTGCAGCCCGAGGTACTGGGGACAACTGAGGTCATGCCGGGTCTCCTGCTGCACATCTGGGCCCGGGTGGAGGGTCTGAAGTTCAACTTAGTCAACATCTGTGCCCCAACATAGGCCCCGGAGTGGGTGTGTTTCTTCCAGCAGGTGTCCAGCTTCCTGGGCTCTCTAGATTCTCATGAGTGCCTGACTCTAGACAGGCATTTTAATACCACCCTTGAAGAGTGGGACTGTACGGGCACTGAGCTGTTCCAGGATGTCTTCCAGGAGATTAAAAATCATCACTTCCTGGAGGACGTCTGGCACGACCACCACCGGATGATGAATCCACCTTTACGTATGTCTCAGTGGAGGTTGATCGGTCGCATTACTCCTGGTTGGATCATATTTACCTATCTTGTCACCATTTTTGGCAGGCCCATTCCTCCAGTGTCTGGCTGGCACCGTTCTCAGACCATTTGGAGGCCATGATGGCCTTTCTCACCTCAGAGAGGCTGGGGCTGGCCGATTGGCACTTTAATAATAGCTTGTGGGAGGACGTGGGCTTCATGGCATCCTTCCAGAAGTTCTGGGTGGCCTAATGAGGGTGAGGGCAGATGTGGATCTTTCCCTTGGTGCAATGGTGGGATGTTGGGAAGGTTCATGCCTGTGGGGCCAGCTGGCGGAGGGATGTGGTGATAGAGGAGTTGGAACGGGAGGTCTTAGAGCTGGAGAGGTATCTGGTTGCAGTCCCAGGGAGCCATCCCTCTGCAGAACATGCCGGGAAAAGCGGGAAGAGCTCCAGGCCTTCAAGGACATTTGGGCCCAAGGTGCCTTTGTTCAATCCCACATCCGTCTCCTGTGGGAGATGGATCATGGCCCCCACTTCTACACCATGGAGAAAAAGACAGGGGCAAAAAAGCACGTCATCTGTCTTTTGGCGGAGAACAGTGCCCCCCTCATGGATCCAGTGGAGATGCGTGAGAGGGCCTGGGCCTACTACGCTGCCTGCAGGATGCTTTGGGATGAATTCAGTGGGATGGTTAATGCGGGAGACCAAGACCGGCTGGAGCAGCCTCTCACTCTGGCTGAATTCTTGGAAGCCCTCCACCACATGCCCACCAGTAAATCTCTGGGCATGGATGGGCTGACCCTAGCCACCCGGGGTTGCCTCATTTTCCTTCTACAATGGCCCCCCAGAGGCGTTTTTTGTGTTTCCTTCTCCTGGCTTATCCGGGGCTGCTGTCCACCACTGTCTCCAAACCCAGGATTTGAGATAGGCTATGTGGTGGTAGTGGAAAAGGACTAATATGATCCTTGGATGCATAAAAATGGGAATATTAACTAGCAAGATGATATTTTCCTCATGAGCGGCACATAAACCACCAGCTGGGGAAGCCAAGACCCAGCTCTGTCCTTTCTGCTCAAGGCCCCACCCCTTTCCAAAGCAGGAGCCCAAAGCCTCCCACCGCAACTGCCTGCCCCCACCCCAGGCTAGCAGCCTCAGTCCTGGAGTGCCAGGAGGGAGGATGGACAACACCACCTCTGTCCCCCCTAGAACCAGAGCACTGGGAGGGCAGGAAGTGCGCCCCAGGTCCTGGAACCAACCCACAGAGCAGAAGCAGGGGACCTGGGCAAGAAGTGTTGGCAGGGCCATATCTGGCTGTTTGGGGAAGCACAGCCTCTCCCAGCTTATGTTACCCACCACCCATTATTTTCCTCTCTTTTTGGCACTGGTATGATCACTGATGGAATACTGTATCTGTTCTGGTGTCTACAATTTAAGAAGGATGTTGATAAATTGGAGAAGGTTCAGAGAAGAGCCATGAGAATGATTAAAGGATTAGAAAACATGCCTTATAGTGATATGTTCAAGAAGGTCAATCTAGTTAGCTTAACAAAGAAGTTTAATGGTTGACATGATCACAGTCTATAAGTACCAACATGAAGAACAAATATTTGATAATGGGCTCTTCAGACTAGCAGACAAAGATAGAACAGGATCCAATAGCTGGAAGGTGAAGTTAGACAAATTCAGACTGGAAATATGGCACAATTTTTTTTATAGTGAAGGTATTTAGGCATTGGAATAACTTGGTTTGTAGTGGATTCTCCATCACTGACCATTTCTAAATCAAGTTTGGATGTTTTTTCTAAAAAGTACGCTGCATTTCAAACAGGATTTAAATCAGGAAAATCCTGTGGCTTGTGTTATGCAGGATAATAGAGAGATAATAACAGTATCAATAAAAGTCTTTTCTGACTTTTGAATCTATGAATAAGCTAGCAAAGTAAAAACATTGTTAGTATGACCTATTTGACCATGGTAGATAAATAGAACCTCATTTAGAAACAGTTCAGCGGTCACTGCATGTAGAGGTCATAGTGAATTTCTTACGTCATCTGTTGAGACCTTGTGATCAAGTCCTCCTTTTCTTATACCTAATTTAATGCCAATTACATATGTTGCATTTCCACAGTTTTAAACATAACATATAACACAGTATCTTGATACTGTTTCCCTGTATTGCAGATTAAATTCTGTTGACACTGATGCAGCTTATGAGTGAATCATCCATATCACTTGTACATGAAATCATCATGAAACTTCAGTAATATATTAATTATGTAAAAAACACAACTAAAGAGAGAAGAGAAAGAATTGTAGGATCCCTTCTAAATTATTTACTTTTTCATTTTTCATTGAATTTACTGCTTTTCTCTTGCTCATAATGTTTAGTGATGGCTTCAAGACACTCTTCCCTTCTTCCTCTATCTTCCTTTGTCAAGGAAATGCAGGTGAGTACCAATGAATATAATGCACTCTGTCTGTCTTGTATGAATTTAATAGGAAGCAATGTGGTAAAGGTAAGATCCGCAGGCTCCAGTCTGCAACATTAGGAACAGAAGAGGTTGCTTGTATTGAATGCAGGGAGACTAATGGGCAAATGTATTCTTGCATGCACCAATCTGTGCTCCCTAGAATGTCACTCATCATTCTGTCCAACTTCAGTAATACTCTTAGCATGATATGTCTGAGATTAATGAGGCATTTATCCTCAGATAAGAAGTCAGAACAAAAAAATATTTGTTGCCAACAATATTGTTGCAGTTGAATTAATAATTCCAGCTTTTGCAAATGTCAATCTCAATGAGGGACACTGGCCTGCGTGGCAGGAGGTTTGAAACCAAGCTACCAGGGGCAGATCTGGGAGGGATTACACCTCAGAAAGCTGCAACAAGCTCCTTCCACTTGCATACCTATATAGATCTGCTAGATGATAACAAGGAGCAATAGGCCCTCCCGCCTCTCTCCACCCACCTTGCAGTGGCTTCTGCTCATGGTACTGAAAGGAGTAAACAGTCTCCACATGCAGGACACAACAGGGACTGCAGCTGTGTTTGTCCCTGAAGAGGGCTCCTGGTGTCTTTCCCTCCTGGTGAACCTGTCATGCATGGGTGACATGTAGCATAGTCTGGGGAAAGCTCTGCTTCCCCAAACAGCCCTGCATCACTCTGCCCATGTTTTGCCCCAAGGCACCCTCCTGCATGCCTCTAGTTGAGCCCAGCCCAGGCAGGCTGATGCCTTTGTGTGAAGCCTGCTGTGTGGGGCTGGAGCTATAGCAGCCAGCCTGTGTCTAGGACTTGGGGTGGCTGGGACTGCCCAGTGCTGGAAGGCCTCCAAGCACTGGGGCCACACTGCCCAGCTTTCCGAGTGGGCGAGGACCATGTATCACCCACTCAGTGCTCCAGTGTTGGAGGTGTTCAAGAAGCCCAGGGATGGGGTGGGAGCCTCTGTGCCTTAGTGGGGAAAAAGGTGCGGGGCCTCAGGCAGAAGGAGCAGGGCAGGAGATAGCTTCTCTGCACTTGTGGTTCATGCATCACACTTGCTGTCACGAAGTAAGAAAGTCTAATCCTTTGTACAGGTCAGAACCTAAATCTTATTGCTGTTGCCCTGGCTCAGTATTTTTGAAGAAGTTTGCACACAGGAGCTCTATGGTTCCTGACAAACAAATGTACTGACAATTACTCCCCATACATTTTCTTTCCATACAATTCATCACCACAGTTCAACAAAAATCTTTCAGCACACTTCCTCTTACACATAGAATTCAGAAGACATAAATTAGGGAAAAATTAGTCAGATCCCTTCAATAGCAAACATTTTCCTCAAATTTACCATCAAAGGGATCTCACCATGAGTGATCCACTAGTCCCAATTCTGCAGCCTTAACAAGTTTCATCTCTACCATAAGTCATCCTGATATAAGCCTGTACAACATACTGAGAACATCTGGTTACTTCTCACACAAAGTGTGCACTGTTGAATACCTCTGAGAGACCTCAGAACTGTTCCCTAAAAGGACTGTCCTCTCTTTGGAATTACATCTCCACTGAACCTTGCTAAGGGACAAGACACAGTAAAGAAATACCCATATCAAGAACAATACATACCATATAGCTGGGATGCCTTATGTTAGCTCCTTCCCTTGAGGTAAGATTTCCTTATATTACATGAGAACTTCTAGTCCCACAGACCCATCACTGTCCATCTGGATAGTGCCAACTGTCCAGTGACAAAGAATAAGATACCAATGGCCAAGCTAGGTTGGAAATGTAAAGGTGAGGTAAAGATTAAGTTGTACAAAGACAATGCATGGACAGAGCATGCTGTATAGAGATTAGCTCCTGCAAAGTAATCAGGCTAATCCCCAAATGAGTAATGTAATACATAGTAAATGCGATGAAATGTGTAAAGAAGAGTGTTTCTGTGTAAATTTGGGTCTCTGATGTACTCTGCATCCACCCAACATATGAGTCCTAATTAACACAGCATAGCATTGCTGTGTGCGAAATAAAGATACCTATGTAACAAAGTTTGGAGTTGAACTGTGTTCTTGGAAAACCAACTGGAAATAAATCTGAGAGAATCCCAACAATAGATTAAGGGGTAGAATGGGATGACATACTGAATATGGAATTAACATATAAAAATGAAGGATTGTTAATGGTAAGATTAAAATCTTTGATAGCTAGTTTTAATGACTTGTAACTATGTCCAGTGAATGACTTAAGATGAGGTAACATTTAGGCCAAGAAGTGTTGCTGGCATAAGTGTGGATTTCCCAGTTCTTCTTCCATGTAGAATAGCTAATCTCTTTTAAATGATGTTATTGTCAACAGAACAAAGGTAACATGCTGTGATGGAAGTTTTGAGGTGAAAAAATACACAAAATTGTAACAACAAAAAGCCTTTTATTGGGAAGACCCAGGCACAGGGTGACAAAACAGCATAACATAAAATCTACATAAATCACACACAAAAATGCAAAAGTTGAGTACATTGAAACGTGTGCATATGTACCACATGGGTTACATTAAAAATGTGTAATATTCTAAAAGCTGAGTGGAGAAAAGTTAAGTAATACAGAAATTGAAAACGTATAAAAATTCAAGTGAACATGGCCCAAACTGGAGAAACACTGGAGCAAAAATTGAAGGAAAGAGACTGACAGACTAGATCAAGGGATCAGAGGAAGTAATGATCATCATGAAGTACAGGGGATTCCCAGTGCCCAGGAATATGGTAACTTGGGCCCATTCACCGAATCCGTCTTGTCTGTTTTGTCTGGCATAAAAATATGTTCAAATATTATAAGGGACAATAATTCTGTCTAAAATTATACAGATATTACCAAAAATGGATGAAGCCTGAATTGTGTGGACTTGTCACTCAGGTTCCCAGTTTAACCTCCAACCATTTTTATAATTTGGCACATACGCTCACATGCACACTCACCTCTTTAATCTTCTCTCGGAGGTGATTTTTTAGTCTTCATAGCATGAACATCAAATGCAGAGTGTCACCTGGACTCTTTGGAGCTTGGAAAATAGCAACATCCTCAGTCCATTCAAATATTTCAATAGGTTTGTTAGTAAGCAAACAGTGTGGGGTCTCCACAGCTAAGAGCATTCCAGCCCTTGTGTTAATAGCTGACCCATTTTCTAATTGCTGGTGAAACTGAAATGTGTAGCCTATATGCGAAGTGGTACAGGGATTGGAATCAGCACCTCACATATCCGTTACCTGTGTCTCTATAAAGGTCTCACTCTAGAGGGCACCCCAACAAGCCATATTAAGTCAGGCAAGAAATTGCAAACCTTTATCTCACTAAGTGCTGCCCTATTTTCTCTCTTTAACTGAAACAGAATCCCAGTTAAAAGCAGTTATCTTATCACCAGATGTGAGCTACGTAGTCCCTGTAGCCTCTAGGGGTGACAAATGGTTCCTTCCAGCTCTCTCTAGGTCCATAAAACACATTGTGATGGACCATACTGTAATGGAGGGCTTCCCTAGTACATAACACTGGAATAGCACACACCTGTATTCAAAGTGGTTACAGGTATTGAGACCCAGTCCTCATAGCAAATGCAATGCTTAGTCCTGCATTAATCAGCTGCTGATTCCATAGGGATGTTTTAATTCTTCTATTTATAACCTTCCCCCCTCTCCTTCACTGATTGGCTCAGCTGTCAGAGGATGACCTGGCTGTGACCTGCCAGATGGATCGCTCATAATGAAAACTTCCCACATGGTCTCAGAACAGCTATTGAACATGTTTGGTAACTACCACACCCTGTTCTGGAAGTTTCCAGATATTTTTAAGTTATCCTACCCTACTCTCTGCACATTTGCAATGACACCAAGCGTCCAACTAAGATCCATGTCTCCTCTCCACTGTTTCTCTCCTCCTCCCCTGGAGAAATAAAATCAAATGCTACCATACAAAAATGAGAATTACAAGTGCAGTTTTGTCTACTTAATTCAGATACTCCAGATACTTCATCTAACAAATAGAGAAGTTACCCCCCAATAGAAAAATGAAAAACTCCAAATAAGAGCATCAGAATAGAGTAGTAGGGGCTGACCAAAAGAATAAGTTTTGTTTATTGAAATAGTCATATTGGTGCTTCTGAAAGGCAACAGAGAAAAACATCTCCAGCAGAAACCTATAGCATTGGATATATTTGTAGTCACTGTTATTCATTTTGGATTATGTGAAGGCATTGGTTAGTCTCTTCCCCTATAATGTTTATAGATATGTTAATTTTATACTATGATTCACAATAACTTGCCTTTCAAATGATTAAATGATCTAGTGTCAAAAGGCTTTTCTGATTTACACCTTTCCAGGACTTAGCTGAGTCAATCACTGGCACTTTGGAAAAATCCATCTATGCTTGAAGCGGTGACGTCATTCATCTCTTAACACAGACTAAAGCTGTCTTTCCTGATAGGAAGTCAATAGGCTCATAAATCAAAGTTCAGTATGTCCATTAAGTGTTACTTAACCTGAGACAATCATCATGACAGTAATTCATTTTGTCAATTTCCTTTGTGAACAAGTCCTTTGGGACCCAATATGTTAATTGAGCTATTATTGTTTGATGGGTTGTTTCGATATATTTTTTAGGTTGACTGTTCTCACTACTAACTGAGTTTGGAAATGCTCCGCTTTCCTGTTTCTTGTTTTGAAAGCAACATTTCTGAAAGGATGTGTTTATTATATGTTGTGGACAGTTCAGAAAATTCTATGGCTCATTTTTGTTTGTCCAGTGAAAATATTTTTTTAAAATGTAACTGATCATTTTCAGTGTATGAACTCTACAGCCAGTCCTAACCATGAAATAACAATTTCAGTGATCAGACCACCTCCCAGTTTGAAAGATGATCGCTCTAATTTAAAGTTTATTTTTCTTTTATTATAGAAAGATTCTTTTAATTTAATGCACATTATCTCCATTTTGCAGGCAGGGAACTGAGACACAGAGATCAAATGACTTGGCCAGGGTCACACAGGGAGTCTGCGGCAGAGCCAAAAATTGAATTATCTCCTGAGACCTAGTCAGAGGCGCCACAAGGTGGGGAACGAGGGGAGTGAAGACTCCCCCAACCCTGATCCTGACGCATTCAGTAATATTTTATCCCCTGGTAGTGCTGTTGCTGCTGCAGCCTCGGAGGCAAGTGCTGTGTCTCCTCCTAGTGCCCATAGAAAATGGCAGCAGCAGAGAAGCTCTGGCTGATAGTACAAGCTGGCAGGGTGAGGGGAATGACTCTGCCTCTCCAGAGCTCCCACATGCTGCCCATGGGAAGGGGGCCTGCAAAGGACTCAGACCCGGTTCTGGGGGTGCCATGGAGGAGAGGAGATACCAAGGAGTTGGCTCTGGGGGTGCTGGTTCCAGCGAGAGTGTAGTGGTAGCCTGGGAAATAGCATTGCTACTGCCAGGACTTCTTTACTGTGCTGTCCGCCCAGGACTCAGCCCGAACTCGGCCACCATCTCCCAGTAACACCTGAGGCAGTGCAGGGTGAGACTCATGATCAGATTTGGTAAGGCCTGCCACCTGCCTCCATTGGCCCAGCTGACTCCAGCACCCAAGCCCTCCTCTTTCCTAGGGTATCTATCCCAGTTCCCCCCACCGCCACTGATAGTAATTGGTAACATTTCAGGAAACATTTAGTAAATATTTTAGACTTCACCCCTCCCTCCACACTTGAGACTATGTAGCACCCTGGACCCAGCTCAGTACCTTAACTACCACCATCTACCCCTGCTTTATGATTAACAATGGGTACATCAACACTGCAACAAAAAAACAGTGGCATCAAGTCTCAGAGACCAGGTTAAAATTGACTGCACTCACAGGGCTCCAGGGCTAAACATTGAAGGGCAGATGTTCAAGTTCAGGCTGGAGCCAGGGCTCTCAGACCCCCTCTCTCTCCTTTGCAGGGTTTCAGAGCCCAGACTCAAGCCTGAGCCGGAATATCCCACTACAATTTGTAGCCTTGCAGCCTGAGGCCGCAAGCTCGACTCAGCTGTTGGGCCGTCATCCACAGCTATGCTGAAGGTCTTTTATTGCAGGCTAGATGTACTCAAAGCCTCCTCTGATTGTTAGGACTGGATCCTAAGGTTTCTTAAACCATCTCTGCTACCAGTGCATAGATTCTTTCATAAAGCAATGGGAAGTTAACTATTTCTAAAAGGGAGAAGATTTTCATGCTTATTATTTGGTGTTATTAACATCAGTTCTGACACTGTCAATAATGTACCTTTGCAATTTACTCCAGCAATACCCTTGTGTGTCCCTTAGGAAACTCATCCTTACAAAAAAATAAAAGAACAAAGACACTTGCAAAGCTTGAATATTGAGAGCATATTTCAAGGAAGAAATGAGTTATAAGCAATGTCTTTGATTTCCCTGTGAAATTTTCGGATGGTTGCATTTGAGGGGACCAAATCAAGTGAAAATGTTTCTGCTTTAAAAACAAATATTTACAGAAAACATTTATATGGTGTCCAAGTTATAAAGAGTCACTCTCAGTGTAGGTTGCCATGTCTTACCCACTCCTCTGCTAGCCCCTGCATAGTGCAATTCTCTACTGAATGTGAACAAAGGGTGCACTTCAAGGTGAAAGTACCATTCATAGAAACTGGAAGATTAGAAAGAGATGCTGTATTTATGAAACAATTATTTACCTGGGAAGATTGGAGACAGATGATTAGTAGCAATATAGCGAACTACTTCTGGAGAGAGGATCTTTAGCAGAGACAATATTTCACTTCATTTTTTTCCCCTAGTTGCTTTTCTGAAAAAATAGGATTTTGTCTGAGGCATCAGTTTCATATGTACAAACAATTCAGAGTCAAAAGGGCACCTCATTTGATTTCCAGTTTCCAGTAATAACTTTCTGGCAGGAGTCAAGGGAAATGAGAAGCAATATTGGTCAGCAGAAAAATGGAACAACAGTGTCTGGTAACACCATAAGACAGCTCATTAAGGGAAGACAGAGCAGAACAGATGTTGTTGCAAGTACATGACTACAAGGTTGCCCTTTGGGTAGCCCTAGAGGATGTACCCCAGAACAAGTGACTGGATAGTATACCTTTAGTCTGTTCATTTGAAAGAAAGACAATCTGTTCAGTCTTGGGTATTGATTTTGAAGTAGTGGCCTGGAGACAAGAAGAACTGATTCAACATATTGATTGGAAGTAATCAAAAGGAGATGCAGTTCATAGTTATGTTCAGAAATTGTAGGCTTTGAATCCTAAGCCCATCTGGTCCTACTCTGATTATAGAAAACACAGATGACAAAGTGGAGCTTCTAAATGTACTTCCACATTTAGGATCAAGATCCTCTTCTTGAGCAAGAACAGATAAAAGCTGACTATCTACTGTCTAGCCAAATTAAACCTGCATGTAAAGTATCTGGCCACTGTTGCAAGATAGGGTACTGGGCTATATAGACCACTGATCTGACCCAGTATGGCCATTCTTGTGCTCTTATTTTTAATATACCGCTGATGGAATAAAAAAATTCTCAGAAGGCCTTTAACTTTTCTGTGCCACTCCCAACTGGAAAAGGATCTAGAATTCATTTGTGGTTCTAACAAAAAAAAAAAAAGTATTTGTATTGCTTTTGTGTATTTGTATTGTATTTTGTGTAAACTTGGCAAAATCTCTGACACCAACCTTCTCTAATCCTATGACTAAAACCAAGGTGCTGACTAGTAGTTGTCTCATGATTATCCCACCATCCAGATGACTAGGGAAAAAAATGTTCCAAAATTCTAAATTGAGATTAAAATCTATAGAAAATGAAACCAACAAATATAAAAAGCACATCTCTGGTTTAAATACCTTTACCTTTCCTTCTGTCCTTCTCTTCATTGAAATGTCTATCAAACTTTTAGGCTGTGCTGAATCAGTCCCACCATCAGCCATTACATTCAGTTAACAAATGACCATATAAAACCTTAAGATAAGATCTATTTGATGGTAACAACTTTTAGTCATTATCACCAGTCTGGATTGGTAACTTAAGAATTAGAGACTCTAATAACCCATCCTCAATCTCCTGAGCTATCTACAACCTTCATTATATATTGTTTATATTTTCTTTTTTATGGACTTTATTGATCTCTCCCAACTGTGCTGTCTACTCCCTGATAGACAGTGGGAGTTAATGTAACTATATTAAAATTGATCTTGCATGTTCAAAGCATACAGTAGTGATAGTATCCAAGTGCTAATGGATTGAGTATACAAGGCCAGCTGTGTGGATCACAGTCCACATCACACTCATGTTCTGAATGACATTTAGTGGACATGATGAAGTACACAACAGTATTTAATGCATTGTCATGTTATTTCTCTCTTATGTTAATGTGCATGAGCAAGCACTTAGTCACAAGAAAATCAATAAGGGCTAGCATGAGGCATCTTAAAAATATATGTTTCCCGCACTTCTGAGCTGGGAAGTACTCTGATTAATAAGAGAAGGAAGGGCAGTCAAGTATCCAAAAAGGAAAAGCAATTTCTTTGCCCTCCATCACCTTAAAAATGAATGACTTCTATTCCAATAAAATACTGTAATTAGTGCCTTTTCAGATCTTCGGTTTCTCGATATTTACAGTGAAAGAGGGGAAGCGAATGTCTAGCTCAAAAATGTCTTAGAAACCCAGGAAGGATGGTTGGGAAAGCAGTGAGAGAGAATCATGCTTCAAGAATCAGAGGGGTAGCCATGTTAGTCTGGAATTGCCGAAGTGACAAAGAGTCCTGCGGCACCTTAAAGACTAACTAAAGTATTAGAGCATAAGCTTTCGTGGGCTAATACCCACGTCGTTGGATGCATGCAGTGGAAGTATCCAGGGGCAGGTATAAATAGGTAGGCAAGAACCAGCTGCTAGAGGAACACCTCACCCTCCCTGATTAGAGATAACAGCTTGTTCAGCCTCATTGGACCCACCCTGTTATCTTTCACCTGGTTCTTGCCTACCTATTTATACCTGCCCCTGGATATTTCCACTGCATGCATCCGACGAAGTGGGTATTAGCCCATGAAAGCTTATGCTCTTATACTTTAGTTAGTCTTTAAGGTGCCACAGGACTCTGTCAATCATGCTTTAATGATCCCTGCTGTGTCCTTCCATTCAATACTAAATAAGTGTCAGGCAATTAGAAATGGAACAGTGGATTTGTAAATGGTACTGCCTCCTCAATGAATTACTAATGCCTTGATAATCTGGGTGTTCTGTAACCCACTATTACAATAGCTACAGTCCTAATTTCTTTTCTTGATTTAGTGGTGAATATGAAACTAGAGGGGAGAAAGATCAATGTGGCAATGAAATCATGAAACAATCTACCACACGATTCTTTCCTGCTTGATTTCTTGCTTCAGTCCTACCAAAAGCAACAAGTGTATTTTCATGAAGAAAAACTCCCTTGTTTTTGGCAGAAGAAAAATAATGTATCTGTGTGTATAAGCATCAGACAATATTTAATATCTTTTAATCCAGAATAAGTTCATACTTATACCTTAAGAATAAAATTCATTCCTCTTTTGAGGGATGCAAGCATTTTATAGGCCTCCCTCTTCACTGGGCAGTAACAGGCCTATATCAATCTATGGAAAATGCTAGGAAATCCAAATAAAATACAATTGAAAGTTGTGTTAAGTTCTTATTCTATGAATATGGGATACTTTGAGCAGACATAGGGTTTTCAAGTATGAAGTACGTACACACCATTGCTTTCTGGATTTATTATTTATGTAACTCTGTAAATGTGAGTAACCTGAGTCTACACTGAAAATAGCGAGATCAGAACAGGCTGTAAAAATGGAGAGCAGATTCCCCCAAAACTGGTACGGTAGTTAGATTCCCCAACCAGTCACAAAGTGTGCTGCTGATCCCCCATATTGGTTATCAAGAAGCCATCCCTCCCACTCCCCAAAAAAGAAAGAAATCTCACTGCCTCTTTTATTGCATTCCAGTCTGTGGCTCCCAGTCATCAAATAAGTTCAATAAAGTGAGAAGTTATTTACAACTCTATTCACTATACAAAATATTCTTCTGATCCCCAAAGGGCTAGCCATGTTACCCAATCAATACTTGTTTGGATCCTACCCAAAATATCATGCTGCCAGACAATCCTTTAGTATCTAAAACCAAAGGTTTATTATAATAGAAAAGGATGAGAAGAGTGTTGTTAAATGGTCAGAACAATCAGGTACATACATATGACTTCAGAGTCCATATATCAGGTTCTTAGCAGCTTTTGCTGGCTTATACAGTCTCTCTAGAACACATCCAGTCCTCTGTTCTAAGCTTCAGTTTGTAGAGAAGTTACTTTAGAAGTTAGAAGCAAGATGGAAGACAAAATTGAGGTAATGCAGCTTCCTTTTTATATTATTTACTAGGTGGCTTATACATCCTTTGTCCCAAACACAAGTTCACAGCACATGCGCATGGAAAAATATTTAGAGTCCTCTGGCATGTTGGTACATGTCCTGCTGACCCTTAGGTGTAGCCCCTGACTTCTTTCAATGGCTTCATTGATGAGTAATCAAGCAGACCTGGTAGTGCTGATGCCAATCTATTTCCTGGGGTGTCACCCAGACATAAGTCTGAGATATCAAATATACCGCACATATTTATAATTCATGACACAACGATGATACATACATAGAAACAAGCTTATCATTTTTAGCAAGTCATACTATTTCCACTGATATCTTACGTCATATCTGATCTAAGATTCATTACAATTTTGTAACATTGGTATCGATAATATTATAAATGACTCATCTATTCTTTACAGCATCACAACGTGCATGCCATTTAATATAACGTACTGACTTACAATTTTGTGCGTTATGCAGAAAAAGAGTGTTTTTAAAGGAATTTTGGATCAGAGAGGTAGCCGTGTTAGTCTGGATCTGCAAAAGTGACAAATAGTCCTGTGGCGCCTTATAGAGTAACAAACGCATTGGAACATTTTGTGGGCTGGTACCCACTTCGTCTGATACATGCATCCGGTGAAGTGGGTACTAGTCCATGAAATCTTATGCTCCTATACATTTGTTAGTCTATAAGGTGCCACAGGACTTTTTGTCGCTTTTAAAGGAATTTTGTAAAACTCAGGGGAATTCGCTTTGCAGAAAGTATGAAATCCCATGCTGCCCAGGAGGAATTTTTAGTCTGTAAGGCTAAATTAAAAAAAGGGCCATGGCCCAAATTGCCTACAATCTAACTCAAGCAGATATGAAACACTTGACAACACTTAAAGGTAGTTGAGATTTCCATGGGAAAACTTTGTGAAGTAATTGGGCACTAAAGAGAGATTTCCAGGAGGAAAATGGCTGACAGTATCTAGCCTTTCCAACGTGATTTATAAAATGTTGGTGCCTTTCATACTTGTCGGCAAATTTTCAAAATATCCAAGCTAGTGGTGCAATTCACTCTTGCAAAATCTGCACCTACATTTGTGCACCGGGAATTGAAGAGCAAGTACAGATCAGTGTACTTGCACCTCTCACTATGTAGAAGGGCAGGGGTGAAAATGAGAACTGCGTACCTATGCTCACTCTCAAACGACAAGCCTAGCAGAAGGAGTATTTGTTTGCTTACAGTCCTGCTGATGAACAGGATATTATCCAGGTTACCACCCTTTGCAGGACAAGGTACAGTGGAATAGCAGAAGTAGAGGGAGGCATTGAAACTCAGGCAAATAAGACAGTTGGGAAGACCCCCGGCTTACAAGGTGAGGATGGTCACTGTATCCTCTGGAGGGTGCAATATGCACTGCTTCTATCTTGCCCAATTTAAAATGGGCATGGGGCCAAAAGCAGAAACTCACTCTTGGTCGCCTTTTTGAGGTGCTTTAAATCCCAGGATGTGCCAGCAGTCAGCATTTCCTTTAATCAAGACTATCCAGAGATTGCCATTATGATTGTGCGCTTCTGCAAGAGACAAACTAGGTATTGACATCCTCTCTCATTTACAAGCCTGCACAGATGCCAGCCATATTCTTTCCCCTACTAAAATGGCAACAATTTTGGAGTTGTGCACGAGCTCCTATGTCAGCTACACCTCACCAGAGGACAGCTCTGGGGGTGCTAGTCACTACAGCACTCCATGGGGCTTTATAGCTAAAGTGCATTCTCTGTGCAAACCCAAATGAATGCCCACACTGGTGGTTCTGGCCCTGTGTCTACATTTCAAAATCAGTATGTTTATGGAACATGCTTAAAAGATATTTTTTTTTAGCATGAACTGGTGTCATTATGACATTACTAGTTTGTACTATTTTAAGAGCACACATGGCACTTAAAAGGCCCTTTCAGTTTCTCTTTTTGTTGCTAGTGTTTTATCAGATTCTTTGAAGAAGTATGAAATTGGGCCCCATAGGTGTTGGGAAGGTTTATTAAAACCTGACAGGAATCTGTCTAATCCCAAGGCTTTAATAGCTCTGAAGAAATACCTTATTTGTTACCATTAAATCATTAACTGATTGTAATGTAACTTTTCAGCGTATGAAAAGCTTTGGAAATAAAACCAAAAAGCATCAACTGGACACTAAAGTCTGTAAGTACTTTTATTTTATATTTAATCTGTGCATGTCTTCAAAGAGTGATCTAGACAAATTGGAGGATTGGGCCAAAATAAATCTGATGAGGTTCAACAAGGACAAGTGCAGAGTCCTTCACTTAGGAAGGAAGAATCCCATGCGTTGCTACAGGCTGGGGACCGACTGGCTAGGCAGCAGTTCTGCAGAAAGGGACCTGGGCATTACAGTGGACGAGAAGCTGGATATGAGTCAGCAGTGTGCCCTTGTTGTCAAGAAGGCCAACAGCATATTGGGCTGCATTAGTAAGAGCACTGCCAGCAGATCAAAGGAAGTAATTATTGTGTCCAGTTTGGGGCCCTCCACCATAGTCACTGACTCTGTAGGTGCTCTGGAGCTAGAGCACCCATGGGAAAAAACTAGTGGGTGCTCTGCACTCACTGGCAGCTCCCCACCCCCTGCCCTAGCTCACCTCCGTCCCGCCTCCACCTCCTCTCCTGAGCGTGTCGTTGCGTCCTGCTTCTCCCCCTCCCTTCCAGCGCTTGTGCTGTGAAACAGATGCTTCGCACGGCAAGCCTGGGAGTGGGGAGGGAGAAGAAAAAACATGGTGCACTCTGGGGAGGAAGAGGGGCCAGGAGGGTGTGAGCACCCCTCGGCACCGAGAAAAGTTGGTACCTGCCCTGTGCCCTCCACTACAGAAGGAATCGTGGACAAATTGGACACAGTCCAACGGAGGAAAACAAAAATGAACAGGGGGCCAAGGCACATAACATACGAGGTGAGGCTGAGGGAACTGGGCTTGTTTACTCTGCAGAAGGGAAGAGTGAGGGGGGATTTGATAGCAGCCTTCAATTACCTGAAGGAGGGGTCCAAAGAGGATGAAACTAGGCTGGTCTCAGTGGTGGCAGATGACAGAACAAGGAGGAATGGTCTCAAGTTGCACTGGGGGAGGTCTAGGCTAGGTATTAGGAAACACTATTTCACTAGGAGGGTGGTAAAGCACTGGAATGGGTTACCCAGGGAAGTGATGGAACCTCCATCCTTGGAGGTTTTTAAGGCCTGGCTTGACAAAGCCCTGGCTGGGATGATTTAGTTGGTGTTGGTCCTGTTTTGAGCAGGGGATTGGACTAGATGACCTCCTGAGGTCTCTTCTAACCCTAATTTTCCATGATTCTATGAAGGTTTCTCAATCCCTTCTCAATCCATGGGCATCCTACTAGGTTGTCACTCACTTTTCAAATGTCCTGGTAACTTCGACCCAGTCATCTCTGTCAGAAAGCATGGGTCCTGCACTGCTCTTCAGAATTGTGCTGTTACACAGTTCTATTTGGGCTGGGGAAGGCCTTGAATAAGCATATTAACACTGAGCCACAATAATGTGTGTTGCTGTAGTGTGCTGAGCCTGGCATTGTTTGTTTGCACTGTGCTATGTACCTGGTAATGATTGCTGCCTGTGACCGAAAAGTAACACATTTTAAATGACTTTTTAAAGTAGCACTCACTAATGTGTCTGCTGTAACATCGCTGAACATGAATGCAAGAAGCTGAGAAAGTGTTGGGGAAGTGAGTGTGTTGGGGGAGAGTGAGTGTGTCAGCACACTGTCCCTAAGTTCAGACAGCAGCCAGAAGCAACCAATCTTGAGGCAGAAGTTGTAGACAGGTGGTGATCCCCGTCCCTCCACTCCAAGTACACTGGCGGGAGGAGGGGAACACTCCAACATCAGCCCCCACCTTCCTCCCCTGCTCTGCACATCACAGCTGACTCCTTTCCTTCCTGCAGCAGAAGCTTAGGGCCGGGGAGAGCAGGATTCCATGTTAATGTTTGGATTCCATGATTCTTTCCAAGTTCTCCCACAGCCTCCTCTCTGCACAGACCAAGGAGATCCAACACCTTGCTGTAGTCCAGGCTGGAGTGTGTTTGCTGTCAAGAGCCGGTCTGCTCAGCTGGGTAGTAGCTATGCAAGTTCTCCATCCTGAGCAGTTTCATAACTTCCTGGTGCTTTGAAAAGAGAGAGACACATATCTGTGCAGATGGATTCAGGGCAGTGAAGCTCAAAACAGTGAGAAGAGGTGTCACAGTGGGTATTGTGGGATACCTCCTGGAGGCCAGTTATGGTGACGTAAAGAACACAGTGTCTACACTGATGCTTTGTTGATCTAACTTTGCTGCAAAAAGCTCTACACCTATTGTTGAAGTGATTTTATTTTGTAGGCAAAGCAAGAGTGTGTTGCCAGCGGGAAGAGCACTGTAGTGTATACACCTCCACTGTTTTGTCAACAAAAGCTGATTTTTTGCCTACACGACTGTATAGTGTAGACAAGGTTCTAACTCTAGCCCTTGTAAGAGTCCAAACAGTAAAGAGATGAAAACTGTTCATGTCAGTTATCTTTGTTTACTTCTTCCAGAATTCAAGCTGACAGGACATACTTTTTCCTCACATAACACCTTCATGGATGTAAGAGAGCCATTAAATCAGCCTTTGTGTTGCAAAGTTCCACATGGCTCACTTAGTCTTAAAATTCTTCTGGATGGATGGGGGAAACTACTTTTCCTGCCTAGTTTCACAAATTCAAAGCAGGCCTTTTTACAATTATAAAGCAAAAAACTTACATATTACCTTATGGTGCAGGATATATACATTACAAAATGCAATGCCTATCTTGAACGATATCAACATGTAGGTGTGGCGGTTTGGTTTCCAGCAATGAATTTGTCAGTGCTCAACTGACACCTGTATACTTGACAAGAGCTGGTTCCAGGTTTGCCAGCATCACACACATTTATATTTTATATAAATAAAGTAACAATTCTAATAATAGTTGGTATACTCAACTAATATTTTAATCAAAAATATTACGGTATCAATTCTAACAATCTCTTTTTCATAGCTACATTTTCACAAACTCTCTTTGTTGTGTATATAATGCATACTCACAATGAAAATATAGTTTGGAACATTTTTGTCACAATGTATGGGCTCAGCATAAAACTTACACTTACTGCTAGTCTTTAGCCCACACAGCTCTACCCACTGATCTTCTTAAGTATTTATATCGCCCTCATCATCATAGTGGCTGAGCACTCACAATCTTTAAGATATCTATCTTCACAGCATCCTTGTGAGGTAGGGAAGGGCTATTATTCCCATTTTACAGCTGGGGAACTAAGACACAAAGAGACTTAGGCCTTGTCTAAACTAGAGAGTTTGGTTCGCAAAAGGTAGCTTTTGACAGCAAAACAATGGAGGAGGATACACTGCATCCCCTGTGGTCTTTGTCCCTAAAAAGGAGAGCACTAACATTTTGTGTTGACTATAGAAAACTTAATGCTGCTACGGTACCAGATGCACACCCTATGCCTAGAATTGATGATATGCTAAATATACTGAGCAAAGCGAAATATCCCGGTACTTTTGATCTAACTCAAGTTTACTGGCAAATCTCTCTAGATGAGGATGCACAGGGAAAAAAAAACACTTTTATCACTGACATAGGACTCTGAATTCATGTTACCTTTTGATTTGGTCAATGTTGGTGTGACCTTCAACAAAATGTTAGTTGGTTTCCAAAATTTTGCAAGAGCATACATAGATGATATAGCAGTGTTCAACACATAGGACAATCATAAAAAGTGACTGGGGATTTTGCTGTTGAAGCTCAAAAAGGCTGGTCTAATCTGGTCTCTAAATGCAGAATAGGGGCAACCAAGGTCCCTTATTTAGATCATTGGATTGTAGGGGAGTAGATATCTCTGAGGTACGGTCCCATACTGTCATGTCATTAGAAGAGGTTTTGGAACAAATTTATAAACTAAACAGTAATAAGTCACCGGGACCAGATGGTATTCACCCAAGAGTTCTGAAGGAACTCAAATGTGCAATTTCAGAACTACTAACTACAGTTTGTAATCTATAATTTAAATAGGTTTCTGTACCAAATTACTGGAATATAGCTAATGTGATGCCAATTTTTAAAAAGGACTGCAGAGGTGATCCTGGCAATTACAGGTCGATAAGCCTTACTTCAGTAGCATGCAAATGTGTTGAAACTATAAAGAACAAAATTGTCAGACACATAGATGAACATAATTTGTTGGGGAAAGGTCAACATGGTTTTTGTAAAGGAAAATCATGCCTCACCAATCTACTAGAATCCTTTGAGGGGGTCAATCAGTATGTGGACAAGGGGGATCTAGTGAATCTAGTGTACTTAGATTTTCAGAAAGCCTTTGACAAAGTCCCTCACCAAAGGCTCTTAAGCAAAGTGAGCTGTCATGGGATAGAAGGGAAGGTCCTCTCGTAGATTGATAATTGGTTAAAATATAGGAAACAAAGGGTAGGAATGAATGGTCAGTTTTCAGAATGGAGAAAGGTAAATAGTGTTCCCAAGGGTCTGTATTGGGACCAGTCCTATTCAACATATTCATAAATGATCTGGAAAAGGTGGCATAATTTGCAGATGATACAAAACTACTCGAGATATTTAAGTACTAAGCAGACTGCAAAGATCTACAAAAGGATCTCACCAAACTGGGTGACTGGGCAACAACATGGCAGATGAAATTCAATGTTGATAAATGCAAAGTAATGCACATTGGAAAACATAATCCAAACTATACATATAAAACGATGGGGTCTAAATTAGCTGTTACCACTCAAGAAAGAGATCTTGGAGTCATTATTGATGGTTGTCTGAAAACATCCCCTCAATGTGCAGCAACAGTCAAAAAAGCAAACAGAATGTTGAGAATCATTAAGAAAGGGACAGATAATTGCCCTACCTCAAAAAAAATTTTGCAATTGAAAAAGATTCAGAAAAGGGCAACAAAAATTATTAGGTGTCTGGAACAATTGCCATATGAGGAGACATTAGTAAGACTGGGACTTTTCAGCTTGGGGAAAAAAAAGATACTAAGGGAGGATATGATAGAGGTCTATTAAGTCATGACTGGTGTATGGAGAAAGTAAATAAGGAAGTGTTATCTACTCCTTCTCATAACACAAGAGCTAGGAGTCATCAAATGAAATTAATAGGCAGCAGGTTTAAAACAAACAAAAGGAAGTATTTCTTTGCACAACCCACAGTCAACCTGTGGAACTCCTTGACAGAGGATGTTGTGATGGCCAAGACTATAATAGGGTTCAAAAATAACTAGATAAATGCATTGAGAATAGGTCCATCAATGGCTATTAGCCAGAATGGAAGGGATGGTGCCCGAGCCTCCGTTTGCCAGAAGCTGAGAAGGTGCGACAAGGGATGGATCACTTGTTTACCTATTCAGTTCATTCCCTCTGGGGCACCTGGTATTGGCCACTGTCAGAAGACAGGATGCTGGGCTCTATGGACCTTTGGTCTGACCCAGTATGATCATTCTTATGTTCTCATATTCTTGACCCTCTTAATGTGGATCAATGTAGTGACTCAGCAAAGCCCACCAGAACATGTCTGGGTAAGTGTCTTCTAGGCACATAGATTAAGGATATAAAATAGGGGACAGAGGCATCTTGTTTTCACCTTTTTTGTCCCCACCTACACTGGAAAGACAGAAGACTTCAACTGAAGAGATTGGTCCCAGGAATAATAGAGAGAAACCTGGGTATTATGAACTGTAACATCCAGTGGGGTGAGAAAATTACTTGATCTAAATACTGCCTAGTGTAATAAAGTTTAAGATTTAAACTGTGCACTGAATTATTTTGTAAATATTTGACCTTTTATGCCTACTACTAATAATCACTTAAATATGTATATTTCTGTAGTCAATGAACCTGTTTTATATTTTACCGAAAACTGTATTTTGCTTGAAATGCTTGGGAAATTCCAGCTCTGATTACAAAGGCTAGTGTATGTCCTCTTCACATTGAGGGGGGCAGACGGATAATAAACTTACACCTGACAGGCTTCTCCCCATGGCAAGACAGTACAGCTCTGGGGTGTAAGGCTAAGGATCTGGGGGAAACTGGTTGATGCCTTTCTCTGTGTGAATCAGGAGTGACCCTGGGAGCATTCATGCAATCTAGCTGCTTGTGCGGCTCCACATGCTGTTGTGCTGAGTGATGATAGTGTCTGGTGGGGTTTGCTGTTTGTCACTAGCAAAGCATTGTGAGAGACAGCCCAGGCTAGAGAGTTAAGGGGGCACAGCGGTACCAAGTTCCATGTCACACTCTACACTTAATGCTACAGCAGCACAGGGTTCTCCCATTGCTGTAGTTAATCTACCTCCCCAAGAGGAAGTAGATAGGTCTTTAAGGGGGCTGGATTTTTCACACTCCTGTGAGACAGGTCTATGCTGATGTACTGTTCTCTCACTGAAAAGCTCAGAGAAAAAGTAACTTTTTAATATATAATCCACCAACACCTTGGCTCAGCTTTGAGAGAGAAAAAAAAAGTGTAGTTTCATTAGCTTCCATGATTCACATGCCAAGGTTTTTGTCTCATTTCCCATTCTTTTTTTCCAAGTGTCACTGCGAGCCCCATGCAGTGAAAAGATGTATTTTGTAAACAACACGAATCTGCGTTGAGGCGGTTATCATTTCACACAAGACTCCCCTCTTTGAGGAAGAGCTGTGGAGAATATTGGACTATTTTTAAAGCACCTTTGACAGTCTGCAGTAGTGAGCTAAAAGATGTCAAGGTACATTAACTTTAACAAAAGAGTGTCCATGCTCTAAGCCCCCACTTGGTATAAAAAATACCATAGCAGGATTTTATTTTTTAATATAACTTAACCTAAAGCCTTTATTTATTATTATTTATTTAGAAGGTACCTCAAGCAAATCCAGATAGACGCTGATAGGATGGGATTTGTAGGTACAGAGTTTCAATTTTGCTTTGAATTCAGCGTAATTGAGACTCTGGCATTTGAAAATGTGCAGTCTGCAGATTAGATCATATAGTTTCCCACCCATTACTGACTCTCCTCCTCACTGTGCAAGATGTGCTTTGTCTTGCACACATTTTATTTCATTCCACAGATAATCAAGGACAAAATTTAGAATCTTAGGAAAAGGCTTTTTCACTGCACACGAATTGTATCTTCATTCTTTGCACGCCACAAAGATTCTTCAATTTGCTCTATGGAAATCTGTTTTCTATGTTATTTTGGCATTCTTCTAAGTATGTTTTCTTCCTGTGAAGAGGCAATTTCTATTACGCTGCTCTCAATCCATTACTCAGTTAACTCTGCAGTGTGGCTGGAAATTTCACAGTGGATACTAAAAAAAAGAAGTAACTGATTTTTTTTTCTCTAATGTAATCATTGGTAATTCATCAGTTTTAATGATATCCCGTCACTGTAAATTATGGGGGTAGCCATGTTAGTCTGTATCCACAAAAACAACCAGGAGTCTGGTGGCACCTTAAAGACTAACAGACTTATTAGGGCATAAGCTTTCGTGGGTACAAAACCCACTTCCTTCAGATGCTCCTTTTTTTTACCCATGAAAGCTTATGCCCAAATAAATCTGTTAGTCTTTAAGGTGCCATCGGACTCATCAGTATAAATGTAATCCACTGCTGTGTGTGTGAAGGGGAGTTCTTTTGTGATTCAGGACCCAGTCCTGAACCCCAGTTTTCCACTGTTCAGAACCTTTATTTGGAATTGAATTTTTCAGGTGTCTACTTTCTCTATGGCCTGGAGCAAACAATACTGACTCTTGGGATGTTCAAAGTCTTGATCCAGATTTGAAGTTCTGTGGTTCAGACCCATCACTAATTAGGAAGCACCCTGAAGTGAACAAAGAGCCCCACAGTGGGAAATGTATGTTAACCGACCTCAATTCACACCTGTTAATGATTAGTTTTCAGACACTACCAGATGTGCTATTTATCTGTTGATCACAGTAATTGAAATGAATTGCTCTGAACCAGTTGTCTGAAATTGTCTCTGTTAAGTGGGTGTGCTGCTAGGGACATAGTTACTCCACTGTTTTTGTTTGGAAGGGCTTGGTTGATTGTTGTCTTAAAACAGGAGTACTTGTGGTACCTTAGAAACTAACAAATTTATTTCAGCATAAGCTTTTGTGGGTTATAGCCCCCTTCATTGGATGTATAGAATGGAACACACATTAGGCAGGAATATATACACACATGAAAAGGTGGAAGTTACTGTATCAATTCTAAGAGGATATTTAATGTAGATGATCTATTGCCAGTAGGAGAAAAAAGCTTTTGTAGTGATAATCAAGATGGCCTATTCTCAGACAGTTGACAAGATGATGTTAGGATACCTAACATGGAGGAATAGATTCAGTGTAATGACCTAGCCATTCCCAGTCTGTTACACCCTAAGCTGATTGTATCCAATTTGCAAATTAATTCAAGTTTAGCAGCTTCTGGTTGGAGTCTGTTTTTGAAGTTTTTCTGTTTTAAAATTGTCATCCTCAAATATGTTATTAAGTGACCAGGGAGGCTGAAGTATTCTCCTACTGGTTTTTGAATATTATGATTCCTGATGTCAGATTTGTGTCCATTTATTCTTTTGCGTAGAGACTGTCCGGTTTGGCCAATGTACATGGCAGAGGGGCATTGCTGGCACAAGATGGGATATATCGCATTGGTAGATGTGCAGGTGAATGAGCCCCTGATGGCGCAGCTGATGTGATTAGGTCTTATGATGGTGTCAGTTGAATAAATATGTGAACACAGTTGGCATCGGCCTTTGTTGCAAGGATTAGTTCCTGGGTTAGTGTTTTTGTTGTGTAGTGTGTGGTTGTTGGTGAGTATTTGCTTCAGGTTGGGGGGCTGTCTGTAAGCGAGGACTGCTCTGTCTCCCAAGATCTGTGAGAATGAGGGCTTGTCTTTCAGGATAGGTTGTAGATCTTTGAGGATGCACTGGAGAGGTTTTAGTAGGTAACTGGCCTAAAGCATAGTGATGCCTTGATCAAAGGTTTAAAGTCATCTTGGCAGTTGATGTGAGGTGAAGACTTTGTCTCTAAGAAATAAAGCCACACTGAAGTGTCCCTTGATAGTAATGTCTGGCTATATAAAAGCAAACACCTTAATCCATCTGGCCATTCTTTCACACAGATAGAAAATTTAATGTTGGGACAGACACAGAAACAAAGCAGAAAAAAGTCTAAAAGAAGGTTCTCTTCTTCCTTTTGTCTAATTTCCCTCCATCTTCCTCATGCAAATGGTGTTCCAACATTCACCTTGGCTTTGATATCTGTACTTAGTTGCAAGCAGATGTTAGAGAGTATGACAAACGGAACACAGACACTAACTTTGCTCCTGGAGGCTGAATACAGCCTATTATTTTTAATATTTAATATTTATTTATATTTCAGTAGCAGTCAGAGGCCCCGTTGAGATAGTGGTGCCATTGTGGGAAGTGGTGTAGAAAGACATATGAAGATACAGTCCCTGCCATAAAGAGTGGAGTTTAACACAGAAGGTTCAGCTCCATTTCCACCATTTGCTTATGTCACTGCTGAATTTACCTCCTGGTTCTTTCCTGTGAATATAGATAATTTTTATTGCTACATTACTGGTACATAACTCACAGCATAGCATTCTGTCACTAAAAACCCATGCTAGCTTTCTATCCCAGCTACCACTGTAAAGCAATTTCATTTTCAACTTAATACCACTGTTCCAAGCATTTGTAAAGTTATGTACTATAATCTACAATCTAGGGGCTAGAACATCAGACTGAGTTCTGGGTTCTGTTCCAAACTCTGTCATTGGCCTGCTTGGTGACATTGAGCAAGTCACTTCCCCACTCTGTATATCTATTTACCCCTCCGTAAAATGAACAATACTGATCTCTTTCACAGAGCACTTTGAGAATGGCTAGTGAAAAGCACTATGTAAGAATCAGGTATTATTATTGTTGTTGTTATTAATAACAATATTAAAATTCTTAGGAATAAATGATGGCTTCTCTTTCATGATACTTAAAGAATCTTCCACTTGCACATGCTCTCCCTAAACTATAGTATTCTTTTTTAAAAGTAATCATTGTTTTTCTGTGGGGCAAAATATTGAGACTTTGCCCAGGAAAGTAACCATTCCATCATGATGTTCATTGGACTCTTTAAGAAAGGACAGATATGGAATGTCTCCTGACTCCAAATGAACAGCCTCGTCTACTGGACCGTAAGCAACAGCTGGTAGATAAAACTGTAGTGCTTGGGTTTTTTTGTGAGAACGTATTAAAAATTCTAATGATTTGTTTACTTCTCAGGTTATTTATCTCTTTTCTCTTTCTCCGAATGTCATAAAGAGGTAGTCAGCATCATTACCCCCTAGACAATAGAGTTGATTGCTTTTTTCAGAATAGTGTTTCAGAGCAGAGTTGTGCAATTTTCAGAAAGTGACAGAGTAGACAGAAGAAAAAGTGAGTGCTTTAAATAGAATAACTACAATACTGGCTGCAAAATGTTCTTCTTTAACCGTTAATGTATGCCCTTGCTATGGTATCAACATAACTGTCTTCATTCAAGCTAACAGGATTCCATCCTTCACTTTTGTTACTCCCTTCATTTCACATTTTTATTTTCTTTCCTACAATAGATTATGGCAAACTCTTTCTTGAGTTTCTCGGTTTCCTTTTTTCTTCTCTGTCTTCTCTCTTTTTCCTTTTCTCTTTTCCTTATGCTGTCTGCTGCCTCCCATATATTTTTCTTCTCTCTGGATCTTCTTTTTGTGTCATACTTCACTTATCTAATTTATCACTGTGCCTGTTCTTTGTTATACTGGAGGTTAGACTACATTATCGAAATGGTCCCTTCTGGCCTTGGAATTTATGATTCAATCTTTCCCTCCTTTTGCCCCCATTAACACAGTCACATAAAGCTTGGGAAGCTTTACCAGACTCCCAAATAGCCTAATTACTAAATCTAATAGCAATGATGAGGTATAAAAGATGGGAAGTCCCACAATTAAGAGGCAACACACAGGAAAGGAATCAACTTCTACCAGCCTCCAGCCACTAAGGAAAGGAAAAGTGTCAAGATTCCGTCCAGGGAGCTGCACCGAGATCTTGTTCAGAGATCCCATCTTTATAGATTCATAGCTGGGGACCCTTGAGATCAACTAGTCTGACTTCCGGTATATATAGGACCATAGAACTTCATTCAAATAATTCCTTGAGCATATCTTTTGGATATTGACAGTGATGGAGAATCCACCATGACTTCTGATAAATTGTTCCAATGGTAAATTACTTTCACTGTTAAAAAGTTATGCCTTATTTCCAATCTGAATTTGTCTGGCTTCCAACCATTGGATTATGTTATACCTTTCTCTGCTAGATTGAAGATCCCACTATGAATTTTTTGTTACCCATTAGGTACTTATAGTAGTAACCAACTCAGACATTAAGCTTCTCTTTGTATAAATAAAGAGATCCAGCTTCTTCAGTCTATCACTCTAGTCTAAGGCAAGTTTTCTGATCCTTTAATCATTCTATGAACCCTGTCAAATTTATGAGCATCTTCTTTGAATTGTCTTTTATATTCTCCATCTAGTTAGTAGCCTAGTAAATTTGAGTCCTCTCCAACCCAGCTCACTCTGGCTGCTGGAAGGAAGAAGGTTTTATTCTCTAGACAGATTCTTTAATCAAATCTATTCTCTTTGGGCCATGCAGGAGGTGCAAATGGGCTTGAAATTGTCTGCAACTGGCCAGCAGAGCATTCCCCTGTAGTAGCAGAGCACCCTGCTGACACAGGTGTCCTGAGTCAGGTCCCTATGCCTCCTGCCTTCCAACATTCAGTGTATGGGGCAAGATGGGCAGTGGTGGGTATAGTGTAAGCTCACTCTGCTACACTAATGCTCCACTCACATAAGATCCATTAAGGACTCTGTCCCCATCGCACAAGTCAGAGCTGTTGACAATCAGCCCCGAACTGGGCCTGGCATTGGATTGTGAACCTCCACAAAGTTCAAGGTGTGGAAAGAAATTCGAGCCGATGTATTGGCTACAGCCCATTTCTATACTAAACGCTACATTTTCTTTCATTGAAAGTGTTCCTCTATCCAAAAGGAGGATCCACAGACTCATGCTGTTAAGAGGACCTTCTGACTCAGGCCTCATAGGAAGAACAAGTATCTTCCTGCTCAGCATTATATACAGCAAACAGGGGGTAAGGACAACTATCAGGTTGTAAGTGGGGAGGCTTTTCTTCAGTGTTCTGGAGAGCGCTCACCCCCCCACCCCAAATGAGTACCGACTTAAACTAAAACTCAGACTAAACACATTGAGCCTGATTCGTTTCTCACTTGCACTCATGTAAATCAAGAGTAACTGAAGTCAGTCGAGTTACACTAATATAAAACCACTGTAAATGAAAACGAGAAAACGGGCCTTTAATGCACCAACTTTCTTTAATTACACAAGAGATTTCTTGTATTTCCCAATGTGAAGATTTTTAAGGTTTAAAATCAGCATGAACACTACCTTTGCAGTCATAGTCCTTTTGCCATTAGATTAAACACAAATCAAATTTTAAGACAACATTCATAACCTAGACCCCATTCAGAAATCAGAATCCATTTGCAAATTGGTGTTCATCCTTATCAACAATAAAACACATGACAGAACCTGAGACTTTTTTTTCCTCCCTACACTGTGACCTATTCATATGAAATTTTATTGCCCAGAATTTTAGTTATTCCTCTTTTCTTCAATAAGTGATTAATAACCCAGTAACTTTAAATCCTGTTTTCTGTTAATCTTAAACCCTATAAAGTTTGTTTCATATATTACAAAGTATTCATTCTTGCTCTCATACGTACTTTTTTCTGAACACAGCTCAAAACTTCAAAATAGTTGTTCAAGGAATAGATACATATTAATCCTCCATTCCTGCTGTCAATCAGTTTGTTACATTTCAGATTTTTGCTGGGCAACATAGATAAACTGAATACTTAAAGAATAAATACATATGTAGGGTATTAAAATTAATGCAAAAAACAGTCAGTAATACTTAAAGACAAATGGACAGTGTAAATACATAGTTCAACGTAATTTTCCAGAGTCCTTACAATTGACAGGTTTTCCTTTTGCTCAACCTGCCAAATCTGCAAAACTTGTCAAATTTATTTTTAAGTTCCAGTTCTCAAGCACCTCGGAGCTATAAACAATGAAGAGATTGGAGCAGCTTCTGTGGGCCCTGTTTCTGTCAATATTAACACATAAGCTTAGCCTTAAGCCCATGTGTAGGCTCATTTATATCATCTACTTTAAATTGAGCATGTGCACAAGTCTTTGCAAGGTCAGAGCCATTGTAGGATGGGTGTCTTCCTTCTCAGCGCACGTGGGATACCAAAAGGACATTTTAAAGAATTCCACAGTTTTTCATCCATCATCTTAGATTCCAAAAGAATTTTCTAGGGTATCCATTCTCCATCCTTCATACATTACTGGCCATCAGCTGAAAGCCAGGCCAGGTCAATCCTGATTCTTGTTTTTATTAAGAACATTGAAGGAATTTTGCTATACTAAATGTCTTCAAATTTAGAACACAATAGAGGCATAAAATGTGATCTGGCACCAGTTTTGCCTGGATGTTTTAAGACATCTAACACTATTTCCTCGATCTCCAATTTACATTTATCTACTCAAATACAAGAAAGGTCTGCAGGCTAAAGAAAGAGGAAAGCATTCCACGGTTCTGGCATACAGAGCGCACAGACTAGTTTTTTTCCTGAAATGCTCTCTATTTGTCAACTGATTCTGACAAAATCAAATATAACCCAGCCCAGAACCTTAGAAGCTGATTTAATATATTTAAAGCAGGCATGGATGGATGTCTATTATTATTCATAGCTCCATTAGGCATGTCTTAGCCTTCCTGTATTCCATTCCAACTAAAATAGATATTTTGCTATGGGTTTTAGCATTCAGGAAGATTACTTATATTAACCAAAGCTATTGTCTCAAGAGTGCAGTACAGATTTTGACAGTGCCAGAGTCTTTGACCATGTCATTCTGGGCACATGGAATAATTTTTATTTCTATGATCTTAGGGGCATATTTCACATTTGGGGTCAATGGGAGAGTTGTATGCAAGATGGGTGAATTATAATGATGCCTGGTAAAAAAAAATGCTATATATTTTCTGTAAAAATAAAGGCAAACAAAATGAAACACTTTCATTTCATTCAAAAACTTTTACACAATTTTTCAGTAGTTCAATGAAAAGAAACCAAAATACTTTTCAGGTTTGAAGCTTTTCCTCCTTTTCTCTCCCTTTCAACTTTTTCCTGGAAAACAGAGAAGAAAAAGAAAAAGTCTGAAAAGGGTATATGGAGGGAGGGGGAGGACCCAAACTATTGTTTTCCTATTTTCAGCTTTTCAGGGTTGGGGGGAGGGAGAACAGAAAATTTCAACCAAAACAAAAATTTTCCATGAAAAATTTCATTACCATTTAACCACCATTTTGACAATCTTTAATTATAGCTAAATCTTAAACCCATTATAAATACTTTATTTTCATCTTATGAACGCAAAGAAGGCAAAGTGAAGAGAAGAAGCCCAGGCCACATCCGGAGTTGTGACATTACAGACCAGGGACTGCAGGCAGCTGAAAGTGGTAGGTCCATCTGAAGCTGAGGTGAGTCACAACTCCACCCCAGCCCTGTGTATGGTTTGTATTGCCTCAGAATGGCTTTCTGCAAAGCCAGAACAGGGCCAACAGAAGTTATAGATGCAGCCTCCACCAACAGATTCATCACTTCTCCCAGGCAGCCTCCACCAGTAGTAGTGTTATTAATGACATCCAAACAGATGTTAAAATTGTCCTTCCCCAGAGACACCCCTTTCCTGGTGGGGATCTCCTTCTCTGGTGAAGCTCCCAGCATCCACACACCCCTGTGAATTTGGTCCTCAGTAAATATATTTGATTTCCATATTAAGCTCAGTCATTCTCCATTCAAGAGTCCTGAAGCTCTATTACCCTCCAAGAATAGACCATTAAAACATCCTCTTCAGCCTAATGGAAGCCAAAGTGGAATGGGCCTCAAACAGAAAGTAGTATTGTTCTATCACAAAAATGCAAACCTTTCCAATCCCAGAGTGACTGGGAGCACCACTGTGTTGAACAAACATACAGTAAGGGATAATCCATACCCCACGAGTTTACAGTCTAAATGGACAAAACACACAAAAGATGGGAGTAAGGCAGTAGGATAGTTCCCATTTTATAAATGGAGCACTGAGGCACAGAGAGGGATTAAGTGATTAGAACTGGGAAACATTTGAAGATGAAACTTTTTTTCGCCGAGAAATGCAGATTAGTGTCAAGACACATTATGAATTTGTGTCAACAAAAAATCCAAAATAGTCAAAATGTTTAATCAGGCGTTTAATTCATGTTTTCATTTTTTTATTTGAAAAGTCTTTTTGTTTCAGATTTGAGTTCAATTTTATTTTTAAAGGGTTTTTAAAAAAAAATCTGAAAAACTAAACCCGACATTTCATTGGGGTGGACAATTTCTTTTTTTTTTTGATCCAACATGAAATATGTTTGGGGGTTTTTTAGTTCACTTTAAATTTGGGGAAAAAAAATATTGTTTTAGGAAGAGCTAACCTGATTTTTAGTTCAGCCACCAAAACAAAAACAATCCATGATTCGTACAGCTTTGTAAGTGATTTAGGTCACACAGGAAAACTGACAGAGCAGGAATTGAACCCAAGTTTCTAGATTTGCAGTCCACATGCTTGTCAGTTTATCTATCAAAAGGCTCCACAAAGGGTTACAAAAACTCCCTGGATTCACATAAACTATTACATGCCTTTTCTATCTTCACACTACTGTATAAAAATTCTTGTGACATTTCTTTTTAAAAGGTCATTTGGAAAGAAAACACTTTCCAGTCCTTTCTTGAGATTAATCAGGTTAATTGGCATCAGATTAAATTGGTTCCTGATGTCAACATGGTTTTATTTTATTAGTGAATTTTCTAAATGCACCTATTAGCAATATAAGGCTTTAAAGTCATCTCTTTCCTTCAGAGTTATTCTAAGTCTCTTATTATGATACAGTAGGAGGATGACCTCTGATTTAATGGCTAAAAATCTGTTTTACTGTCTAATTGGGTTTTATACAAAATTCCACATAAATTCTAGTTAAACCACAATTTGTAATGCTATGGCAAATTATCATTCAATTAGATGTAACTCTCTCTCTGCCATAACCACCCACTGGAGATATTGGAGATTCATGAAGGAAGCTGTGCAGGGTGTTGATTGCATTCTCAGTGTAAATATAGATGAACATTTCACTACAAATCAATAGAATATTACTGATGCCTTCAACACATACATTAATATAGTTAATTCTGAGTTTAGATATGTGTTTGTCTGGGCCAGAATATGTCAACATCACTCATGTTAAGTACAGTCTTGGTCCGCAGTCCAGCAAAGCCCTTAAGCATAAATTTAGATTCACACTCACAAGTGCTACTTAACTCAATGAAACCACTCCCATGTTTAAAATAAAGCACTTTTTAAAAGGCCTGGTTCAAAGCCCCTGGAAGTCAACCCTTTACCTCACAATTAATACCACTGACTTTAACATTTAACACACCTATTTCATCCTCTACCCTGTCTTTCACCAGAACACCATCCTCACATCAGCTTGTCAGTGATTTCAGCTCTCTTAAGTCCTGAGCAGAAATAAGGACTCTCAATTGAGTGTCTTGAAACACTGAAGAGGGAGTGTCAAAAAGCATCTGGGTCTCTTTAAACAGAGTACCTCCCCCTTTATCTTTCACTGGGATTTGGCATCACTACCCTCCTCCTCCTGCTTGTGAGAGAAATTAAAGTTAGGGCACCTCCCCCAATTAGAGTATGTTAAATACAGTTCTGTCACCTGTTAGCCATACAGTAAGGATAACAGTTCATTACTCCTACATCTTAAGTGAATTTTAACCCAAAACAGCTTAAATTGATCACGTTGCCAAACCAAGTATGTCTATGCAAATATGGTCTGCTCCTGAGTTCTTTTCCCTCAGTTCATCAATAGATAGCAGGAGAGATCTCATTCTGACCACTGTCTCAGACAGTATATAATACAATTGCTGTATTTGTATTAAGTCCTAGCATTTAGACCCATAGTTAGATGGTGTTATTTAATTAATATTAGTTTCCTTTATCACAGAAAGTTTAATAATGTGAACTGGCTTGGAATGGTATACAAAGAAACAAAAAGGATGTATTTGTGCATCTCATCTGTTTGATGAGGCAGCAGAACATGTAAAGGCTCACCTGAGTGTTGAACTTGGGCTGATATTCTCTGTGGGATGTATAAAGGAAATCCAATCCTGTATTAACAAGCACAAAGCTGGGCAGCCACCAACTTTCCCTTGTCTTGTACTGAAACAGAAGAAAGACTAAACAGGGGCTTGAATAGCAAAATTATCATCATTACTTGAAGCACCTTAGTGCCTCAGAGCCCCAGTCATGGACCAGGACTCCATTGTTCTTGGCACTGGGCAAACTCAGAACAAAGGGGATCATCTCTTCCCCCTAATCTAAAGATCAAATCCTGTTGTACTGAAAGCAGTGGGAATTTTTCCATTGATTTATGTGGGTTCAGGATAATACCCTAAGTGCAACATTTGTTTTCTGAAAATCATCAGGTAAGTCACTATAATTGAGCGTAATTTAGATAAAGAAAGGATGTGTGGGTAGGTTACTGCAACAAATTGCAGCTACATATAGAGGAAAAATAATACAGATTACATCCTCCTGCTGACTGTTTCTAACTCTGCAATCCTAATCGTCCATCCCTTTGGCACAATATTTGTATACTTTGTAGATGCTATATTTAGCCAAGCTCTCTCAGAATCTGTTTTAAGGGGCTGATAAAATAGTCTCTTGTCACACGTCTCAGAAGAATCCTTTGAAGAGATGAATATTTACCCAACATTGCCCTCTGACTAGGGTGACCAGACAGCAAGAGTGAAAAATTGGAACAGGGGGTGGAAGGTAATAACCTATATAAGAAAAACACCCAAAAATTGAGACTGTCCTTATAAAATCAGGACATCTGGTCACCCTACCACTGACTCCTCTCACTGAGGAAAGACAGGATGCAGTCAAGTGTGGTTCTGTCTATCCCTGCCACAGTTCATAGTAACTTGCAGTCAAGGGTAGCAAAGCCAGTTAGAAGATCTAAAAGAATCAACATGGACAAATGAGTAGAGATTTCCAAAAGTTCTTCAGAGTTAGGTGCCCCTTACACATTGACTCTAAATTGTAGTTAGCATCTAGTTCCCCTAGGCACTTTGGAAATATGGCCTAGATGAAATTACTATAGGGTGGTGTGATGTGGCGGAGTGGCCCCACACTTGCACTGCAGGGGTTAACCCTTCCCTCTGGGCTGAGGAAGCCACGCCCCGGAAGCCCTGCTGGGCATCCTCCAACTGGAGAAGCAGTATAAAAGCCTGCAGAGCTGCTCAGTTGGGGCTGACCACTGGAAGGGAAGGACTCATGCTGCCAGCTCCTATGGAGGTACAGCCAGGATCCTGGGTTCCAGAGGACAGCCCAGCAGAGACGCAGCCGGAAGCCCAGCTGGATGTCGGCCTGGCAGGGGAACGCTGCAAGAGACCCTGGACACCGAAAGCCCAGCAGAACGGGTAGGAAGCGACCCAGGGAACTTTTAAAGGGACACGCATGCTTGGCGTGTTGCGGGTGGATCCCGGCCAAGCTAGGGGCTGGGAAGCCCCACCAACAGGTGAGCCCTGCTTCGGGACCCAGTGGAGTGAGCGGGCCCGGGCCCCTTACCCCAGCAGCCACCAGACTGCATCGCACCGAGACGCAGGGGAACATTATTGACTCTGGCCACGTGGCCGCGCTACCCCTGAGAGAGGGAAGCTTTATTGACTCTGGCCACGGGGCCGCGCTGCCCAGAGACGAGGGGAGCTTTATTGACTCTGGCCACGGGGCCGTGCTGCCCCGAGATGACGGGAGCTTTATTGACTCTGGCCACGGGGCCGTGCTGCCCCGAGACGACGGGAGCTTTATTGACTCTGGCCACTGGGCCGTGCTGCCCTGAGAGAGGGGAACTTTATGGACTCTGGCCACGGGGCCGCGCTGCCCCG
>ML677333.1:4743290-4840394 GCA_007922305.1 Dermatemys mawii | reverse complement strand
GACTCTGGCCATCGGGCCGCACTACCCCGAGACTCAGGGGACCTTTATGGACTCTGGCCACCGGGCTGTGCTACCCCTGAGAGAGGGGAACTTTATGGACTCTGGCCACTGCGCCGCGCTGCCCCGAGACAAGGGGAGCTTTATGGACTCTGGCCACTGCGCCGCACTGCCCCGTGACGAGGGGAGGTTTATTGACTCTAGCCATTGGGCCGTGCTACACCGTAATCGGGGGGTTATAGAGTGGCTGAGGTCCACCGCCACGGCCCGCTCCTGCCCCAGAGGGATGCTGTGGGGCAGGACCCGCCACAGGTGGGTACACAACTGATTGAAAGACTGTACTCAAGTAGTGGTTATTAATGGTTTCCTGTCACACTGGGAAGGTATATCAAGTAGGGTCCCACAGGGGAATACCTCGAGTCTGGTACTATTCAATATTTTCATTAACAACTTGGATGATGAATGATGACTATGTTTAAAAAATTGAAGATAACTCTAAACTTGGAGGGGTTGCAAGAACTATGGAGGACAGGATTTGAAATCAGAATAATCTTGATAAACTGAAGAATTGGTCTGAAAGTCAATAATGATAAAGAACTTGACTTAGAAAGGAAAAATCAAATGACCAAATACAAAACTGGAATAAATGGTTAGGCAGCAGTACAGCAGAAAAGGATTTAGGAGGCATAGTAAATCACAAAATGAATATAAAAGTCAACAGTGTGATGTTACAGTGAAACAGGCAGATGTAATTCTGGGATGCATTAACAGCAAAATCATATGTAAAACAAGGGAAGTAACTGTTCTGCTCTGCTTGGCACTGGTGAGGCCTCAGCTGGAGTTTGGGATCTGGTGTTGGGCACCACACTTTAGGAAAGATGTGGAGAGATTGGAGAGGGTCCAGAGAAGAGCAAAAAGGCAAAGTTGAAAGAAATGGGCATATTTAGATTACAAAAGAGAAAGTTATATCCTCCCCTCAGCTATCTTCAAATGTTATACAGAGGATGGTAATCAACTGTTCTCCATGTCCACTGAAGGTAGGTCAAGAAATAATGGGCTAAATCTGCAGAAAGTGAGATTTAGGTTAGATATTAAAAATCATTCTAACTATAAGAATAGGTAAATACTAAAACTGATTACCTAAGGAAATTGTGCATTCCCATCACCAGAGCTTATTAAGAACAGATTAGAGAAACACCTGTAGAGACAGAAGAGTACTTGTGGCACTTTGGAGACTAATCAATTTATTTGGGCATAAGCTTTCGTGGGGTAGGACCCACTTCGTCAGATGCATGGAGTGAAAAATACAGTTTGAAGATACCTGTATTATATATATAATACAGGCATGTCACGTCTTGCATGAAGGTTCCGTTCTGCGGTTACCATGTAAAGCAGAAACCGCGTATAGCCAGAACCTATTCACTTCAATGGGAGGTGAAATCGCGCCCCCTACAGGAAGTGTTTTTTAAAAAATTTCCCCTTTCTTTTTTTTTTGCCGACCGCGTAAAGCTGAAATCGCGTATGTTAAGTATACCTAAGACGCGACATGCCTGTGTATACATACATATATATATAAACACACACACACATACAGAGAATATGAAAAGGTGTAAGTTACCATAACATCTTTAAGTGGCTTAACAAATTAGGGTGAGCTATTATCAGCAGAAGAAGAAAAAAATGTTTGTAGTGATAATCAGGATGGCCCATTTCAAGCAGTTGGCAAGAGAGTAACAGCGGAGGGATACTTAACATGGGGAAATAGATTCAATTTATGTAATGACCCAGCCACTCCAGTCTTTATGCAAGCCTAATTTAATGGTATCCAAGTTTGCAAATTAATTCCAGTTCCCAACACTATCTTGCTGGAGTCTGTTTTTGAAGTTTTTCTGTTGAAGAATTGCTACTTTTAAATCTGATACTGAGTGACCAGAAAGACTGCCATGTTCTTCTACTGGCTTTTGAATGATATGATTCCTGATGTCAGATTTGTATCCATTTATTCTTTTGCACAGAGACTGTCTGGTTTGGCCAATGTACATGGCAGAGGAGCATTGCTGGCACATGATGGCATATATCACTTTGGTAGATGTACACATGAACGTGCCTCTGATGGCATGGCTGATGTGATTAGGTTCTAAGATGGTGTCCCTTGAATAAATATGTGGACAGAGTTGGCAGCGGGCTTTATTGCATATTTTCTGTGTATATCTTCCTACTGTATGTTCCACTCTATGCATCTGATGAAGTGGGTCCTAGCCCACAAAAGCTTATGCTCAAATAAATTGTTTAGTCTCTAAGGTGCCACAAGTACTCTTTGTTCTTTTTGTGGATACAGACTAACACAGCTACTACTCTGAAACCTGTTAGAGATGGTCTATGTATTCTTAATCCTGCCTCATAGTGGGGGTGGGGGGGGAGGGGTGGTCTACATAACCACTTACACTCCCTTTCAGACTTATGATTCTATCCCACACGTAGTCTTTGTCTATCACCAGAAGGAGATCATCATCCAACAAAATGAAACAGGTCTAAAATCAATTTGAAAGGGATTCTGGAAGTCTAGCTGCCCATCACCATTTTCCAATAATCTTTCCTAAAAAGAGGAAGGTGGGAGTAATTGATTATTCTGAATTGTCAGCATCAAGAGATGGCTTGTTGAACTGGGAGATCTGACATTCTAATGGTCATCATAAATTACATGTGCAATTTGGCCTCTCCATTTCAAAAATAAAGCCCATAAATAGTAAATAAGAAATGCTGCTAGAATAAGGGCTGTTTAGAATTCGAAGATGCCCCATAAAAGGCTATTCTCCCCATTGCAATTTCAATAGAAATAAAACTATACTGATTAAATCTGTAATGCCCACTATATGTTTGCATGCACAAAAAGCATTCTCCACTGCATAATGCTACAGAGTCGACTTTTCCTGGTTAATTCTCTAAACTACTCTTTTACTTTTATTTTTTATTTGAGTTTTTTGTCCCTGACAACTGTTTTTTTCTTTAATCATAGTTTTCAGAGAGGCAGGTTTCTAAAAAATAGTTCAGTCTATTTTAAATGTTCACATCTGGATGCACATGTCATCCCACAATATGCTGCACTGATGCATGTGACACTTTTGGCACGAACACACATATTGTGTTTGTCAAAAACTACCCAAATTAGCAGTGATCCTAGAAGTGATACCTTACTTTCGATATGGAGGAAACTCTGTTACACTTAATTATCCACATGCTACAGTGTGCAAATTTGACTTCGATAGCCTGGTAACGCTTGGTGTGTCACCTGAAAACAATGTTTGAATGGGTTTGGGAGAAGGTGGGTGGGAGAAGTCAATCTGTTACTATGATAATTATTGGTATAAACTTACTTAGGCTGCTTTTCTATCAGAGGATGAACACCCACATGTTTGAAAACAATCCTACATCTGCCAAAATCCTTTCTGCATTCCCATGAGACAGCTTGTTTTGTCAGACACGAAAAGCAGTGATATAAGTGTGATACCTAGATGATGATCCCCACTGAATTCCTCATCTGGGGACAGATAACTATCTCCCTTTTTGTAAACAGGTCTCCTATTAATTAGAGCTGCCAGAGACCACTCTAATTTATGCAGAGGGCTGTTTCAACCTCTGGAGCAACCCAAATTCTAAAGGGTCTGGTGGTGTAAATTCTTCTTGATCCCTCCTCCTGGAGGTGCAGCATAGAATTGTTCCCCAGGACTTTGGGAACAAACAAAGAAAGAATCTTTTCCAGAGAATCTTTCCCGGGTTTTATAGTGAGCTCAGGGCATGCTGGGACAGAACTTTGGGGGATTAGCAAGTGCTGGGTGAATTTTTATACAGGAAAGATATGACTAATAAAGCTCATAGTTATGCACCTCACTATTGGATCCCAGTGCCTTCATTTAAGGAACGTGAAGTAAACTGCAACCAATACACATGACATGGATTTAGGGATATTTTAAAGTGAATCTTCTCCAAGGATAGGCCCTTTGGTTGACATAACTTATTTTTTGTTGTTGTGCCCAGTACCAGATACTTCAGAAAAAAGGTGCAAGACATCCTGTAATGGAATAACTGCCTTTTCTTTGACAGGATAACAAGTCTTGTGGATGGGGGAAGTGGTAGATATGGTATATCTCGACTTTAGAAAGGCTTTTGATACGACCTCACATGGCCTTCTCATAAACAAACTAGGGAAAGACAACTAGTTGGAGCGAGGGTGCATAACTGGTTGGAAAATTGTTCCCAGAGAGTAGCTATCAATCGTTCACAGTCATGCTGGAGGGGTATAATGAGTGGGGTCTCACAGGGATCAGTGTTGTTCAATATCTTCATCAATGATTTATATAAAGGCATAGAGAGTACACTTTTAAAGTTTGCAGATGATACCAAGCTGGGAGGGCTTGCAAGTGCTTTGGAAGACAGGATTAAAATTCAGCATGATCTGGGAAAACTGGAGAAATGGTCTGAAGTAAATAGGATGCAATTCAATAAGGACAAATGCGAAGTACTTCACTTAGGAAGAAACAATCAATCAGTTGCACACATACAAAATGGGAAATGACTGCCTAAAAAGGAGTATTGTGGAAAGGGATCTGGGGGTCATAGTCAAATACAAGTCAACAGTGTAATGCTGCTGCTGCAAAAAAAGCAAACATCATTCTGGGATGTATTAGCAGGAGTATTGTAAGCAAGACACGAGTAGTAATTCTTCTGCTCTACTCATCACTGATTAGACTTCAACTGCAGTATTGTGCCCAGTTCTGGGTGCCACATTTCAGGAAAGATGTGGACAAATTGGAGAAAGAGCAACAAAAATGAGTAAAGGTCTAAAAAACATGACTTATGAGGGAATATTGAAGAAACTGAGTTTGTTTAGTCTGGAGAAGAAAAGACTGAGAGGGAACACGATAACAGTTTTCAAGTGCATAAAAGGTTGTTTCAAGAAGGAGGGAGAAAAATTGTTCTTTTTAACCTAAGGATAGGACAAGAAGCAATGAGCTTAAATTGCAGGAAGGGTGATTTAGACTGGACATTAGGAAAAACTTCCTGTCAGAGTGGTTAAGCACTGGAATAAATTGCCTAGGACAGTTGTAGAATCCCCATCATTGGGGATTTTAAAAAGAAGGTTGGACAAACACCAGTCAGCGATGGTCTAGATAATACTTAGTCCTATCCTGAGTGCAGGGGACTTGACTAGATGACCTTTTGAGGTCCCTTCCACTTCTACGTTTCTATGAAACTTTGTCCCAGGTGAAATAGCGTAAGAAGCTTGTGAAGCTGAAGTAGCTGGGACCTGAATAGTGGGTGGACCTGGTTCCCTTCCTCTCTATGATATGGAGTAATTTCTTCCTCATCCCTTAGTTATCAGTTGGTCTATATTTGCTCTGAAGCTTGAGGATTCACAAACACTATTGTTTTTAGTATCCTTACTAATATAACAGCATGTGTTTCATTATCCATAACTTTTACTCCTTTGGTTTCAGTGATACCTAAAGGCAATGAGTACCACAAATTAATTACGTACTGATTAAAATATTTCCTTTTATTGGTTTTAAATGTGTTGCCTTTCAATTTTATTGTCTACTTGTTCTTATTTTAATGTAGACAGGCATGCCTGATTTTCTTTCTCTAGGCCATTTTTTATTGTCTCTCTCATGTTAATACTTAATCATTAACATTATCAAATTAAAGTCCTGATCTTTTCAGCATCTCTCTTTATGGAGGCTTCTAATTGCTTTTTCTGGGCATCTCCCATTTCTGATACCCCCTTTTTTTCCTGATGGAATGACACCAAGCATTCATATGGGTCTTTGTCCCACATAGTTACAGTTCATTTATAACTCAGTATATTGCACCTGTAGTTTTCAGTGAACTTGGGTTTTGAATGAGCTTGGGTTTTGAATAAATATGGTCTGAATTTCAGATGCCAGGGGAGGATTGAGGATTTTCAGGCAGAAAGCTTGCAAAATAAATGGTTTCCTAAAGTTGCAACCCATAACCAGTGGAATCTAGGTGGTTGCTGAGTTTTTAGCTTTGAACACACAAAAGGAAAGGTTCACTGAACCTTCTGAAAACTGAAATGACAGACGTGCACAAATGTACTTTCAGCTAACCTCTCAATATATTGCAAGCTTCATAGGGGTTCATGGAGTTATACATGGTTTACAGTATGTCACACAGTACCTTATGATAAATCAAAAGATAAATTGACTTACACCACCATCAAAATGAGTACAGCATGATTAAGATACCATATGTGATACATGATGTGATATATAATGAGGCGCCTTGAACATTAACTAGTAGCACCACTCTTTTATTAGGGGAACTCTCTCTAGTTCTCCCTGGGTTAAAGATGGGACAGAGTGTTCCCTTTCCTGTCAAAGAAAGGCTGCTAAAGAGGATCATTCATATATTCCAAGGCCAGAAAGGACCATTGTGATTATCTAGTCTGAACTCCTGTGTAACACAGGCCACAAAATTGCCCAAAATAGTTCCTAAAGAATAGTTTTTAGGAAAAACACATTCAGGCTTAATTTTAAAGTGTCACTATGGCCCTTGGTAAATTGTTCCAATGGTTAATTACTGTCACCGTTAAAAATGTACACCTTATTTCTAGACTAAACTTGTCTAGCTTCAACTTCTAGTCATTGGATCGGGTTCCACCTTTCTTTGGTCAACTGAAAAACCCATTATTAAATATTTGTTCCCCATGTAGATACTTATGGACTAATCAATTCACCCCTTAACCTTCTTTTTGTGAAGATAAATAGATTGAGCTTTTCCTTACTCCAGCCAAGATATCCCCTAATGTTTTAATGGTGAAAATCTACAACACTGTGAGATGATTTCTAGAGCATGTTCACAGAGATAATGGTTCTTCCCAGGGTGAAACATCATCCCACGCTAAGCTCTTTGGAACTATTGTGATGAAGTGATTATAATATCCTTCACAGTTGGTGACCTTCTTTCTCTCTTCCATTTTCTAGTGAAAACAGAAAAGTGTATTTTTAATGTCATATTTTTGTGGTATATTAAAAACTGTTAAAATTACAGCTAAAGCCAAGTATAAGGTGACTCCTGGCCCTGCTTACAGGCTAATGGGATCTGAAGGTCAATTGGCAAAAAGGCAGCATAGAGCAAGGTGGGTTGAGTTGTGCCTCTCTGCCTTAGGGAGCAATCTGTTCTGTTACTCTTTGGGTTCTTGTGTGCTAAGGGTCTGTATTCTGAGGGATAAAGTTGCGTTACATTATAACTTTTAAGCAAGAGTCTTATGTATTTATACAACTTCTGAGGCATATGCCGTGAACATAATTTTTTTAAATTTGATATCTAAACATTTGCTTTTTCTATTTCTCAATCAGGGGAGTAGCTATCTCCTCCTCCATCATGTGCCAGAATATTCCTCTAAAGTAGCTAGAGGTCCTGAACTGCAAAATTCAGACTCTCATCCAAATTTTTTACCTCTCAAATTTCAGATCAGTTTGGATATGAAGTTTGGGGTCAGCTTATTATGGAGAGAAATAGAGGCACAAAATTCAGATCTCAGCTCAGGTTCAGATACAAGCAACTGCCTCCCATCCTCCCCCAGCCCCAAGTTAAAGGATATATTTATGGAGAGTTCAGGGTTAAATGTCTCCCTTTGCCTACTTCCTGTGTAGCTGTACTAAAGCTATGGTGGAGAAAGCCTGGCTAAGAAACTATTGAGGTAGTATAGCTCCTGTACAGTCTGAGTTATGGTGAAACCTTTTAAAGAAAATAGTCACAGCAGGAAAGATGTGGTTGGCAGGGGAAAAGAGGATGAATCAAGGAGGAAATTACTATTTCTTGAATTTTATTTTTCAACCCTCTCTACTTCAGAGACAGAATGATAAAGAGCATACTTTTTTGGGGAAAAACTCCATTATCCTTCTACAAAAGTTAATGTTGGATCTGGTGTTTGTCTGAGTAACTGAAGTGAAGAATGTAGAGTTATTAGTATATATATTAGCATGGAGCGGAAGGAAAGGGGAAGGTTTGGGGTTTTTTTTAGATGTTGAATCTAAAAGCCAGGGTTAAAATAAGGAGTCGTCAAAGTAAGCTCAAAGCAGGAGAATACCCTCTTTCCCTCCCTGGATAGGTTAAGCAACACTCCCCTCAGTTCTCCCTTCCTCTTGGCTGGTGCAGTGTGAGCTCCCAGTCTCCTTTCAATCTCCTTAACCACTGAATATAAGGAACCATTGAAAGTTACCATCACATGCAGATAATCATCATGGCCAGAGACCAGATCACAAATCTGGGAAGAAGTTACTAGGACACTGTAGTTTTTCTAAGAATATGCATGACCAAAATTGTTCAACAAAGAGGACCAGAAACTCAGCTGAAGTAGGTCAACTTATCCCTATTAGCAAGCTGTGACTCCACTGTCCCAGAGCCTTCGGGGCTTTAAACTTGCTTGCCCTACAACTTACTCTTGGTACTTACAAAAAATCTTCACTGAAGTGACACACCTGATTTATAGAGATGACAGTCAAGGAGGTCTGAGTAACTGAGGGGCTAAAGCAAGAGGTTAAGAGTTAGTGATGAATTGCTGAGGGGTGGCTTTAGAAAAGTCATTGCATTTGGTCTATCTCCACTAAATAAATTCCTAGACAATGAAATGGGAACAGTCACTCTGAAGCACCAGACTGCCTGAGTTTGAGGTGATGTAAGTGTTTACAATAGTTTAATAGCTTATGACACTGTTTAAAACTAGGACAACCACATTTTCAAAGAGAAAAGTCAAGGACACTAGCCTTGAAAAGTAGCATTCATAGGGGATAGAATTAGCAGGAGACAATGAGGTATGAAAAAGCAAGGAAAGGACCAAGAAAACAGAAAGAGATACCCTTCTACCTTCTATATTTTATATGCTTTCCTCAACTGTTTTCTCCCTCAACTACCTCCCTGTTTTCCTTCCCTCCTAACCAGCTTCCTCACTATCTTCCCTTTCTGTCAGATCCCCTCTGTAATAAAGTAACTAAAGGAGTTAAAACCCCAGCTGGGTCCAGTTTTATGAGGGATCTTGTTGGTCCTCATAAAGGTGGAGTAAAGGAAGATTTGATCCACCTGTGGGCTGTTTGGGCACTGATGGTAATTATAAAAGTCTCACTGTGGTAGCTTAGAGAGAGAAAGAGGCTAAGCTAGTAGAACATGCATTTTCAGAAACATTTTCCCTGAGGAAATTTGCCTAGAAGGCTTATTCTCTTAACAGGGGGGCTTATTTGTAGTGTAAGTGTTTGGATAAGTTTAAAAATTGTACTTATTTGTGATATTTTTATCTAAAACAAACATTTCAGTATGGAATGGCTAAAGCCTAGTGATTCTAAAATTTACCCCATGTTATTCTCTCCACGTTGTCTGAGACACTCACTTTTAGGCTAAAGTGACAGGAGTATTAGAACACCAGAGTTTTGGGCAGCTAGAAAACCAGTGGGCTTGGCAAACCCCAAGTTAAGTACCTAAGTTCCCTATACAGTGTATGGGAAGAGACAGGCACCTAAGATTCACAAAAAGCCAGCACACCAGAACGGGGTTTGGGGGGTTGCCTAATATAGCCAATAGGAGATGCTGATAAGGGGTTGCAATTAAACACCAGTCCTCTGACAGAATTAGGCACCCATATCTGGGCTGAAGGGAGGTGCCTATTTCTTCTTGGGATTCTCAGCCATGAATCCTCTCCTGGTGCCAGGTTCCTAAGGTGTTTCTTGAAAGAAATGCTGAAGGGGACGATTGTGTTACTTTTAGCACAGTGGTCCAAGAACTCACCTGGGATGTGGGAGATGTGAGTTCAAGTCCACTCTCCCTCCACCGCTTGATGGGCAGGAAAAGGTTTCACCCTGGGTCTCCTACCTTTCAGCTGAGTGTCCTAACCATTGGCCTATGCAATACTCAGATACGACTTTTCCTCAGTCTTTCCTATTCAAGCTGCTCCTTGGTGTATACAGAATTAAATAGTCATTGGGTGAAAGAGAATCAGAATGACTCTATAGTCTCATGGGATGAATCCTTATGTGGGGCACTCAACCCAAGCTCCAGTCTGCCTATTTCAATAACTCTTTAATTATTTATCCAAAGTAGAACAGATTCAAAGGGAGAGATTGAGAGAGTCCCAAATCAGAATATCCCATAAGCTAGTGGATAGGGTACCATGAGAATTGGGTGCCTTCCCATGACACCCTCAGGTTATGTCACTGTGTCCTGTTCTGTCAGTGACTAATGGGAGTGAGAGAGGTCCTTGCAGTTCTTGTACATGTCAGTAACTCAGTCATACAAATAGTGGCATGCTGAAGGCATTGCCAGATTGCCTGGAAGACAACAGAGACAGTATGTAGTTGGCGGAGGGAGAGGGGGCAAATCAGGGAAGAATTACAGGGCTAGTGACAGTTGATTGGGTTGGGCTATGGAGAGCACATTATATCTTTGCTACCAAAGCCAGCAGCCCAACACTGACATGAAAAGGAGGGACTTTTATGACGAATTTTAGACCAAAACCAAAGGGCAAGCTCAAATAGGTAAATTCTTGAGCAGTTGGATCCAAGTCTTTATTATTGTTTCACTAATTAATATAATTCTGGAGTGTTTCAGGGCTGGTGAGTGTTTGCATTTCCCTGAAACATTTTTCTTGGGTCTCTTGTGTTGTGAACATGCAACTTTTCAGAAAATAGCAAAGATGCTAATCTTCAGTGACCCAAAAGGAATAATTATTGGGTTTTCCCAAAAGAATCCTGTTTCTTGGGGAAAAAGGAGTTTAGAAACTAACTCATAACTAAGGATATTTGGTTATTCCCCTCTGAATTACATGACACTCAAATAAAAATATAAAAGATGCAGTGTTGTCTAGTGGCTAATGGACTGGGAGTCTGAAAACCTGGATCTGCCACTGATCTACTATGTGAAAACACTTTTCACCTCTCTGGTTCCTTCCTACCTTTTTGACTATTTAGGTGATAAGCTCTTTCTGGCAGGGACAGTTTCTCACTATATATATTTGTGCAGTACTGAGCACAATACAGTATCCAGGTGTTATGGAAATGCAAGCATTTAATAATCAACCATTTCTGCTGTTACAGTATATCCCTATGTTCACATATATGCTTCAGCCAAAGGCAATGGATGGATTAGGTGAGACATTTAGATATTATATATTTACATCCAAAATGTCTTGTCTATACCCTCTAAACTTAACATGAATCAATAAATACACATTTAGATTTGCTTTTCAGCTTTAGCTTTTTTCTTATCACAATATGAATGTCATTAACACAGGCAGAGACATAAAAGAGTGCTGACAGTAGGGGAGATAGTGTTCCTTATGTTCTTATACACACCTGCCATTACCATTAATAGGTGTTATGAGTGTAAATTGAGAGAGTATATACCACTTTATTAGGAGGAAATCTCATGTGAAGTTACTTACTGCATCAAACCAAAGAGCTGGAGTATTTTTTATGAAGGATTATATCTCTGGTGTCATATAAATACAACTGGATATTTAAAGAGAGCTTCATTCCATACTAACCCAAATGACTATTAATGCAGCCTGTCAGAATCTAGACGCAGTATGTCGATTCTGAAAATTGGGAGTGGAATATTTCCCTTCCTTTGAAGTATTTACAAATGTTTTATTATATTTCTACTGATAAAAAAGAAATGCAGAAACCCTGGCTTTCACATCATTCCCTCAGCAAATTTAGAAAGGAATGACAAATTTGTGAAAAAAAGCATTTTTTTCTAACTCCCCTAGACCAAGAATATATGTGTGTGTGTGTGTCTACTGGGCAAAATAAGGTAATAAGAATCAACTTGTTTCCAACTTGCATGTTATGTGGCAATTGCTTAAATCAAATGAGAAACTCTTTTTTAGCCCAGGATACTGAGCTCAAGTGGAAGTTGTCAGGTTTGATAAAGTAGATTAGTCCTAGGGTGGAAATTTTCTGTTTCTGTTTCCAGAGTTGCATCTGTTTGCTAGCATGTATTTTCTCCAACGAATTCCAATTTGTCTACTACACTTGCAATGAGCTTTTAATTGTGTGTTTTAGTAGAAAGTCTTAATTTTGATCCAACTCCCTTCAGGTAGCAATAAGTTTGACTTAGATAATCATACCTCCATACAGCAGATAAAAATAACCACCTTGATTTTCCCCTCCCTACTTGGGAGAAAATGGTTGTATTTTTATTACCTCACTCTCACAATGAGAAGGGATCCATAAGACTTAGAACCTGAAGACCATCCTGCAATAACAGCTGTTGCTAAACCATTACAGTAATTAATCACAGAAGGAGCTCCTGGGAAAAAAATACTATAATTTCAAACATATAATTGAATTTTTATAGCTTTTAAACTGAAGTGGTTAGACCTTGAGAAAATTTGCTCAGCAAGAAAGCCCTCTCCTCCCTTTTGTGTATTAGACAAAGCTTGGCAGAGCTCACAAGCTAAGTGGGAGCTGATTTAACATCTCTCTATTTCAAGCTCTCTCTTAATGAAGAAGAAAAGGTCACTGAAAAGTGACTGCTTCAGCACCATGAACTGCCTCACTGGGAAGCAGGCTGAGGTATGGCGTGTAGTCTTGCACCCTGTGCAGGCATGGGCTGGAAGCACTGCAGAGGCAGTTCACTCAGCCTTTGAAGAGAAGGGAGCACTTTGTGGTGGCTCTCAGGTGACCATCAGAGGAGTATTAAGAGGGCTGTATGGGAACTTGCATGCATCCCTCTTTGACCAAAAGGAGGATTGCTGTGTTGTGGAGGAGAGAGGATTAAAACAGGAGACCCTGAACAGTCCCCATAAAACATTCTCTTTTGGGGTTCAATTCTATACCTATATGTGTCAAAAAAAAGCTTGTCATCAGTGGTAGCTTTTAGGCAAGAGTGAATCGAGCAGTTGCCAGAGGGGCCACATTCTGGAAAGTTCTATTTATTTGACTTAACACTGTGGGGACAATGACCAAGCAAACAAGGTAGCCTGGGGCAGATTCAAAGATAGGAGAGGTTGGGAGGGCAGGACAATTGGCCTAGTCTCTGATGTAGCACCCCACAAGGGCCACATCACCTAGAACTAACCTTGAATGGGTTGCTCTCCACTCCTGATGCATGCTTATAGAAGCATGCTAGACTGATCCCTGGGGAGGGTGGTAGGAGGAAGGGAAGCAGCCATGCAGCTATCTGTACTCTCTTCCACCCTGAGCACTGGCAAATTCAAGCCAAGCAGGAAAGGAACTTTCTCATCCCCCCCAAGGATGAAAGTAAAGGAGAACAGGGAGCTCTACCCATTCCTACAACTTCAGTGACTTCCATGCCAGTCATCAGAGAGTTGATCTGAGCCAGGTGTGCTTGGACATCCGTGACATTTGACTCTTCTCTTCTCTTCTCCCTCATTCTCTCCCGCCTCTTTAAGGAATAGGATGGGCTCCTTCCCTGAGAGATTGTTGATGGCAGAAGAAAGGCACCTTTATACAATGGTTCTGGGTGTTTTTCAAATGCTTTAGATTAATTATGTGACCCTTCTGCCAGGTGGAGCCGGCAGCAACGGGGGCTAGGTTCAATATCTAGAGGTTCCTTTTTAACAATACAACACAGATCTGGCTCGAGCCCCCACCCAGTAACTTGGGAAAATTACACACCATTCCTGGGTGCCTCTGAGAGGCAATACTTCCCCACTCGCAAGCATAGAGTCTGAATGTAGAAAAGAAACTTTTAGTGAAAGGAGGGAAGTCACCCACCATTAATTAGGGAAAATGCTGCAAGCAGGATTCATATTCATAAAACTATGAGCAGGACACCCACCCCAGTGCGCATGGAGCAGTGTTTTGTGCCTTATTTTCTTCAGATCTGCTACCAAAAGTTCATTTTCTGTGCCCCTCGCTGCTTCCTCACCATACCCCACTCACAATGCTTGTCCTTGGTCAGTTAGGACCCAGGATTCAGAGGTGCAGCTGTATGAGTTTACCTCCCACTGTTCCTCTATCATCTGAGCACTTGCTCTGGCTGGCCATCCTGCCAGCCGCAGTTCCTCACCACTGGCTGCCTTGCCAGCCACTGTTCCCCTGTGCTGGCGGCTTGTTTGCCACTCCCACCAGCTGACTGCTCGCCACTCCTGCTGGCTGACTGTCAGTTACCTTCTTCTGCCACCTGCCTCTCTTCTGTGACCTCTGCAAGTCAATCTCATATCGATTTTCAGCTTTTAGCAGGCTGGGCCAATGCTGTCCCACAGCAAGTGATTTCAGCTCTCATTTAAGCACTTAAAACAACAAAGGTTCCTAATCACAGTTGCCAACTTTCACGTGGTAAATAATCACCCACTTTCACAATAAGCCAAAAATCAAGCTGTTTCCATTTCAAAATGAGCCAAAACATGCCAGTCTCTAAGACCCCCAACACTCTATGTGACTAGATCTCCCTGGCGTGCAGTCTGGGACTGTGGTGGGCCTGCTGTGCACCCATGACTCTCTTCCCCCTGACCCTTGCCTCTGTTTGCTAGGAGCTAACCAAAAAAAAAAAAAAGCAACAAGCTTCAAGTCAAAAACTAGCCAACAAGTAATTCACAAGCCAATAACTAGTCTAATTTCTGTGTTTTTTTTAATGTGGGTTTGGCATGTCTGCTCCAAATGGTGGCAATTTAGCTCCATCTTTGAGCAGGGACCCTTAGGGAAAAGTCCATACTTTCTGGGTGGAACACCTATCCCCACCTCACTTAAACAGGGGTCTGGCATTTGAGCCCCTAGCTTAACAAGGTCCTTCCAGCTGAGGGTGACCCCCTCATTTGGGACTGGTTAAGCACAGTTCTGCTCCTCTTTATTCTTCAATAAAAACAACAACACTGATACAAACATTTTATTACTCCTGTATTCAGTCCTAAAGTGATTTGTAATCCAACACCAGCCAAAATTGATCACCTTGAGCAACACCACTCTATCTACTGGATATGTAGGCAGAATCGGTGTGTTCATATAACTACAGTTTGCTCCTGAAGAGTCTCCCACTCCTGTCAGGTGAGAGTTCATTCAGACCCTGCTTACATGAAGAAGTGGAGGGGGCGATGCTCTAGATCAAATATATTTGGAATGTCAGCAGTGTGACAACTAAGAGCATGGTTGTTAAATTTGTTGGGTTAGTTAGGATGCAAGGAGTGAAAATCAAAGGAGGAAGTAAACAGTGGCCATCTACGCTAGACTAACACCACTACAGGAAAATAGGAAGGAAATCTTCCTGTACCAACAATTGGCTGTGCCATTGCAGTCAGGGCTTTTAACAACCCACATATATCAGCTGGGAAACAAACATGGACAAACCTACATTATTCAAGATGTTGCTAACTTATACAGACATAGCTTTATGATCCAAAAGATGGAGAATTGAACAAGAGCAGAAGACGTCCTATTTCTGCTCCTTACTAATGGAAAAGAAAATGGGAATGACTGCAGAGCATCAGTAAAGTAAAGCATTTTCTCACAGGATGCAACTGCACATGGATATTAGATTTTTAATCTTTGATCTGAATAACAGAGTAGCTAAACAGGTCAATACCTTGTTTTTTCAGTAGATAAAGTCAAAGAATAAATTGCTTGTATTTGTAGAGTTCTGGTTAGGTTTGTATTAAGCTCACAACCTCATTCTCTCCCCACAGCCAAGCATATAAGAATGAAGACCATATGTCTACTAAACTCCATTTCCCTCCCTTACCCTGTATTTCCCATTGCAGATTCATTGATGTTTCAGCATGAACAACCTTTATCAAACCAAGATTATGAGTTTCCAAGAGGCAGATATTCCCTCTGCCTGGAGTTCAATGTTGTTCAATACCAGAGCCGTGACTAAGCATTTAGCACCCAGAGTGAGCAAACATAGTTGTGCCTCCCTTAGAGGCAACACATGGGGGGGCATGCAGAGTCATGTACCCCCTCCCCAAGATTTCTGCCTTCCTTTTAACACAGAGGTTTTCAAACTGTGGTGTGCACTTCTTTACAGGGATATATGCTACAGTTTGAAAAATATCACCTCCTGCCAGTGTATGTCAAAAACTTCTAGTGACATGTTTCACTACCGTTACTGACATTTAAGGTGGTCTCCTTTGTTTCCTTGTCACAATTTGCTACCTCTCACCGTTCCCGGCGTTTGGTACAGGGATAGCGAACTGTGAGAGGGCATCAACCATCCATCACAATTGGTTACCCCTAGACCAGAGGATGACAAAGATGAGAGGCAGTAAATTGTGATAGATGGTGATACATTCCCATGCTACACTGCACTCTGAATCATTACAAACACTCCTGGTGAGTACACTCACCATTAACAAAGGAGCCAAGCAGGCGTGCACACAAGTAGGTTGCCAGGCATCTGGTTTTCTATCAGAATGCCAGGTCAAAAAGGGAGCCTGTTGACTGCTGACCACCTGACCTCCTAAAAATCTGGTTGGCTGTAGCACCAGTGGGACATGCAGGCTCCATACCCGGCTCCATGCAGTTCTCGGGAACCATCCGGCATGTCCCTATGGCTCTCAGGCAGAAATGTGGCCAGGTACAGAGGGGGGCTCCATACGCTGCCCCTGCCCACAGGCACCACCACAAGTGCCCACTCCACAGGTCTCATTGGCCAGGAACTGTTGCTAATGGGAGCTATGAGGACGGTGCCTGCGAGTAGGGGCCAGAACCAGGCTAGGAGTAAAAAAACAGGCTTGGAAAAAAAAAACAGGCTAGGAAATCAGTCAGATCAGTCAGACAAAAACCAGGCTAGGAAAAGACCAGGCTAGGAAATCAGTCAGACTAGAACTCACATGATCCAACAGAATAAAAAGAAAAAGAAAAAAAAAAATTAGAACTAAAAATTCCAAATTAGAAATCACAGCATAGGAAGTGCTAAACTAGAAAAAGAAACACCATTGCCAAAACTACTAGCAATTGTTTGCTTATAAATATTTTCAATTATTATTTGCTATTAAAACGTAAATTAAATAGCACAATGACATCCATCTGCGCAATGCTGACAAAGGTAAATGAAGTGAGAAGAGTAATAAAAATAACATTTTAACAGTAAACAATTAGAAAGAGCAAAACTGTATTTGAAATGGATGACGAGAAAGGGAGTGCTGCTCAGGAAATCATGTGGTAGATAAGACAAATTTGTGAATTGCTGGACACTTTACGCAGACATATAAACAAATAAGGGATTCTTTTAAATAAGCAAAATATATGACACACAAGTTTTTTGTGGAGGAGGTATGTAAAATATTTCACTGAACCGTAGCCCCTCAGTACATTATATCAGATAGAGAGGGGCTGCAATTTCTAGGCATTGGGGTGCTCTGGGCCTTTAAGAACAGAACCCTGGGAGGCGGCTGAGCCAGGGGAAATAAAAAAGCCACTCTACCGTCCCCACCAACCTATGTTTGCAAACACTCCAGGTGGCTCATCCCATCAGGGTAATTGTTACCCCTTCTGCCATTCCCTGTGCGGGGTTTCACCCTCGGCCACCGTCTGGCAGTCCCTCACCCATGGGCTTAACCCTGGCTCCTCCCTATTTCCCCCTCTCCAGTGTTATCCCTTTGCCCCTCTCCTGTCCCTGCCTCCAGCTTTTTGACTCTTCTCCCCCTGTGCAGCCAGTTTCTGCTCCTCTGCTCAGACCCTGCCCATCCCCACTCTGATTTGCCCCTTTTACCCTCTGTGATTGTAGCAGAGGGTTTGTGACAGCAGCAGATTGTAATCACCAGCAAGCACAGCAGCTTCAGCAGATGTTACCGAGCATGCTTCCTATGAGCCAAGCAGCACACTCAGTGCCCTGCTCACCTGCCACTCCCACCACAGTCCTAGCACCACGGGGAGAGTCTGTTTCAGCCAGGTCACTGGGCCCATCATCCTACGTGGCGGGTGCGTGCTGAGCACCCTAGGTTCCAGTCAATGCTGTTGGTCCTGATCCTGCAGGGTGTGTGAGGGGGGCTGATGCTGCTGGGCCCTATCCTGCATGCTGCCCCCTTTTTGTTCCCCTGCCGGCTTTCCACCCTAGACAGCTGCCCCATCGCCGTGCCCTAGTTATGTCCCTGTTCAGTACTGATTAGAATTCTGCTTCCCTGCACGTATGCTACATTTTTTTAAAATGTCCTTTTGTTTAACATATATCAGTTCAAAGAACCTCTTGAACTAGGACCGGTACAACAAAACCACTCATAACCTTTTGGCATACAGTGTGATAGAATAAAATCCCTCTGCGTGTGAATATTTCTGTGCTTCCACCCAGGAGATTGTTAGCTCTTTGCCCGAAGAAATATTCTTTCAGTCCAAACCTGTCACAATCATTCAAAACCATATCAGGTGTTCTTTTCTGACAATGATGTCCATGTCGATATGGCAGCTAGAGGAAGAACACTGATACGAGGTCTAAAAATACATATTTGAAGGCAATGAACTTTCAGAAGTGTGAACCTTCATCCATACAAATACAGATAAAACTAGCACAATTGGAGGATAATTCCCACTGCTTCCCCTTCAATTTGTGCATAGCAGCTTTCTGTTGGATTTAGTGTCCTTTTACACAGGAAGATGTGAAGCATTTCCTTTCAAAGGTGGACCTTGCCATGGCTATCAACAATTTTCCTCTTCCGTTTTAGATAGCTGCAGTAATTCTATTTAAGTGTACACTTGAAGACCACTTAGAAATTCCAGTTAGGACACTTGCACTTACTCATCAGTGTGTCCACCAATGGTTTCCAGTTCATTTTGGGGCTGCAATTCAAGGTATTTGTTTAAATCTATAAAGCTCTCCATGAGTCTCTCCTTGCTGACTTGCCTTTGATTCTTCACTAAGCATTTCTTTTTGACTCTCTGGCATCTTTGAGAGTGTGTTTGCTTAATTTGTTTTTATGTTGACAAATGTAACATTTCCCCAATGGCATTCTTATTGTTACAAGCTATTTGTTTCACTTTCTATTGTGTTTTCTTTTTTTAACCTATAACTTCACCTGCAGTACCTGAAAGAAGCAAATATTTTCCTTGGACTTGTGGTATTAACTGCAGTAGAGCCTGGTCCAGAACTCATAGTTTTGACAGTCTATTTTGGGGCCAGATAGTACATCTCATATTACAAATCCTGATTTCACATTACAACCATGCCTGCCTTATCATCCTTGCATTTACTTTAGTCGGTCTGTCTTGATCTCAGAGATTCTTCAGAGAAGATGTAAGTAAATCACCTCAATGACTGTCATCTTATTTCTCTTCAGAAGTCAGCCTGATATTTCTTCTTTCCTAGGTCTCTGTCATCAAGGATATTTCACAGACCTCAATTTCCTTGTGATCATGTTCTTTGTTTTGTTTTGTTTTAGCATTTTAGCCATGTTTTTCTTAGTTCATAGTTTGTTCTTACAGGTTGCCAGGATATGAGGAAGCCTGCTATATTGTCTATTATTATGGTGACACTGATTGCAACATCATAATTAAGGTTGTATTTCATTTTGCACCAAAAGCAGGTACAGGGTAATTCAATCTCTTTGATATACACAGTGTATCCTTCCCTAACTTAGAGCAATTACTTTTTGAGTATAGAAGTCATTTCATGAGAACTTACAAATACATCTGTTAATTAGTGTATTAGTTTAAAATAATTAATTTAAACATCAGGATTTTTTAAGAAATTTACCATCTATGTCATTCTCTTTTTGTCCCAAATGATTTTAATAATAGACTAAGAGATTCTTTAAAACTTGTTCATAGTTAGCAATAATTGAAATGTTATTGCTAGCTAATTAATTGAAAGGCTACATCTGAGACAATTCTTCACAAACCGTAGGCTCTGGAAATCTGGTTAATAACACTGCACATATTTCTGGTGCAGTGAAAATGCATAATATTATATTTGGGTTAACAGAGATCTCTGGCCCAGAATAATATTGCTCAGAACCATTTCTCTGTCTTAACTATTGAGAACAGAGAATAGCGGTGTGTATCTACACATGCACCATCGTGGAATGTCTATGGAATTGTTTAAGAGCAAATTCCTTGTCTCTCACACTTTTGTAGAGTCAAGTGGGCTCCACTTATAGTAACATTTTGCTCTCAGCACCAATTAAAATTTACAGATACATCAAGTTTGCCACCAATGCAAAGTCGTTTTGAAAAATGCAGTATGCTCAGATTTAAATTTTAAACTTATTTGAGAGATATTGTAAAACAAAAACCTCTATAAATACCCAAAGGATGATAAGAATAAAAGAGGTGAGGAGTTAATCAGGGATTTTCAAGAACAAGACCTGTCCTAGCAAATTGATGATTTAGTTGGGAATTGGTCCTGCTTTGAGCAAAGGGTTGGACTAGATGACCTCCTGAGGTCCCTTCCAACCCTGATATTCTATGATGCTATGAAATCTGGTGCTTCTTGCAACACCAATTACTTGTGTCCTCTCATTTTTGGCTGCAATAAACAAGATTCCATCTGACCCAAATTTCTCCCATTCCGTATTGGGCGTTTGGGGTGTTTATTCACATAGTTTAATAGAAAGAAGAAGTAATAGGTCAGGTGTGTAAAACTGGTGTATGGGTTTGTAAGAAGATGTTTCTAGATAAACAGAAATAGGAGAGAAAACGAGGAATACTTGTGGCACCTTAAAGACTAACCAGTTTATTTCAGCATAAGCTTTCATGGGCTATAGCCCACTTCATTGGATGCATAGAATGGAACACACAGAAGTAAGATGCATTTATATACACAGAAAGCATAAAAAGTGGGAAATTACCATACCAATTACAGCGCTTTGAAGTTTTCAGCATAGCCATGCCCTAAGCTTTTGGAACTTGGAGTGATTTCTTACTGTGTATCTCTGGAAACTGACTTGGTTAGATTTAATTTTTTTTTATTCATATTTATGTATAAAAGTGAAGATAGTGCATGTGGATTACGAAGCAGCCCTTGCTATGTAACAGAAATAAAGCCATTGTTTTTTATTCTTTGTCATTATAAAATTTAATAAAGTTGATACTTGAGACATCTTTTCATTTCTCTTGTTCTTTTTGGACTCAACTCTGGGGAAGCTGTTCCTGTGCAATCTTTGCTTAAAATCCTCAGTGACTGAATTCTAGCCCTATGTGCTTTTTTTTACAGGAATTGTGTTAAAGCACTAGGAGAAGGGTGTTAAAGCAAACTCTAGCTTATATAAAGGTTGCAATTTCGCATGCAGAAACATAAGACCCTTTGAAAGTGTAGAGTGCTACAATATACATATTGAATAAGAACATTTTTTGATCTGTAAACTCTTAAAGGCAGAGAGAGAATCATAACATGGTTGGAACCAAATATTTAATAATACTGGCAAATAAAATAATTACAAATAATATAATATTACCCCAAAGTAATATTACTGAACATATGGGAAAGTTCTATATAAAGTAACCTACTTTTATTCAGAGCTATATTATGTCCTGTGCATGTGAATTTAAGGAATCACATGGTGCCAAGTCTGCATTCCTAGATAATGTTGTCAAGCCAGGTGCTATAAAAAATATACATTTGAGTCAAAGGCTATAATACTAACTTTTGTATTTATACATATGTATTTTTCTGGGCTATTTAAAGCTATATCTTACAAGCACAACATTCATCATTACTTCAATTACTAATTATTTTCAAGATGTAAAAGATGCCCATTACAATGAAGTAGTGAGAATGTGTGGTAACTAATGAATATTCTGTTAAAATGCTGTTAATTCAACTGCTTTATCTGATCCAAAGTCACTTAGATTGTATTAAATTATCCATCTGTTTGGTTTTCACCTTGGAATGTCTGCCAGATGCTGAGTTGATTTATACCACAATTCATTTGAAGACACAGTCTTAACAACAAACGTGCTTGTTGTCAAGTATTCCTGATGGAGGAGTTCACCTGAAAAACACTCATGTATTCCAGGATAACTACTGCATATTCCAAAGTAAAATTTTTATTGAGTACATCATACCCAATACATTGCTACATACAATATGTTCTGCGATATTAATTCTGGTAATCTGAAGAGGCTTAAATCAAACAGCATTATTCCTCAAAGCTCTACCATCACATATAGTGCCCATTTATACATTTTATTGTTTTCTTTTTAATTAAAGTTGAACACTAAAATTAATATGGTATTTTTTATCTACTGGGCACGGAAGCTTTTAACGAAGTCTCCAAGTGCCCTTTAAAAGTCTATTAATGACTATAAGTCCTTGCTGAGCTGGTACACGAGGGGAGACTATTACAATAAGGAAGTGGTCAACTTTACTGAACCCCAGATAACAGCACTGAATATTCTTCAACACCAAATGAAACAAGCAGAGTCAGGCTGTTGGAAAAAGATGCCCAAGTTAGAGGCTCAGTTTAAAGCCTCAGAGGGGTTTGGATTATATTATTAATTAACCACTAATGAGTAATCCTGCTATGGCATAATAAATCGAGGTCACTGGATCAAATACAGATGACAATAGGTACTGAGGGAGCAAAAATCAATACTAAGTGATGCTTATCTGGTATGGTATGTGAAGTAAACTAGTGGTATCAATCTAGTCCTTAATGGACACTAAAATCAGGACCATAATTGGCATTAACTACTAGTTTCATCAGCAGGAACAAGAAATTAATAAGATTCAAAAAGGACTTGGACTTTTCTATGGATAGCAAGAATATCTAGTTATAACAGTAAAAATTAACCAGAAGTGTTTTGGAAGGGATGAAAACTTCATACTAAGAGGTTAAGCCAAACTCCAGCTGTTAGAATTTAAGAAATTTCCCCTGGCGGAAGATGATCTCACATCTGCTTACTTCAGTATCTTTTGCACCTTCCTCTGAAATGTCTGCTGCTGGGCAGAAAGATGATGCTGGACTAGAAGGACTATAGATTTGATGCAATATGGCAATTCCTATGTTATTATAACTGAACAGATATGGATACTTGAATGGCCATAGCAGCCTGACACATGGTCATTTCAGAATAATTTGATGCACATTGTCATTACAGCACAGGGAGCCTTGACCTGCTGTTGTCCACCAGTAAAGGACTCCAGTTTTAAAGACTGTTGATCTGACACTATTAATAAACGCTAAATTAATTCATGAACAAAAATTACTATCATCTAGCCATATCTCCTGAGTTGTGATCTTCTCAAGTCTCTGAAGGTAATAAAAAACCATACCTGATTAATTTTTAAATGGGAGACCACCAAGGACAAACATTGTTTCCTTCTTCATCAATCTATTCATTCAGTAGGTGATTTTTATCCATCTGAGAGTGTACTGCCCATTCTAGCATGGAAATACAAGTAAATATTTTGAAAGAAATAGTAAAAATATGGGCTTGCCCACAAATAAATTAAAGATCCTGTGGCACTTTTTGGTCGGACAAGGGCCGGAGTGTCCAAATTCAAACAGGAGTAATTAAATCCAGTGTTTATAAATTTCCCAGTTGGTTTCCCATTGAAGGAAGCAGCACTGTGAGATCAGAAGTTTTGAGTTTGGTGCACTGAAAAAGGGGGCACCAGTGGAGCGACAGGAAGGGGTGGGATAGGAATGAAACAATGAACTGGAGCACTGAATTCTGAATGGATCTGAGTGAGGTAAGGATGGAGTCCAGCCAGGAAGTTGCTGTAGTCAAAATGGGAGAATATGAGGACCTGAACAAGAGAGTTAGCATTAAACCAGGAAAAAAAAGGATGAATATTGGAGATGTCATAAAGGCAAAAATAGTACCAAGTCAGTTTTTCCCCACTGGAAAATGTTGAGTTCAGCAAAGGTTTTTGATTTCACAGCTGAAAGAATGTAAAGGATGCATTATGTTTAAGCTGACATCTCAAAACTAAATATCATTTTTCACTTTGTAATGGCATGGAAGAGTAAAAAATATCCAATTGACACGTCAAATTATTATTTTTTTCTTTCAAAAACACCTTTTTTTTCATTTCAGAATTTCCAATTCAAAACTTTTGGGGATTATTTGTTCTGTGAATTTTTTTCAATATGTTGAAACTCCATTCTGATTATAAAGAGAAACTTAGTTTCCAATGTCAATAGTTCCCATGGGATGAAAATCCTATTTCACAACTAGCTGCAGTAAGGCCTGCATTGTTGACAGCAGTGGCAGAGTATGGGAAACGATGATAAGGCTTGGGAAGGAAAATAAGTAACTCAGTTTTAGTCACCAACAATACAATGATGAGGATATATCAGAGGGAGACATGCCAAGACAGAAAGAGAGAGAAGAAGTCAGGAGGGGAGAAAATCCACCTTCATGACTGAAGTGACAGTATGCTCAAAATGCTTTCAGTGTTCACAGACGATATTTATGGCCAGAAGGCCAATAAAAAGCAGAACAATCCTTACATTGGTTATTTGTACTTGTTTGATTTTGGCTGGTTGGCATTATTGTTTTATTTGCATTTTTAAAGGAAAATATTACTCTATTAGAATCAGTAGATATTGACACCAGTCATGTGACCTTTGTAACCCTGACTCAGATCAAGTCACCTCTTTCCTCCTTCAACTCCTTTCCTAAAACCCCCTTCTTTGAAAGCCTTCCAGTGCTGATCTCACCATTTTTACTTCTACTCCTTTGAACCCTTTTCTAGTATAGTCTATATTTTTCAGGGAGTTCAGTTGTAATCTTCTCAGTGCATACCACTAATCTTTCCCGTGTTTGTAAAGTACCTTGCACACATGGTTATCTACAAATGCATTAATTTAGATTAAATCGGGGTACCCAGCCTATGGCCCACCACAGCATTTCATAAGCCCTTCAGCCTGCGCTAACACAATATACTAATGGCTGATACATTAGCATTTTGTTGTCATGTTTAGTTTACACACGTGTGTAAATAGACAATACATATAAACAACCTGTCTAAATACATATGAAACAAGCTGAACTTAAAATATAAATCAATACAGATGACTTTGTTTAAATCTTATTAAAATATGTCAAATCTGTTTGGCCCACACAAGTTTGTACTTAGCTTTATGTGGCTCTCCTTGTAATAAGATTGGGCACCACTAGATTAAATTTAATTAATCTCAAATTTGATATTGCAGATCCATGTGTTGGCTTATGTTACTATAAATGAAATAGTGTTTTCAGATAACTGAGATAACTTCTTCCTGTGATATATTTCCAGGGAAGAAAACTGGAGTTGATATATTTCCAACTGGCAGCAAACATAAGCTGAAGGAAAAGCAAAGGAAAATAAGCAGAGAAAAGGAGAGAGAAATAAGTAGAGATAGGAACAAATAAATAGTTGATTGGGAAAGGATGGGCTATGAATAAAAACGCCAGAGAAGAAACAAAAAATAAAGAGGAAGAGCAAGGGATACTGTGATGGGGTTCACCCCACACTAGCCTGGGAAGGGTTAATGTGGTTCAGAATTGGCTAAGTAACCTGATAGGCCACCTCTCAGGGGAGTTAGTCATGATAGGCAAGTACTGACTGAGGGCGGAGCCTGGCTGAGTCTGGCTGAGCTGGAGAGGTTGGTATATGATCCTGAAGTGTGGGCAAAAGGAGATGGTGGTGGCGTGGGCTTGTTATCACTCTTAGAGCTTAGAAAGGGAAAAGAAGGAAACCCAGGGAGGGAACAGAAGTCCTTGGAACCTGGTCCTGAAAGAAGGGTTTATCCAGAGGAGTGGTGGAGAAGAGAGAAACCTATAAAGGTGGAGTAGGATGCAGCCCAGAGAAATAGCAGCAGGGTCTGGGGGATTGAGCAAACCTTAACTGCTGATTGAAGGATCACTGGACTGGAATCTGGAGGAATGGGTGGGCTTCCCTTACCAGCCACTGGGGAAGTAGCATAGCCTTGAACTGGAGGATTGCTGGGAACAATACTGATACACTCAGTAGGATGGGACTTTGATACCCCCAAAAAGGAAAACTAGGGTAACTTGGCCAGCAGGCCAAGCCATGAAGAGGGAGTACCCTGAGTCATGCAGAGAGAGGTCCTGGAGCATGCAGCGTAGCAGCAGAAGGTGGTATCAGAATTGGAAAGAGCTGATTCCCAGATCATCTGGGAGGGGAGGTGCCCCAGCAGTGAATAGCAAACCTTGGTTACAGACACATACATGGAAAACAGAAAGAGGCAGAGAAAACAAAACAGAAATCATCACTGACGCAAAGTAAAAGTAAAGCAGCAAAGAACTAAAGCAGGAGAACAAGATAGTGAAAAACAAAACAACCCTTCCCCTCCCCCGCAAAAAATCAAATGTATTTCATGTAAAGGGATAAAGAAGAGCGATAAAGAAATACTCCACATTTACAAAACACAATGTTTAGGCAGCTGGTCTGCTGTGGCTGCTGCTTGTTACACTAATACTTGTAAGCTCCCTGCGGCAGGGATTGTCATTCAGTTCTATGGTTGTACAGTGCCTAGCACAATGTGGTCCAGGTTCATGAGTAGGGCTTCTAGGTACTATGGAAATACCCAATAATAATATCAATTACTAATGAACTGTTAATAACTGACTCAGGCTATGTAGCATACAGACACTGAACACTCCACTAGCATAGGTATAAATAGCAGTGTAGAGAGTGCAGAACTACTCAAGTGAGAAAAGGCATACATGACGCTTAGGGCATAAACCCCACATTGCTCTCTACACACCTGAGCAGTGCCTCTCATGTCTACACTACTATTTTTAGCAGAGTCTGCAGCAGGGAAAGACTCTAGAAGTGGGGAAAGACACTGGGAATTCCGTGTCCCTGTCGCCTTTCTCTGATCCAGGTGGCTGCAGAAGACTTTCCATGTGGCAGTGAAAGATATTGCAGTAGAGATATGCTCTGGCAGCTCCCCTTGCTGCATGTAGCTACACACCAAAGTGTGGATACAGCCTGCTTTTCACTGTGGCATCAGTGTAGACAATGTTTTGGTGTTGCCTTGTGTTCCCCTGCCTATTTTGTGCATCCATTTGTCATCTTTGGCCTTATATTTAGGCCTCAATCCTGCAGAAATTTAAAACTCTCTGCCCCCACCCCACTGTGAGTCATTTAGTTGATCTCAGGACTGGGGCTTCCATTTATGAATTCTTAGGAACAGCAATTATTTGTTCATTCTTCATGGGCATGGGCCTTGAACCCTGGTGGGACAGTTGGATTCTGTCACAATACTACTTGTAAAAGTAAGGATAAGGAATACATGTACAAAGAAAAACCCCTGAATGAAGAAGAGCGTAAAGAATCAGGAAAGAAGAAAGGAAGGAAACAGGAAGCAGAAATACATCAAAAGTTAGACTAGTCTTAGACACTGGGCAGTTCCATTCTCGAATCAGAGAAACAAGGTGGATGAGGTCATATTTTTTATTGGACCAACTTCTGTTCATGAGAGAGGCAAGATTCTGGGTTTACACAAAACTATTCTTCACATCTGGGGAAGATACTAAGAATATTGCACCTGAATACAAGATCAAATTGATAATTTAGAATAAGTAGTTAATGTAAATTACAAGGTATCATTCAAATTGAAGTGGTCTATTAGCACGCCTCAAATTATAGGGAGGAAATGCAGCTATGGAGAAGGGGGTTTATATTGAGTTATTAGGTTGTTGTAATAAGCCATAAATCCTGTGTCTGTATTCCATCCATGATTTTTAGTGTCTATCAAATTTATGGATTAAAGGCTCGTCTTTTGAAGTGTTGTACAAGTTTCCTTTGAGGATGAGGACGGTCAGTCAGATATGGAGTGATCACTTCGTGAAAAGTGTTCACCCACAGCCGATATAGCATTTTCATTTTTTATCATTTTCCCGTGCAAGTTCATTTGAGAGCACAGTGACTGTCTGGTTTCACCCACACAGTTGTTGTTAGGGCATTTAGTACACTGGATGAGGTACACAATGTGTTGTGATAGGTATGTGTAGGGCCCATGGATCATGTGTTGTGGGGAGGTGTTGATCATCGTAGTGGAGATATGTCTCCAGGTTTTGCATCTTTTGTTCTGGCAGAGTCTGGTGCTGCTTTGAGTTGGTGTGGCCGGGACTGTGGGGAGCTTGCTTCTGATGAGCATGAAAAGGTTGGGAGGTTGTCTGAAAGCCAGAAGAGGAGGGCTAGGAAAGATTTCTTTCAAGATGGGATCCCCATTGAATAGACACTACAAATCATGGACTGAATAGAGACACTGGATTTATAGCTTATTACAATGATCTATTTGACATTATGATTTATTACATAACCTACCAACAAGCCTCCCCCCAGATGTCTTTCCACTGTATGGTTATGTCTACACTGCGCCTTACAACGGCATGGCTGTGCCGCTACAGCTGCGCCATGGTAAGATACTCATTGTAGCCGCTCTTTGTCGCTAGGAGATGCCTCTTCTGAGGACAAAATAAAACCACCGCAACAAGTATCCACACCGAAGCTTTCTGTCATTAAAACTTTTGTTGTTCATGGAGTGGAGGGGAGGTTTCCACATCTCTGAGCAACAAAAGTTTTAATGATGAAAGTGAAGTGTAGAAATAACCTGTGTTAATGGGCCACTTCACCATGAATGGTCCCTTGAAAAAAGTGTTAACTACTTATGCTAAATGATCTGTTCCACCTTGTATTTAGCTGTGACACTCTGCATACGTTTCCCAGAGCTTTTTGTGGAAACATGAAAGCTTCTCTCTCACACCAATAGAAGTAGGTCCAATAAACATTATTACTATATCCACCTTGTCTGGAACCGACAGGGCTAGAACAATACTGCATATTATCACATCATTTCCATTGGGTACAATACCCTACCTAAGATAGCTGTGGACTGTTTGATAGTTGTGATGTAGTATCCCAAAAGTAGCTTCATCACAGTGGTGACGAAAGTGACCTCTATCACTAAAAATGCATATCCCACATTAAAATTGTGTAGCTCATTGTCCCTTTCTAGAGGCTAGAAAACAGATGTTTATGAGTCTGTTACTGCTGCTAAAGCTAACAGACCTTTTCATTTAGCTCAATCCATAGAGGATCATGCTTTTAGATCCAGAGATTCTAGGTTGAATCCCTTTCTTTGACCTGACCAGGGAAATATAGCTCAGAGGAAGTAGCTGAATCATAAACTTTTAATCTATACATTAGGGAATTCTGAGTAGCCACACCGTGTTAGGATAATTATATCTTATTCAATTTCTTAGGCACTTGGAAATCCTTTTGGATGAAAGTTTCTGTATAATGCTCAGTAAGTTGACACCATCTATATTATTAGTAGGAGACTGTTATATTTTAAAACTGTTTTTTTGTTTTTTCCTTGCCATTACACACCAAAGTGAGTGACAAAGGTTCTGATTTATCGAGAACTAATGCAGGCAGACTAATCTATCTGTCCAGAGCCCAATGCTAGCATAGCACAGGTAACTGAAATGCTGTAATAAATGCCTTCTCTAAAGTAAAGTGCCCTTCAGTAAAAAGAGGAAAAGAAATCAAATATTTTTTTAAATGAAGGCATTGAAGTCCTGAGAAGTGCAGAACACCTGTCACTCCTGTTGAAGCCAATGGAGGCTGCAGGTTAAGTGTCTAGCAAGGTGAAGCCAAGGGAAGTGTTTTATTTGAGAAAACTTTAATTCACAGCGACAAAATGGAATATAAATTGGCTTTATTGCAGTCTATTTAATATATCAGGTGAAAAGTAAGGCCCTTTCTCAATGATTTAGGACAAATGCCTCAGAATAGTGATTTTAGAAATGTATACAGAATAAAAAGTGGTTGTTAAATAAAATGCTTGTCCATTTGCTTCTTTGTTTCATTCTGCTAGAGTTTAATTGAGTTGAACTGTGTTAGTGGATACCCTCAAAGAAACTACACAGTGATTCGATGAGGATTTCAGTTTAGCTACTGATTAACTTGTTAGAATGCCCAGGTGAGATGATAATAATTTTAAAAATCTGAATACAAAATTTAAAATCGAGTTACTGCTTGCTGTTGACAGTAACATTGATTTAAGTAGAGGAAATAGCTTTCTGAATTTGTTGCACTGATAATGAAATTTTAAAGAATTATGTTAAATATGTGCATGCCTTAAATTTTCCTGATGGTCATCGCTCAAATTATCTCATAAGAAAAAATAGATATGATTTTCAGAAGTGTAAAAGGTTCAGATTTTTATAATTCCAATGGGAGTTAGGCTCCTGGGTGCTTTTGAAAAATCTCAGTAGTCACCTATCTGCATCCTCAGCTGCTTAGACACTTGAAAATCTGGCCCTTAGTGCCTAACTCTCTTCTGAAAATTAACCCAGCAAGTACAGCACACATTTGAATCAAAAAGTTCTGAAGGAACTTGTCATCAAATTGAATAAGCAACAAATGAGAAATCAGAGGCAAGTTATTGTATAGCATATATATATCGCCAATAACCCTAATTCTTCAATCAGGTTGCAGATCCCCTATAACACCCTGGATATTGGTGTGCATGTAATGCTTTAACAATAAAGTCATCTTACTTGATTTGAACAGGACTCCATATGGGTGGGCTAGACCCATACTGGTCCATTTTCATGAGTATTGTCAATGTTTGTAACTGATTAATTCTTAATTGATTAATCCTTTTAAAAGGCATTCACTTTTCAATGCCAGATTCATAATGTCATATCATTACTGCAGGAAATATACAGTATATTGAAGAAGTGTAATTCATTCTAAGCCAGTTATGTTTGGGAGGAACAATAGAAAACCAGGAAAAAAACACCCACTGTTTCAGATATTATGATTGTGTGTGTGTGTGTGTGTGTGTCTGTGTGGCAGGGGAGAGATAAGGGGAAGGAGGGGAGGGTTGAACGCTCAGTAATTCTGTCTCACAACTCTGTGTTCCACATAATTTAATTATATACATCTGAGCCTTGACATCTGAGCACCATAACTATTTTTATATCTCCAGAGGAAAGCTGTTGTGAATTTACAAGCAGTTCCTACAGCATCAATCCTGATTAAACACATCCACTGGTATGATGGGCTAAATTTGTTCCCCCTAATAGGAACAACTTATTATTATCTTTAAGAAAACCACCAGTTATTCTATAAAATAAAAAAAAGTGTTTCATTATTAAAGGGGTTTTTATTCTTCCTCTCTAGCCCTTTGAGTCATGGTGTGAGGAAAATCTCTATGGCCTGCTATGCAATTTTATCTTAATCCAGAGGGGATGGGGTGGGGGGAACTAGTAAATGGGAAATAATCCAAAAGTTCAAGTGGAACAAAAAAATTAGGCTGTACAAAATTCAGTGTGTACAGAAAACATGACTGTCAGGTACATTCATTTGTCAAGTAAAATACATGTGTAAGCAAATATGAGGGTTTTTTGTGTGAAAATTTACTGCTAAAATTTTATAAATATATATGAAAATTATGGCCTTGATCCTGCAGTCTGATATTCAGGGGCAGAATCCCAGTTTCTGTGTGAATTCCCATTGACTTTAGCATGTTTATGATGCTTTCTGGTTACTGTGCATTAGATCACAATGTTGCCATTTTTGACTGATGTACAGGGACTTGTGCTCACCCCAGTTTTCTCCTTCCCATCTCTCAAACTCACAGAAAATTGCATTTTTAATTAATTTAATTCCAATTTGAGGAGGGGTTTTAAAGTCCCAGTGAGCTTCTTGGTAAAGAGACCTTTGAGAAATACTCACATGATTTTGTTGTGCTATCAAGTAGCAAAAATAGTGGGTCTTAATATATGCAAAATATGTGATAGGCAATATAGCCCCTATTTTGTTAATGTTTTGTTTTGTTGAGGAAAAAAGGGGTGGAAATTAGTGTTTTGTTTGTTGGGTTTGGCAGGGAACTTGGGATGGAAACTTTTGAGTGGGCTTTCCAATCTTTCTTTAAACAAAATATGGGAAAGATCAAAAGAGAAGGAGCAGATAACTACTGTGGTAGTTGTTAGCTTGACATGAGAGTAAGGAACTCAGTTCAGGCTATTGCCTGAAAATAACCATCCAGAAAGCACCTTGATCCAGGATGATGGATGGGTTATTTTGTTTGTTTTTTGTAAATAGATTAGATCAGGCTGATAATATTTTGGGTTCTGATTCAGAAAGAATATAGAGAATGAATATTCAAGTAACTTCACTGCGTGAGAGCTGCAGACACCTTCTCTCTAAGTTTGTTTCCACTTGTCAAAGATTTGTATGCAGCACAGATCTATGGAAAAATTCTAGTTCTAGGCAGAGTCTGCATGCTAGTATCTGGAACCCTGGGTTCATTCCAGAAAACTAGACATTTTTCCATAATTATCCATAAATGAGTGAACATTCCAAAGTGTGCTTGTTGCAGAAGGATCTGGGATTTTATATTTTAACATTTTATACCTCATAGCCATGAATTGCTGCATACGCTGTCAGGCCAAGATCCAGATTAAGCCCAAAGTTACCTCTTCTTTCTTTACCATTAGCAAGCAATTGGAAATAGGCAATGGAGGCAAGGGCACAGTCACAAACATAATTCTGTTCCACAGAAACAATGGCAGCAGTGGTAGGTACAGTCTTCTTCCTCAGCCTTTAAGGCTGTTCAGGAACAGAGATTGTTCCACCCCAGAGCTACAGATAGAAAAACTGTGGAATTTAGGGATGTTCAGATCAAGTTCCATCTTTTGGGTTCAGATTCAAGCAAATCTATAACCTGTAGGAGCAGATCTCTTAGGCTTTGCAAAGTTTAAGTGCCCCTGAGGCTCACAGTCACTGTTATTACCTCATTAGAATAAAGAAAACACTCTTCAGTAAAGCTAATCTGTCTTGCCTGCTGCTTCCCTGTAGAGCGTCTGTGGAGACATTCCTTCAACCTATCTTTTCTGGATTCTTGGTACATATTCAAAGAAACAGTACATGTATACTAATATATTCTAGTCATTATTGTTATGAGTGATCACAACTGCCTACAATTAGCAAAGTAAAGTGGTGCTTATTTCTGAATGTGAGCCAAGTTTGCAGTAAAACTAGCATGTTTCCTGAGGATATGAGAAATTCATAATATAGAAATTAGATGAGAATTTTGCCCAGTTTTGTTAAAAGTGATTTTTTTTTCCCTAAATGGGTTTGAAAATTGATTAAGTACAGTGGACACAGATGGGGGGGGGGGGGCAATACTATTTTCATTAATTAAAATAGCAGGCATTTAAAATGGAATGTGAGCACATCTTTCTTCTTTCTGTTACTTTTCATTTTCAGGCTTCTGTACTTACTGTGTCTCACTGAGAATGGAAGCAGAGATTAGAACACAAAAGAGCTGGCTATATTTTTGTATTATTTACTGGCTGGTCAAAATACGCCAGTTCAGGTAAACTCATGAGATTTCTAGTTCAATAGTACAAATCAAGGAGTTTGAGATAAACTTCTGAACTTGTACTTACCCAAACTGAATCAAATATTTGAGGTTCTCAAATCACTAATAGGCAGCTGGTGAATGAGGGAAACTGAAGGAAACTGTGATGCTTATATTGGAAAGGTATTTGTTTTGTTTAGCAGAGCAATCAGATTTTATATCAACACTGGGATAATAGCTCTATTTTATTAAATGCCTTTCTTTTCTTTTCATCTATTTTTGTTTCCAGCTGCTTGTGAGCATGATATTCAGGAGCTAAATACGCACATGTCTACAGATATAAGGAAAAGCGCAAATAGCATGGAATTGCTGAGTAACTCAAAGGATTTATGGTGTGGCTCACAGTTGAACCAAACTAATTCAAGGTTACATTGTGACATCATTGTCATGGGTTCTAGCAAATCACTGGATAATGAGGAAAGAATAGTAACTTACACTAAGTTACTCTTTACTGATGTTTCAACTGTTGCATAAGGCCTGCAAACAGAGAGCAATACTCAAGGCAAGGAAGCACTAATTAATCCATTCCTGTCTGTTTTTGAAACAGCCTTCCCATCCCAGGAGTCTATAAAAGTAAAAAGAAAACTAAATGTGGTTCAATTTCTTACTGACCTGAATGTGATTAATATAACAATGAATGGAGAAATGGAAGAATCAAATAAAGATCCTGATTCTCCTCTCACTTACATCACGATTAATCCCAACCGTCACTAGCTTCAGTGGAGTCAGTTCTGATTTAGGGTATGTCTATATTGGCAGAATTGCATCGCAGGCAGTTACAGCACCACTCAGAGGGCATGGAACGGAAACCGCTGTTTTGTGTTCACACTGTCAGCTGCCTGCGCAATAGCATGTTCACACTTGTGGCACTTGTAGCAGTGTTTGGAACGGTGCACTCTGAGCAGATATCCACATAGCATTTCTTCCTCATCTGCCACTAAGAGTTGTGGGAAGGCAGAGAGGTGATGCGGCATCCTGGGTCCTCTCCCAATGCCCCATGATGCATTAATTTGCATCCCAGAAATCCCTGTACTTCCATCTGCATTTGGCGCCATCTTTCAATGCTTTGTATACTGTGTGCTCTGCCTCTTCAGTAGGCAAAAATGAATCCTGCACTGTTGACCAATAGGCTGCTCACTTTGACTAATGTGGGCAGTGGAATTAAAGTGAGTAGCCTATTGGTCAACAGTGTGGGATCCATGGGGCATTGGGAAAGCACCCAGGATGCCCCAGGACCCCCTCTGCCTTCTCACAACTCCCAAGCAAGAGGAGTTCCATATTGATCTTCCCATGAATAGTAGCTATGACACAGGATTGCTTGTAGCATTCATGGAGGTTCTGACCACATTGAAACACCACTTTTGGGCTCGGGAAACAAGCACAGAGTGGTGGGATCACATAGTCATGCACAACTGGGATGATGACCAGAGGCTGCAGAACTTTCGGATGAGGAAAGCCACATTCGTGGGACTGTGTAATGAGCTCACCCGAGCCCTGTGCTGCAATGACACGAGAACAAGAGCTGCCCTGCTATTGGAGAAGTGCGTGGTGATTGCACTGTGGAAGCTGGCCACTCCGGACTGCTACCAATTGGTCTCTAACCAATTTGGAGCAGGAAAGTTCACCATTGGACTCGTGTTCCCAGAAGTGTGTAGGGCTATTAATCATATCCTGCTCCGAAAGACCGTAACTCTGGGCAACGTGCGTGACATTGTGGATGGCTTTGCACAAATACGCTTCCCTAACTGCAGAGGGGTGATACTTGGCAAACGTATTCCAATTCTAGGACCAGACCACCTAGTCACCGAGTACATTAATTGGAAGGAGTATTTCTCAATGGTTCTCCAGGCACTTGTGGATCACCGTGGGTGTTTCACAGACATTAACACAGGCTGGTCCAGAAAGGTGCATAATGCACACACATTTCGGAACACTGGCCTGTCCAGGAAGCTGCAAGCAGAGACTGTCTTCCCGGACCAGAAGATCACTGTAGGGGAAGTCAAAATGCCCACTGTGATCCTGGGAGACCCTGCCTACCCCTTAATGCTGCGGCTTATGAAGACATACACAGGGCACCTTGATAGCAGCAGGCTGAGTAAGTGGCGAATGACTGTTGAGTGTGCTTTTGGCCGTTTAAAGGCCCGTTAATATTGCCTGTGTGGGAGACTAGCCCTGGCCGATGACAATATTCCTATGCTTACAGCCACATGCTGTATGCTCCATAATATTTGTGAAGGAAAGGGTGAAAGCTTCACTCAGGGCTAGACCGCTGAGGCTCAGCGCCTGGAGGCTGAATTTGAACAGTCGGAGACCAGGCTATTAGAGGGGCGCAGCATGGGGCCATAAGGATGAGGGATGCCTTGAGGCAGCAATTTGAAGCTGAAAGCCACTAATATTTGATGCTATGCTCGGGAGTGCTGTGCTTGTCATGCTAGGAGGTGATTGTGATTGGTGCAGACGATGCACTATGATGGTTTAAGAAAATTGCCTGTTGCTTTGCAGGGCTCTGTTTGCTTTCAATTAATAGAATAAAGATTGCTTTCAAACCAAAACTATTCTTTTATTAAAAAACAACCAGAGGAGAGGAGCAAACAAAAAAACAAATCAGCACTCCAGGGGAGGGGGAAAGGGAGGATCCCAGGAGGAGGCAGGATCCCGGGATGGTAAAAGATTTGTGTACGTCCAGGGATCATATCCAACCTGGTCCTCTGGAGTTCAATGCAGCAGGTACTGTACTTCAGGTACTGTACTCTACACCTGCAGAGGGATGGGTGTTCAGGGCAGTAGATAGTGGGAGTCCCCAGTGCTGGATAAGGAGTGGGGAAGAGTGGAATGTCGCGGGTAGAGGTTGGAGCCAGGAGGTTGATAAGAGTGTTGGCGGTGTCTGGGAGGTTCATGGCAAATAATTTTGAGACAGTGGCTACAGGCGAGGGTGGGCATGGAGCTGCTTGGTTTGTAGTGCTAGAAGCACCTGGAGTGTGTCCTCTTGGCTTTCCATAACTTGTCAGAGCTGCTCTGTGTCTTCGTTCTGCCATGTTGTGTTCTCCTTTTAGTCCCTTATCTCGATGTCCTGCCACTCGCTCAATTCTTGGTTTTTGGACGCAGAGGACATCATGACCTCACGCAGAAAGTCCTCCATAGTTCTTCATGGCCACTTTCTAATTCTGCGCAGCAGTTCAGCCGGCGATAATAAAAAGGGACTCTGGGCTCCCAAGATCATCTCTGTGAAGCCAAAATGCAACATTTTACAGAAGCAGTATTGTTTGCAACACGCAGAACACTGATGTCAAATACAGCCAGTACTCACACTCCTGCCAATAACTGGCTGACTCCAAGCAAGTACATATGAGCCATAAGACTACCAAAATGGTGAGTAACTGTAGGGGCAAAGGCAAATCAGTGTTCCAGGACTGTAGTGTATACTGTGCCCGTGGCTCTAGAGGACAGCCAGCACTGTAGGGAAGGGGGCTTATAATCATTCCTGTCCCCACATTTTCCCCAGGCTGTATTCATTAAGGAAGATATGTCACTGCTGAGAGTGAGCAGGGAATCAAGGGAGGGTCTTCTCCAAGACTGCAGCTCCTGCCCTGGCCTGTCTGTGGCTCGCACGTGTGCAGCAATGGTCCCCACTCCCTTTGTGATGGCAGAATGGCGCGGAAAAGTTCCCATTAATGGGGCAAGAAACTTAGAAGCTCTGACAAAGAGCCTGTGGCAAAAGATTGCTCAGTATTTCCATGAGAGTTTCCTGGTGATCTCTGAGGCAGATTCCTGTGAAGTGAGGGAGTCAATTGACAGTCTGTTCTGCCACTCAGACTAGACATATGGTGGTACGTGCATCATACAGACACAAGCCTGCTTTCTGCACCCTCTTTCCCCCAGCAACACACTTTAGCGATTCCCAAAATTAAAGCCACTTACCAGGCACCTCCTCCCCTGTTTGTGCTGTGCCAAGCTCCCACAGCTGCGACTGGCTGGCCTCCTCCGGGGTGGAGAAGAGCTTCTGGTTTCATGCATCCCTGAGCTCCGAGTTGTCCTCTGCCTCTGGGTCCCCCTCCACATCCTCATCCAAGATTTAGTCCTCTTGGCTTAGTGCACTATCAACCGACACATGATCCACCAAAATATCCACAGTGGAGGGGTTGCCACGGAATATTGCGTCCAGCTCTTTGTAGAACCAGCAGCTCATGGGCACAGCACCAGAGCAGCAGTTTGCCTCCCAAGCCTTGTGGTAGGCGTTCCGCAACTCCTTCACTTTGACCCTGTACTGCAGTGTGTCCCGGTCATGGCCTCTTTCTGTCATGCATCATGAAATCTGTCCATGGGTATCATAATTCCTATGGCTAGAGCGCAGCTGGGACTGGACAGCCTCCTCTCCCAAATGCTGATGAGGTCCAGCAGCTCGACATTGCTCCAAGCGGGGGATCCCCTGGTGCATGGAGCAGGAATGGTCACCTGGAAAGAAGTGCCAAGACCACAGCATGTATCTGAGCAAACAGGAAGGGGACTTTCAAAATTCCCAAGGAATTTAAGGGGTGGGGCTCATACTTGGTCACCTGATTGCAGGGCAGTAGAGTTCAAACCATTGACCAGAGAGGCTTAACAGCCACTGTGGAGGACCTTCCGGAGGCCAGTCGCAGCACTATAATTGATCAGGGTGTCTACGCTGGTACTGCGGCACTCTAGCCCCGGCGCATAAAGCTATATGCCTCTCATCAGGGTGATGAATATCCCCCCTACTGTTGTTCACACCTTCTTGCCAAGTGCTTGAAATGTGCCATCCTGATTATCACAACAAAAGGGTTTTTTTCTTCTGATGATAACAGTTCACCTTCATTGATTAAGCCACTTAAAGTTGGTTCATATCTTCCTACTTTATGTTCCACTCTATGCATCTGATGAAGTGGGTTCTAGCCTACGAAAGCTTATACCCAAATAAATTGATTAGTCTCTAAGGTACCACAAGTACTTCTCATTTTTTGTCTGTTTAGGGTACATCTACATTGCAAAAAATTGTGTGTTCTTAAATCAGACTAAAATAGCACTGAAGACACAGCAACTCAACTTTGAACTCAATTTAGCAGCTCTAGTTAAAGCCAATAGGAGAGCATGGGATTGAATTTGAGCTGCTAATCTCCATTAAAGGCTGAACTGGCACATCTTCACTGTTATTTTAACCTATCTAAAATGACTTAGCCAACCCAAGTTAATAACACACCTTTTATTTGCAGTGAAGAAATACCCTTAGACTGTAACTGATATATTGTCTCTTACTATGTGTATGTACAGTCCCTAGCACAATGGGGACTTATATTGCAATAGGCACTACCAATATACAAATAAACAGTTAAATATCTGGAACGTACAGCAGTAGATTTTCAAATATGATATTCTACTTGGCTAGTCTTTCTCCTGGGTAGCCCTCGGGCATAGATCAAGTTTCACTTTAAGAGTATTTCCCAACAAGTCACCATAACAATAATTTTAAAAAGGATTGTTCAGATCAGGAATGCTTATTTCTGTTGTCTCCTAAAGCACAGCTATTTTCACATTCTTAATGCTTTCCCCCTACCTTATCTGTTTCTGGAGTCCATAAGTAATCCCCTTGAAAATTTGGATGTTATATCTTTGTAACTAGTTCCAAGTTTTAACATGCTTACATTGTGTTTTTGCAAGTATTCTGAGATAGACAAGAAAAACGAGGATCTGCATTATAGGACTGTTCTCATGCTGTATTTGAGAGTATGAAATCTGTGGAGGAATTACAGGCTTTTTGATGCTGAATTTTTAAGCTCTTGTTTCCAGGGCTTTAAAAAATGTGCTTCAGCACCTGGATGTGAGATATCTTTTGAAATCCATGAAGGATCTCGATACCTGCTATGCTTATGTTAAGAATCCAGGGAGATCATTACAGGAAAATCTGTTTGCTTCTTTAGCTGGACACCAACTTGCACTAATCTTTATCAAAAGTTGCAGGCTATGATTGTGAAGATTAAGAAGGCTTATTTACCAGGCTCCCCATATGTTTCTGAGCTTTGGACTCTGCTGTAAGGGGATTTTGTTCATGCCTTATTGACACATGAATATATATAATATATATTAGGCTGTCAAATGATTCAAAAAATTAATTGCGACTAATCCCACTCTTATATGATAATAGAATACCATCTATTTGAATATTTTGACTGTTTTATACATTTTCAAATATATTGGTTTCAATTATAAACAGAATCAAAGTGTACAGTGCTCACTTTACATTTATTTTTCATTACAAGTATTTGCACTGTAAAAAAACAGAAGAAAACATATTTTTCAATTCACCTAGTACAAGTACTGTAGTGCAATCTCTTTATCATGCAAGTTTAATTTGCAAATGTAGAAGTATGTACAAAAAAACTGCATTCCAAAATAAAAGAATGTATAATTTTAGAGCCTGCAAGTCCACTCAGTCTGACTCCTTCAGCCAATCACTCAGACAAACAAGTTTGTTTACAGTTGCAGAAGATAATGCTGCCTGCTTCTTGTTTACAATGTCACCTGAAAGTGAGAACAGGTATTCTCATGCACTGTTGTAGCTGGTGTCACAAGATATTTACGTGCCAGATATGCTAAAGATTTATATGTCATTGCATGCTTCAACCATCATCGAGGAGATATGCATCCATGCTGATGATGGATTCTGCTTGATAACAAACTAAAGCAGTGTGGACGGACACATGTTCATTGTCATTATCTGAGCAGAAGGTTGATTTTCTTTTTTGGTGGTTTGGGTTTTGTAGTTTTGGCATTGAAGTGTTGATCTTTTAAGACTTGATCTTTTAAGACTTCTGAAAGCATGCTCCACATCTCATCCCTCTCAGATTTTGTAAGGTACTACAGATTCTTAAACCTTGGGTTGAGTGCTGGAACTATCCTTATATCAGAGGGGTAGCCATGTTAGTCTGTATCCACAAAAACAACAAAGAGTCTGATGGCACCTTAAAGACTGAGGGCTTGTCTACACTAGTGGGAGGGGTCAACCGAAGATACAGAACTTCGGCTACGTGAATAACGTAGCTGAATTCGGCGCATCTTCGGCCAACTTACCTGCCGCCCTTATGGTGGCAGCAGTCAGCAGCGGGATCCCCCGTCGACTCCAGCTTGCGCCTCTCGGTGAGCTGGAGTTCCGGAGTCAACGGGAGTGCTTTTGGTGATCGATTTATCGTGTCTTAATGAGACATGATAAATCAATCGCCGATAGATCAATCACTACCCGCCAATACGGGAAGACATATCCTAACAGATTCACTTGGGCATAAGCTTTCATGGGTAAAAAGAGCCTTGTTATTTTTGGAGTTATCCTTAGAAATCTCACTTTGGTGGCTTCTTTGCATTTTGTGAAATCTGCAGTGAAAGTGTTCTTAAAATGTATATGTGCTAGGTCAGCATTCAAGAGTGTTATAACATGAAATATATGGCAGGATCTGGGTATAACAGAGCAGGGGACATACAATTCTCCCCCAGGGAGTTGAGTCACAAAATTTAATCAACACATTATTTTTTAACAAGCATCGTCAGCATGAAAACATGTACTCTGGAATGGTGGCTGAAGCATGAAGGGGTGCATGAATGTTTAGCATATCTGGCAGGTAAATACCTTGCAATGCCAGCTACAAAAGTGCCATGCAGATGCCTGTTCTCACTTTCTGGTGGAATTGTCAATAAGAATAGGGCAGGATTATTTCCTGAAAATGTAAACCAACTTGTTGTCTGAGCGATTGGCTGAACAAGAAGTAGGACTGAGTAGACCTATAGGCTCTAAAACTGTACCTTGTTTTATTTTTGAGTGCAGTTATGTAACAAAGTCTACATTTGTAAGTTGCCCTTTCATGACAAAAAGATTGCACTATGGCACTTATATGAGGTGAACTGAAAAATACTATTTCTTTTGTTTATCATGTTTACTATGCAAATATTTGGAATAAAAAATAATACACACTTTGATTTCAATTACAACACAGAATACAATATATATGAAAATGTAGAAAAACATCCAAAATATTTAATAAATTTCAATTGGTATTCTATTGTTTAACACTGTGACTAAAACTGTGATTAATTGCAATTAATTTTATTAATCACAATTAATTTTTTGAGTTAATCACATGACTTAACTGTGATTAATTGGCAGCCCTAATATGTATGTATATTGAGGCAAGGTTGATTCCTATTTTCAAAGATTAAACAGTAATGAGACAACTGAAAATCAAGGCATTTCCATCCTAAAGTGTAGCTGGAGGAAAAACCTACCATGATATGACTTAGTCTACATTTTATGTTAAAATAGTTTAAGCAGTTTATCTGACCAATAGGAATACAGTAGAGCGGCTTTTAAACCATGTTTGTAAATATAAATACAAAGTAAAGACCTATAGTCAATAAGACAGATGCCACTATGATGGACTTAGTGCAAGACAGTTTTAAAACAGATATGCTGTCTGCTTGGATCTAAACTAATGGTTCTCAGCCAGGGGTATGAGAGGAGGTCTGAAGAGATTGATTGAGCTACCATTTTATGCAGTGTAATGGCATCTACAAACCTCATACTGACCATAGACAGAGTATGGAGGAGCATTCCTCCTGTTTACAAGCACACAACTGAATCACACCTCCCTATGTAGCTGCCAGAACTGCCAGTCATGGAAGTGTATGGGGAGATTTTGGCAAACCAGTAAAGTGCCTGAAACCACTATGGCGTATTGCTAAAAGCAGCCAAGTCAGCAGGCCATACAGTGGCAATATAGCAAGCTCAACTTCACCAAGGAAGGAAGGGAGGAGGTTTTGAGCATCACAGAAAGGGCAGCTTGACCCCACAGGCATCCTTCCTGATAAGAACTGTGTTGAAGTTGCTGATGCAGGCATCTTAGAAGAGCAGCATATGCCCTCGGGAATGTATCTAACCTGGTATCAAGGCTGCAAACTTTGGGGAAAAACCCACACCTGGTTAATCATTAATCAGAAGGAAGACTCTTGCTTGACCGTCGGAACTGCTTGCTTACCAAGTTTTCTTTAAGGGACATGTCATTCCATTACTAATGTATAAATAAGGGGGAAAAGTCTGGGGTAGTGGGACTCTTCAGCACTGAACTCTCTCTCTGGATGCATCTTGCATTCCCCCTCGGCAGATGGGCTGCCGCTGTGCCACTCAAGAGCCACACTTGTCTTTGGTAATTATCGAGGGTTGGGGGTGTTTTACTAACCTGGTGCGGATGTGTGTAAGTGCTTGAGACTAAATAAAGTTTAGCTTTATGTGGAAGCACTCTTGTGTTGTCCTGTTTGTGCCAGCCATCTATCGGACAGCTGTGTCTCCCCTGATATATTTCCTGACACCACCTCGCACAGAGTAAAAGTTACCAAGAGCTTTGAATTGAAAGAACCTTGGGTAACAGAGGCAGACACCCACTATACAATAGAGAAGACCTGCTATAAAGGGGAGAAAGAAAGGGAGGCAGGCCTGGGAAATGCAAAAGGGTGAGAGCCTTGCACCAAGCTGTGTCCAAGAAAACAGCCTGGAGATTGCAAACCCTAAAATTCAAGGGCTGATAGATGTAATTGGAGGTGAGGGTGCAGTAAGTGACCTGACTGAGGACAAATTAAACTGGGTCAGTCAGGAGAAGCTGAGGCACATCAAAAGACCACACCAAGAGTTGGTGACATGAAGTTCTCCATGAAGATTATATACGTACGTGCATACATGTATGCAGGTATATATGCGCACACACACACACACCTATAGTGCAACTGAGGAAAATTTGATTGACTCAGAGATTAGGAGTTGTCTGACCCTATTGCTTTGTAACTCCTGATTATTACTACTGAATCTTATAACTACTCTAGTCCATTTTACCTCATTGCATATATATGGAATAAAATCTTAGAACTGTGTTGAATGTTTTAGTGGCCATTGCTAGTGACCAGATTGACAGACAGAGCTATTGAGAAATCATGAGTCTCTGATGGAATCTGCAAGGTACTATCATTTCTAATCTTTTAATTTGCATGTATACAGTAAATTGCAGCAGACAATAACTTGTAAGGAAATACAGGGTAGTCTCCATAAAACTGATCACACAGAAAATCTTGAAGTTAATTATAAATGTGCCAAACTACTTAAGTGAAATATTTTGGTGACATTTTGGGAGGTGCTTAGAGTTTTCAAAGTAGCACGAGCAAGTTAATGTTTCACACTATTTTTCTCTATTAATTTGATGTGATGCAGTCAGACACATCACACAGTGCATTACTCTGAATTATGTCATAGTGTCAAAAGTGAACAAAATATATGGCAACACATGAAGAAAGGATACATCATGTTATAATCTCTAATAAGACTTCATATATCAGTTTCCTGTGCCACTTAGTATGTAGAATTATTACATGATGCATCAAATCTAAGAGTGTTCAAGCCATTCCTCTTGAAAAACACTGGTTAGCAGCTAGCACACCACTCCATTGATTGTGCCTAGCCCTTAAATGAATAGGACAGATATTCTATTGTGTAGGAGCCAAGTACAATTGCAATGCATGAGCTCTTCAGAACACAGCACTGCCACTCTAAAGAGGTAGAAACACTTTCCCTGCCACCTCTGCGCCACACAGAGGTGCAAGGCATGCTTAACGGTTTTAAGGGATGATATGTTATTCTCTCAAACAGCTGGGATTCCTGGGAGGGTTTGTGCTCAAAGATCCTATTTGGGCAATGTAACTCTGCATTGTGTCTATTCTGGCTGGTGCCTATTATGCACAATCTAGTTCTAACAAAGAGTGCTACTGTAAATGACATCAGTATTCAGATTCACCGATTCCAAGGCCAGATGGGACTACTGTGATCATCTAGTCTGATGCCCTTCATCACACAGTCTATTGAAATTCACCAAATTAATTCCTGTTCGAACTATAGCATATCATTAAAAAAAATCTAATCTTGATTTTAAAATTACCAGTGCTGTAGAGTTCACCATCACCCTTGGCAAATTGTTCCAATGGTTAATTACCCTCACTGTTAATAATTTATGCCTAATTTCCCATCTAAATTTGTCTAGCTTCAGCTTCCAGCATTGAAGCCTGCTATAGGTTTTCTCGACTAGGCTAAAGAGTTTATTAATTTTTTTATACTCATAGACTGTAATCAATCACCCCTTAGCCACCAGCTTATTTGATTAAATAGATTCAGATTTTTGTGTCTATCACTATAAGGTATGTTTTCCAAATTTTTATCACAATAATCCAAATAAATAATAATAAATTCTCACAGCTACTCTCTAAACCCTCTCCAGTTTATAAACATCCTTCTTGTGGACACTGAAACTTAGATATAGTATTCCAGCAGCGGTTGCATCAGTGCCAAATGCAAAGGTAACGTAATATCTAGGGCTGTTAAGCGATTTAAAAATTATTTGTGATTAATCATATGATTAATCACACTGTTAAACAATAATAGAATTCCATTTATTTAAATATTTTTGGATGTGTTCTACATTTGCAAATATATTAATTTCAATTACAACAGAGAATACAAAGTGTACAGTGCTCACTTTATATTTATTGTTGATTACAAGTATTTGCACTGTAAAAGAAACAAAATAAATCATATTTTTCAATTCACCTAGTATAAGTACTGTAGTGCAATCTCTTTAGTTGAATTTACAAATGTAGAATTATGTACAAAAAACTGCATTCAAAAATAAAACAATGTAAAATTTTAGCGCCTGCAAGTCCACTCAGTCCTACTTCTTGTTCAGCCAATTACTCAAACAAACAAGTTTACATTTGCAGGAGATAATGCTGCCTGCTTCTTGTTTACATCATCTGGAAGTGAGAACAGGCATTCTCATGGCACTGTTGTAGCCAGTATCACAAGATAGTTATGTGCCAGATGTGCTAAAGAGTCATCTGTCCCTTCATGCTTCAACCACCATTCCAGGGGACATGCGTCCATGCTGATCATGGGCTTTGCTAGAAAATGATCCAAAGCAGTGCAGACCGACACATGTTCATTTTCATTATCTGAGTCAGATGCCACCAGCAGAAAGTTGGTTTACTTTTTTGGTGGTTCAGGTTCTGTAGTTCCCACATCGGAGTGTTGCTCTTTTAAGATTTCTGAAAGCATGCTCCATGCCTCATCCCTCTCAGATTCTGGAAGGTACTTCAGATTCTTAAACCTTGGGTCGAGTGATGTAGTTATCTTTAGAACCCTCACATTGGTACTTTCTTTGCTTTTTGACAAATCTGCAGTGAAAGTGTTCTTAAAATTAACAGCATGTGCTGTGTGATCATCTGAGTTTGCTATAACATGAAATATATGGCAGAATGCGGGTAAAGCAGAGCAGGGGACATACAATTCTCCCCCAGGGAGTTCAGTCACAAATTTAATTAACACATTTTTTTAATGAGTGTCATCAGCATGAAAACATGTCCTCTGGAATGGTGGCTGAAGCATGAAGGGGCATACTAATGTTTAGCATATCTGGCATATAAATACCTTGTAGTGCTGGCTACAAAAGTGCCATGCAGATGCCTGTTCTTACTTTCTGGTGGAATTGTCAATAAGAATAGGGCAGGATTATTTCCTGAAAATGTAAACAAACTTATTTGTCTTAGCGATTGGCTGACCAAGAAGTAGGACTGAGTGGACTTGTAAGGTCTGAAGTTTTATATTGTTTAGGTTTTGAGTGCAGTTATATAACAAAAGAAAAGTCCACATTTGTAAGTTTCACTATAAAGAAATTGCACTACATTATTTGTATTAGATGAATTGAAAAATACTATTTATTTTGCTTTTTTTTACAGTGCAAATATTTATAATAAAAAATAATGTACACTTCAAGTTCAATTACAACACAGAATATATATTATATGAAAATATAGAAAAACATTCAAAATATTTAATAAATTTTAGTTGGTATTCTATTTTTTAACAGTGCGACTAAAACTGCAATTGTAATTAGTTTTTTTAATCACATTTACTGTTTTGAGTTAATTGCATGAGTTAACTGTGATTAATTGACAGCCCTAATAATATCCCTAATCCTATTTGAGACTGCCTTGTTTATATATCCAAAGATTGCATTAGCCATGTTGGTCACAGCACTAAACTGGGAGCTCATGTTCATCTGATTAATTACCATGAATCCCATTTCTCTTTCAGAGTCACTTATTCCCAGGATAGAGTCCTCCACTCCTTAAGTATTCTCTACATTCTTTGTTCCTCAAAGTATATATTTACACTTGTATGAGTCAGATACATATATACTTATACACTAACCTCAAAATAAGAAGTCTAATTATGAAATACAAATATATACAATTTGTTTAGCAATGTTAATGGTGGACCAAATCTTACTTATACCAACTCCCATTGTGTGAAATGAGACTCAATTGTTACTCCTTTTTGACCTGAGCAGTGAGCAAAGTTTGCGGTTCTGCCAGTTGCTTCAGCTAACAGGAAAAAATGATGTTGGAATCAGGCATTTTCTTTGATACAATCCTGCTTATTTACAAAGAACTTACAAAATCCTGTTTCCCTGAACAAAGCTGGAATCAACAACAGGAGATAGGCAGGACAAACACCTGTCAGGGATGTTCTAGATAATACTTAGTCCTGCCTTGAGCGCAGGGGACTGGACTAGATGACCTCTTGAGGTGAAAATGAGTGAGGGTGGGGGAGAACAAATGTGGGAGGGAGAGGGGATGGAGTGAGCAGGGGCGGGGCCTCAGAGAAAAGGTATCGTGGCGGGGCAGACGGTGGAGTGAGAGGGTTCAGTTTTCTATGGTCAGAAAGTTCGCAACACTACTTGCACTAGCTCAGCAAGCAAGATTTAGTCTATGCAGAGTATTTTTAATATGAAGAATCTTGTTCCAAACCCATGTCAGGAATGTTTATAATGTGTGTGCCTGAAATAAAGCATTAATGATTCGTTAACAATATATGAATTAGTAAAGTCATTAAAATAGTTAATGATCCTTAATTACATAATAGGATGACACTTGTATGATACTTTTATTCTCTCAGCTTTTCTATGCATTATTGATAGTCAATTAGCCACACTTGAAAAAGCTGAGAGAACTATTTGCAGCAAACAATTTATTTGATGAATTTAGCCTCTCTTTCTGTTTGTGAATTACTCAGGAGCAGACTTTGATATTTACAACTGTCATTGTTACTCCAAATTATTCTGTGAATCTTTCATATGAACATCTTTCAGCATACACTCTGGTCGCAAACTATTTGCTGCTGCTATTGCTCTCTATGTATGTAATATTCTTAGTTTTCTATTTGCACTGAGAGTGGTCTCCTGTCTCAAATAGCATTGTTCGTTGATTTGATGAGCGCTAAACTCACAGTACTCTAGCAATCTGTCCAAACATTTTTAGTTTGGATGCTCAGATATGTATTCACAGCAATATGTGCTACACTTTGCCATGCCACAAAACATTTTAAGAAACAAAATTTGGTTTATTAAAAACAGGGAAGATGCAGTAGAATGGGTTTTTGTGGGGGCTGTACAAGCCTGCATGGAACTGTGGGTATATACTTGCATTGCTAACCTCTTCTTTGTTCATGTCATCACATCTTGATTGCTATATTTAGTGATGCTGGCTAGGATAAAGTTAGCATGGTTATCCTATCCGAACTGCAGTCACAACTCCAGTTGCAGTGTAGGCATACCCTATGAGGTCTTCTCAGTTAATTATGAGTGAACTTTTTCTGTCCTTTGGGATGAACTGTAGGGAAGTCAGATTGGATTATAAGCACTTGAGTGATTTAGACTGCACCCTCACTGAAAAGCAAGCACATTCCAGCCCTAGTTAAAACAAATCCCAAGATTTAACATTCACCCCCAGCCCGGTCAGCTAGCCAAGGCTACAAGTCAAAGGTCACAGGTTTTTCTGGGCTAAAATGCAGGTAAGAGCACAAACTAACTTTGCACTGAAGATAAAGCCTGAGATGTCAGCAGTGAAAGCAGCTCTGCCAAGCTTTCCGAGTCAATAGTGAGGATTATCAGGAGACACTTTCAGAAAGGTGATGCCCTTGACATTAACTTCTTCAAGAGTATCTATCCATCTAGCTATTGTTTTTCTAGTAAGATATGTTTTAGACATTAGATGGTGATGTGAGATAGCTGAAAGGCCAACAGAAATCCATCAGTGTTCTTCAACTCTAGCTACGTTCGTATTCAATCCCCACTGCCTGAGATGAGCGGCAATTTGCCTGGCTGATTGATTGTTCACACTGTGTAGGTGGTCTCGATGGATTCACAGCCTCAGAGCTCTTAAGCAGGCAAAGATGTTAGATTCTGTGGGGGTCCCCCGCTTCTCAGCTGCTTAGCAAAATGAATCTAATATAGCTGTCTCTGAGACAATCTCAATGATTGTTGTCTGAAAAGGTGATTTTCAGACTAATGTGCCACTCATTTCTAATTCTGATAAACCTGGCTGGCTGAAACCAAAAGGTAATGTGAAAATGAGTCCACCTTGAAAAGATAAGGCATTTTCAGCTTCACTCTGAAGTTAGACTTCAACTCCTTTCTCACAAAATGTGCAGTATATTAACAGCTAATGAATTTAAATGAGAACCATTTTTAGTACCTTAAAAATTACTAAAAACTTATTTAATAAAATTGCCCAGGCCTTAGTAATAATTATGATAATATCTAAATAATATCCATGTCATCAGCTATGGAGAAGAATGAATAAAGGAAATAAAAAAGAGACAGATCTGTGCATGAAAATTTGTCCTTTGGATATTCTCAAGAGCAGAGCTACTGATAAGTGAGTTCTGCAATAACCAACAAGGATTTTGCAACAATCTTATTTTTCTTTCCTGTGAACAATTACCATGTCACAGCATTTATGGTAATCATCTGTTTAAATAACAGACAGAAAAAATATCTCTCTGGTACATCTCCAATTATCGCAGACCTAAAGCTTCACGTGACAAGTGATTTTGAATACTTCAGTTTTGGACTGCCCAAATAAGACACCCATGGGCGACATGTCACATAGGATGGGGAAGGCTGTGCCTCCCCAAACAGCCCAGCATGGCCCCACTCACACTCCTTCCTGAAGCCTCTTCTTGCTTCCCCTTACTCCCCGGCCCCAGCCTAGGCAGGCTTCTGCTCTTCAGGGAAGCCTGCTAGGGCTGGGGCTGGAGCTAGGATGGCCTGGACTTTGGGTGACTGATGCTGCTCAGTGCTGGGGGGCTCCCCAGGCATTGGAGCCATGCTGCCCAGCACTGGGGTGGGGGAATGGAGCCACTGGGACTGTGGAGGGCGAGTGTACATCACCTGCCCACCCTGCGCTGGGAGCTAAAGAGGGCATGCATCCCCCATCTGTCTAATGCTCTGGGGCTGGGGGTGAGGAAGAAGGCTGTTGGCTGTAGGAGCCGGGGGGCTATGGCAGGGAAACAGATTGCCAGTTCACCCATCAACCATGAGGACACCTTAAAAATGGTGGAGAAAATCCTGGCTTCAGTCGTAAATCTTCCATTGACTTCAATGGAGGCAGGATTTCATCCTCTGATGTTCAGCAAGTGCCTACTATCATTCTGATTACAGGACTTCATCCAGGTGTTTCATAAACACAGAACAAAAGGATGGTTCCTGTCCCACAAGAGCTTTCAATCTAAGCTAAACACCCACCTACTGAAAATCAGGCTGCCGGGGTCTCAGGTTAGGCACCCAACATGTGATTATCATGCAATGGTGTAATTTGTGCCAGTTGAGGATCCGGCTGCATTATCGAATTGCTGATTAGAGAAGAAAAATCAGTTCAGTTAAATAACTGAATATAGACAAAACTGAAATATCTGAAGAAAGGTGAAGACATTCTGGTTACAGGTTTTTTTGTTTTTTACATTTACTTTACACATCTGAAGGACCTCCTGTTTTCAGGCTATGCTGGAAACCCAGCACAAAAACACTTTGTGCCATCATGAGTGCAATGGCACAATTTAGAATTCTCCTCCTGAGTGAGGAGGAAGCGATGTGGTATATCTTGACTTTAGTAAGGCTTTTGATACTGTCTCACGTGACCCTCTCATAAACAAAGCAGGGAAATATAACCTAGATGGAGCTACTATAAAATGGGTTCATAACTGGCTGGAAAACCGTTCCCAGAGAACAGTTATCAGTGGTTCACAGTCAAACTGAAAGGACATATTGAGTGGGGATCAGTTCTGTATCCGGTTCTGTTCAATATCTTCATCAATGATTTAGATAATGGCATAGAGAACACTTATAAAATTTGCAGATGATACCAAGCTGGGAAGTTTGCAAGTGCCTTGGAGGATAGGACTAAAATTCTAAATGATCTGGACAAACTGGAGAAATGGTCTGAAGTAAACAGGATGAAATTCAATACCTACAAATACAAAGTACTCCACTTAAGAAGGAAAAATCAGTTGCACACATACAAAATGGGAAAGAAATCTTGGGGATATAGTGGATCACAAGCTAAATATGAGTCAACAGTGCAACACTGTAATATTCCAGAATGATTTTTCTTCATTTTGTGTTAGTAGGAGTGTTGTAATCAAGACACAAGAAGACATTTTTCTGCTCTACTCTGTGCTGATCAGGCCTCAACTGGAGTATTGTGTTTAATTCTGCCCACCATGTTTCAGGAAAGATATGGACACATTGGAGAAAGTCCAGAGAAGAACAACAAAAATTATTAAAGGTCTAGAAAACATGACTTATGAGGGAAGATTAAAATATTGGGATTGTTTAGACTGGAGAAGAGAAGATTGAGAGGTAACATGATAACAGTTTTCAAATACTTAAAAGGTTGTTACAATGAGGAGAGAAAAAAATTGTTCTTATCCTCTGAGGATAAGACAAGAAGCAATGTGCGTAAACTGCAAAAAGGGCAGTTTATGTTGGACATTAGGAAAAACTTTTTGTCTCTCAGGGTGGTAAAGCACTGGAATAAATTGCCCAGGGAGGTTGTGAAATCTCCATGGTTAGAGATGTTTAAGAGCAGGTTAGACAAACACCTGTCATGGATAGTCTAGACAATACTTAGTCCTGCCATGAGTGTAGGGGAGTGGACTAGATGATCTCTCAAGGTCCCTTCCAGTCCTATGATTCTATGCAAATTCCAGGAAATGATATTTTTGACCCCCTAATAAATTCTCATTGTAGGACAGCAAAGCTAACCTGAGAAAGCAGGGCAGTTCAGAATCAATCATGAGAGCACCCAAATCTCTCTTCTTGTTTCTTCAGGAGGGGTCAGATTTATCTCTGTTGAAGAATAACCAAATACCTAATACCCCAATGAAAAGAATAATAACAAACACAAAGGTGTCTTTGTCGCTTTTGCAGATCCAGTACGTGTTAGTCTGGATCTGCAAAAGCGATGAAGAGTCTTGTAGAACCTTATAGACTAACAGATTTTAGGGATCTTGAGCTTTCATGGGCTAAGACTTCACTTCATCAGATGAATGTTGTGGAAATCTCCAGAGGCAGGTATAAATAGCAGGCAAGAAAGCAAAGTAAATTAAATCGGGGGGGAGGGGTGAAGCCCAGTTCCAGCAGGTGATCTGGAAGTGTGAACACCCATAGAGGAGAAACTGCTTTTGTAATTGGCGAGCCATTCACAGTCAATATTGAGTCCAGACCTGATGGTGTCGAATTTGCAGATGAACTGGAGCTCAGCAGTTTCTCTTTGAAGTCTGTTCTTGAATTTTTTTTGCTGAAGGATGGCTGTTTTGAGGTCTGCTATTATATGTCCAGGCAGGTCGAAGTGTTTTCCTACAGGCTTTTGTATATTGCCATTCCTAATATCTGATTTGTGTCCATTTATCCTTTTACGTAGGGATTGTCCAGTTTGGCCGATGTACATAGCAGAGGGGCATTGCTGGCACATGATGGCATATATTATATTGGTAGAAGGGCAGGTGAATGAACCGGTGATCTTGTGGCTGATCTGGTTAGGTCCTGTGATGGTGTTGCTGGTGTAGATATGTGGGCAGAGTTGGCACAGAGGTTTGTTGCATGGATTGGTTCCTGAGTTAGAGTTGCTATGGTGCAGTGTGTGGTTGCTGGTGAGAATCTGCTTCAGGTTGGCAGGTTGTCTGTGGGCGAGGACTGGCCTGCCTTCCAAGGCCTGTGAAAGTGAGGGATTGTTGTCCAGGATGGGTTGTAAATCACTGATGATGCATTGGAGAGGTTTTAACTGAGGACTGTAGGTGATGGCCAGCGGTGGTCTGTTGGTTTCTTTCTTGGGTTTGTCTTGCAGCAGCAGGCTTCTGGGTACACGTCTGGCCCTGTTTATCTGTTTCCTTACTTCCTCATGAGGGTATTGCAGTTTTAAGAATGCTTGGTTGAGATCTTGTAGGTGTTGGTTTCTGTCTGAGGGGTTGGAGCAAATGCGGTTGTACCTCAGTGCTTGGCTGTAGACAATGGAGCGTGTAGTGTGTCCGAGATGGAAGCTGGAGGCATGAAGCTAGGCAAAGCGGTCGGTAAGTTTTCGGTATAGGGTAGTGTTTATGTGACCATTACTTATTTGTACTGTGGTGTCCAGGAAGTGGACCTCTCGTGTAGACTGGTCCAGGCTGAGGTTGATGGTGGGGTGGAAGCTGTTGAAATCGTGGTGGAATTCTTCCAGAGTTTCTTTCCCATGAGTCCAGATGATGAAGATGTCATCAATGTAGCGTAGGTAGAGAAGGGGCGTGAGTGAGCGAGACCTGAAGAAGCACTGTTCCAGGTCAGCCATAAAGATGTTGGCATACTGTGGGGCCATGCGGGTGCCCATAGCGGTGCCACTGGTTTGGAGGTATATATTGTCACCAAATTTGAAATAATTGTGAGTGAGGATAAAGTCACAGAGCTCAGCAACCAGTTGTGATGTGGCATCATCTGGGATACTGTTCTTGACAGCATGTATTCCATCTATGCGTGGGATATTTGTGTAGAGAGCCTGTACATCTGTGGTGGCCAGGATGGTGTTTTCTGAAATATCACCAATGTATTGTAGTTTTCTTAGGAAATCAGTGGTATCACGGTCTAAGCTGGGAGTGCTGATGGCGTAAGGTCTGAGTACAGAGTCCACATACCCACACAGTCCTTCAGTGAGAGTGCCGACGCCCGAGATGATGGGGCGTCCAGGATTTCCAGGTTTGTGGATCTTGGGTGGTAGATAGAAAAACCCGGGTCGGGGCTCTAAGGGTATGTTGATTTGTTCCTGTGCTTGTGTAGGGAGTGTCCTGAGCAAATGGCGCAGTATCTTAGTGTACTCCTCAGTGGGATCTGGGTAAAGTGGCCTGTAGAATTTGGTATTGGAGAGTTGTCTGGCAGCCTCCTTTTGGTAGTCAGACAGGTGTTCATCATAAACTACGTACCAACACCAATAATAACCTAATTAATTTGCTTTAATTCAGGGTGTCAATTAAGTCTTTCATGTGTTTCACCTTGTCTGAACTGGCAATAATAGTAAAATGATAGTCTATGTAACAGTTCACAGCATTTGTCCTTTCAGAACATAAGAACATAAGAAAGGTTGTACTGGGTCAGACCAAAGGTTCATCTAGCTCAGTATCCTGTCTACCGACAGTGGCCAATGCCAGGTGCCCCGGAGTGAGTGAACCTAACAGGTAATGATCAAGTGATCTCTCTCCTGCCATCCATCACTCCCCTCTGACAAACAGAGGCTAGGGACACTATTCCTTACCCAGGCAGGCTAATAGCCATTAATGGACTTAACCTCCATGAATTTATCCAGTACTCTTTTAAACCCTGTTCTAGTCCTAGCCTTCACAACCTCCTCAGGCAAGGAGTTCCACAGGTTGACTGTGCGCTGTGTGAAGAAGAACTTCCTTTTATTTGTTTTAAACCTGCTGCCCACTAATTTCAATGGGTGGCCCCTAGTTCTGCTATTATGGGAACAAGTAAATAACTTTTCCTTATTCACTTTCTCCACGCCACTCATAATTTTATATACCTCTATCATATCCCCCCTTAGTCTCCTCTTTTGCAAGCTAAAAAGTCCTAGCCTCTTTAATCTCTCCTCATATGGGACCCGTTCCAATCCCCTAATCATTTTAGTTGCCCTTCTCTGAACCTTTTCTAATGCCATTATATCCTTTTTGAGATGAGGAGACCACATTTGCATACAGTATTCAAGATGTGGGCACATCATGGATTTGTATAAGGGCAATAAGATATTCTCCATCTTATTTTCTATCCCTTTGTTAATGATTCCTAACATCCTGTTTGCTTTTTTGACCGCCGCTGCACACTGCATGGACATCTTCAGAGAACTATCCACGATGACTCCAAGATCTTTTTCCTGAATAGTTGTAGCTAAATTAGCCCCCATCATATTGTACGTATAGTTGGGGTTATTTTTTCCAAAGTGCATTACTTTACGTTTATCCACATTAAATTTCATTTGCCATTTTATTGCCCAATCACTTAGTTTTGTGAGATCTTTTTGAAGTTCTTCAGAGTCTGCTTGGGTCTTAACTATTTTGAGCAGTTTAGTATCATCTGCAAATTTTGCCACCTCACTGTTTACCCCTTCCTCCAAATAATTGATGAATAAGTTGAATAGGATTGGTCCTAGGACTGACCTTTGGGGAACACCACTAGTTACCCCTCTCCATTCTGAAAATTTACTATTTATTCCTACCCTTTGTTCCCTGTCTTTTAACCAGTTCTCAATCCATGAAAGGATCTTCCCTGTTATCCCATGGCAACTTAATTTATGTAAGAGCCTTTGGTGAGGGACCTTGTCAAAGGCTTTCTGGAAATCTAAGTACACTACGTCCACTGGATCCCCCTTGTCCACATGTTTGTTGACCCCTTCAAAAAACTCTAATAGATTAGTAAGACATGATTTCCCTTTACAGAAACCATGCTGACTTTTGCCCAACAATTTATGTTCTTCTATGTGCCTGACAATTTTATTCTTTACTATTGTTTCAACTAATTTGCCCAGTCTGGATGTTAGACTTACTGGTCTGTAGTTGCTGGGATCACCTCTAGAGCCCTTTTTAAATATAGGCGTTACATTGGCTATCTTCCAGTCATTGGGTACAGAAGCCGATTTAAAGGACAGGTTACAAACTCTAATTAATAGTTCCACAATTTCACATTTGAGTTCTTTCCTTTTCTTTTTTCAAGGAACAGGTACAGCTCGGATTTATTTTAGAGAGATCTGTGTGTAATAACATATCTGAACATCTGAAAGTTGCCAAACAATTACCCTTTGGCCAGAGAGAGTCAACTTTAGATTGGAACATGAATGTTTTGCCACTTTCTCAAATGTTTCATATTTGTTTTCTTGGGGAAAAATAACATTTTTACAGATAAGAATACGCTTTCATGCCTTGAAATATTGTGCTAGTTCAATTGTGGTGAAAATGGGGAAAATGTAGTAGAAGTGAGGGGTTCAGCATAAGAATTTATAATGATTTTGGGGGGAATTTGATAGCTGCTTTCAACTACCAAAGAGGATGGAACTAGAGTGTTCTCAGTGGTAGCAGATGACAGAACAAGGAGTAATGGTCTCAAGTTGCAGAGGGGGAGGTTCAGATTGGATTTTAGGAAAAACTTTTTCACAAGGACAGTGGTGAAGCACTGGAATGGGTTACCTAGGGAGGTGGTGGAATCTCCTTCCTTAGAGGTTTTTAAGGTCAAGCTTGACAAAGCCCTGGCTGGGATGATTTAGTTGGGGTTTGGGCCTGCTTTGAGCGGGAGTTGGACTAGGTGTCCTCCTGAGGTCCCTTACAACCCTGATATTCTATGGTTCTATAATTCTATGTTTAAAACAGTTGGCAGTTTAACTCCATGAACCCTAATCACACATCCGTTTGAGAACTTGAACCCGTTCAAGATTTCCATGAGGTCTGCTTATGGAAGCCCAGGAAGGAATCAATTGTTCTTGATAATGTAATGGTAAGAAAAAAGAACCTGAGCAAAAAGAGGTAGCAGTGAATGTGGAGACCATGTTTGATGTATGTAATGTCAGGTTTCAGCTGGTATCTCTTATTCAGAGCACATGGTGTTGATTGACAAAAACACAACACTTTGATTCCTGCTATTTAGCTGCAAAATCAGTGGCTAAAAAGGTAATCACCATTCACAATTTCATTACTGATGAGGTTCCTGACTTTGCATACATTACCAAGGTCTGACTGAATCACAATGGAACGCCATCATTGGCCCAGATGTTTCTTTTCTGAACCTTGGCTTCTCTTGAATTGAGAATGGGTCAAGGAAGTGAAATAAACTAGCACACAAAGGCATAACAAGAAGAAACAGCATGAAGTAGAAGTCAGCAAAGTTCAAATGGGAAATACAGTGCCTATTCTTAACAATGAGAATAATTGGCCATAGGAGCAAAGTAGAAATAGGTAGCAATGTTATCACACTCCATTTGCAATCTCAACAAGATGCATGCCTTAAACAGCAGAAAGTGGAGCAGGAACTAAAACCAATGTAAGTCAATAAAGAAAATACATTCCAGCAATGGAAATAAAGAGTTAGACACTGAGTACAATTTGTTCTTTTTTTTTTTTTAATTTAATTCTTCTGAATAATAAGTGATCCTGGAATAAAATCAGTCTGAATAAAAACAGCTTTAAAAATAACCAGTAATAGCTTAGGCCCCAATTTAGCAGCCCATATCTATTCAACAAAGCATTTAATCATTTTAGGCATGTGTTTATTTGACTTTAAGGGGGCTTAAGTATGTGCTTAAGTACTTTGCTGAATAAGAATGGATTTAATCATGTATTTATACATAAGAGATTATTTTTTGGGTCCAATCATCAGTAGTTAATTATCATCTTGTATTTTGGTATTTCCGATGCTAACTATAGGGAAGTTGAAAGAATATACAGTAGCAAATACCCCAAAGGTAAAATTGCAAGGTTTTACAGCTGACTGCTAAGTGCTGAATATTATTTATTTTCTCTGTGTCAGTCTTGGTTTTCAGAAGCCTTCACAAAATTAAAAGAACAGTCTCTATAAAGCAATGCTCTTTTTGTTTAATACCAGTTTGCTCTGAATACATTCTGGGCTTGTTGCTGGCTTTGTGAACACTTTTCCTCTGTTTGTTCATGGTCACATCGTTGTGCAATTTTATTTGTGAGTTTCAAGGTCAATCTGAAGTCAGTTCAAGATTACTGAGATTTAGTTCCCACCATGTAAGAACAGAATCTCAAAACAGTGTAAGCAATTTTTTTTCTGTTGTGTTTTATCCTTGTGGAAAATAAACTAATTGCCTGGACTAGGCAATCTGTCTGAAAACTGCCAAAATGCCCCTGTTTAATCAAGTTACCCAACCTTCCTGATACCTAAAAAAGTGTTGGGCAACTGTTATTTTTCTGTTAAATCCTTGAGGCAACATACTGCCCAGTGTTACATCAATTATAGTCTCATCAGAATTCAACCCCACTGCCGGTGTGCATAGGAGAGAATTCAGAACATAAAGAGTGGAGATAAACAGAGAGATGTGAAGAGAAAAAAGATCCCCAAACTGTGATGCTGACTTTATTTTCTTTGCCTACCTTACATTTCCACACATTTGCCTCAAAGTGTGTGGCTGACATGTAGCATGTTGTACATGGTATAATATTTTTGAGCGTATGGAGAGGTAGGTGTATATGTCTGTAAATTAGAGCTGGCTTGAAAATGTGTTTTTTTCCCCTGTGGAAACTTTAGAGTTTTTGTTGAAAAATTGAAATGTGAAATATTTCAGCTGAACATTTGAAATATTTTGATTCTGAAATAGTTCTCTAGTGCCTCATGGAAGTTGTGGTACAGGTGACTCATGTTCTCATTCTCTTCTAGAAGCATATCTCCCATGATGTGCTACAGTCTCACTTTTTGGTGAGAAGACACCACACATCATGGTAGTTGCATTGGTCACATTAGATGAGGTCAGACTGGGGAGCCTGACCAACAGGGGATAATGGGAATATGAAGCACCCAAACTACAACTCCCATGAGGCATTGTGAAACCATTCAGACTCGCAATATTTTGATTTTCCAATGAGAAACCCACTTTAAGGGTTTTTCAGACATTGTTTTTCAACCAAAAAAATCAAAATTTTCAACAGAATACAGAATTCCACACACACAAAAATCCTTTAATTGTAAACCTAATCTTCCAGCTGAATAACAGTTTGACTGAGAATTTTTGAGCAATTCTATTGTAGAGATATACATGTTGATGCAGCCATGAATGCATAGAAGGAAGGATACGTCTACACTTGGAGCTGAGGGTGTGATTCCCAGCTCAAGTAAACAGCTCAAATGACCCCTCCAAATATGTATTAAGGGGGCCTGGGCCAAACTGTACTTGGATGGCTAGCCTGAGCCACAACCTGCGCTATCCAGGTTGCTCTACAATTTTTAGCATGATAGCTCAAACCCATCTACTCTAGCTGGGAATCCCACCTCCCAGCTCAAATGCAGACATGCTCTTCGTTTATCTCTTCAGCTACTTTGACATTTGTTGAGCCTTACTCATAGTTGCAGGCCCAGTCAACATCCTTAGGGCCACAATGGTGGAATTTAGTTACTGGTTTGAGTAAAGGGCAGTTCGTGTCACATCACAAAGTGCTTTTTGTGATACAGTTTAAGAAAACTACACTGGCTCTGTATGTACAAAATGTCAGTGTTACGGAAAACGGAAGCACAGAGTAGATAACTGTATTCTCCCTTTTAAAAACTGTCTTGGAAATTGGTCTGGTTAAAGAACAGCTATGAATGAAAGATGAGTGTCAAATATGCTATAATATGTAATACAGGAAACATCAGAGTCCTAGTAAGTAGTTTCTGGATCACTCTTATCTCTGGCAGAATAAACCTGGTAATTTTACTTCTGAAGTAGTTTAAACACTTAAGAAACTGTGTTATGCTAGCATCCTCTTCACACACCCTCTAGTTGAGGCACATCAGTTTTCTTTAAAAGCTACATTACCCATCTATGAATCTACCGAAATAATCACATTCCTATTGAATAAGGCCCAACATTATGCCTGACATTTTTCCATGCAGTCCAAAACCAGAGCTGGCTGAATAATGCAAATCAAATATTCAGCAATACTCCTCTGAATTTTCAATTTATTCACACTAGCTCTTTTCAAAACCCTGTGCATTTTCTTTCCTCAAACCTTCAAGTGATAGCATTATACTAGCAAAATGTTCGCAGAAAGCAAATTTCAAAGTTGCATGGATGAGTTATCATAGAAACTTTATTTCGAAATCATGCACACAAGTTTTCATGTCAGAAATTGTTGCGTGCTTGTCCAGTCACAAAAAAAAGACAAAGCCATGTTTCTTATCTAATCTATCAGATTAAATAATAGTAATATTAATACCCAGTTCTTATATAATGCTTTTCAGCAGAAGAACTCAAAGCACTTTGCAAAATATCATTATCCTCATTTTACAGATGGTGAAATTGAGTCACGGAGATTTAAGTATACAGCTCAAATTTCAACTGTTTATGACCAATCCATAGAGGAAAATACTTGAAATAATATTAACTGGATACATTCAAATGATGAATACAATGAAGAAACAACAATCTGCTCACAGAATGTCCATGAGACTAAAAGAGAAAGAGACTAAATTTGTCAAATACATCATTTGTTGTATGTTCAGTTGTAAATGAGATGCAAATAAATGAATTTATAGAGCCCACACAGAGTCTATCTTTATCTGTAACTTTTCACGGATGTCGTTCAGAGATGCAATACCACCAGCAAAGTCTAGGTCTTCTTTGCAATTGCCTTCTACCCATGTTACACCAGTGTTTGTGTTGCTAATACACATCTTCATTATCCAGTCGATGGCAATACAAAACAACAGTGTCAGTGTCCACACTAAACCACTTGTTGTTCACCTTAAGTTTACAAAGTGCTTCACATCTCTGTATATGACCTTGATGATGTTGATGACTTTAGCTGGGATCCCATAAGACTGAATACTATGCCACAATGGATGTCTGTGCAGGCTGCCAAATGCTTTTAAAGACATAATTAAACTGATGAAGAGGGCAGCTTGCTATTGTATCTAGTCTTCTATGATGATCTACATAGGGTCTCCTGGGCCAAATACAGCCAGTCCTTCTCTAAGCTTTAAATCCTCTGCCTCTGTCATCCTGTGTAGTATCACACTGCAACTTTCCCTGCAACATCAAGTAATATAACTGCTCTCCAGTTGTTACACTCAGTAAGATAATATATATCTATAAATATTATATAAAATAGCAGATCTAGCAAGGCTCAGAATGAATTATAATAAAACAAACATCACTGAAAGCCAAATATCAAGCAGTAAAATCACATTAGAAGGCAAAAATATGAAGAAAGTAGAACAGTCCAGCAACCTGAGAAGCACCATATTAGCCAAAAGAGACCTTAAGAAGGAAAAGAGAGGACAGGAAAGGCATTCACAGCATTCAGTATACTCAGCAGCATGTAGAAATCAAAGATATTCAACACCAAATCAAATCTGAGAATTTTCAGTTCAGATGTAATCTTGGCGTTAACATACAGCTGCAGGAGCTGGAGATCTACTAAAATGTTGGACAGAAAAACTTCTAGGCATTGGTAGGAAAGTTATCATCACCAACAAAGATATCCAGAAAATCACCAACCAGCCACTCGTTTCCATCAGGAACATAAGGAAACTCCAGACTTATTTGGAGCATGCACCCTGGATACCACCACACAGACTTCCACATGACGCTGTCACATGGATACCAATGTGTGTGAGAAAATGTGGGCACCCAAGATAAACCTCAAGGAGAACCCTTAGCAAGGAGACCAGAATTGTCAGTCTCAACACCATAGAGAAAATGGAAGCAGCGGCAAGTGACAGAGAAGGACAGAAGAGACTGGTTTCCTCCTTGAGCACCAATATTGGCACGGAAAAGACATTAAAAAATGAGAGCAAGAGAGAGAGAGAGAGAGTCTAACAGTTAACTCCTTTTAAACTGTAATACCTGTTTGTGTCTCTGCACAAGCCTAGATCTTTCACTTTCTCTGTGCTCTTCATCAGCAGTTTGAGGAATGGAATATTTATCACATTTAGAGACCTTGTTGACCTTCCTGGAGTTAAAACAAAATCAAATTGGCCCATAGCTGCAAGCATCAAGAGTTTGTTTACTCATTAGATGGCTTCTAGATCAGGGATGGCCAAACAGTTGAACCCAAGATCATTGGTGAGCTACATCCTATTAACCTCAAAAGAGAGAAAGACTGCTAGAGATGGGAAGAGAAATAGGGGACAGCAAAATAACAGTAGCAACAGCAGGAGCTGGAGCGAGAAGGAGAAATACAACGTAATGATTATGGACTGGATTTTTTAGCTATGCCCATTGTCCACTGGCAGACCTGGTGAGGGAGGTCTGAAAAGGAACTTGTTCTGCAATATCTCTGCATTCTTTAAAGCAGTCCAGGGACCATTACTCCAGCAGATAACAGCTAGAGCACAGTAGCACTGCAGCCACACTTCACCCATCCCAACACAAACACTTGACTTGGGACTGAAAGGGCAGTGCTGGCTATCCTAGCACTATACTAGACCTGAACAGTGTTATGGCAGTGTAAAGGGCCCAGATGATCTAGAAATGGATCTGTCCCAGCAATGTTAGTTTTGCTCTGTAGCACAAAGCTAACCAAATGTCATGCTTTAGGGCATCAGCTGATAACTATGAGGGTCCTCAACCTTGGGACTCTGTCTGCATTTGGTCCAGAATAGCCCTAATCTATTAATCTTCAGACCACACAGAAAAATCCCATCTATTTTCACAGAGTGGGATGAAGGAAGACGGGATATATTTTTGGCTAATTTTGGCTGTGGTTGAGAAGATACTCTTTACCCAGAATGCCCTTGTTCCAGTTTATACATCAGCCACTGTGATTCCCAGAGGTAGAGAGAATCTCTGAGATAGCTGGAGTCCCAGACAGATGGATATCCAGTGAAGAGTAGAGTGAGCTCATGTAAGGTCCTTCCTTTGTTTTATCCGAGTTTCTTGGTACCTTTGCGGGACAATGAGTTACAATAGAGTAGAGAGAATATTAGGTACTCCTGGATCATACCAAGATCTGTGGCGCAGTGTCCAGACCTGTTAAATGTATAATAATGTTCACACTCCTTTACAAAGTGCTTTGAGATCTATTACTGGAAAGTGTTAGCTAAAGACTGAGTATCTCTGTCACCTTGGTGCAAAAGCCAAGTTTCCTGTCACATAATCGTAAAAGGGCCGATATTTCATCTTAGTTTTAATGTACTTAGGGTCCAGAAGCACTTCCTGTTGTCGCTATCTTTTTATTGAATTAGGAGAGAATGCTTGTAATGAGAAGGTAATGCATTAAAAGCAAATGTTCTGGTTTCCACATTATTCACTTTCATACTAAACTATTACAGCATATTAAATTATGGATTGAGAGAATGCTGTAAGATTGGTGGTTATTGTCCATGGTAATAAGGTATTTCCTACCACTGGACTGGATTTTATTATATACTTTTTTTTAAATGGGTAGTTATTTTACTCCATGGTAAATAGTATTCCACTATATATGTTTTTGGGGAGATAAAACCTGTCCAAACTTTTGTAAAGATTCAGAGTGTTTTATCTTATGTTGGATTACTATTCCAGAAGATTGAGACCAGATAAACAAAACCCTTATATAACTTCAGGGCTGTTGTGATCAATTTGCCTGGTGCTCTACTCAGGGGACCATGCTGTTTTACCATCTTGATTGCAATGATAAATCCATCATTATGTTCAGCGCAGTGGAAATAGCTCAGAGCCTTGGCATTTGTGGCAAATCTTTTCTATGGCAGGCTCATAGTAAATCAGTCTAACCTGAGCCGACAATGATTGATTCTGAACAAAATGTCATGAACAATCAAATCCTCTGTTTTCTTCTTCTTTTAAAACAGAGTAGACTTAACCCCCTAAGCTAAACTACATTCCAACTGGAGTGAATTGGAGCTTTTATCAGTAATTATGAAAAGGCAGGAGATTTAGTTCATACTGTAGACTTCTAAAATTGTATGACATACAGATTACATTCTATTTCTTATCATTAATCATGTATATAGCATCACAGGGCTACAAAGTTTAACCCCCATTAGAGAGTATGTGGGAGAGAGAGGGGGGTGGGGAAGATTTATAAGCTTTTTGAGGCAGGAACTGTTTCTTCCTATGGGCTTGTGCAATGCCTTCGCATAATGGATCCCTGGTCCTGACTGAAGTCTCCAGATGATTCAGTGAGACAGATAGTAACAGCAACAAAAATATATTTAACTAGCATCGCACTCTGAGCCTCCCAGTACATCTTGCTTTGTATGCCTCTGCAGGCCCTAACCCAAGCTATTAGAGAGGATTTTTGTACCCACGGGGCACCCTCAGCTCTGACTTATGTCCATATTTGCCTGAAGTCTAACATGGCTTTTCAACAAATTCTATAATTCATGCCAAAAACTGCATGAATAGAACATTGTTAAGGCTGCAAAGTCAAGCACTCAAAAATCAGAAAATGTAAGAGTTTGTTATCAATACACAGATTTGTCCCCTTGTTTGTATTATTGTTAAATATGTTTATTAGAGTACAGCTTACTGGCCAACTAAGAGTGAGGTCCCATTGTTCTAGGTGCTGTACAAACACACAGTAGTAGAACATGTGCCCTGCCCCTACGAGCTTTGTAACGAAGTAGAGAGGCCCCAAACCAGCAGAGAAGGGATTAAGGAGAGCCCATGGGCCCAGCTAACCCCTCTATACCTGCAGCCAATGCTAAGCTAGGAAGGGAACTAAAAAGAGAAAGTCTGACTCAGTTCAGTGCTTCCAGTTGTAGATTTAGAAATATACAAAAAAATAAAGGGGGTGGGGAAGAGTTGTCCTATATGATGGATAAAGTTTATGGGTTCATATATGGTAAATGGAGTCACTATTGCCAACTATGTACTGAAAGATCTAAAAATGAAAAATCAGGTAGAGTGGGAACAGCCTGTTGCATCCCTGAGATTAGAGTTAAAAAAATCTAAAAGAATGTCTAATCTTGTAACCATTGTGATGGCTGAATTGATGAGAATAGAGGTAGCACTGAACAGGACAAAGGACTTGTGGCCTATAATCACTTTTATCTTTTCAGATTTGTTAAAAGGATTATTGGCAATTAAAATGGGTACTTCAGAAAGCAGAGTGGTCTAATACTGAAATATTAATTTTGACAACAGTGTTAGTATGTTTGTCCGTGAACATAGTATTAGCATAGATTCCAGCACTTGCTGGCATCCCTATCAATGAAATGGCAGATAAGGAAGTGAAAAGTATTTTTAAAAGTGAATAAAATTGATACAGAAATTAATTCCAGGATGCAGGATTTTAAAATTAAACTAAATTTAAAATTTATTTTAAAAAAGGATTTTTTAAAAAATGGCAAGAAATGAGGAGCAAAGAGGAAATAGGAGGAAGATTCTATTAAGTTTGCCCCAAAATAGGAGGATAATGTGATATTCCAAGGTTATTAGAGGATCAGTCAACTGCTGATATTTAGACTGTAAATATTTTACCTGGCCACTCTGGTTTGGATAATCATTTATATTTCTTGAATAGATTCAAAGATAAGCTGTGTAACATACATAAGTTTAAGGAATAGTTGATCACCTGTTATGGGAATGCAGGGAATGTTTCTGGGAAAGAAAGGCTTTTTATGAAGAATTTAGGCTCCCAGACTGAGTTTAATGAGAGTTTCAGGAAAGTAGGATAACACAGAAAAACTCAGCTATGTTTTCTTAAGCATAAAGACCAGGGTTAAAGAATGTAGTGGCACAAATGCATAAGGAATAAAATAGGTGGCGGTTATGCTTCATCATAAAACATAATATGAAGGCGTAATACTAGTGGTTCAGTGGTCCAGACTAGCCAGGAAGGAGGACGGAGCTCTATGTCTCTGCCTGAAGGAAACTTTGCCTGCAGAGGTAAGGAGAAACAATCCTATTAGCTGGAACAGCTGCTTGGATGGAGCAGTTAGATCCCAACATGCGAGCAATGCCAGAATAAGAGATTGTCATAGGAAGGAAGACAGGTGGGAGGCCCAGTATTGAGTTGGGTTTGCTTTTTGTTTCAGGACATTTCAGGGTTAAGCCCCTCCAAATCCCTGCGTCTCCCAACTAGGGATAATTAGTCAGTGGGCTGGAGCCCAACTCAGTGAATACTGGAGAGAGAGATTTTTTCTCCCTGAAAGAGCTATGGTTGAAAGTCCACAAGGGGACACTGCTCGAGCCACCCCATTACAAGCTTACCGTGTAAACAGACAAGATAGACAGAGGGTGGGGAAGCGGATCTAACACTTCTCTAGAGTGCGCAATGTGATGGTGGTAAATATCATGTACGTTCATCATTTATTCAATTAATGTATTTATTTATTTGCTGGTGGATTTAGACTGGAGGAGATCAGCTAAATGGAACGAAAAGAGAAGGGCTTGGACAAAGGGGACAGGGCAGGGAGAAGAGGCTAAGAGGGGCAGGGGAGGAGTGAAGCTGAGCTGAAGGGAGTGTGAGAGAGGGCATGTTGGAGGGGGAGCAGGAGGGTTGCTGCCCACCAGCATGGGGCAGAGAACGTCCATTCGAAAGCACAGAAAGTTCTCCAAATGTCCAAAGGACCAAAAGTCCTTGCTTGGCTGCTTGTGTTTCTATTGGCTGGAATCTCTGGCTGGCTCTCCTTTGCAAAGCCACGTGGTAGGGATGGAGGCACCACCTGGTACCCATTGTTCCCAGAATATGGTGGGGATATCTCCCATGCACGGTTCTAGGTCCAGGGCAGTGTGGGAGGGAAAGCTGACCCTCGCTGGGCCCCATTTTACCCCTTCCCCCAAGTGCAACAGTCCCTGTTTTGGTTGCTTCTGCTCTTACCAGCTGGAGTGTATTCAATATGATATGATTTAATTACTTTAAATTACCTGTCAGCTTTTTTCATATAGTGGCTAATTTTGTCTGGAATAATCTCATAAGGCTAAAGGGACATGTCCCAGTATTGTTCCTGTATGGCATATGAGAAAACATGATGGTAAAAGAAAAGAGCTTTGGCTTTTGTGTGTACAGAAGAAGTAATGAAAATGATATAGCCCATGAAATGATTACCTCACTCATTTATTTGTCTAGAATATTGGATAAAAGAATTTTAAGAAATTGAAATTAAATGAATTATGAGCATCTTTCAAATATATTCTGTTTCTCATATACAAAGATCAGACACTTTGAAGAAGCAATCAGCTTTTATGTGAGGTATAATAAATACAAGGATCGTCCAGTTGAGACAAAAAGCTTTGCAAAGCTCATAAGTCTCGGAGGAGATGAGAGAAAAATAAGTTTAAATAGTCTATCGGATATACGTATACTGCTTTGTGGAGTGTGAGTTTTTTCCCCTCCTTTCAAATTGTGCATGTGAATTAGGTGCTTATGAAACTGAAACACTAGCAGGACTTGCTATAGATGGGAGATTGTTGTTTGCACAACTCTGACAATGTATCTAGTCCAGACCTGCCTATACAATCATTACTCCCATTCACATCATTACTGGAGCTGTGTGAATAAATGTAATTCTGTTTCATGGAGAATTTCAAAGATTTTGAGTTTTGTTCTGAATCAGAACTAAACCAAACTTCCAAATATTGAAATCCTTCATGAAAGGGAAAGCCCCGGGGTCCCCAATTCAGAGACAGGACACCAGGCTGGCCACCCCAGTCACAGATGCTGGGAGCTCTGGGGATCCTCAAATTCAGGACAGTCCATATGGATAGGTGGCCTGCAGATCTGGAAAGCCCTGTGGCTTTTATGTCCAGTTGCTTCAGGATCACAGACCTTGGCGAGCCAGTTTCAAAAGTTGTCTGGTTTCCAGAGAAACGTAACGAAATCACACAGTTGGAAAATTCTGACAAAAAATAACTTTTCCTGGCATTTCTCTGGCCAGCTCTGACCAGTTCTAATCATTAGATTTTACCATCTCCCACCGACATAGCTACCGCTGCTCAATGAGGGTGGTTTAATTTTGCCAGCAGGAGGGTTCTCTCCCATCAGCATAAAGCGGCAACACCGGAGACATTACAGTGGCGAAGCTGCAGCCACTGTAAGGTCTGTAGTGTAGACATGGCCTTAGAGTTTAGCAGGGTTCTACCAGTGGATCAGACACTTACATGGATTACAAGAATATCAAGATTTACTATAGTAAGTATTTAAAAAAAATATAAATAATAGATAAAATAAACAGGACAAATCAATTCAGGGCTTCAGCCAATCTATACTTATTAAGGGTTAGAAGGAAATTCCTCTGGGAGTAGGTGATCCTATACTGCAGAGTTTCTCACATGTTTTTGTGAAATATCTGGTTCTAGCTAACAACAGTGATGAGATATTAGATTAGATAGATCACAGTTCATAGATTTCAAGGCCAGAAGGGACCATTGTGCTCATCTAGTCTGATCCTCTCTATAGCATAGGCCATAGAACTTCCCCAATAATAATTCCTAGAGTGTATCCTTCAGAAAAGCATCCAATCTTGATTTTATAATTGTCAGTGATGGAGAATCCACCACAACTGTTGGTAAATTGTTCCAATGGTTAACTACTCTCACTGTTGAAAATGTGCATCTTATTTCCAGTCTGAATTGGTCTATCTTTAACTTCCAGCCATTGGATTGTGTTATACCTTTCTCTAATTTAGTATGGCAATACCAGTATTCCTAAGAAGCGGACATATGTACATTGGCTCATTTTGCATTTCTGTTTAAACACAAGCAGAGTCATAGAATCATAGAAGATTAAGGTTGCCCAGATTGCCATCTTAATCTAGTCCAACCCCCTGCTCAAAGCAGGACCAACCCCAACTAAATCATCCTAGCAAGGGCTTTGTCAAGCCGGACCTTAAAAACCTGTAAAGACCTTAAAAACCTCCACCATCTTCCTGACCCTAGGTAACCCATTCCAGTGCTTCACCACCCTCCTTGTGAAATAGTTTTTCCTAATATCCAACCGAAACCTCCCCCAATGCAACTTGAGACCATTACTCCTTGTTCTGTCATCTGCTACCACTGAGAACAGTCTAGATCTGTCCTCTTTGGAACTCCCCTTCAGGAACTTCCTCACTCTTCTCTTCTGCAGGCTAAATAAGCCCTGTTCCCTCAGCCTCTCCCCATAACTCGTATGCCCCAGCCCTCTAATCATTTTTGTTGCCTTCTGCTGGACTCTCTCCAATTTGTCCATATCCTTTCTGTAGTGGGGGGGGCCCAAAACTGGACACAATACTCCAAAGGTGGCCTCACCAGTGCTGAATAGAGGGGAATAATCACTTCCCTTAATCTGCTGGCAATGCACTTACTAATTCAGCCCAACATGCTGTTAGCCTTCTTGGCGACAAGGGCACACTGTTGACTCATATTCAGCTTCTCATCCACTGTAATCCCCAGATTCTTTTCTGCAGAGCTGCCACTTAGCCAGTTAGTTCCCATCCTGCAGTGGTGCATGGGATTCTTCCATCCTAAATGCAGGACTCTGCACTTGTCCTTGTTGAACCTCATCAGATTTCTTTTAGCCCAATCCTCCAATTTGTCTATGCCACTCTGGACCCTATCCCTACTGTCCAGTGTATCTACCTCTCCCCACAGTTTAGTGTCATCTGCGAACTTGCTGAGCGTGCAAGCCATCCCATCATCCAGATCCTTAATTAAGATCTTGAACAAAACCATCCCCAGGACAGACCCCTGGGGCACTCCGCTTGATACCAGCTGCCAAATAGACATGGAACCATTGAGCCTGACAACCTAGTCAACTTTCTATCCACCTTATAGTCCATACACCCAATCCATACTTTTTTAAGTTGCTGGCAAAAATACTGTGGGAGACTATATCAAAATTACTGCTAAAGTCAAAATATATCACATCCTCTGCTTTCCCCATATCTACAGAGCCAGTTATCTCATCATAAAGGACAATTGGGTTGGTCAGGCATGACTTGCCCTTGGTGAATCCATGTTGACTGTTCCTGATCACCTTCCTCTCCTCCAAGTGCTTCAAAATGGATTCCTTGAGGACCTGCTCATGATTCTTCTGGGGAATGAGGTGAGGCTGACCAGTCTGTAGTCCCCTAGATTCTCCTTCTTCCCTTTTTTAATGATGGTCACTATTTTTGCCATTTTCCAGTCATCCAGGAGCTCCCCTGGTTGCCATGAGTTTTCAAAGATAATGGCCAATGAATTTGCAATCACATCAGCCAACTGCCTCAGGACCCTTGGATTCACCGCATCTATCCTCATGGACTTGTGCTTGTCCAGGTTTTCTAAATAGTCCTTAACCTGTTCTTTTACCACTGAGGGCTGCTCACTTCTTCCCCATACTGTGCTGCCCATGCAGCAGTCTGGGAGCCGATCTGCTCTATAAAGACAGACACAAAAGAAGTGTTAAGCACTTCAGCTTTTTCCACATCATCTGTCACCAGGTTGCCTCTCTCATTCAGTAAGTGTATTACACTTTCCTTGTCCTTCTTTTTGGTGTTAACAAACCTGTAGTAACCCTTCTTGTTAGTCTTCACATCCCTTAATAACTGCAACTCCAGTGGCGCTTTGGCCTTCCTGGTTATACACCTGCATGCTCGAGCAATATTTTTATATTCCTTCCTAATCACCTGTCCAAGTTTCCACTTCTTGTAAGCTTCCTTTTTTTGATTAAGCTCACCATAGACTTCTTTGTTAATCCAAGCTGGTCACCTGCCATATTTGCTATTCTTTCTACACATCAGGATGGTTTGTTCCTGTGCCCTCAATAAGGCTTCTTTAAAATACAGACAGCTCTCGTGGACTCCTTTCCCCCACATATTAGCCTCCCAGGGGATACTGCCCATCAGTTCCCTGAGGGAGTCAAAGTCTGTTTTTCTGAAGTCCAGGGTCTGTATTCTGCTGCTCTCCTTTCTTCCTTTTGTCAGGATCCTGAACTCGACAATCTCATGGTCACTGCTGCCCAGGTTGCCACCCACTTCTACTTCTCCTACCAATTCTTCTCTGTTTGTGAGCATAAGGTCAAGAAGAGCATGGCCCCTAGCTGATTCCTCCAGCATTTTCACCAGGATGTTGTCCCCAGCACTCTCCAAAAACTTCCTGGATTGTCTGTGCACTGCTGTCTTGCTCTCGCAGCAGATGTCAGGGTGATTGAATTTCCCCATGAGAACCAGGGACTGCTCTCTGGAAACTTCTGTTAGTTGTCCGAAGAAAGCATCATCTATCTCATCCTCCTGATCTGGTGGTCTATAGCAGACACACACCACAACATCACCCTTGTTGCTCTTGCCTCTAAATTTAACCCAAAGACTCTCAACAGGCTTTTCTCCAGTTTCATACTGGATCTCTAAGCAATCATACTGATCTCTTACATATAGTGCAAGTCTTAACAGTCGAACAAATCCTAGATATTTGAGGAGGAGATTTTTATTGACAAGAGCTGGGATTTTCAAAGGAGCCTAAGGGAGTTAAGTAATAATAATACCCAGCAGCTCTGACATAGTGTTTTTTATCCATAGATCTCAAAGCTCTTTACAAATGAAATCAACATCATTAAACCTGTTTTACAGATAGGGAAACTCAAGCTCAAGGAGGGAAGGTGACTTTCCAAAGGTGAGCCAGCAGCAGTCATTGGAATAGAATCCATGTCTCCGGAGTCCCATTCCAGTTCTCTAGCCACTAGACCACACTGCCTCCCTCTGAATGCTATTGGGATTTGAGTGCCTATTCCCCCATTCTATAGAAAACTCCAACTTGTGCAATCTTATTAAATGTAAAGCAGTCAGGATTAAAAACTCAAACACCAATGTATCTTTACATATGAGTGGCCTCACTGACTCAGTGCTGACATACATTAGGCTCACTCGAGCCATTCATGTGACCAAAGTTATTCACATGCTTAAGTATTTTCAAGATTGGGACCATAATGATATATTATCATAAACATTTGCAGTGTAGATGCCTATAGGACGAACTGCATCAGCTGTTTAATAGCACAGAGCAGCAGCACACAACAGTTTGCTGCAGGGCAGAGAATGATGAATCCCATCCGTTGAATTTGTAGGAGGAACTTAGGTAGGCAGACTGTAATTAGCCCAATTGAAATTTGTCCAGAAATTCTACTGCTATTGTGAAAAGTAGCCTGGGTTCCTAATTACTAGTACAAGTGGCCAGGTCCTTGCTTCTGAAAGCAGCACCCTCCAGCATCCAGCTGGAGCACTGTTTGTGTACTGACACAGAGGAGGCAACATCATTTTCAGAATTACTGCACAGTGTTTTGAGGAATCTTGTCTATTATCCAGGTATTGATCCAGCTAAATTGCATTACAGCGGCTTCTGAAATCTATTGCAATCACAGCACAATGTAGTTCAGATTAATTGTTCAGCACAAAGAGAGAATAATTGAGACCTACCTAATAAAATCCAGTTATTTTTCTTACTGAATAACCTAAAGAAAAAATAAATCTTTCATTGAATCCTAGAGAAAAAAAGGCTGAAAAGGCTTCCTAAGTCATCTTATGCAACCAGTTGTAAACAGTGGTATTTTCCTCTATGCTAATCCCTCATGCGTTTTGGATTCACCTGAAGTGTCTTCACCTCCCTAGGCCAAACATTCTAATGTCTAATAATTGTTAAGAAAATCCTTCTAATCTCCAACCTGTAAAAAGTTGCTGCAAGAGACACTAAAGATTGTTATTATATTTAGAGCAAGGAGTGTGTGATGCGTATAGTAATTATATAGAATGAATGCTAGTGAAGTTGCAAAGCCAAACATTCAAAGGCAGTGAATGTCAGAATTAAGGTCACTTGTGCAATTCTGTTTATGCTGCCCCCTTGTGCATATGCTTTGTGTTGACCTCACTACCATTTGTGACTTTGGAAATCTCCCTCTTTAATGAGATGATCGTATATTAGCATTGTGGGTTACATATACATGATTAGCCCCATTATATAGACAACAAACTTGTATTTGTCTCCAGGAATTGAAATGGGGGGGTGTTCAAATTTACCAGGGTGAGGGGGATGGAAATGACTAAACTGGCAACATAGCTGTAACTAGTTGACCACGGGGTGGGAGAATGAGGAGTTCAAGGGGGGTAATCCCTGCAGGCAGACAAGTACTTAGGGCTGGGCTACACTATGCGGGGGAGGGGTTGACATAAGATACACAACTTCAGGTATGTGAATAGCGTAGCTGAGGTCGCAGTATCTTAGGTCAACTTACCTGGCCGTCCCCAAGGCGGCGACTTGACCACGGCCGCTCCCCTGCTGACTCTGCTTACTTCTCTTGCCAAGGTGGAGTACAGGAGTTGATTCGGAGATTGATTTATCACATCTAGATGTGATGCGATAAAATGATCCCCCATACATTGAGCGCTACCCACCGATCCGGCGAGTAATGTTACCATACCCTTAGATTTGGCAGATTCCTTCCGAGAGACAGTGTGGCTAAATTTTGAGTTTGCATTTTAGAGAACTAGGCTCTGTTTCCAGCTTCACCAATCTCTCAGTAGGGTATGAGGCCTTGCCCAGTAATAAGAACGGTAAAGGGTACAGAATTATTAACAAAGGTCAGCAGAAGAAGCAAAATTTCAATTCATGACACCCTTGATCTTAGTCTAGCTCACATTCCGAACAGCAGAAGCAGCAGCTAGAGAGGGATCCATTCTGCCTGTGTCCATTCTGAGATTCAATTTAGTGTGGCATGCTGAAATGAGATGCAATGGCGGTACATGCACAGGGCTGATAGATTGCTAATTGATTTTAGCAGTCAGTGACTGGAAAGCTCCAGCAAGGAAAGGGTGGGATCTGGCAGGATATAACTCAGTCAAATTTGAATGAATTGAGGACATGAGCACAGTAAAAGGCATCTCCTTATCCCCAGGACTTCACCCCTACCAAATCCCAAGTTCTTCTGCAATCTATGGAAGCAGTAAAATTCCTCAAAATAAATAAGGGTTTTAGGCAATCTAAATATAGGGATTGCTAGTACTGTCCCTTTAAGGAAGAATGCTAAAATGTACTATTCCAGTCAAATATCCTAAAGCCCCATTAGTAACTTATGCAGTCCCAGAAATAACAAACATTTCAAATACTAGACGTCATATAGAGGAACCAGTCTGTCCTGACAATATCATACAATGAGTCTTTATGAAATTCTTTTCACAATGCAAAGGCAGTGATTGCCAGGGAAGAAACTGATGTATGAATGCAAGGCTAAATGTCTGGACAGAACAAACATAGCTGCATATGCTGATGAAACTACTATCCAGATAGTTTAATGGAAGACTTTGTGACACATACCAGTGAAGCCAGAAAAGTGAATTTTCCATAGATACATATTCCTTCATTATTACCATTATAATACTCCATTATTCAGTATTATTTATTTATTATTTGATAATAAAAAGCATCTAGATGACCAAAGTGAGTTTGGGGTCAAATTGTACTAAGCACTGTACGAACTCAAAGTCATGGACTATCCCTGCTGCAAAGTGGTTGGTATCAAAACAGGAAGATGGGAACTGATGCACAGAGATGATTTAATGCACACATTGATTTAGTTGGGGTTGGTCCTGTTGTGAGTAGCGAGCTGGACTAGATGACCTCCTGAGGTCCCTTCCAACCCTGTTATTCTATGATTCTATGATTAAGAGTTTGATTTTTCAGAGGTACTGAGCACCAGCAACTCCAGCTGAAATGGACATTAATTGCTAGTGTTATGTACCTCCAGAAGTAGATCCTACTTGGCTGAGGTCCATGTCCAATCGAGGAAGTGAATGAAGATTTCCCGAATCCACTAGCATTGCCTTTACCATAAAACTGACCTTTCTTTTTAACATTTTGGTAATTCTAATATGAGCTTCCTTAGGGGACACAAATACCAATTTCCTTTAAAAACAATCCATAAAGAAAAATACAATCACACAATTGCTATTATAACCCACGCACCAGTCCCCAAAACCACTCTATATATCTCTCACTTAAGCCATTCCAGTAAAGTTTCATAGGGCAGAGATTGTTTTCTCTAATATAATTCAATAAGTGTTGAAATAACAAAACTTGCAGTAGGATTCCCTGAAAGCTTGCGCAAACTAACAAGCTTAATGGATTTTTAATGGTCCCTTAATAGAGTTACGTGGGAATAGTGTGGGGTGCCGGGAGGTGGTAGTTATTCTTGTACATAATATTAAAAATATTTGGAATTCTCCACAGTAATCTTCATACCCGGTAGAGCTATATTCTCATTGAAATTTAACATGAAAGAGTTTCTAATTTAATATGGCAAGTATTGCAAGGCTCTACCACAGGTACGAGTATAATATACCTCAGAACAACAGAGTGCTCCTGTTGCTTTAGCATCCCCATATGATTAGTAGATTAAAACATAAAACAATTGTGGGCAAGGCAAGTATGTCTAATGAGATAAAACTGTCTTTCTAAATCATATATTTGTATGCAAATATGGTAGCGAAAGCTGTTGTGAGGTAATCAAGCAACTATAGAATGAGAAGTTATGAGTTCAGAAAATTAGCAATGGCTATAAAAGGCAGACAATGAAAGAATGGAATTGGCATTGCTTGGAGTCTTGGTTAACACAGGGCTTTGTTAATGATGCTGTCATGAAAACAGCAGAAGGCAAACATGGGGCTGCTTAGTAGCTTAAAGAAACATCATATTTGGGGTTGGGTGGGAAACTTTCATACATAGTTAACTTTGACCCCAGTTATCTTCCCCTTGTTTTCCATAAAGTTTCTGGTTAAGTAATGGGGTATGTTTTCCCCTCACTGAAGTTTAATATATAATTTACTCAGTTGCAGTTGCACAGATGTAGGCCATTGTGTTGGAAAAGGATGGAATATGGTTCTTTCCTGACTAAAGGAACAACCCTACACTAGCAGGCAAAGATAGTGGTTAGTTTATCTGATTTGATCTCTAATCTCTATGGCCTGGTCTATACTGGAGTGGAGCGCGGTTGATCTAAGATAAGCAACTTCAGTTACACGAATAGCGAAGTATCTTAAGGTTGACTTATCTGGGCGTCCTCATGGTGACGAGTTGACTGCTGCCGCTCCCCCATCGACTCTGCTTCCGCCTCTCGCGATCCCCAATAGAGTGATCACTACCCACCGATATGGAGGATAGTATAGACATACCCTATGATTCTGTATAAGACTGGGTCTGAAAGAAAGCCCAGGTGTGAAAACCCTCAGAGCTTTGGAATTAAAACTAAACTCCCCCATAACACCTTACTATTAATAAAAAGATTTCAGGTGACATGAGGCTTCAGTTAAATACAACCAAAATACGAAACAATCCTGGCTTTAGATTCCCAAAACAAGAAACTCAACAATAAGGAGTTTTGTAACATGAACTCCCACTCCCTCTCTGCAGACAGATGCACTGAAAAACCAAATAACATATCCCAACTCTGTCTCAGCCTGGGGATTCCAGAAAAGTTGGAATTGGAGCTCAGCCCTCCAAGGTTCTGGTTTTGCAGAACTCGCTCTTTATACCTGAAATCTCCCATAATCAAAACTAGCTCCAGCCATTCCTACCTGCATTTCCTTCTAGCCATTTCCCAGAATTTGGAAACACTGTGTCCTTTGAATATATTGGGCTAAATTTTGCTCTTATTTAAATCAACTGCAAACCAAATGGGACTGTGCGGGCTGTAAGTTAGCATGGAAGTTGATCTAGTGTGTATGTATTTTGTCTGTCCATATGTAGTTAGTATTGGTATATTGTACATGTTGCAGCTAGACTGTGACCTGGATGGTATATTCACAGGAGAGAGGAAGAACAGCCTTAACGCCCTTGCACAGAGTACCTGAACCTTGGGTCCAGAAGTGTAGATACACCTGTGTCTCTGAGCCGGTGGGCGGAAAAGGGGAGGCAGTAAGTGGAGCTTTGGCTCCACGAATCACTACTCACCTGCCAGTGTGAGTAGGTGGGTGTCATAATTGGCTGCTAGTACAAAACAGCTACAAATTGCTCCCCTTCCTCCATCTTCCCTCACATGCAGGACCAAGGAGGAATATGGGGAGACAATGTGAATCAAATGGATGGTGCTTCACACGTCTATCCCGGAGGTGGTGTGGCTTGCCCAGGACTGTGTCTGAAGTCACAGCCTATTGCTCTTATGTATACAGGACACATTCTGTGCAGTTGTAACTTTGTATATTTTTATGTTTGCTTTTAATTGGTGATTTTTTAAACTTTGCTACAGTTCTGATTTGCGAAAACTTCCCTAAATTCTGTTATTGGCATGTACAGCTATTTGGTTTTCATACCAATTTACTTCCCAGAATTATATTGGACACATTTTTTCGAATAGGCAGATGCTTGTTCTAATGTAACGTGAATAGAATATTCACCACAACCCATTGTGATGGAGTCAGACCAGAAGGATATAGGAGAGTGCTGGAAGGCAGGTATATTAGTCTCAGGATGTGCAGGTCCCTGTTCCCTGGATAGCCAAACAAAGGCTACTCCAGGCCAATCAAGACACCTGGAGCCAATTAAGAACCTTCTAGAAAGGAGTAGAAACAGCTAGCCTAACTGGGACACCTGAAGCCAATCAGGGACTGGCTGAAACCACATAAAAACCTTCCAGTTAGTCAGGTGGGTGTGGGTGTCAGGAGCTGTGGAAGGAAGTTATGCTGTTGGTGAGACTGAGTGGTGGACAACATATCATCCAGAAGGAAGGAGGCCCTGAGGTAAGGGTGAAGTGGAGTTTGAAGAAGCAGGGACTGCTGTGGGGAAGTAACCCAGGGAATTGTATTGTGTTTTGTGGCTAAAAGGTCAGCCATCTTAGCTGATACTATTAGGGTCCCTGGGCTGGAGCCTGAAGTAGAGGGTGGGCCTGGGCTCCCCCCCCCCCCGCCCTTTCTGCCTTCCATACTGGCCTGTGATGGAGGTAACTCACTAGGTGGTGACTCTTGCCAATTATACTGAGAAAGGGAGGTCACTCTGGGGCCTAGATAAGTTTCTGAGGCCCCTAAATCTGCCAGGAAGCGCAGGACCCACAAGTACAAACTTGGAGCTTTGTGACACTGTATAACAACAGATTGTGATATTGTCAACAAAGGAACATGACTTTGATATAAGAAATACTTGGCTAAAGAGAAATACAAATATTTTGGATGGTCTTCTAGTTGGAGGATTGGACTTGGCGTAAGAAGATTTTTGTTTAATTCTTGACTCTGCCACAGACTTCTGGTGTGACCTTGGGCAAGTCATTATCACCCTATCTTAGGTCCCAGTTTTGTGGATGTACAATATTTAAAATGTACAGTGTACAATGCAGGCTGCCCTGGAGCTGTAGACTGTGTACAAAGAGCCACAAGCAATGGGGTTTGGGAGCCAGAGCTTCCACACTTTCAGTCCCCTTTCTCCTAACCTTTGACTGTCTTTTCTATTTACATGGTGAGTAGAGGCAACAGGGAATTTTTTAAGAAAAATTCTTTTAATCAGAAAATGCCACTTCACCCAGATCCAAACCATGGGTGGGAAAATGTTAATTTTGACACATTCCCCCTTTTGGGGAAAAAAATGAAAAAAAAAAAAAGTTTGAAATTGTCAAAACATCCTATTTTGACATTTTCAAAATGAGAAAATTCAATTTTTCAGATCAAAATGACTTTTTAGTTTGAAATTTAAATTGAATTCTAGTAAAAATAATGTAAAAATTAAACTGAAATGAAACATTGACATTGTCAATACATTTTGATTGACCAGATCCATATTTTTGTTAGAACTTTGGTTTCCAAAACATTTCCATATTTTGTTATTTTTGTCTCAATTCGAGAGGGGGGAACATTTTTTTGAAATCTTGAAAGATCTCCCTGGATTAGGGTGACCAGACAGCAAATGTGAAAAATCAGGACAGGGGCTGGGGTAAGGGGAGTGGTAATAGGAGCACATATAAGAAAAAGACCCCAAAATCAGGACTGTCCCTGTAAAAATTGGGACATCTGGTCCCCCTACCTTGGATGGAAATTCTCTTTCCTGGCTAGCTGTAATGATAATATCTTGAGGGAAGAGACTCAGATCTCAGCACAATGAGGCTTTGAGCTCACTTGTGGCCTTTCTAGGTTACTATAGCAAAATAACAACAGGAAGAGACAGACAGACTGAATGATTTCCTTGCAGCATGAATACAGAGAAGTGATTGGGCTGATAGCTAGAGAGTTCTTATCCATTACTGCAACAATTTCATTAGTACTAGCAAAGGGAATTTTAAAAATGACTGGCCAAGTACATTGTTTTCACTATCAGTGTTCTATTTTTTCAAGTTCCACTTTTAAATCAAACAAATTGTAGACTTTGTAAACCTAACCAAACAAGCTATTTTGGTCCAGCTTCAAAGAGAGATTATATATATATCACTTTAGAAAATAATGCCCTACTTATGTTGATTATAAACCAAAAGTCTGTTTTCTGAAGGCATCAAAAATGATTTTGCAGTGGGAAACTGCAGAATCAGGAATATAAGATAATACACAGATCATAATATTGGTTTGAGTGATTTCAGTCAGCAGAACTTGCTACCTTATCTGAGCTCTCCAATATACAGTAAGAGAAAACGTAGATATGGCTTTTCTTGCATGCATATTATCAAAGCTAAGGATGTGGTTCAGAAACTGTTCAGATAGGAATTAAAAGACACTTTTACAGCTATGTTTTGTAAGGATACTACTATGGCTTTGGGATGATTATTTATTTCCTATGCTAAAATAATTGATAGTTTCAGACACTGCCACAAATAAGGGTTCAGGAGATAGAGTTATTCATTGATGAAAGTGTTACAAGATCCCCTCTGTGCTTGATCTGAAGATATATGAGTCAGTAACAATATCTGTTAGAAAACTTTCACTCAATCTGTAGTAATGTAGTCTCTAGTTTAACCTCTGGTGTGTTAGCCAAGTTGGCAGCTGTCAAATGAGGCCAATAAAGACAACTATTATGATTTTTGACAGTAAAGTTGGTGATTTGCACTACTTTTTGTAAAAACATATTTATTTTCCTGTTATTCATGGGCCCTCATTGTTTGTTGTTTGTGTTAATCTGGACTAAAGCTAGTTGGAAAATTTTCTTTGAAATGGTTTCCTTTGGAAAATGACATTTTGCCAACATTTTTTTTCCCACTAAGTCATTGATTTTGACAAAATTACCTGTAGGAAAATATTTATTTGATACAAAACATTAGTTATATTATGATCATGACTACTGATGTATCATGGGAAAATGTAAAAATAATAGAAGCAACATAACCATTAAATAAAATAATATTTTTTAAAATTTTAATGTGAAATTTTTATTTTTTAAAATGAAACTTTCCAAACATTTAAAAATATATATTTTGCATGGGTTTTCAAAAATTGCTGTTTTTGTTCTGATTCAGACTGAAAATAAATTTTGAAATGTCATAATTTCCCACAAAACTGAAATTCTGGGTTTCAACTAGCTGTGATTTGGACAGCTCATTAGTTATCCCTGAAAGTATTTAAGAGCTCACACATATTAGCATAAAGGTTGCTTCCCTGTGAAGACCAGCAGAATGTTGTGAGCTTCCATCTTGTCCCCTGTTTCTGCCAGATCCCTCCAGGAGCTGGAAGCCCTGGCAGCTTCAGAACTGGTACAATCCATCTAGTGGGCCAGGTTGCCTGCACTCCCCAGCAGAACCGGTACAGAGAAGGTGAGCTCTTTATGGAGCATTCTATTATTTTGAAATTTGGGTCTGAAGGAAACCCCAAAATTTCACTGATTTCAGTGAAAAGGAGCTGAGCTCCAGCTCCAAGGTAATCTGCCTAGTGGGCTGCTCTGGGCTGCAGACCCTAGAAACTCTGGGGTCCCATGCTCAAGGTCAGGTTTTTGGTGGGTTACCCTAGAGCCTTAGACCATGAAATCCCTGAGAGCACAGGCTGCCAAGGAGCCATGGGCCTGGAAGTTTGGGAGCTAGGGCTTCCATGCTCCCAGACCTTTGACATCCTGCATAATGAGCTGAGGAGGAACCCTGAAGACCTGGGAGATCTGTCTGAACTAGGGGCTTCAGAGTTTGGGAGCTGAGGCTTTCAGGGCTTCTAGCTCTTTGTCAGCCCACCAGATGGGCTGCTGAGGAGCTGGACAAGCGAGATACAGGAAACCAGGCAGGTTTGTGGTGGAGTTTCATCAAATCAACATGGTCTTGAAAAATGTTTCAATCTTGAGAAATTGACAAATTCCAACAAAAGAAATTGTTTTGTCACATCAACCATTTTACCAAACAGCTCCAATAAGAGCTTAAAATCTAAAGGTCGAGTCCATGCTGAGAACTGAATTTGAATAGATTCTTTGCCAGAATTCATGTGGTTAAAAATCTAGAATGGGGCTTACTTGTACTGTTGTCACCTAGCTTCTGTTTTCCTGTTGGGTAGAAAAAACTGGTAGGTAAACTGTAGGATTTCCCGAATGGAAAATAAATTCATACATTTTCCTTTAGAGGTGGGCAAGTATCTCTGAAAGATTTTAATGCAATAGGAGAGAACTGAACTGCTAGACAGTTAAATTACATGATAAAGGTGGCTGGCTAGAAAATAATACAATTAAGGGGAAAAAATGATCAAAAGCAATGGCTTCAAATATTATATACTGAGTGAAATTCAGCTCAAGGCCTCGACACCAATCAGACCCCACCACTCATGTGCAATGGAGCAGTGCTTGGCACAGCTGAGGGAGGGGATACTGGGTCATGAATGGTTGGGAGGGAGGTGGATAGTGCATTTTAGAGAAGCCTTTGTAAAATTATCAGCACTGCCATTCTAAGCTCTTCAAGGCAGGCATCATCTTTTTGTTGTGTGCGTCGGTCACAAGGGTGTTTTGGACCAGGCTTGGGGCTCCTACGTGCTACCCCAATACAAGCAATACAAACAAATAAATAAATAATAGATACATCAGTTCTGATGCAGAAAATGGTAGGACCAGAAGCAGGCAAAGTAGGGCATGTTGTAGGTGGACGAAGGGGTCAAATGGGGCCCTGATGTGGCCATCCCTCTCTCTAGCACCTTTCGAGATCCACAACTGTGCCAAAGAAGGCCCCTCCCATTCAGGAGGCACTAGGACTCAAATAGTACCTCCGCCCACCTGCCACCACATGGCCTTGGAGGAAATCTGCAGAGAGAAGCCAGTCAGAGACTCCTGCTGGTGGAACAAGTTGCAGAAGCAGCAAAGCAGGGAGCTGTGGGTCTACACAGGGAGCTGTGGGTCTACACAGGGAGCTGTGGGTCTACAGCTTTGAATGGACTTTCTCTGCTCTGTACAGATTAACTGTTTGCCCCAACCTTCCTCCTGCCTCATTGTCTTTCCACCACCACTTCACTCTACACCTGCCATTCATATCCTCTTCTCCCCTGCTCAGTCCCACTTCATCTCTCTTCACTCCAATGCCACATCTCCCTTTCACTTCTTTTCTCATTTAGCTGATCCCCTCCTAATTGAACCCATCAGCAAAATACATAATAATAATCAGTCATCATGATGGAACTAACCAGCCTTTTGCTGCCATGACATTGTTCACTCTGCTTCTGTGTTAGACCCCCTCCTCCATCCTGTGTCCATCTTATCCATTTAGAGTGTAAACTTTCTTGGGCAGGAACCATCTACCTCTCTGTATTTGTACAGCACCTAACACAATAGGTCCCCATTCTGGGTTGGCCCTCAGACATTACCATAGTAAACATTAATTAGATTTCTGGGGGCATTGGTGCTACTGCAACACAAATAATAAAAAACAATAAATAACAGACATTAGTTTTGATGTAGATTCAAAACTACTGTTCAGAAGAAGCAGATCATCAATCCTTTTTTTTTTTTTGACAAATGATGTTTTGACCAACCCAAACATTTTTACAGTAAAGTTTCATTTTTGTAGAAAATTGCTAAGAAAAAAAAATACGTTGTTTCATAAAAAATTATTCATTTTTTTCTAGATATTTTCAATTTTCAGTTCAGTTTGTTGTAAAGTTTGAGGGGTTTGTTTTAGAAAAGCATTTTTTAAATGAAAACTGATTTTTTTAAAACCAAAAATGTTCAATTTCAGTTTTTCATTAAAAAATTATTTTTCCCCTGGAAGCTTTAAACAAATAATATTTAAAACCAAAAACAAACAGACCAAAAGAGCATTTTTCAACCAGCTCTGCTAGTCAGATAAATATCACCTGAATGCTAGAAGGAATAAATCACTCAATTTAAGATATATTGCAAGGAAATGAGTTCTACATTGAAAAGACAGGTTACTGTGCCATTTTAGAGGATGAAATGAAGTCAGGAGTAACTATCAATTTACTCTAAGACCTTGTCTACTGTAAGAGGATTTTGCCATTCTAGTTATATCAGTATTTCAGTTCAGGCAAAACTCTCTAGTGTGGATGCATTTATATTAGTATAAAAGTGCTTAGTTTGGTATAACTGAGTTTTACGACCCCTGATAGCTAGGTCAGTTAAAAAAAATCACACACACCCTAACTGACTTAGCTAGCCCAGTGAAACTTTTAAGTATAGACCAGGCCTAAGACATTATCACAAAGGATTAATCAAGAAAAGGTGCATTAATTTTTAGGATAATACCAGTTCAGAAACATACTTAAGCTTTTGACTAACTTTAAGTATGTAAGTTGTCCAATTTACTTTCATGGGACCACTCCTAAGCTTGATGTTAGGCATGTGCTTAACTTTCCTTGAGGTTGGTAATACTAAACATTATCCAGATGAGTAATACCACTGAAGTATTCTTTTATGTTTGCACAGTACCTAGAACATTGTGGCCTTGATCCTTATGGATTGGATACTGCTGCAAAACAAACAACGGAATGCATTGAGAAAGCAATGATTTAGGAATTCTAAGTTTTAGTTTTTTAAATTCATTTAAGGATTAAATCAAATAAGCTTCTTCTTTTTCTGTAATAAGGTCAAACTGAATACATGGTTAATAAGCAAATCCAAGAACAGAGTGATGGAAAATGAGGCTCTGAAAAAGGAAGGAAATTTGGACAAAAATAAATAGACCTATTCTTTTGGACACGCCTCATCTGTGGTTATTATCCTGTAAAGTACAAAAAAGCATGCCTCCAAAACAGAGGGTTGAGCAATACTTAATACCTTAGTTACAGGTCAAGTCAGATCCATGTCTGTAAAGTATTACTTTTCTGATCATAGCTTGAAAGATGATGTATAATGGAAAATAACTGAGGTCAGAGCTATCCAGTTTCAGAGCAGAGTGATTAACACCAGCATTGTAAGCTTCCTTTAATTACAAGGTTGCAGTCTTAGTGAGCAAACTAGCAAAAGAGAAATATGATTAGTTAATTCCAGAGGAGAAGGCTGGCTAGAATGCAGGGGAGCATGATGGAAGACAAAAAAATTTGGTCTAGTTGAAGAAAGAGGATAAAATGGGGATGAACAAGGTGTCATATACAGGCATGTCGCATCTTAGGCATATTTCACTTATGTGTTTTCTGCTTTACGAGGTTGGCAAAAAAAAAAAGAAAGGGAAATTTTTTAAAAAAAAACTTTCTGTAGGGGGTGCGATTTCGCCCGCCATTGAAGTCAATGGGTTCTGGCTATACACAGTTTCCACTTTACGTGGTAACCGCAGAACAGAACCCTCGCGCAAGACGCGACATGCCTGTATATTAAAGAATCAGAGATGCTTTTGTACTTTTGTACCCAATGGTAGCAAGGATACTGTTCTCCTGTTGTTGAGAAACATTAGGGTGAAATTCTCTATTGGTGTAAATCCATTGCTGTCAATTGAGTTAAGCCAGCAGAAAATTTGGGCCCAAGTAATGTTAGTATATATTACTATACATTATATACTATAGAGTCCGCCAGGATTTCCATTTGAAGACCTAAGTGCTCAGCTGGACCTCAGGCCATCCTGCAGTTAATGTGTGTATAATTGCATGCACACATTGCTCATCTATGACAGATGCAAACACTTCTGCATGCCCTTTAAAAAACTCTAACATTCTCACTCTTTGCATAAGCCCAGTGGAGACAGGTGGGAATGTGAAAAATCTAGCCCTCACAATACCATGGAATAATATTGGCAGGGAAGTTTTAATATACAAAGCCTACACAAATCAGAGAGAGAGCCGTGTTAGTGTGCAATTGCAGAAGTGACAGAGTCCTGTGGCACCTTAAAGACTAACTAAACTATTAGAGCATAACCTTTCATGAGCTAATACCCACTTCGTCAGATGCAGTGGAAGTATCCAGGGGCAGGAATAAATAAGAGGCAAGGGCCAGGTTAGAGATAACAAGGTTAGTCCAATCAGGCTGAACCAGCTTGTTATCTCTAATCAGGGAGGATGAGGTTCTCTTCTAGCAGCTGGTCTGGAGATGTGAACACCGAGAGAAGAGAAGATGCTTTTGCAGTTAGCTAGCCACTCATAGTCTTTGTTCAATCCTTGACTGATGGTATCAAATTTGCAAATGAATTGCAGCTCTGCAGTTTCTCTTTGCAGTCTGGTCTTGAAGTTTTTTTGCTGAAGGATGGTGACTTTTAAATCTGTAATTTTGTGTCCAGCGAGGTTGAAGTGTTCTCCTACAGGTTTTTGTATATTGCCATTCCTGATATCTGATTTGTGTCCATTTATCCTTTTTCGTAGGGACTGTCCGGTCTGGCCGATGTACATAGCAGAGGGACAGTGCTGGCACATAACGGCATATATTACGTTGGTAGATGTGCAGGTGAATGAACCAGTGATGGTGTGGCTGATCTGGTTAGGTCCTGTGATGGTGTTGCTGGTGTAGATATGTGGGCAGAGTTGGCATCGGTTTGTTGCATGGATTGGTTCCTGAGTTTGAGTTATTATGGTGTGATGTGCTGTTGCTGGTGAGAATATGCTTGTGGTTGGCAGGTTGTCTGTGGGCAGGGACTGGCTTGCCTCCCAAGGCCTGTGAAAGTGAGGGATCATTGTCCAGGATGGATTGTAAATCACTGATGATGCGTTGGAGAGGTTTTAACTGAGGACTGTAGGTGATGGCCAGTGTTGTTCTGCTGTTTTCTCTCTTGGGCTTGTCTTGCAGGAGGAGGCTTCTGGGTACACTTCTTGTTCTGTTAATCTGTTTCCTTATTTCCTCGTGCGGGTATTGTAGTTCTGAGAATGCTTGGTTGAGATCTTGTAGCTGTTGGTCTCTGTCTGAGGGGTTGGAGCAGATACGATTGTACCTCAGTGCTTGGCTGTAGACAATGGATCATGTGGTGTGTCCAGGATGGAAGCTGGAGGCATGAAGGTAGGCATAGCTGTCGGTAGGTTTTCGGTATAGGGCGGTGTTGATGTGGCCATCATTAATTTGCACCGTGGTGTCTAGGAAGTGGACCTCCCATGCAGACTGGTCCAGGCTGAGGTGGATGGTGGGGTGGAAGCTGTTGAAATCGTGGTGGAATTCTTCCAGAGTTTCTTTCCCATGGGTCCAGATGACGAAGATGTCATCAACGTAGTGTAGGTGGAGAAGGGGTGTGAGTGGACAACAGTTGAGGAAGCATTGTTCCAGGTCAGCCATAAATACGTTGGCATATTGTGGGGCCATGCGGGTGCCCATAGCAGTGCCACTGGTCTGGAGGTATACATTGTCACCAAATTTGAAGTAATTTTGTGTGAGGATAAAGTCACAGAGCTCAGCAACCATTTGTGCTGTGGCATCATCAGGGGTATTGTTCCTGACAGCTTGTATTCCATCTCTGTGTGGGAAGTTTGTGTAGAGAGCCTCTACATCCATGGTGGCTAGGATGAGAAACTGCAGAGCTGCAATTCATTTGCAAATATGATACAATCAATCAAGGATTGAACAAAGACTGTGAGTGGCTAGCTAACTACAAAAGCAGCTTCTCTTCTCTCAGTGTTCACACCTCCAGACCAGCTGCTAGAAGAGGACCTCATCCTCTCTGATTAGAGATAACAAGCTGGTTCAGCCTGATTGGACTAACCTTGTTATCTCTAACCTGGCCCTTGCCTCTTATTTATTCCTGCCCCTGGATACTTCCACTGCATGCATCCTACAAAGTAGGTATTAGCCCACGAAAGCTTATGCTCTAATAGTTTAATTAGTCTTTAAGGTACCATAGGACTCTTTGTCACTTCTGCAAAACCTACAAGGAGTTATACATTTAAGATTAGCAGCTGTGTTAGTCTGTATCTGTAAATAAAATGAGGAATTCTTGTGGCACCTTAGAGACTAACCAGTTTATTTCAAAATAAGCTTTTGGGCTATTGCCCACTTCATCGGATGCATGGAATGGATCATATAGAAGTAAGATGTATTTATATACACAGAAAGCAAAAAAAGTTGAGATACAACCGCATTTGCTCAAATCCCTCAGACAGAGACAAACACCTACTAAAAACATGCCTGCTCAATGTTGACTTGCCATTAACAATTACATTTTGAGATGGGTCTGTTAACCAGTTTTTTAATCTATGATAATTTGGTGTTTTTAATCAAAATGTCACACAGAACCAACTCACTACCAAGACTTAGGCTGAGATCCGGCAATTCTGTTCCCAACAAGAGTAGAGCTGGGTAAGAAATGGCATTCCCATCCTGCGGAAATGTGCTAGATTTCAAAAGAAAATATGTGCTAAATCAGAACAAAAAGTTAATATTTCAAAAATTTTCATCAACCACAGATTCTCTTCAAATTTCTTTAGATCTGCTGAAACATTTCATTTTGATAATTTGAAATATTTTGCTTTTATTTTGACCATTTTTATTTTTTAACTATACTTTAAAGTTTGCAATAAAAGTTGCTTCAACCTAGAAAGCCATCCATTTTTTGTTTTAAAGAAGTTGAAATGAAACATTTTGACAGTTTTAAAACATTGCTTTGATTTTTTTTTAAGTTGAGACATTCGATGAAACCTGTCCGTTCCTGTAAAAATTTTCAGTTTTGACAAATCAGCATTTTTTGACTAACAGAGGTTTGTGAAACAAAATCCTGATCAGCTCTCTCTGAAAGCAATGACAGTGGTTAACACAGCCTGACAACCAGGCATGCTGGAACAATTTGCAGGTATTAACAGCGGTTTAACCAAACTGTACACCCTATATATGATGGAAATCACTGTAAACCAGGGGGTCCCCAGTACCCTTAGTTCTAGCACCTATACAGACAGCCTCTCTAAAGCAAACTGTTGTTTATTTAGAACAAAAGAATTTCAGAGAACACATATCTTAAAAAATAATAAAGCACACTACTGTCTAATTTACCAGGGGTTTAACCACCTTCTACATGGGGAACCTAGTAGGATTAGCTCCCTACAGTCTCTTCTATGATCTGGAAGGATGCCATTGTCTTCCAAATGTGAACTTGGGTGTTCTTATCAGGGAAACCATGATGTCATATTGTTGCATAGATCCCACTCGGAATTTGAACTTTATGGGCATAGCATTCTACTCTCCGCAGTATAAACTACATCACTACAGACACACAGGAAAATCTAACAACCCACTTTAGTTATATAGTAAGTTTACCTCCCTGGCCAGATCATATACGATGTTATTAAAGTGGTTAGTTCTGAGTATTCATAACATTATTACATATAATTTCCATGTTGGTGCATAAGTTCTCTGCCTAAAGCTCTTCAGGAAAGGCAAAAATATAAATATTGCAAATCCTAGGATAATGTTCAGATAATTCAGTTTTCCTATGCAGCATTGAAAAATCCAGCAGAACTTAAAGTGCTGCTGAGTCTCCAAACCTGTCATTTTTTCTTTAACTTCCCTAATATTATTTTCTTCCAATTTGATCTTGTAAGTCAGATATTTTAGAATAAAAAACATCCAGTTATTTATAAAAGGAATAAAATCATGCTTCTAGACTTTTAATAGATAGATTTATAGCAATGTAGATACTATCTTCCACCATGATTCCACAAACATGAGCAGCCCCAGTGATTTCACTTGGATTACTAACTTGCTTAAAGATAAGCATATGTGTAAGTGTTTGCAGGATCAAGGCCTATATTCATAATGTTATATATATATTTCTAATTAATTTTAAGGGTCTAATTCGGGCTTTCTAAATCATGTTGAGAAGTATCTTCCTACACCAATAATCTCATTGATTTAAATTGGATTTACAAATGTAGTAAGGTTCTAGTCAGTCTGAGTAACGGTGATACATTGAGCCCTAAATAAAGTCTGAAAGAAGAAGTGGGTGTAGGGGCAATTTGTTTAGCAATTGACTTTTTTCAGTGATCCAAAAAGCTATATAAGCTGATATAGATACAGGTGAATGTGATCCATTACTAGAGGAGTGCTTTGTATAGCGATATTAGTTCCACCTGACAGTCAATACATGTGAATGTAAGCAAAATGTATCTATTGAAACTTTCATTAATTATAATGATGTCATTAGAATATGTTCAAATAAATAAAAAGAGTAACAAAAACTGCCTCCTTATAGCTAACAAAAAATGGAAACAAACAATCTGAAAGTTAAAGTCTATGCCAGGGATCGTCAGCCTTGGCACATAGCCCCCCAGGCTAAGCACCTTTGGTGGACCTGGCCAGTTTGTTTACCTGCCACATCTGCAGGTTCAGCCGATCATGGCTCCCACTAGCCACGGTTCGCCACTCCAGTCCAATGGGGGCTGTGGGAAGCGGCAGCCAGCACCATGCCACTTCCTGCAGCCCCCACTGGACCAGAGCAGCGAACTGTGGCCAGTGGGAGCTGCGATTGGCTGAACCTGTGGATGCGTCAGGTAAACAAACCAGCCAGGTCCGCCAATGGTGCTTACCCTGGGGGGCCGCGTGCCAAGCTTGCCAATCCCTGGTCTATGCATAAATAGAATTCACACTGTGGGAGGTCAGACTAAATGATCTAATGGTCACTTCTGGCCTTAAAAATCTATGAATCAATAACAAAAAAGACTCAGAAAGTAAGTTACAGCTCAAGTGCTTTATGGAACCTCACCTTCCTGGAATAAGGTGGAGTGAGTGATTGTCAACTCTGCAAAGAGCTGTTCAGTATCAGCTAAAACAGCTCGGTCTCCAACTTTGTGCCCACAAATATTTATGGCCACAATTTTATATGCATTAAATTACAGTGCAAACAGTCTGGTTTGCTTTGGGTTTCCTCTGAAGGCCCTCCTGCTCATATGTGCAAATAATTACGTGTCAGTGTCAGACAAGAGATGACTCTTCAAAAAATCTTTAGCCACATGTATCTCAGGGAATACAACAAGAAGTAAGTGCAATGCTGAGAGACCCTGGTTGCCAGCAGGCAGGATCAGATCGGGGACCTCTGAAGCTTAGTGCAGGAGCCTCTACAGCAGTGGTTCCCAAAATGAGGTTTGTGAAATGTTACAGGGGGTTCTCGGGAAAAAATTCCCTAATAGCAAACAGAGCTATCCTTAGGGGCTCCAGGCAGCACATGGCCAGCAGCCTAGAGCCCCTGCACTTCCAAGAGCTAAGCAAGCATATCTATCACACTGAGAAGATTTTAACTTCAAGACTCCTTTTAAGAAATGAAAAGAGAAGTGGATATTTTTTGCTGTTTTTAAAATTAAATAGGCAGCTAGTATTGTTTTTAAAATTATTATGAAGAAGAGGTTAAGCTTTGTTGTAAAATGTGTTGTTTGCCTGGACTGCTCAAGAGCTAAATGCTTGTGTAGGAGGAACTCTTTGAGTTGGCTTCTTAAATACCTTCATGCTGTTTCACATCTGATACTCCTGGATGAAACATAGGAGCTTTGTCTTATAACAGGCTTATTCAAACTGATACAAGCTATGACAGTGAGATCTTGGAAGCGTGTTGCCATTTTCATAATGTAATAAAAATACTGTTATGATAAATAATAATAATAGTGTGTAATAAGCATGTCAAAAAAACAAACTTTATATTTTAAAGATCACTACTTTTATAATTTATACTCAAGTAAAGGAGAAATTCCCTGGAAATATTCATTTTTAGGAGGGGGTTCACAAGACTTGACATATTAGTGAAAGGAGTTCACAGGTTGTTAAAGTTTGGGAACCACTGCTCTACAGCATGAGCTAAAAATCAACTGGCTCTTAGCTAAGGCTGTAGAGCAGACTCATTTAAGTCTCTCTCTAAGTGGTCTTGGTGCCACAAGATGGGACAAAACACCACACCCAGGAGGTGTGTGGGTTGCATAAGCACAAAATATCAGAGAGGAGGAGCTTGAAGAAAAATTTAGATGAGCTGAATTTTCTGCAGCTGTAAATGGATGAAACTTTACCGATGTCAACGGAGCTACAACCATTTATATCAGCATAGTTGGCACAAATATCTATACCATCCTAACTTTTGTACTGGACACTAAAAAGCACTACTGCACCATACAGTGGAATAGCTTGTCTAATGGTTTTATCATAAATGAGTGGACTTTTTCACTGGCTGTGTACAAGTGAATTATCCCAAATTGACACAAAGCTCTTTGCCACTCTATAAGTAGAAAACAGCCAAACTCATTGCATTTAAATTTTGCAGGGGATTAAAAAATCATAAAAAAACCAAAATAAACCAGCATCTGGCTCAAGAGCTTCAATTTTGCTCAGCCTAAAGCAAATTAAAATGGCTGAATTATAAACCCCACAGATAGAAACAGGGCTGCAATAATAACAAACATAACGATGCTGCTTGAGTGCACCCTCTAATATAAATTGCCTAAGTGTTCTGAGTACATATACATTTGGGGAAATTGGGTTTAGTTAGACCATGAGGTCGCTCAGCATTGTTTGGTTTGCAATTATATACATTGATTAGACTTTGAAGATAATGACCTCTCGCCTGAAGGGATGTGACAATGGAAGTGATATATGAAGAACTTGGGGGAAGAGGAAGAAATTAGTAGAAATTTCCCTCAAAGACAGTCTCAAGCAGGCTGTTTCAGTAAGTGGCCACTCTAGTTACAAAATGCAGGCCCAGACATAATTCCTGGTTGCATATTATTAATGGAAATGTTTATAATCTTTGTTCCTGTAAAAAAAAAATCAGGGAAGTAAATATTACCAAATCTATCTTGGATTAATATGTATTGGAACGAAGTCAAACTACAGTATAGTATACATTAAAATAAAAATTAGAGAGGTATGTATTTACTATTACTGTGCCCTATCTTATGGTATATGTCATCATTGAAGCTACAGTGGTAACCATCTGCTAAGTGTAGGTCTACGCTGCACAATCCTCACAGTGGCAAGTAGAGTACATACACTGCACGCACCCCTCGCATGGGTGTAAATAGCAGTGTAGACAGTGAGGCACTGCTTAGGTGAGTACTGTAAAGACACACCTGAATCCTTAAGGTATGCACCCTACACAGCTCTCTACGCACCCAAGCAGTGCCTCTCATATCTACACTGCTATTTTTAGTGCCTCCCAAATCTCTGGCAGTAGGGGAGAGTGATAGCTCAGTGGTTTGAGCATTGGCCTGCTAACCCATAGTTGTAAATTCAATCCTTAAGGGAGCCATTTAGGGATATGGGACAAAAATCAGTTGGATGATTTAGTTGGGGATTGGTCCTGCTTTGAGCAGGGGGTTGGGCTAGATGACCTCCTGAGGTCCCTAAAAGGCTCTAACAGCTCCCTACTATGGGAGCCTTCCCCCTACACAGCCTTTCAGTGCCACATGTAGCTACACACCACAGTGTAAATGAAGCCTGCCTTTCACTGTAGTGTGTAGTTACACATGCATTTGCATAGGGTTTATATATTTCAGGTTCCCAAAAAGAGGACTCTGAGGGGGCAGGAGGGGAGTTGAGGGAAGCTGGAGAAGGAGGAGGGACAGAGGGGTATCTAGAGGGCAGGTACCTGTGGCGAGAGTACTCGCTGGAAGTGGGGGACAGTGTTGATCCCTGTCATGGTGGCAGGGTGGCTGACACAAGCCCAAGACGCAGCAACAGCCATCAGTCAGCACCTTCGTGCAAGACCCCCTCACAAGGGGAGAGCTGAGGTTTGGGGTGGACAGGATCCGGAAGTTGTGGCTTTCAAGGGAATGGACCAATCAGCTGCGGATACAGCAGGAATGGCTCAATCAGCTGTGGATGCAGAGTGTTGGTCCAACTGGGAAGCAGACCAATGGAGATTCTTTCTGAGCTGCAATGTCTGCTCTGCAAAAACCTGGACATTTGCTGTTATTTGAAAACCTCACCCAGAGAGGAAAACAGGTTCCAAAAAGAGTCTCTGTCCATGAAAGCCTGGACATATGGAAACCCACCTTGCCAGTGGTGTGCAGTTTAGCTGTATCTTTAGTGTGACTATTGTAGGTATAATGTTTAATTATATTTATTATTATTATTGGTCCCCATTCTTAAACCCTTACTCAGTCTAAAGTCTTGATCCAGCAAAGCACTTAAGCATGCATTTATCTTTAAGCATCTGAGTAGTCCCACTGAAATCAATACAACAGCCAATCAGACACAAATACACACATTGAAGTTAATGTGACTACTTTTGCTTAAAGGTAAACGTACATAAACAATAGTGTATCAGGAGCTAGATTCTCATTTATTTCTGAAGGGATTTTTGATTTAATGAGGATTCCAGCTCTGAGCGCATTATTATTATGTATTTAATTGCCATTGGGTCAACCCTAAAGTGTCACCATTAATTATGGAGTTGACACCTGTCATCTCTGTGAAGTAGGGATCATGGCTGCAAGGACAGGCACAGCTGGCTGGGTCACCAATAGGGGCCCAATCGAACGCTTGTTGACTGAAATAGGAATTGAATAGGATGGAGCTCCCTTGCTGATTTCTCCTCAAAAGTGTGCAGTAGCTGTTACCCTTCTCTGCACTTTCCAGTTCCCTGAACCATGGCTACTCTCCCATATGCGAGCCTTTACCGTGTGGAATTCACTCTGTGGGGTGTCTGCCATCTCTTGGGATTGGGGAGGAGAGAACTATCAAGAAAAATTGTCTATCCCTCCCTTCCACATATTTCAAGGTTTTTCTGCTCTATTTATGCCCCACCAGATAATGGAGGAGAGTATGTGGCTCCTATTACTCCAATAGGATGGGCCACAAGGTTCCCCAGAGTAAAAATGGCCCTTGAACACATGCAGCACTGGGGTGTATTGTAGGGTTTTCATGCTCTTAGAATGATGTTAGGTGAGGAGAATATAGAGCAAGACTTGATTTACGGTAAGCTGTTTCTAAAAATTGGGTAATTTGGTCAACATGCAAATAAATGAACATCAGTATAATTACCCAGTCCTGCAGTCTAGTATGGTAATAGCTCAAAAACTCCAACTGCTTGGGGAATGGGTTTAAGTCCAGAGACTGCTGTTAGCAATTTACTCCATGAGCCAGAAAGGCTGAGAACACTGCAGATACAAAGTGGTAAACCCCAGTAGGAATTAGGGCCAGATCCAAATCCCACTGAAGTCAACTGTAAAAAGTCCCTTCTCTTTCTCTTTTCCTCCTCTTTGGCTCTCCCTATTTGTCTTTAACTTTTCCATACTACTATCTTCCTACAGCCATAGGGTTGGCTTCCAGCAGTGTTGATGGAAAAGAATCAAATTCAAACTAAGAGAAGAAATTCAAGTCTGTAGATACAATACGGCTAATCCTGTAAAATCGATGGGAATAGGAGGGCACAAGATATCAGTTGCTAAAAATAGAATGATACTTATAATGGTGCTATTTTACTGCACCCTCGGCAATAACCTTCACATTGGACTCATATTAGCAGATGATTTGGAAGGAAGACACACAAACTCTTGCTAAATGCACTATTCTTTCGTAATGGACACTGCTGTAAAGACAGAGTCTCTGCAAGACTATATTATACTAATTGATTATCTGTTATTTATTCCTGTTTAGCTGTCATATTTTTCTCATGCTAACATATCATATAAGTCATGGGCTGACTTCATTCAAGTATTTGCACTTCCATACGGAGATAGGAAGTGAAGAGGTATGTAAAATGGGGTGGGGGAGAATATGTAGCATTGTTTGAACCACAGAAATATTTTGGTTCAGACTTAGAGTGATGGTCAGAGTTGGTTCCAATGTCATAATTAGATGTGACAAACATTTTGGCTAAAATGGAATATATTTCTGTATTCTTTATACATTAGCTCATATTTGTTATTATACTTTGCCATGTTGAATCTGATTCACTGTAATATATGACTCCTCAATTTCTTAATTACTGCCACGTCCCTATAAATTGATCTTAAATACATTATGTTTTCGTATTTTCCTTACTAAAGAGCTCGATTGTGCTGTGGACTACATATTTCTTCCTGAGGAGTAAGAAGCCTCCTAGCAACCCTACACAAGCTATTAGGGTGACCAGATTTCCCAGTTTTATAGGGACAGTCCCGATTTTTGGGTCTTTTTCTTATATAGTCTCCTATTACCCCCCACCCCCTGTCCTGATTTTTCATTCTTGCTGTCAGGTCACCCTACCCGGATCTTGAGTTGGGGTGTAAGACTTGAGTAAGCAAACTCTGCACTCTCACTAACTCCTCGCATCATAAGAACAGGTGGCTAGAGAAGGTCAGGAAAGAATAGACTCCACCCATGAGACCTCTCCTGCCCTTCGCCCCCTACACTCACAGGCTGTTGTAGTATAGGTATATGTTCCCACCAAACAAGGGGAAACCTGGGAGGGAAATGTGCCTCAGAACTTTGCCATATTCTAGCCCAGACAGTTTAGCAATTTCACATTTTGTCTTGATATTTTCCCCCTTTTGTCTAATTCTCCATTACCATTATTTTGCCCACTGATTCATTTCTTTTACCATACAAATAAAATGGTTAGGATTAATTCCCTTCTGAATATCTTTTTCTTAGCACTTATATACCACTAGACATAAATAACCATGTAATCGCTGTATAACTGCTGACCTTGTGCTGTAAGAATTGAGTATAGTATATGCCATATAATCACAAGGTAGAACAGATTTGTTTTTATAGCTGTAATGATATTGGGCATAATGTCTATATCAAAATTTGCCCCCTAGAGAGCAGAAGCTGGGAACATCAATCACAGGTAGTTATTCCATTTAAATCTACCAGCCTCACACAAGAGGAGGTGGATTATATAACAAGTATGGGCAGCAACAGTGTTTTATTTTCACAATCATACAGATATTTATTATATGACTAAAATATAATATTAATAGAATGAAGGGAGTCACATCAAAAAATTAGACTGACCAGTATACTGCATCGATGATGGATGTGTGCATATTTAGCCTGCTATTAGGAAATCTAAACTGTCTGATGATTTTGGTCTAATTGGGTAACATTCATACACATTCTCAAATCTGATGTTAATTATAATCTCTTCCATAATGTCTCTGGGACAAGTATACAATATTTTGTCTAGATGGGGGGAAAAGAATTCTTGTACTGAAGGAAACCAGGGAACAGGGATATTTGTGAAGGTTAAATGGCATGTAGCTACAAGAAAGGAACTGTATTCTTATGATGCACTGAGCTGTGTAGGAAATAGACCAGCAGACAACGAATCTATTATACAGTGTCATTTAAAAATATGAGTGGCAGCTCATTCCATAAGGACTAAGAACTGAAAGTTCACAGGAATAATAAGTGAATAAAAAATCTGTTACCTATTGAGAAAAACAAAATGTCATCCTCTGTATAGAATTATCCGACAACTAGTGAATCAAATGGGAAAAGGAGACAAGTTTCCCTTCAAGGGTAAAGAAAGATTATTTCAAGAAGTGCTCTACGATAAACTAGCAGCAAACCCTCAAGATGCTGAGTATTGAAGTCAGTGAGCACTGAAGTTCATTTTTAACATTCACAGGGCAAAGATCTCTGATTAATTCAATGGTGGATTTCTCACCACAGAAGTTATGGACTAGATCCGCAGCCCTGTAAGTAAGCCAAGTTCCATTGGCTTCAATTTTAGCACCAGCTGAGGATCTGGGAACTGTGTTTACTGGATGAAATGGTGACTTTTCACCTTTGGCCTAATTCACAAAAGCTCTTATAATCTTATATTTATAATCATAAATAATTATAATTATATAATGCAATGTTAATTTTATAATTATAATCTTATAATGAAATTTTATACTGTTGCAGTGATGTAAAAACATTCTGCAAATGAGACCGAGGCCCTTAGTGTGTCACACAACTTAATGCAGTGGACTGGTGATGCTAATCACAGTAGTCACTCTAGCATTATGCTGTAAACAAAATTTTCACATTAAAAATATTGTCCGCTAGACTTTTAGTTCTGCAAAGCTCTTCTCTGCTGTGTGAAAAATCTTCAGATCAAAGAGCTACCCGGTGTGACACTAAAGCCCAAACTCAGAAGTCACATAAATCATGGTATCAGTTAAACTCAGGAGGATGGTGTCATTCAATGTTAGTGAGTTTAAGTTGGTGCATGCTGCAGAGATGAGGGAATAGACTTTTACGAAGATAAACAACATGCAAGAGGGTTTTCTCTTACATTCTCCTGATGATTGCTTTTCATGCTCCAGTCCCATCAGTGTATAATTTGTACCAACCAATTTACACCAATAGGCAGCACATAAAACCATGTATCCACTTGTCACCTCTAAATCTGTCCCCAAGTACACTGTCAATGGTTTGTTGAGTAAAGGCAAAGGGCTTGGTTACACTGGCACTTTATAGCGCTATAAAGCCCCCACGAGCGCTTTAACCTCCTCCTCGTCCACACTGGCAAGGCACGTAGAGCGCTATAACTGCTGTGTTATAGCGCTATTGTTAATCCACCTCCGCATGGGGAATAAGGGCTG
>ML677333.1:4543315-4743280 GCA_007922305.1 Dermatemys mawii | reverse complement strand
GCTGGCGCGTCTGAGTGTGGACATACAATAGCGCTATACATATTACTGTATAAGGGGACCGCTATAACCAATAGCGCTATAATCTTGTAAGTAACCATACCCTAACATGCTGGGATTCTTAGCTGCTCTGTTCTGAGATTCTCCTGCTGCAGTCAGTGACCAAGACTTCGGAACAGGCTACATGGCTTGAGAGAGAAAAAAAAAGTTCCATAATAGTAATCAAATGATGATAAGCGCAGGGCAGCAATGGGTGCTAATGTCTGCATGAAGACGTGACAGTGGCCCACAGGCAGATGCTAAGAGATTCCTACAATCCCAACAAAGAAAATGTGTTTAGCTTATTTCTCCCTTTGTAAAGTCTACATACACTATTTCTTTCTCTTTTCTTTTCTTTTCTTTTCTTTTCTTTTCTTTGTTGAGTGGGAAATATATGACTAAATCCCTCAGAAGTTTGCAGAGAATCAACATCTCAAAATATAGCCTCTATTTGTGTATGTAATGGCTTGTGTGCACTTTTGAGCACCACTTCAATTACTCAGTGTCCCTAGCTCAGTTTCCTCCTTTGGAATAGGGTAATGAAAATAATTAATAATTAAGTAAGCAATAATAAATGTAATGCCATGCTTCACCCGTAAATGTACGTGCGCTGTAAATGCTAAGTAACATTATTATTCCATATTATTTAAAAGACACTCTAGCTGCCCTGTGCCTGACCCCCACAGGTCATTTCTTCACCTTCAACAATTTCAATATATTAACAAGGCAACAGGAGTTTCCACTCTTCAGCAATGCTGTTTCACAGGCCTGTTTCCAGGCCAGGTCTGCTTCTGAGACATCTGGACTGACAAAGAACAAGTCTACTGAAATCTAGACTCATTTTTTTAGCATGTGTAGTTGCTAGGTCAGCTTAAATGCCAAGCTGTGCAGCTATCTTGGATTCAGTAACTGAAAGGCAGGGAGTCAAGAACTTCCCTTGTATGGAGAGAAAGGAAGTCTTTAAGGATCAGATCCATACTTCTGGCTATTACTCTTGCATATCTGAACCTATGTACTGTGTTATCACTGAATCTTTATGCTGTTCATGGGTAGCCATCAAGTGCACACTATTATTAAGAATTAAAAGCCTTTTTTCAACCCTTTGGGTAATGGTGCCCTGCTAATGTATATTCATACAGAGCACAAGATACACTGAATCATGTTCTCATGAGGTGAATAACTTGGACAATGTGCTGCCTGCCAAAACTGTGGGAAGATAATGCTTTCAGCAGTGGTGACTTATGCAAAACATTCTCTTCAAAGGCTTCCAGTAATGATCATCAATGGCTGAATATTATTTGTCTGCAATGCATCTCCTGTTTTTTATCAGTTAGTCATCAATGTTAATTGTGTTGTCAGTTTGCATGTGACATAGAAGAACACACAAAAATGGTTATAACAGAATAAAAGACAAGTTCACATCATGTTACACAATTCCACTGTCCCATCGTTGGCAGTCATAATGTAAACACAGTAAGCCTCAATTATTCAGTTAGGAACATAGAGAAAATTAGTTTTACCTACAGTGGATAAGAGGTCTAATCCAAAGTTAACAGAAATCAATGGGAGTCTTTCCATTGACTTCACTGGGCATTGGCTCAGACCCAAGGTGAGGAGGAGAAATCAAGACAGTTATTCACTGTACCCACAAAGGGTGAGTCAGACTATAAATGGTGGATGAAGAAATACCGACCTCTAAACAAGAAGGGTTACAATTTGTCATGTGTTAAGTAAGCTTGAATTTGTTTACTGCCTTGAAGAAAGAAAGAGAAGCTCTGTAGAAGTATTCTGCTTGGGATCCAAGCCTCACACCTGAGCAGCAATCATTAACTATCCATTTCCTTGCTCTCTACTTTATTGATACTGAGTTCTAGTTGGCTGCAAATTCAACTCCATGACAGGGTCATTGATTTGCCATGTGGCGCAGTAGCAGCGCTGGCTGGAAAATTTCAGTGAAAACAACATTTGGATGGAGAATGTTAATGAACATTTTTGTGATTTTATTTTATTTTTCTGACCAGCTCTGCATGGAACTAATCAAGATACTGTGGCGATGAGAGCTTTGTAACATTAAATAGACTGAGTGGATGAGATGGATAGATTCAGTCCAAATGTAGACACCTAAATAAGTGGCCTTGTTAAGAGAGCAAACCCCTACAGCTATCATAGAAATCCATAGTTGGTGCAGATCCTTGGTAGTTCAGCAAATTAGCCCACTTTTATTTAGGTGTCTGACATTAGGCACCAAGATTTTCAAAGTGACTAGTGATTTTGGATGCCTTGATCATCAGGTGCCCCACTCAAGACATCTTAAAGAAGCTGATTTTCAAAGTTTGGGTGCACAGAATATCCTGAAATTCAGGTCCCTTCCAGGTGTGTCTGAGAAACCATTAGGTCAGAAGGAGTTTTGCCATGACTTCAATAGCAGAAGGATAAGGTTGCACCTGGACATATAGGTTTATAAGACCTTTCGAGACCACAAGTGCTCAGGATGTCTGATTTTGCATCTCTTCTGAAAAATCCAGAGGAGGAAAATATGCAATAGATGCGCACCTTTAAAAGCAGCAAAATATGACAGCAGCCAAGGCAATTGGAAGTGAAAGTGACAGCAAATGAATGTGTCTAGCAGCTGGTTTGTGTAATGCTAATTATCTTTTTCCTGGATGAGAGCTGTAAAATGTTCACTATGGCACTACAATAGATTGGTAAGAGATACATGATGATAGAAGATAGAGTTTCCACTGCTCTATCTGTTTTCAGTGTAAATGCATGCACATTGCCTAGCACCTCTAACTTCCAAGTAATAGCCTGCAGCCAATTTTTGCATTCACATTTAGCTCTGGGTAAAACACCATACAATATGTCTTTGCTAAACAAAGAAATAACCTAGGTTTAGTGATATTAATCCTTTAACATTTCTAAACCTTCTGCAGTACTGCCCTGTGCTTTTAAGTCAAGCTACCCAATGAATGCAATAAGTTCTGCTCAAAAAAATAATGGTATAATGTGATTTTCTAACAGCATAATGGGCATCAACAAAGGTGAGATTTTCAAAGTGTTACATGGGTCCTTACTTTAGATCTGTGGGAGTTATCAGTGGGAGTCAGTGCTAAAGGTGAAGGTTTGCTTACCACTGAATATTTAGCCCTGCTTGTGATCATGGCTGGTTCTTTCCTTTGCAGCTCCTCTTTAGCCTCAGATAAAGAAACAAATGGTTGTATTTAATAAGAAGTGACGGTTCAGTTCAAAAGTGCTGTTTGAATATTTCAACCCATTCCCTCCCTGTTAGGAAAGAAGAAAGAGGTGCTGTGCAATTTCAGATAGACACTGGTGAGCAGATGGACTCCAGCTAAAAAGCCTGGGTGAGAGAAATCACAAGTCTTTCATTTCTATGTGTGCTGAATTAGCAACACAGACTCTGGTTTTGCTCAAACTGGCAGATGACAAGAGTACAGAGCGGCAGAAGGGAGACCTCAGCACTTACAGTGAAGCTTTACAGAGCCCAAGGAGTTGTGAAAGTGCAGAATGTAGAGAAAGAAAACTAGAGGAAAAGGGAACAAATTGCTGGGGGTACTTCTGACCTATGAGGACATTTCAGGCAGGGAATGTTTCAGGAACTGGGAGAGGAGAGATGTCTGGGGCAGGAGGCGTATCAGAGCGTCCCCCTGACATGGAAATCATAGACAGGCTCAGGATTTGTTGTACAAGTTAAAACTGGATGTCAGCCGCTTTATGTTGCTTTGGCTTAGTGCTGGCCCGCAGTATCAGGGAGCCAGGTCCCTCACACACACCCCTGCTCCCCACACTATCTATCTTGGACCAACTCAGGGCCAGATTGCTTGTGCACAGGAGGAAGGTGGAATGAGCCTTCCTCCCCCACCAGCTTCATGCAAGGACCAGAGACAGTTTGGGTCCCTGCATTAGTAGAAACATAAAGCTTGCTTATTTCATATTCCAACCAGGGATGGCAAGCAGAGAGGAGGAGGAAGGGTCATGCCCCACGCCAGTCCACAGTGGCCTACTGAGGAGTCCTGTATACTCCCAATTTGTAGAGATGATCATGGAGACATAAATCATCCCTGAGTTTCCCCTGGGTCAGTGCAGCTCTGTCCTGCACCCAGCTCAGGGAGCAACTAAGTCCTCAGCAGAAGTTTGCTTGAGTAAAGAACTGCAGGACTTGACCCACTATCATCACTCACGTAAAGGATGAAGGCCGATGATATTATCAAGCAATGTCTTAATAGGCAGCTTGGGGAAGGAAAAATGCCTGCCAGTTACCACCAGAAAGGCAGCGCCCAGGAAATGTAAGTCACATACTGGGCCACACATGTCACCGTCTGCTCATACCTATATTCAGAGACTGACATAAATATTTCTCACTGTACAGCCCCTACTCTCGTGTACTATGGAGTTCCATTGTTAAAACATTGCTATCACTTGTGCCATAGGAGCCTGTTAGTGTGATTTACTTTGCCGGGTGGCAATGGGTCCTTTATTGTTTGACCCCTTTTTCCCTGGCAGTGTAGATTTGTTCCTTCCCCCCACTGCCCAAGGATCTATTTGATTTAATTATAACAGCAAGTGGTATTGAGTTTCCACCTCATTTTTTCTCTTGCTAAGGTACAGACTTAGAATAACTAATTTCTAAAAAAATCCAAATATATAGAGCAGGGGTCGGCAACCTTTCAGAAGTGGTGTGCTGAGTCTTCATTTATTCACTCTCATTGAAGGTTTCGCGTGCCAGTAATACATTTTAAAGTTTTTAGGTCTCTATAAGTCTTTAATATAAAACTAAACTAGTATTGTATGTAAAGTAAATAAGGTTTTTAAAATGTTTAAGAAGCTTCATTTAAAATTAAAATGCAGAGCCCCCCAGACTGGTGGCCAGGACCCGGGCAGTGTGGGCACTGAAAATCAGCTTGTGTGCCACCTTTAGCATGCGTGCCATAGGTTGCCTACCCCTGATATAGAGGCTCCCATCTAAGTAGGCAACATTGCACTTAATTAAATCAAGATGTGGAATGTCTTTAAGAATGTACATTTTAAAAACTGTTCAAGGCTGCCCAGCTTTCCTTCCCATGTGGAAATGGGGATTGAGCCGAAGCCCAGTGAGTCTTTTCACTGACTTCAATGGTCTTTGGACTGAGCCCTTAAAAAGGCAACTGGAGCAGTTGCAGGTTAGACAACCTGTGAGTCAGCTACAAAAAAGTCATAAGCATAGAAATGAAAGTCCACAAGGCACCTTGAAAGATCAGCTGGTCCAGTGCCCTGTGGTGAGGCAAGATGAAATATATCTAGACAATCCCTGACAGGTGTATGTATAATCTGTTCTTAAAAACTGTATGCTGGAAAGCAGGGACTCTGAAAGAGGTTTTAGAGGTCATATTGGCCACCATCTGAATATGAACTGTCAGTGTGATGCTGAGGCAAAAACACTTATGTATTCTTTGGATGTATAAACCGCGGAGTAGTGGGTAGCAGGGATGGCTCTACAATAGCTTTTAGGGAGGCCTGTAGCTTTTAGGGCAGCAGTCAGGTGGCATTTGGCGGTGTTCCTGCAGGTGGTCTGCCAACCCCACGGATTCTGCAGTTTTTCCCCGGGTGGTCCGTCAGTCTCGGGGCTTCAGGCTTACTGGAGGAGAGAGGTGATTTCACCTTTAGACAGCACTGGTGAGACAATACTGGAATGCTGTGTATAGTTCTTTTTTAAAATGTGGAAAAATGTGAGAGTAAAGGAAAGATCCACGAAGCCTGGCCTCGCCTCCTATCTGACCCCCTCCCACTTCCCGCTCCCTGACTGCCCTCCTCAGAACCTCTGACCCATCCAACTTCCCCTGCTCCTTGTCCCCTCCGGAGACTCCCTGCCTTTAACCGCATCCCCAGGATACCACCCCCTATGCAACACCCACCCCCGATCCCTGTCCCCTGACTGGTCAGCCTCCTGTCCACACCCCCACCCCATGACAGATCTCCTGGGACTCCCACACTTATCCAGTCCCACCCGCTCCCCTCCCCTGACCTCCCTCACCCCCGTCCCCAGAACCTCTGCCCCATCCAACCACCCCCTGCTCCCCGACCACCCCCCGGGACTCTCTGCCCCTTATTCAACCATCCCCTTACATTGCCACTCAGAGCAGTGTGCAGCCCTATCATCCAGAGTGCTGCCTGCGTGGCAGTGTGGCTGCAGGAGAGGGAGTCAGCGAGGGGAGGGCCGGAGGTAGCCTAACTGGCTGGGAGCTCAGAGGCCGGGCAGGACAGTCCTGTGCGCTGGATGTGGCCTGTGGGCCACAGTTTGCCCACCTCTGTTTTAATCAAATGCAAGTTACTGGACTCAATAAACAGGTAACTGGGTAAAATGTAATAGCCGGTGTTATGCAGGAGGCCAGACTAAATGATCTAATGCTCTCTCCTGACCTCAAAAACTATGATTGTTGTTCGCTGCCCTCTTAACTAAGCCCTCACCATGTCCCAACATACCCCCTGTCCCTTTTCAGAATCCCACTGCAGACAGCAGGTGGGACCCCTCTGTGTTCTGTCTGCTCTGGGCAACAGATACATATTTTTTGTGTTGCACTCTGGGCTGTGCAAAGTGGCTCTGGATTTAGGCCTACAATTTTTTTTCTCACCACAGTGTTCCTTTAAGTGCAGGGAAGTGGGGGAGAATAGAACATTCCCTGAGTAATTCCCCCAGATCCATCATCTGATATGTATGGTCTCGTCAGGTTCAGCTGCTCTTTTCATTGTAGCTCTTTTTTATTTCTATCAGGCCCCTAGTCATTCTTTTAATTGTGCCTTGCATTCAACCTGAATCAATTAAGAATCATCAGGTCTCAAAGTTTTAATTCAACAGAAAACGTTAATAAGTGGAAGAATTAATTCCAGCACAGAGTAGATCAATCAAATCCCCAGCCCGAGAGCTACTGAGACTTTACTGTCTCTTTGTCTCTCTCTCTCTCTTGGGTCAAAAAAGTCACCACCCTGCTACTATGGCAACAACTGCAAAAACCAGTTAGAAAAGAACCTGTGACAAGAGAGATGCTGCAGTTCTGTTTGCAAACAAAAAGTGTTGAACTCTGCTCCTGGTGAGGAAGGAGATTTCTGTGGGGAGAGAGGAAAGTTTGGTTTGACCTAATTAATGTATTCTCTGGTTGTGAATCACATGCTCCTTGAGTGCAGCGTTTTCCTAAAGCAGAAGCACAGTGTGTAGTATTTGATCCGATTCCTATATCAGAGGAAATAGATGGTGCGGGTGCATTCAGTGAGGCAGGTTACGGTACACAGCGCAAGAAGCGCCTCCCCTTCACACTCACAGACGCAAACACACACAGCACATTTGAGCAGCAGCCAAAGTCACAGAGAGGATTTATCTGGCCCAGGTGAGAATGGAAAAGCTCCACCACTCACCCTGACCACCCCATCGAGATAGCAAAGGTTTTATAAGGTCACCCAGCACCATGTTGCCTGAGACCCCTTTTTGTACTGTTTTTCCATCAACTAGTCCCTTCAAGCAAATCACTGGAAGAAAAACATCCTCCAACATCATCACCATCTTGGTTTAACAACATAAAGGAAACTCTGGCAATAGCAAAACTCACCTCTAGGCACAGCCCTAGGGCAGGAGTAGCTTTAGAAGGCACTGTGCCTGTGAGACTTTCCGTTGGGCCATAGTTCCTACACGGCTTCCTTTTTGTTCCAAGGGAAAAGTAATTTGCTGGCCCATGCCAGTAATAAATTATAGCACCATCATATGCTGTTCTGCAGTGCTGGCTAGCTCATTGCATGGGGTAGTCAAGCCTCCGCTCATTCCTCATCAACCTGCTCCGGAGTGGCTGCCATTTTGTCCTGCATTTCCAGCCCCAAGGTCCTGAAAGTCCATCCTGGAATTGAAGGGGAGCTCTTACCTCCCTCTTCAGGCATATAGTCCACACATAGACTAGACCTAAAGATAGTTCTGTAGAAAGGTGGCTACCTTAGACTGAATCTAGAAGAGCATATGTCAGGACAGCCCAGTGACCAGCCATGGCTTGAGTAAGATCAGGCAGAGGCAGGAGCAGGACACAGAACAGGACCTGTCTGTCAGAACTACCAGGGAGCAAGGAGCATCCCCAACAGGGTAGCAACCCTGAGCAAACTAGAGTGGCGGCTTTCATTAGGAGCATATATACCTGCCCCGGGGTCACTTGGTTAGACACTTGTCTGCAAATTGGCTGGGTCCTTAGGCCTCACAGGTAGCTTTCCTCAAATGACTCATCAGGCTCAGACCACTCAGAACACTCAGGCTCAGGGACGACACATCAACTTCAAAACATTTATCCCAGTACTAACAGGCATAGTTTGCTAGGGTGTTAACAATGGAATACTCAAGGGAGGGCAGGTGCACGAAGGTCCTGGGCCAGCTCCCACAAACGACCACCTGGACCACAACCCTTCCAATTGATAAGGTACATGAGCTTCCCTCAGTGAATTTTAGAGTTCGAGATCTGCTTTACTGGATACACCTCATGTCCCTGGACCATGAAGGATGAGGGTGTTGGATGAACTCATCTGGGAAAGGTGCTGTCAGTATGCTTGTTTCAATACTGAGAAATGGAATACCCCTATTGGTAGAGGTCCAGTCCAGAACAGGGTGGAGCCCAGTTGTTGAGACAGCTTCCTGCTCCTTTAGGTGGCTTGAGTAGGGTGAACAGGCCCATCAGATGCCCTTGGACTTTTCAAATAGGACTGCAGGGGTGGAGTTTCAAACTGGGGATGGGCTTCCTGGGTCCGGGTGAGCTAGTATCAGCAGGCTGCCAGATGGAGGGTTGGAATGTGACTGCTCTTGTAGATCCAAGTTTGACACTTGTGGATCATGACAGATAGATCGCCACAAACTGCACTAAGACAGCTCTAAAAAATATCATTGATCAAGTGCTGGGCTGTGGCACTGGAGAGATAGGAAGACATATCTAGGTACTCAAAATGGCCAGGAGAGGTGTGAAATTTCGTTTTCTATTCATTGCCAACCCAAATGTGGAGTAGACTGAAAGCACCACAGAAATTGAGGTTTTTAAATGCTTGTCTGAATCACCCTTTTCTTCAAAACCCCAACTGTGCCTGTTCCTAATGTTGACTTTGATCAAACTATAATAGACTACACAAAGATGCAAGGAGCCATTTTTTTAAAACAAACAAAATAAGGGCTCCAGTGGGAGACATGAACAGACTAATGAAATGTTATTCTAGATTCTCATCAAGGTATTCTCACGAGTTCTAGTTCTGATAAGAGATAAATCCATCCAAATGTAATGGCTGGAGGTCAATGGGGCAATCATAAAGTCTACGGATAAGATGTCGTCATTTCTTTCCTGGCAGTGACCTTTCTCTCCCCCTGTACTTCTTGTTTTCTGGACTCCTGACTTGGCTAGGCACAGTTGATGGGAGTAGCTTGCCTTGAATCATCTCTCTTCCATCTTCCAAGAGATGCTTGGATCAAGCACAGAGAGCCAGGGAATGCTGAGCATGATCAGGAAGTGTGGCGAGTTGATTAAATGAAACTGAAGAGTTTTCTGATGGTCCTGGATTTTGACCTGGAAGGGTGAGGTTTCATGGGTGACTGGACTCAGTACAGTTTACTGCCATTAATTGACTCCACTAGGTCTGGGATGAGGTTCTTCTGCACTGGCAGTTGGTTAGCTTTGGCGAACCCCACATCCATAAAATTACTAAAAGCACCAGTATCTGCATACAGCTCACCTCATGTGTAGCTGGGACTCAGGAGCGGAGCAAGACCTGCAGGAGTGGGGGATGACAGTTTGTGCCTGCCAAAGCCATGATGAAAGGAGAAGGGCCTTGTGTGGAGTACTTGATTCCATGATTACATCCAGCTGCAACCCCTCTGGATGTGGTCATTTCCCAGATTTGCTAACAGCCTGGATTTACAGGGACACTCAGTAGCTAAATAGTGCCCACCACAATATAGGCACAGGCCATTCTGCTGCCGATACTCCTGTTCCTAAGCAGTAAGATGTTTCATGCTGGATCAATCTGCATAGGTTCCAGCTCTGTGTGGATGGCTGAAACCTAGCAGGGCTAGGCTGGGGCTGCGTGTATGCCCTCTTCTTTCCTGGCATCCCCCAGACCGAGGACTGTCAATACTGCTCAATTTGATAATGAGCTCTGAATAGTTAGGAGCTCACGCTGGGCCAATTAATCTTTTATTTCATTGTCCAGATGCTGGTGTAAATTGTAGATCTGGGCTGCCTCGTTTCATGCCACATGGGCAACCAGATGCTGAAAGTGAGCAACGTACACCAAGATAGGATGGCGACCTTGTCTGAGAAACTACAAGGCAGTTTCTGCAGTCCGAGTGCAATTTGGATCATCAAATACGATGGAAAAAGCATGGCAGAATTCATCAAAATTAGTAAGGATCAGCTTGCTTGTTCCAGAAATGGTGAGGCCCAGTCTGGGGCTTCGCCAGTCAATAAATTGATGATAAGACCCACTTTGGTCTGGTCACCAGGATACATCATAGCATTATTTAATAAAGCCACAGTTCCCATCAAACCTTTCTAGCAGTGAAACCTTTCTGCCATGTTCCAAAGAGACTGTAGCCAGCAGTACTAGCAGTACTGGAGCTGCTGAGATTTGTGAGTGGAAGGGAGCATTCTTTCATTGCAGTTAGGTAAGTTGGTCCTGAATATTGTGGACCAGCTCTGTCATCTCAATGACAGACATGCCAGGGTTTCTATCTTGGTTGCTGGCGCCAAGAATATAGGGACCAGTCTGCTCAAACTGCCAGGACAGTTGGATGACTGGCTGTTACAGGAGCAGAAGCAGGCAGAGGCTGGAGCAGGAACTGGAGTAGTCTGTCAGAACTACCTCATAGCACAGCACATTCTCAACAAGATAATGACCTCTAGCGGACTGGGCCCTTAGGTTTCATAGGTAGTTATTTCAAATGACTTGTCCGGTGCAGAGCCCTCAGAACTCTCAGGCTCAGGAATAACTCATCAGGTTCAGACTCAGGGGTGATTCGTCAGGCTCACAACAGTCAGGTTTACTAGTTAGTGACACGTAGATGGTAACCGTTAGGTCGTATCTTCATGATACGATTCTCTGGAGTGATCCAATTCTTATTTCTCCTTCTCTCCCCCAAAGATCCGGAATCAGAGCATCCCAGCCCTTACAGCTGAGGGGATCAAGAAGGAAATAGCTCCTGCAGGATTCAGTCATTGTCACTGTTGAGGTCAGTCAGAGGTGCTCACTGAAGAGCAGTGCAAGCCTTTTACTCCTCTTGGGCCTGAGACAGTTGTCTTTGCATCATCACTTGTTCCAGCTGGCCCGAGAAAAGAGTTATTTTAAGTTATAGCCCTTGATAAACTGAAAACGTATGTGTCAAATCCTACCTCAAATGTATTCATGAGCAAGTCAGATTGAAGTCACTGAGAGCCCTGACTACATCCAGGAGCAAAAAATTAGCTCTAAAATAGTATGTGTGGCATTTTCAAAAGCATCCAAAATTCTGCTCCTATTGGGGTCAATTGGAGTTTTACCCTTGACTTCCAAGGATGCAGAGTCAGACCAACCCTGAGCTCTTCTGAAAACTCAAAACTTATATTTTCGGGTTGTTCTCAGAAAGAAGTTCCCCAAATACCTCATTTTTATATAATTGTTTTATAAGGGCCAATAATGTTATCAGTATATCAGGGTTTTAGTCATTAAACTATTATTTGGTATTTGTTTAACAGTTTTCATCTGACGAACTCTGCCCACTACATGAACATTAGGAATTAAGCTTCTCAACACACTTTTATTTTGTTCAGAGATGAAAACCAAGGCACCCTAGACACTCAGTTTTTCTTTTCCCAGGGGCTGGTCCACTCCTCTCTGCCCCACCCCTTCTCTACCCCTCCCCTAAGCCCTAGCCGTTGCTCTGTCTTCTTCTCCCAAACCCCTGCCCTCGCCCCACCTCTGACTGCCCCCACTCCTCCTGCTCCTGAGGGCCCTACTCGCTTGCTGCTCTCAGCCCTCTCCAAAGCCCCTCCCCCAGCCACCAAACAGCTGTTTGGTGACACCTTCAATCAGCTAATCAGGGGTGCTGCCAAACATCTGTGGCTGGTGGGTGCTTTTTTTTTTTCACTATTTTTTTCTGTGGATGCTCCAACTCTGGAGCACCCATCGAGTCGGTGCCTACGCAAGGCCCAGAGAGGATCAGTAACTTCCCTAAAGTCTTGCAGGAAGTCATAGATTCATAAAAAATAAGGCTAAAAGGGACAATTAGATCATCTAGTGTGACCTTCTGTATAAAATGGGACATAGAATTTCATCTAGCAACCCCTACAGGCTAAGAGTTAGTTATCCAATTATAAGGCTTTGACATGTTCTAGAAAGACACCCAGTCTTCATCTGAAGACATCAAGAGATGGAGATTCCACCACTGCCCCTGATAGTTTGTTTTAATGGTTTATCACACCCTCTGCTAAAAATTGTGCCTTTGTTTTCATTTGAATTTGTCTGACTTCAATTTTCAGGCATTGGCTGTTGTTATCCCTTAGTCGGTTAAATTAAAGACCTCTTTAACTTAGTCCAAGTAAAAACCAGACATCCCTGACAGCTAATCTTGTGCCTTAATGACAGAATCATAGGCTTGCTAGAGAGAAATGTAAGGAGGGAATCATTTGGTGAGACTCTCTAGACTAGCTGAACATGTTCAGTATGTTTTAAAAATGTCCTTGACATGCTACATTATGGATGCACTTCATTATATTCCATCAACGCTAGCACAGAGTAGCCCGTCATCTTGTAAATGACAAAAGAAAATTTTAAAAAGAGCACATACATTATTTCATATTCTCACTGACAGTTTGGATAGCCGGCTTAGGCACTGACTTTTTTAAAAAATAAAACATAACACTTCAAGAAATGAACAATTTATGCACATCGTAATTGTATTTATTTTTTATATGCAGCTACTACTTTAGTATAACTCAATGTGATAAATAGCTCATGCTAATTACTTAAAAATCCATTACATTTTCAGTCTTATACCAGATGCAAACATCATTTCAAATGTTCTCATTGTATTGCCTACATGATTCATAAACCCTGATTAGCATGCAGCCTTATCCTGGGCATTTGGTGTGTGAGTGGCACTTTCCAAACTTTTGTGCATTACAGAATGACTGGAACACACTCATTTAGATCCACAATAGGAAGAGTGGCTGTTCAGTGGCTGGGATGAATTGTTCTATGGATAGAACGATTGACAAAGAAACAGCTGAAAGAGAGAGCAAAGTTGCTCTAAATAATGAACTGAGAAGACCAGATAGTTTAAAAAATACCAGCTCCATGCTTATGCAATGGAGACTTTTCGTTTAAATTACTCTCCATGCAGACAAACAAGGTGTTGGAATAATTAGTATTGTTAGCACTGTAGTTAAGAACCTCACCCTTTCTTCTCCCGGCCAAAAAAAATTTGAGAATTGCAATAAAAATAGATTTCATTTAGCAATTAACAAATTGCAGAAGGTTCAACATTTAGATTTCGCTTTTGTGCTCCCAAAGGTTTGGGGACCAAGCATTCAACTGGTGCAAATGAATGCAGCTCCATTGATTTCAATAAACTATGCCAATTTACAACAGCTGGCAATCTGGCCTGTGATGATTATCTGAATCATATGAACCTTATTAGCCCCCATCCCACAGCCATGTCTTGGCCAGGCTCCCTTCTTCACCACAAAGCACAATTTTTCCCAACAGGTCTTGCTCCAAGGTCATTCTTGTCTTTTTGGGATGGAGGCTGAGAGGGCTAGTACTTGCAGGATCTCCATAAAGTTTGGTGGAATTCCCAAAAGCATCTTCCTCTCCTGCGGGCTCCATACTTCCCTTCTCCCCCATTCTCCCCAAAGGACTGTCCTGCAAGTCCTGTCCTGAGTCAACACAGGCTGCTATGTTATTCCTGGAGCAAAAGAAAAGTGGGGAAGCAATCCTGGCTCAACGTGACCTAGTTCCTTTCATAGGGCAGGACAGCAATGTGCAGCTCCTTTCTTTGGGCTGTTTTCTCTCTTGTCCAAAGACTCTTTAATTGTAGTGGATAGCTAGCAGAGACAGGTCCGTTCCTGCAGCCTGGCACCTATATCTATGTTCAGGTCCGTTCATAGATGGAGCAGGGTTTAGGACACACTCTCTGATCAGCATCTCCCATAGCTGGCTTAGGGGGCTCCCTTCCTAGCAAGCTGGCTTTTGTGGATCTCATTCTTCGGTGCCTAGCTCTCTCGCTTTATTGGATAGGGAACCCAGGCACCTAACTCTGACTTTGTAGATCCCAGTATTGTTCTAGGTGCCTAAAAGTTAAGTGTTGTGACACTGAGTGTCAAAATGCCCAAGTCCCTTTGTGAATCCAGGCCTTTGTTTCTCTGGATGAAATCCTGGCCCCACTGAAGTGAAAAGCTTTGCCATTGGCTTTAGTTGGGCCAGGATTTCACTCTCTGTGTCATAAGTTCCCCAACTGTAAAATGAGGGTAATAATACTTCTCTACATAACAGGGGTATAGCAAGGATAAATACATTAAAGAGTGTGGGGCACACATATGCTATAGTAATGGGAACTATATCAGTACCTTAGACAGTCACTGTTCACAGTGGAGTTGTGCTTTCAAAACAAATACTGGAATACCGATTTAAACACCAGGTATGAAGATCTGCTGGTTTTCATACTGGATTCAAAACTCTGCTTTACTGAGCTTAGTGTCTGGTAGGGATTGGATGCAGTGTGCATACAGACAGTCAGCATATTTTAGTGTTCTTTATACATATTTTAAAAGCTTTCATGTAATACTTTGGTTATTTCTAACTTTTATGCTCTCATCTCATAAAAGATATACTGCCATTAGAAAAAGTTCAAAGAAGGGCAACTAAAATGATTAGGGGTTTGGAACAGGTCCCATATGCGGAGAGATTAAAAAGGCTAGGACTTTCAGCTTGGAAAAGAGGATACTAAGGGGGGATATGATAGAGGTCTATAAAATCATGAGTGGTGTGGAGAAAGTGAATAAGGAAAAGTTATTTATTTGTTCCCATACGAACTAGGGGCCACCAAATGAAATTTATGGGCAGCAGGTTTAAAACAAATAAAAGGAAGTTCTTCTTCACACAGTGCACAGTATACTGTGGAACTCGTCACCTGAGGAGGTTGTGAAGGCTAGAACTATAACAGGGTTTAAAAGAGAACTAGAGAAATTCACGGAGATTAAGTCTATTAATGGCTATTAACCAGGATGGGCAGGGAATGGTGTCCCTAGCCTCTGTTTGTCAGAGGGTGGAGTTGGATGGCAGGAGAGAGATCACCTCATCCTTACCTGTTAGGTTCACTCCATCTGGGGCACCTGGCATTGGCCACTGTTGGTAGACAGGATACTAGGCTGGATGGACCTTTGGTCTGACCCAATATGGCCATTTTTATGTTCTTATGCTTTAATTCCCATCCTATCCTGTAATATTTTATCTGACTTCTTGTCTGGGCTTGCAGTTTGATAGCAGTTGAAAAACCTTTGGGAAATTGATCTAACACCTTCTTCTCTATTCCATCTTTATTTTATCTTCAGTCTACTTATTTAGTTGTATTTATACTAAACCTGTACTTTAGTTATACTTATTTAGTACCTTTACACATAACAAGTATGTCACATTTTCATCGCATAGAACCATAAGGTCAACTTTAGTTAAGGAGGAGATGAAGCCAGTAGCAAACAGTTCAAGGCTGTGGGCAGAAGGGAGCTGAATTCACAGGATATTGTGTAACCCTCACACCTCTGGGGTGTGGTATTCTGTCCCCTCTAGAGGCACCAAGACCACTTAGAAAGATCACTCTGCTCTACTGCCTTAGCTAAAGGTCATATGGCTTTTAGCTCGTGCAGTAGAGGCTCATGCATTTAGCTCTAGAGGGTTTGATCCTGCCCGCCAAAGACCAGGGTCTGTCGACATTACAAGTGGAGGCCCATCCAGGATTTCAACTAGGAAGTCTCTGAAGCTCGGGATGTGCTTCCGCAGCTAGGGGAAATATGTAACCCACACGCATCTAGAATCATACCTAGAAGCTACTCATTTAAAACCTCAGATATGTAAGTAGATCAGGAAATGTCTAAGTCTAGAGTAACCCTCTGGCAAATGCAGAACTGGCAGCTTCATCAAAATCCGTAAAATCATCATCCTACTCTCCTTCACATCTCTCCTTAAGACTCAGCTCTGCCATGACATCTACAAAACAGTACTGTCTCATTGCCCTAGGCAGAAAGAACTCATTTAATGCTACCATGAACCCACTCCTCCAACACACAAACTGCTCATCTGCTTGACTCAGCTACCTGATGCATCTTATCATAAGCCTAGTTAATAAATTCTTTGACCCAGGGACTGTCTTCCTGTTACAAAATAGAGTCTTTATCCTGGATTGGGACCATGAATCTCAGCAGTAAACAACTATTTGGTGATCCTCTGATCCCGGTGCTCCTGTATATTCACTTGTCCCCCAACCAAGGGCTGTGCCTTAAACACACCAGTTAATTTTTTCTTGAGTGCTTATGTGACTTAGGAGCCATTTTCAAAAATGCGTAATTTCTTAAGCACATAAATCACTTTTGAAAATGGGGCTTAGGATTCTAAACCTCTTGTACCCACAATTTAGCTCTAATTGAGGATTTTACTACAGTAAGATCTGTAGGTCTTTTTAAAAGACCCAAATGGTCTAATTAGGATTTCTTTCATTAATATAGTGCATCTAAACTGATTTTTATTAACTACATGGGAGATTTGAATACAATAAAACAAGGAGTGAAGCTATATCCTCTGGAATTCTTTTATGCAAATAAAGTATTTTTAAATTAAAGTTAATAAAGATACCTGATACTGAGTCTTTTAAAAGGAAATGTTCAATCCTCTTGCTTTAAATGCTTTTCTTTTTATATGACAATGGTTCGTTCTGAACTGCTAATAACGTACTGACCTCTTTCCTGCAGTTTCAGAAAATCATTTTTCCTTCTGAGATCATATCACACTTATGATAACTTCAAGTTCCAATATTTTACTAAATTTAATCTGTCAAAGGAGGATACACTGATGTCATTCTTATCCATCCTGCACATTAGTTGTCCTTTCTCTCATTATGCGTATATTCTACTAAATGATTTACTCTTCTGCCAGCTTTATTACATTGTAGAGAAGTGTGCTGCTGAATCAGAACATATATTGCAATGTGATAAAATTAATTTCCATGCATAATGCCACTTTTGTATTATAACTGTGATAATCTGGGCGGAAATGACAGATTCCTACTGGCTGGACTTCTTGAGCTGTTATGCTGAGTTAAACTATCTGGCAAAGTTATATTTGAAGATTTAAAAGACCTTTGGATTGAACCTCAGCTCAGATTTGTCTTCCTAATTATGATAAAATTACTCCTGCTCTGTCTCAGAGGATTTCTTATGTCAGCAAAAAAGAGCGTTTCTTCAATCTATGAATAAACTGGGGAAAGAATAGCTTCCTCTAAAAATTAAATTTATATTGTAGGTGTGTACTTACCGGCAGTCCTATAGTATCTGAGCACCCATACAGCAGAGATATAAGTTTAAAGATCATCAGAATGAAAGATGCTGGGACATTTTGGGGGGATTTCATTTGTTTTTCTGGGGGTGTGCAAGACATTAGTCCTAGAACTACACAAGGCATCAGTCTTGGATTTCCTTCCAAACACAAAACTCAACCCAGGTTCATCAATGTTCTTCTTGTCTTTTGTGAAATGGGGCATAATTTATAGTGAATCTGGCCTGATGTCAAAGTAAATTTCAGTCTGTTTCATTTGATTTCAGTAAGAAACATTACAAGGTGAGTGAGGAAATATATTTTATTGGACCAACTTCTGTTGGCAAGTGAGGCAAGCTTCTGAGACACATAAAGCTCTTTTTGAAGTCTGGGGAAGGTATTCCCAGCATCACTGCAAAATGCAAGGTGCACACTGCACACTATTGCAGACAGCAATGAAATTTAGTTTGAAGTTTGGGGTTCCAAAATTGTCTCTGAAAATACAGGGACCCTGATATTCCTTTTAAATGAACTACAGTGACTTCAATTAGATCAGAATAATGATAAAACTATTCCTAAAGTACCAGCAAAAATGAAGTGAACTATCAAAAGAGTCCTTGTATGAATGGAAATTGGGCATCACTTCATTCTTGATTGAAGGTGTCAAGCTGTCTTGCAGTGGCTCAAGAGAGCGTAAACTCCTCAGGCACTATAACTGACTTAACATGAAGTCACAGGTCATACCTTTGGGTACTCTGATCTATCTTGCCACACAGGTAAGCCTGCCTTTGTTATAGATGTCCCCCTAAACTAAAAATTACAACCATATTCAGTGACAGTCTTATAGCAGACCTCAATACAGCCATCCTTCAGCAAAAAAACTTCAAGAACAGACTTCAAAGACGACAAAGAGTCTTGTAGCACCTTATAGACTAACAGATTTTAGGGATCATGAGCTTTCATGGGCTAAGACCCACTTCATCATATGAATGTTGTGGAAATCTCCAGAGGCAGGTATAAATAGCAGGCAAGAAAGCAAGGTAAATTCAATCGGGGGCGGGGGGTGAAGCCCACTTCCAGCAGGTGATCTGGAGGTGTGAACACCCAGAGAGGAGAAACTGCTTTTGTAATTGGCGAGTCATTCACAGTTAATATTGAGTCCAGACCTGGTGGTGTTGAATTTGCAGATGAACTGGAGCTCAGCAGTTTCTCTTTGAAGTCTGTTCTTGAAGGTTTTTTTGCTGAAGGATGGCTGTTTTGAGGTCTGCTATTATATGTCCAGGCAGGTTGAAGTGTTCTCCTACAGGCTTTTGTATATTGCCATTCCTAATATCTGATTTATGTCCATTTATCCTTTTACGTAAGGATTGTCCAGTTTGGCCGATGTACATAGCAGAGGGGCATTGTTGGCACATGATGGCATATATTATATTGGTAGAAGTGCAGGTGAATGAACCAGTGATGGTGTGGCTGATCTGGTTAGGTCCTGTGATGGTGTTGCTGGTGTAGATATGTGGGCAGAGTTGGTTTGTTGCATGGATTGGTTCCTGAGTTAGACCACCACTGGCCATCACCTACAGTCCTCAGTTAAAACCTCTGATGAAGTGGGTCTTAGCCCACAAAAGCTCATGATCCCTAAAATCTGTTAGTCTATAATGTGCTACAAGACTCTGTCACTTTTGCAGATCCAGACTAACACGGCTACCCCTCTGCTACTAGAAACCATATTCAGGTTTTCCCTGTCCTATAAGACCAGTTACTTATCCCAGCTCAATTACTTCTTTGATCTCACACCAAAGATGCTTCTAGCCAATTCTATAATAAACTATCTGAAGATTTATTTAACTAGGAAAAAGAAATGAGAAGTTATTACAAGGTTAATGCATGCAGACATATATGTACGCAATTGAGTTCCAGTCTTAAGTTTCAAAAAGTAATAAAAGCTTGAATAATAAGAAACTTCCAAATGTCCTTTAGGGCTAACTCAGGCTAAGCATGGGGAACTTTGGTTTATGCTTAGAGATCCTTGCCCCTCAGCGTCCAAGCAGCATAAAAGATACAGTTCCCCTTGTTAGGGCTTTTTATTCTTTCTCCCTTTCTGTTTAGAGTTGCTAATTCAACTGCTGGGAGGAATTCACTTGCACATCTGCCATTCATGGATGCCTGAGTAATCAACAGTCTTTTGTCCTCTGATGTTCCACAATGGTTCATCTGGTGTTGATGGGCCTTCTTTTGTTAGGCAGAAGATAACACCTTCTGTTGGAATCTAGTATTTCACACTCATTAATGCTTCTCTCCAGCTTGGTGATTCACACTTATAGAGCAAACACTTAAATATTAACATGCGTCATGATATTAGAAGTGAGAGTAATTCATGCAGCAACTTACAAGCATTCCATAAAGTCTAAATATTAATAACATTTTTATAACTCTGCTACCTATTTTAACAATACTAACATACAGGTGAGCCACACTGGTTCCAGCTATGTGTTTGCCAATGTTCATTTAAGACCTAGGGGCTTTGGCATGAGCTGGCACATTGTCTGCCAGCATCACAGGAGGTACTACAGAAATAGAAATTTGAAAAATCAACCTCAAACACGCATTGCACCACCCAGAGTAACCATGGTTGATGGCGTTGCACCAGACATCTTGTAGTGAAGCTCCCAGACCAGGCTCAGTCCTACAAACCCACAAGTCTTTTGTGGGGGCAGGGCGTGGGGCATGTCAGGTAGAGTCAGCACATTGCATCCCTTCCCGTGTTAATGGCCAGTTTGAGAGCATGAGGTGCTTGGATGGTTCTGTTCGTTCTGGTGACATGGCTGAAGAGTGTGCAATGTTACCTTTTAATATAATGAGAGACTGAAGGAAGGCCCAGATATTTGCAAAATTGTGACTTTTTGCACACACAAAATGGGCCCCCATTCTGGTTTGGGCATCTAGGTGTAATAAAAATAATAATGGACTTAAGAGATGCATAATTCCTGTGTTGGGCTTCTGTACAGGAGGTGAATTTCATCCCTATATGTGTGTGTCTCCTTTTCTCTCTCTCTCTCTATATGCACTGACATTACTAAGAAGAGATAGTATTATACAGTTATTCTAGCCAATGACAAAGATTGTAATGTTAATAAAAAGCTAAAATAAAGTTCCTCCCATTACAATCAGAAAATGATTTGCTGTTTCCTGTACTTGCCCAACAGAGATATCGCTCATCTCACGTGAACAAGTTTTTTTATATTAGCTATTTTTCATTTTCTATTGGCAATCGCTACTCTTGCTATACCGTAGTCCGTAATGTACTAAGGACTGATAATATATTATAATGTTTCATCTTTACAGTCCCATCAGTATTCATTTCTAATATAATCATTTTATGATGGATGACCTCTATTACCTCTATTATATAAGATCTTACCATTGTAGCAACCATTCCAGGACATTCAGATGTAGGTAGGATCTAGTCAGTGAAAAGGGCTCCTGCCAATGATGGCATGTTATGATGGAAAATATGGCTGACAAAAATAACAATTGGATAAGTGAAGCAGACATTCAGACCAAATCTGAATTAAGATTTTTCCAAGGTTCCATTTACCTATTTTTAATTTATTATTTTTCCATATCTCTGTACATTATTCCATACCAGCCATAATTGGAATGCCAAAATATCAGAAGAAGTCTTGTTCTGTGAGATTTTCCAATCTAATTTTATACCCTTAGGAGGTGCAGAGAGTTCAGAGAATATCTTGGATGATCATTTGAATATTCTGACTACTCATCCAAACCAACCTCATCCCATTTTGCAGTGTGCCAATCATGAACAATATGTGATGCCCATCTATTAAGATTACTCTGGATTTTCAGAAACACAGTTTTGGCCCTGATCTTGCAACGATTTATATAAGAGCTTTGCTTTACGCAGGGAGAATAGTCCTACTGACCTCAGTGCAATATCTGAAGTGTATAAAGTTAATTATGTACAAAAATAAATCTTTGCAGAATTAGGACCCCACTTTGTTATTACAGTGGAATCTCATGTGCACTTGGTCCTACAAATTGTTACTCCCTACTCCAAGTGGAGTCAAAATGAGTCTCTAGACTGTGTGATCATGGAAGCTTTTGTAAATGTCCAAGGACACACCCAATAGGTATGTTTCATGTCTAGTTGGTGCTGCTTGGAAAATGAAAAATGACAAAAATAAAATTGTAACAAAAACCTGAAACAAAATATCACAAAAAAGTCAAGGTTTTTTCTCTTTCCATTTTTATGACGATCTCTTCTAACTTCTGTGCAGTTCCACATTTACACATACACTATCTACAGCAAGGGTGGGCAAACTTTTTGGCTTGAGGGCCACATCAGGGTTGTGAAACTGTATGGAGGGCCGGGTAGGAAAGTCTGTGCCTCCCCAAACAACCTGATCCCCATCCCTTATCCGCAGCCCTGCCAGAGCCAGCCACACCACTGCAACTCTGCCCGGCAGGAGCGGCGGGCCAGAGCGCTGGCAGCGTGGTGCACTGCGGCTGCAGGGGAGGGAGGGCAGCAGTGGAGGAGGTAGCAGGGGAGGGGCCAGAGTCTAGCCTCCCCAGCCAGGAGCTCATGGGCTGGGCAGGATGGTCCCACAGGCCGGATGTGGCCCGTGGGCCAAAATTAGCCCACCTCTGATCTACAGCTATCAGTAACCACTACTAAGGTCAGATATATTGTTTAGCTAGTGACCTAGGTATATGAGGCTATGCCTACCGTTGTTGAGATTTTGCACTGTAAGTTTCACCAGTGATAGTGAACGGGTGAAAGTAAGGAGCTGGTTTGGGTACGTCCTCAATTCCTCACACATCAGAGAGGGTTTACATTAGCAGCACTTCCATAGCCCACGAGAGCAACGCTCTAGGGCAGCTGTCCTATAGTGCAGCTCTCACCGGTTTGAGGATGGGTCTTGTGGGAAGAGAAGGGTGATTGGGGGACATCCTGGTCTCTGCACAGCCGCCTCTCCCCAGACACTGATCAGCTCCACTAGCTCAGCATTGCTCCAAGCAGGGGATCATTTGCTTCATGGAACAGGCATTGTCTCCTGGCCAGATAAGTGAGCACTTTCCAAGAAAACAGGAAGGGGAATTTCAAAGCTCCTGGAGCTTTACAGAGGGAAGGGTGGATGTCTATACACCTGGCATCAGAGCAGCAGAGCTGCTGGCTAGAGTGGTCACCTAGGCACTATGGGATATCCTCCGGAGGCCAAAAGCTGTGTAAACAGGAAGAATGTGTCCTCACTTGCACATCACTGCAAAAGTATCACTGGTAAGAGCTGTATGCCTCTCCTGGAGGCGAGATCTTTTTTGTGGTGAAGCTTCTGAGTTTCACTGCAAAAAGTTATTTGCAAGTGTAGACACACCCATGGTTTTTGCACAAAAAAGGGATTTTTTTCTGCTCTTAATGGCAAGTATAGCCATGCCCTAAGACTATTTGCCTAATTCACTATTAAGTTCCACCTTGTACCATCATTTATACCAATGCTAAACTGAGTGCAAAGTGTTAGCAAACTGATTTGGTAGCATTCTGTACCCACTTTGCATTTGTATGAAGGACAACACAAAGTGTAGACAATGGAGAATCAGGTCCTTCATCCATTGCTGTCAGCCCATTACAAGCCCAAATCAAATGCTACCTAAACAGTTTGTTGGTGAGCTCAAAAAGCTAACTTTTCCAGTATGAGTTCTTCTTGCTTCCCTTACTATTGACTTTTAATGGAAGCAGGATTAGGTCTCTAAGCCCACTAAAATTGTTTCTTTTAAATGCTGGACATTTCCTGTATAATGAAAATATGTTTTAAATGTCTATACTGTCTATATCAAAAACAACATAGTTTAATAAAATATACTTTGGGAATAATAGAAAGCTGTAAGTGCTGTAAAGAATTCCGGTCATGGATGATCAAACCAATGAAAGAAAAAGTTACACTCATCTGAACAAGTGTAGAGAACACAATAGTCTTTAAAATATTTCAGCAAGTCCTTTTTAAATAATATACTATTCCACTGAGTTTCCATCATCCATTTTCCACTGGCTTCAATTCTTTTATAAAAATTGATTTAGAGGTACATCATTTTTTTCATGACAGTCAAATCAGCCCTATCCTGGTAAGATGCCAGCTACCAATGCAAGATTAACACCTGCTGATACATCATCTTTCTTTAAAATAGCAAAAAACAACAGGCCTAATTTTCAGAGCAGTTAAGTAGCTTTTATTTTGGGTCTCCTGGACAAAATTATTTCAAGCAGAAAGAAAGTAGACTTCATGGGTTCCCTTCAATCTGTAATTCTTTTTTTCATCAATATACAGTTGGTTAATTTGCCAGTCTGTTGCCAAGGGAACACTGAAAAAGAAAAAATAAAGGCAGACAGCCAAAAAATAAAGTGTTCCTGGATCAGTTACAAGCACAGATCTGTGCAAGATCCTTAGTTGGTGTACATTGACATAGCTTTTTTAACTCCAATTCAGCTATGTCAGTTTACACCAGCTGAGGATCTGGCCCTGCAGTCTTTGCTGCTGTACTAAGACTGATCCATATGTCTCGTTGGATTCTTTCGTATGTATAGCCTGATTTTTAGAGGTAGGGAGCACCTAGAATGAACAAAGAAATCAATGGGAAGTGCAGTTGCTTATCCTCTCAGAAGATCAGTCCATTACTGGGGATTTTGCAGGCCTGTTTATTTACTATGGTAGAGTCTCTCTATTTCCCACAGATGTATAGATACCTGCCTATCAGTCTAATAGTGTGTTAATTGCTTATTTTGGAAAACAATGTTGGACTGATACTTAATGCAGAAAACATTCCTACAATGCTAAAAAACAATCAACATGGCACATTTAGAGCATTAAAGAATTCCATCTAGATTTCTTTAATTAATTCATCAATCAATAGGAAAATAAAAAAAAATCTTGTCTTGTTACCTTGGTTCTGAGATCCTGTTCAAAGGCTCGTTAGCATTAAAGAAATCAACATGCATCCTGGCAGCATTAGCACCTAGAATCAGGTAATTCTGAGGGTATGGTTACACTTACAAGATTATAGTGCTATTGGTTATAGCGGTCCCCTTATACAGTAATATGTATAGCGCTATTGTATGTCCACACTCAGACGCGCCAGCGGTATAGCATGGCCACATTTGGGGCACTTAATGCAGCATTAAGAGCAGCACATTAGGGCAGGTATCCCAGCATTCAGCTGGGTGCAACATGCTTTTTAAACGAGGGGAGTGAGGGGGGACGCGTTGTGTGTATGTAGAGGGAGAGAGACAGTGATTTTTCCAATCTTCTGAAAGCCTGTCAGCGAGCCTCTGTTCACAGAAGGCTTTGTTTTCACACAGGCTCCCTCCTTAAACATTTGCATTGCTTATCTGCCGAGTTAAGAGAGAAACTCTAAAGAGGTACTTCCGCATTCCTCCAGTGGAGTTCAAAACAAAGGGAAGAGATGTCAATTGCCTTAAATGGCTCTAGGCATCTCCAGAGATCACTTGTAGCGCAGTGGGTGTCCACATTCTTGCTGTAGCGCTACAGCAGCTGCGCTACAGCCCTTATTCCCCATGCGGAGGTGGATTAACAATAGCGCTATAACTCAGCAGTTATAACACTCTACGTGCCTTGTCAGTGTGGATGGGGAGGAGGTTATAGTGCTCGTGGGGGCTTTATAGCGCTATAAAGTGCCAGTGTAACCAAGTCCTGACTCTCCATGTAGAGGGAGAAAGGTGTTGATGAAGCTTCCCATGTAACTGGTATTTTAATACACCTTTCCCACATATAGACTTTAAAGCTTTAAACATTCAGGGCTTGTCTATACTGGCATGTTAAATCAGCACTGCTGTGATCAGCGCAGTGGCAATGACTTAGCAGGTCTGGTGAAGACCTGATAAGTTGATGGTAGAGCACTCTCTTGTTGATTTCAGTACTCCACCTTCTTGAGAAGCGGAAGCTAAGTCAGCAGGAGAGAGTCTCCTGCCAACATAGCATGGTATAGATATTGCATTAGGTCAATGTAATCTATGCGTGTGATATTTTCACCCACCCCCCAGCTCCCCGAGTAACATAACTTACATCGACATAAGCAGTAGTGTAGACTAGGTCCCATTCTAATTAGGGAAGGCAGAAAAGGAGGAGGGTGAAGTTCTGAGCAGGATTGACTCAGTGGTCTGAAGTGATGTTAAAGAAATATTTTTGTTAAAAGTACGGCATGAATTTGATTTAAATTTTGCGTAGAGACTCAGGCAGAGTGACATTTCATTGGAAAACAGATTTTCTCACTATACAAAATGCAGCTCACAGAGCTCAAGGTGAAGTGCATGTGAGGAAGGACATGCTTTTGGTCGAGGGATCCAGCTATGGAACAACTTCTTTAGGAAATGCAGCAAAACCTTCATCTTTGAAAAAACCTTTGCATTATAGGAAAAATGACTCTCACCCAACATTGATGCCCTGCATCCACCCAAATCCTCCCCATAAAAATGTAATAAATACATAGATAAATAAAAGCCTTGTAATATACATACAAATCAATCAACCCAAACAAACCCAAAACAATAACAATGAAAATACTGCACACTGGGTTTTCACCCCAAAAACCAGGAGAGGAAGAGACTCCAGGAAGTCCATCAGGGACTTCAATATTGCTATTCAGTTTACATGGAAGGTGCTAGTGATGGGAGGCAGTATAAAACCCCAAGATAGGAGGTAGAGCATTTGGTTCGACTTTATTTAAAAGAGCATGCTTGTAAAATATCTTCAGCTTTATCATATATATTTGTCATATACAGCATGTTCATTTTGCCATCATTGAGCTCGACCTCATTTCCATTCAATCATTCCCTACAAGGGTTGTGGATTATTTCAACATAGCAGGAAATACTGACTTTTCCATTGTCTCCTCAAGTGCAAGGTGGGTGGCTGGGCTCATTCTTAACTGATCCATTAGGCCCCACAGTTTGTGCTTACCCAGTAACAGCACTGGTCACATTTTCTAGAACACAGATGAGACATGGTAATGATTTCTTTTAAGTCGTTTCATGAACACCTGCTTTATGGATGGCTGATTAGCTTGTTTCTGACCTCTCCCATCAAGTTTATCCTGCTTTCGCCTTATTTTCTATATATCAGACATCTGGTACACCAACAAATTGTTGGACCCTACTCTGCAATCCATAATTCTAACTCGTATCGTTTGGTGACCTTTTGTATAAGCACTTCAGCAGCAATTAAATGTTTCGTTCTTTTTGTGCCATGAGATGATCCAGACAGTCTGCTTGCTTTCAAGGGAGGAGAAAACAGTGCTGGTAAGAGAAACAGCAGCAGCGGCCTCCTTTTTTATTCGCAGCAACAGTGAGAAAAGTCAGAGAAGGCGAAGCAGCAGCAGTAGCTGATACCAGCGTGCCAGTATTTTAGCAGGAGTGTAATTTGATTTCTGACTATGAAGTGACACTCGCAGCACATAGCTGTAAATTTTATATTCGTACACATATAACACTGCTCAAATTCAACAGTCATACTTTTGCTTATAGCAATGAACAGGGAGCTAATTCCCACATCAGATTTCCCTGTGTAGTGATGCACATGTCCTAAAGGCCTTCCGTACTAAGTGGGGATAATCAATTATATTTGATTCTCCATATAATAATTCAGGTAAATAGAGAATAACTACTGGAAGCAAGAGGGCTGTCCCACATTCCTTTTCTCTAGCTCTCTACTTTGGCTGACACACAAATCTGTGCAGCCCTGGAAAACTAGAAAGAAGGTCAACAATATAGGATTTTTAAGGCTGAGTAAAAGATGTTGGCTATGTATATATCTCCTTGTCAAGTGTCTGGATTATAATAGTGAATGTAGGGTGGACTGAAATGAAAGATCTTCCTGCCATGAAGAGTGGCATGCCGAAACCTCCACAGTGACTACAAGATCACTTTAAAAGATCAATGTTTCTTTTAGAGTATGATGCCATATGGCATGTGCTTAAGTTTTGTGCTTTGCAGTGCTTAAGTTTATATTGCATTGTAAGATCTGACTTAACATGATAGAGCATTCAAAAATGCTATTTTGTGAAAATATATCGTCTCCATAACGATTTTGTCAGGAAGGTTTTGTTGTTCAGGATGAAACGTCCAGGGGTAGAATCAAAGAGACTCTCTCTAACCTAGATGTTGGGGCACTAGCATGTAGTGCCGCATAGCAAGTTTCAAGTCCCTCCTCTAAATGATTCGCTCTCCTTTTAGAGCCAAGTTTCATTCTGCAGTGAAAAGAAAATTGATTTGAGAACCATGCTATGGATCATGAAATGGAATTGCTGTTTCCAACTAGCTCTAACTATTGCCACTGGTGTTATTAATAATAGCTGTATAATAATAACACATAGCATGTATGCAGTGTTTTACAGGCTCAAACCACTGGACATGCATTAACTAGTTAATCCTTCTAACACCCTGTGAGGTAGATGGACTAGTATTATTACCTCATTTTACAGCTGGGAAAACCTACGCAGAGAGTTGAAGTGACTAGCTCAAGGCTGCACACACCAAGTCAGTGGCGGAGCTCAGATTAGTACTGTCTCTTACTGAGTTTATGGACGGTGTCTTGCACAATGGGACTACTGAGCCTATAAACTCTTTGGGACACAGACTATGTTTGTACAGGGCCTAGCACAACTGGGTTCTGATCCATGACTGGAGGAAGGATACAAATAATAAACAATAATATACAATAACAAAATGGGGCTTTGACTTCATTTGGGGCCCGTAGGCATGACTGTAATATAAATAATAATAATAATAAACATTTGATTTAGAAAGTACTCTAGAAATGAATCCAGCAGTAGCAGAATATCCAGGATCTCCCCCGTAATTCTGGGATGAGGAGTGGGGGGCGGGGACATACATTCCCAGACACAGCAAAGAAAGTTAATGCAGTGGTAATTTACCCCAACCAGAATGACTGCTGATAACTTGTTTTTTTTTTCTATTATGAAAAATACAAAAGAATTGAAATTTTCCTCTGATTAAAATTTGCTTTTCTAATTTTATTAAAAAAAGAAATATTCTGTTGTCCTGCAGCTACCCATGAGTATTCTGCCTTTTGATTATTTTCACATTGCAGATCCAGCAAACAAGCCACTGTATACGGAGAGTCCTATGGACTTTTGTTTTTTAAGATGACTGGAAAATAAATTAAAGGCTGAAGTTATTCTTTGGTGACTCAGGCAGCCTTTAACTTTGATTTAGCACCAGGGATATTTCCTTCAGCATGCTGTTCTCCTTCAAAAATACTTGTTTTGATCAGTTACTTGCCTTTGTTATAACTCTTCAAAAATATCTTCTTTCCATACTGGTTAGGGAACTTGTTTTTGTAGTTCTTGTATTTCCATGGTTCATTGTTTTGCTTCTTCTGTCCACGAGCTCTAATTCTGTTAAAGGATTTTGTAACTTGAATTGTATGTGTTAGAACATAAGAACAGCCATACTGGGTCAAAACAAAGGTCCATCTAGACCAGTATCCTTTCTTCTGACAGTGGCCAATGCCAGGTACTCGAGGAAATGACTAGAACAGGTAATCATCAGTAATCCATACCCTCGCCAATTTCCAGCTTCTGGCAAACAGAAGGTAGGGACACCATCCATGCCCATCCTGTCTAATAGCCATTGATGGACCTATTCTCCATGAACTTATCTAGTTCTGTTTTGAATCCTGTTATAGTCTTGGAGTTCCATAGGTTCACTAGGCATTGTGTGAAAAAATTCTTCCTTTGTATATTTTAAATCTGCTGCCTCTTAATTTCATTTGGTGACCCCCTAGTTCTTGCTTTATAAAAAGGAGAAAATAACACTTCCTTATCCACACCAGTCATGATTTTATAGACCCTACCATATCCCGCCTTAGTCATCTCTTTTCCAAGCTGAAAAGTCCCAGTCTTATTAATTTTTCCTCATATGGCAGCTGTTTCATACCCCTAATCATTTTTGTTGCCCTTTTCTGAACCTTTTCCAATTCCAATATATCTTTTTTTGAGATGCAGTGACCACATCTGCATGGAATATTCAAGATGTGGGTGTACCATGGATTTATAGAAAGTCAATATGGTATTTTCTACCTTATTATCTATCCTTTTCTTAATGACTCCCAACATTCTCTTCACTTTTTTGACTGCCACTACATATTGAATGGATGTTTGCAGAAAACTATCCACAATGACTCTAAGATCTCTTTCTTGAGTGGTAACAGTTAATTTAGACCCCATCATTTTATATGTATAGTTGGGATTATGTTTTCCAATATCCATTACTTTGCACTTATCCAAACTGAATTTCATCTGTCATTTTGTTGCCCACTCACCCAGTTTTGTGAGATCCTTTTGTAATTCTTCACAGTCTGCATGGGACATAACTATCTTGAGTAGTTTTGTATCATCTGCAAATTTTGCCACCTCACTATTTACCTCTTTTTCCAGATCATTTATGAATATGTTGAATAAAACTCATCCCAATACAGATTCCTGGGGGACACCACTATTTACCTCTCTCCATTCTAAAAACTGACCTTTATTCCTACCCATTGTTTCCCATCTTTTAACACCTTCCCTCTTATCCCATTACAGCTTACTTTGCTTAAGAGCGTTTGGTGAGGGACTTTGTCAAAGGCTTTCAGAAAATCTAACTACACTGTATTCTCCCTTGTACTTGTATATCCCCTTTGTACTCATTCTTGTTGACCCCCTCAAATAATTCTAGTAGATTGTTGAGGCATGATTTCCCTTTACAGAATACATGTTGACTCTTCTCCAACAAATTGTGTTCATCTATGTGTCTGACAATTTTGTTCCTTACTACAATCAGTTTGCCAGGTACTGAAGTCAGCCTTACCAGCCTGAATTTCCAGGATCACCTCTGGAGCCCTTTTGAAAAATTGTCATCACATTAGCTATCCTCCAGTCATTTGGTACAGAAGCTGATCTATGATAGGTTACAGATTACAGTCAGTAGTTCTGAAATTTCACATCTGAGTACCTTCAGATCTCTTGGGTGAATACCATCTGGTCCTATTGACTTACAGTATTACTGTTTAGTTTATCAGTTTGTTTCAAAACCTCTTCTAATGAAACCTCAATCTGGGATAGTTACTCAGATTTGTCACCTAAAAAGGATGGCTTATGTTTAGGGATCTCCCTCACATCTTCAGCCATGAAGACTGATGAAAAGAATCCATTTAGTTTCTCCTCAGTGTCCTTATTGTCCTTGAGTGTTCCTTTAGCATCTCGATCGTCTAGTTGCCCTTCTGGTTTAACAAACTTCCTGCTTTTTATGTACTTAAAATATTTTAGGTAGTACTTGTTTCAGTCTTTGGCTAGCTCTTCTTCAAATTATTTTTTGGCTTTCCTAATTATATTTTTATACCTCACTGGCCAGATTTTATGCACCTTTTTATTTTCCTCAGTAGGATTTAACTTCCATTTTTTAAAAGATGTCTTTTTGTTGCTCACTGCTTCTTTTACTTTGTTGTTTAGCCATGGTGGCACTTTTTTTTTGGTTTCCCTACTATGTTTTTTAAGTTGGGGGTATACATTTAAGTCGAGCCTCTATTAAGGTGTCCTTTAAAAGTTTCCATGCAGCTTGCAGAGATTTCACTTCTGGCACTGTACCCTTTAATTTCTGTTTAACTAACTTTCTCATTTTTGTGTAGTCCCCCTTTCTGAAATTAAATGCTACAGTGTTGGGCTGCTGTGGTGTTTTCTCCGCCACAGGGATGTTACATTTAACTATGTTATGGTCACTATTACCAAGTGGTTGAGCTATATTCACCTCTTGGACCAGATCCTGTGCTCCACTTAGGACTAAATCAAGAATTGTCTCTCTTCTGGTGGGTTCCAGGACCAGCTGCTCCAAGAAGCAGTCATTTAAGGTGTCAAGAAACTTTGTCTCTGCATCCCGTCCTGAGGTGACATGTACCCAGACAATATGGGGATAGCCGAAATCCCACATTATTACTGAGTTTTTTCTTTTATTAGCCTCTCTAATTTTCCTGAGCATTTCACAATCACTATCACCTTCCTGGTCAGGTGGTTGGTAATATATTCCTACAGCTATATTCTTATTATTAGAGCATGGAATTACTATCCATAGAGAGTTTATGGTACAGTTTGGTTCATTTAAGATTTTTGCTTCATTTTTTCTATGCTTTCTTTCACATACAGTGTCACTCCCCGATATATTTTGTACCCTGGTATTACTGTGTCCTGTTGATTATCCTCATTCCAGCAAGTTTCTGTGATGCTTATTATATTAATATCCTCATTTAATAAGAGGCACTCTAGTTCTCCCATCTTATTATATAGACTTCTAGCATTGGTATATGAGCACTTTAAAAGCTTATCACTTTTCAGGTGTCTGCCATTACATGCTGTAATTGAATGGGATTTTTTTTCATTTGACTGTTTCTCATGAGATCCTACCTGTATTTTATCATCTTCCATCCTCTCCTCCTTACTAGGACAAAGATCCTCCCCTAAAAGATGCCTCTGTCTGAACCATGTGCTCCTCCTCACCTGTTGGCTTTCCCCCAGCCTTTAGTTTAAAAACTGGTTTATGGCCTTTTTAATGTAAGTGCCAGCAATCTGGTTCCGTTTTGGTTTAGGTGGAGCCCATCCTTCCTTTATAGGCTGCCTCCCTCCCAAAAGTTTCCTCAGTTCCTAATACATCTAAAACCCTCCTCCCTATACCATCCTCTCATCCACATATTGAGACCCTGCAGTTCTTCTGCCTGTCTAACTGGCCCTGCATATGGAACTGGAAGCATTTCAGAGACTGCTAGCAGAGAGGTCCGGGGCTTCAATTTCTTACCTAGCAGCCCAAATTTGGCCTGTAGGACCTCTCTCCTATCCTTTCCTATGTCATTGGTACCTATATTCCTATAACCACTGACTCCTCCCCAGCACTACACAGAAGTCTACTTAGATGTCTCATGAGCTCCACAAACTTCGCACCAGGCAGACACGTCGCCATGTAGTTCTCCCAGTCATTGCAAACCCATCTATCCATGTTTCTAATGATCAAATCACCCATTACTAATACCTGTTTCTTCCTAATAACTGGAATTCTCTCCTATGGAGAGATATCCTCAGTGCAAGAGGATACCGCAACATCATATGGAAGGAGGGTCCCCACTGTGGGATCTTTTCCCTGTGCTTCAGGGGGATGTTCTCCTTCCTTGAGCCTTTCATCCTCCTCAACAGCACATAGGCTGTCAGACTGGGGGTGGGGCCATTCTACTGTGCCCCAGAAAGTCTCATCTATGTACCTCTCTGTCTCCCTTAGCTCCTTCAGTTCAACCACTCTGGTCTCCAAAACCCATCCGTGGTCTCTGAGGTCCAAGAGCTTCTTGCACTGAATGCATGTATATGCCACCTGCCCGTAGGGCAGGTAATCGTACATGTGTCATTGGGATACTGGATAGCCCTCACTCTGTTGCTAGACTTCTGCCTGCGTTATCCTTTAACTCCTGAAGCTCGTTCCTTTGTTGTTCCTTTCTTTTTATTGGGGGTGTTTTTGGTTTTAAGTTTAAAGAAGTGTAAGGAATGTTAAGTGTATCTAATACCCCTCACATTCCCTGTAAACTCCCTCACAAAACACCCCTGTTAGCCGCTTCTGTTCACTAGCCCCTCTGGTCTCTCAGGAGCAGGCTCTTTAAAGCCCTGGTCTTCCTGAGTAGCTCTGCCCCCTAGTTAAGGGTTGATGGGTGCTAAAGGGCTTAGGGATCAAAGCCTCATCAAGAAGCTCTCAGCCTTGCTTAGCAGACTGCTAAGCTCGCCAGACAAACAGTCAGGAAACGGTACCCCAACAAACAGACTGCACGGTATATTTCAGTCAAGCAGCAGGCACAACACAAACATACATACTAAAGACAACAACCTTACCCCGAGGGTCATGTAATCACTCCTCCTCCACTGGGAGAAGTCCCTCACAAAACTGCCCTCTTAGCCACTCCTGTTCACTAGCCAAGCGTGTTAAATGTGCTAATGCATTGGATTCCTAAAAGGCTTTTGTTATTATTAGTGTTGAGAAATAGCTAGAGTCCCCGTACAGTCCTCTCCATGAGTCCAAAGACCTAGTCTCAGGATATAATTAATTTTCTTCAGCACTGGAATGGGTTACCTAGGGAAGTGGTGGAATCTCTCCTTAGAAGTGACAAAGAGTCCTGTGGCACCTTAAAGACTAACTAAAGTCTTAGAGCATAAGCTTTTGTGGGCTAATACCCACTTTGTTGGAGGCATGCATTAGCCCACGAAAGCTTATGCTCTAATACTTTAGTTAGTCTTTAAGGTACCACGGGACTCTGTCACTTCTGCAATTTCAGACTAACACGGCTACCCCTCTGATTCTCTCCTTAGAGGTTTTTAAGGTCAGGCTTGACAAAGCCCTTGCTGGGATGATTTAGTTGGGGATTGGTCCTGCTTTGCGCAGGGGGTTGGACTAGCTGACCTCCTGAGGTCCCTTCCAACCCTGATATTCTATGGTTCTATGATTCAGGATTTTTATTTGGGGAGAGTTCATGCAAAAATTAGAGCAGTATGAAATACCTGCATCAAGCCTTAAACTATTTGAAGTGAGCCTTGAAACTGAGCTTTGATGCATTTGTGGAAATCAGCCCACGCTTACAGAAAACAAAACAGTGACACTCTTTGCATGGCTTAGGAAATTGGCCAACCTCTCACCACCAAACAGACATTCCCTTTCCCCTGACAACATGACTAATACCAACTAGTTCCTGGGGCTAACCACATGAGTAAAACTAAGCACATGATCAAGTGCTTTTCAGAATAGGGACTGATGTTTATCCAGATGGAATCAGATGGCTTCCAGGACCTCTAAGTGAAATCACAGTATTACCTTCACAAGCTCCTTCATTCTGTGTGTTCAAACGAGCCCAAGTTCAGGGAGTCATGTGAAAAGCTGATTGCAAAGGCTCAAATGTGAAAGCATCTAGTCCATACTTTATGTAAATTTGCAGCCTAATGCCAGTAAAGAAATACTCCAAAATATTTTACTAGTATTATGTGTTAAATGACAGCAGTGTTCTCAACACTGAACAATCCACGGATAGCAAAAGTGCTTGACCCACAAAGCTTTCATCGTAGAAGACATAAATGGAAAGTTATGATGCAATGGAATAGCACATTTGATAATGTTCTTATTTTGTATTTATTTAGTAATTAATATTAGTAATAAGCACGCTACGAAAATTAGATAGACTGCAGACATGCTGCCATTCTATGCGGGAAGTTAACTTTATTGTTGTTAATTTCCAACCCCATCTGTTTCCAGAAGGGTGCCTAATTTTAAAGTTAAAACATTTACTTTAGCACGGCATAAACAAACAAAAAAAATCACCACTAAATCACATATATGTAACCATCTCTAATCTGAAGCAACAGATCACTAATGATTAATTATCTTCTCCCATCACACCCTTCAGTTTGAAATATGCAAATGACCCAGAATAATTTCCAGATCTACAATTTTCTCCTAGTTTGCAATATTTATTTCTATATTTACTAAGGGCCTTGGTTGTAACCTGGTTCTACCTAGCCACTCAGGATAAGACCATACTCTCCCCCATTCACCCCCCTATGCCTGGCTCATACGTAAGGCTAAGATTTTTGATATAGGTATTTTTATTAAAAGTCACAGACAGGACGCGGACAATAAAAAATGAAATCATGGAAATACATATAGGATGGACAACTGCCCAAGACCACACGCCAGAGGCGGTTTCTCAAAGCTGATGGTGGGTCTTGGGCTTCAGCCCTAGGTGGCAGGGCGTAAGCCCAAGACCCACCATCTGGGGCTAAATTAGTGGAATTTTGAGGAAGTCATGGAAGTCTTGTAAAATCACGGAATCCATGACCTCTGTAACTGACTCGTAGCCTTACTGCAGTACTTCCTTACTTCATACAATATTGTATGGATAGTACATTAAGGACTGGTACCTGCTCAGATAATGGTACCTTAGACATATAGATAGACCCTAAGTCATTACTGATTAATTGTACCAATTACCCTGTACATTCTAAGATGTAGCTACTATAACACAGCTTGGCTTTTATTTAACCTTCACCCAATTTAATAATCATAAGAAATATTTTATGCTTATTTTATTTCTATTTCCAAAGGAAAAATGTACATGCTAATCTGTCCTAATTTTGTTCCATATTCTTTTTTCTGATTTTACCAAAAAATAAAAGCCATTCATGAGCCAAAGATTTTGAGGACTGATCTTCTTTAATCCATTGGCATTAGACTAGCTGGTGTTTAGGGAAGAAAAGAATGTGTTCCTTGAATGACAGTAAGGACGATTTTGTGAGCAGGGTCTTGGCCTACCACTCAGGGGATTTGAACTCAATTCTTGGTTCTTCCATAGCCTTCCTGTGTGACCCTACTCAAGTCAATTACTTTCTCTGTCTCATTTCCACTTCTGTAAAATGAGAAAAGAGGACAACTTCCGGTATCTTTTTTGTCTATTTAAATTGAATGCTCTTCAAGGTAGGAACTATCTCTTACTATATATGTGCATGGGACCTACTATATAACTACTGCCCACAGTTAGTTGCCAGCCATTAAAGGGAACAGAGAGTCACTTCTGGAAGTGTGGATTACACAACAAAGACAAACCATCAAAATGAATTCTCCAGCCTTTTCCATCAGTTTGGCCCTGATATTGCAATGGGTTCAGTGTTTCTTGAGCACTGACTCTGCATGGGTGTAACTGGGGATTGGCACCTTACTGGATTGTGTCCTTTAACTTCTTTAACCTTATCTGACCTCTGAAAGCACTGAACATTCAATAGTATGCTAATGTTTCTAATATATTTTTCTAGGGTTGGTTCAAACATCAGAACTCTAGGTTCTTGCACAACATCAGACTTTGCTCTTCTGATACTCAACAACAACAGTCAATGGGTGGTCTTGAACCTCCCCGGGGTAACATTTTGTGTGTTGTTTTTGCTGATTCATTGAACTCAAATATTTCACCTTATGACCTTGCACTATCCTCGTTAGTACTATGCTGGACTGATCAGCAAATACCACAAGATGGGATCTATACAAATAAATAGATAAGATTGATCAATGTCTTAATCCAAGGCTGAGCTCTATGGAATCCAGTTCTTATGGACCACAGTCTTGGTTGAAGAAAAATCTTCCTCAGAATTTTTTTCTGATCCATGAAGGACAGATGTCATGGGGCAGAAATGGAACCACAAAAATGAACCAAAAACTAAACCAGGCTCTCCATGGACTAATCACAGAGTGATCATCCCCAGCACTCAAGAAAGCCTCGTTGAACACAAAGACAGCATTTTCTGCACCATTAACATCAGAGAAACCTATCCTGGAGCCCCCAAAACTAGAGATCCTGAGTGCTATTGAAGAGAATGAGGCTGAGGAGAAATAGGACTTCACAGAAAGTAATTACACAATTTAGACACCAAGCTGACCTCCTTGCAGATAATGAAACGAGGATAGATAAATGACCAGAGCACAAAACCTGGGCTCCACAGATAAACACCTAAGGAAATTACATTGTTGAAACAAGATGAGCTGGAAAACAGGTCAGGAAGAAATAATACCAGAATAGCAGGCCTACCTGTGGATTAGAGACCCCTGCTGTGGGTGCAAAATCCCTTACAAAGGGCAAATCTCCATTATTGAAAGATCCCCACAAGATAAAATGCCACCAGGAAAAATGGCCCCAAATGGGATACTCAACACCTTGATCTTCTGTGATAGAAACTACAAGTAGAAGGACAAAATCCTGTGATTTGCCAGAGGAAAATCCCACACTAAACCTCAACACAGCATGCTTTCTTCTTTTATGCTGACATCAGAGTGGAGATTGAATGCAATCAAAGGGGGTTTGAAGAAGTTAAAAGGAAACCGATAGAAAATAATATCAAGGGCGCCACACTAAGGAGGGAATTAAGTGAGAAAATTATTTTTTAATGATCAGAAAAGATTCTAAACCATGTACAATGCAAAAAAAAAAAAAAAACCCCAACAACCCCAAAACACCTGAAGATTTACTGCAGCACAACCTAAAGGCAGATAGAGCCGATAAAGCCACAGTGCACAAACATAATCCAGAAATCTCAGGGCAAGTCTTCTAATGAACGGATATCCATCACAAAGCAGCCATCGGGTGGGATTCTTTGCTGTGTCTTTTGAAGCCAACTTTTCTCACTTCTGAACCTGGGCTGTTTCAGGGGCCTGAGCTGCCCCAATGCAACTTAGATCTCCCTGCTATGGAAGTCTCTCCAGGATACCGTATAAACTGTATATAGCCTGGAATACCCAGTGTGCCGTGTGCTGAGGCCCACCGCACCACACCTTGCTATCAGTATACCCCCTCCATGAAGGCTTTCAAGGATGTCTTCTATCATGCCTGTGCCAGGGGATCTTCCCCAAGCTGGTTATGGGGCTTTAGAGCCCTTTTACTCTGCTCATGTCTCTTCACCACACATAAAGAGGCCAGAGTGAGGTTCTCACCCATGATCAGTAAAGTTCATAGTTATATACATTTAGGTTTGATTTTTTTGTTATAACCAGTGCCCAGTGGTTGAAGTCACAGTACAGTCAGTTTGTCTGGAGCAATAACAGAAACTGTTACCTTACCTGTAACCACAGCAGAGTCCATGAGAGAATCCCAAGAAGCCAAAAGATCAGAGGAGAGGAAACTGATGAGAAGGAAACATGTGTGGCATGATGAGACAGTGCATAGGGAAATACAATGAAAATGTTTATAAAGGCCTAAATGAGAGACTACAATGGCACTGACTGAAGAAAAAAAAACACAAGAAGAAATGCTAAAGTTTCTCTGTTCATATGTGGATTACAGAAAACTTTCCTTACACAGTGTGGTAACCTAAAAGATAACAGATTATTAAGGCTGACAGTGATAATATATGAAACAGGTATTTTACTTTATGATGGAGCAAGTGGAAGCCTTTGAAAAGCTAGGATCTCTTAATGATAAGAAATTATATTTAACGTTGCATATAATTGTGAAAGCAAAGAGAACTAGATGTGTAAATGAAAGGAAAGTTGAAATTGAAGAAAGGCTGACTGGAAGACTCCTGGTACTTTATCAACTGTGAGATGTGCAGAATGGAATCTTGAGACTAGTTTCCAGCCTTGACTCCCCATACAAATTGCCCTTTTATTTTCAGTGGAATTCTGGTGGGTTGTAGCATGCCATGTCTGGGTAAATTAGCTTTTCAAAAACATTGCAATACTGCTATTCAGAATATACTGTAACCATGTCACAAGGTGATGTCGCTGCTTCCACTGTGCTATCTACTGATTCATGTCAGTGAATTATACAGCACTTGAGACCTTAAACAGAGTGCCATGTTTTGTTGTTTGCAAGAGTTGTCTGTCTGGTGTGTATTCATAACTGCACATTTCACTGAAATGCAGCTACATAGCAGGGCAGAAAAGAGCTTTCCAGATAACACGTCACTCATGCACAAAACAGGATTTTCTCCCCAACTATATGGAAAATACAGATATAATATTGCTTGGTCATAATGCGTGACAGAAATAAAAAGGCCATGAAGCATTTGGGAATATGCTTCTGTCATAAGTATGAAGTAGCCTAGAATTAGTGTTTACCTGTAAGGGGTTAAGCTAAAGGTAACCTGAGAGGTGGACAACTGACCAATGAGAAATTCCTCAGGAGACAAAGGATTTTAAGTTTCAGTTTCTCTCTGGGTCTCTCTCTCTGTTCAACTCGGCTATGGGATGAACTACACCTATGTCTTTCACTGTAATTATAGTTTCTATCAAGTATTGTAGTCAGTAAGTTTACCTTCTTTTTATCACTTGGAGAGTTCTCAGTGGTGAGTGCTGGCTGGGTGCTTCTTGATATTGTAAGATTCAGCAGAGATATCAACAGTGGGAGAAAGTTGCCTCGGGGGAGAGGTTTGGTTTCTGAATCCTTTTGTCAATTATGGTAGATGTTGTTCTATTGATGGTTATAAGGGATTTATTCCTTTCTTTTTTCTTTTTTTCTTTTATTAAAATCTTTCTTTTAAGAATCTGACTGCTTGTTTTCCATTGTGTAAGATCCTGGTTTTGGATCAGGCACGTCTCACAGGAGCAGGCGAGGTTTGTTTTTTTTCTCTCAAGCTTTCTAGGGAAGGAAGAAGTTTGGGGGTTTAGTGGAAAGGGAAAGAAGGGTCCCAAACAACCCTAGACTTAGTTTGGTGGTGGCAGCTACTAAGTCCAGACACAGAAGAAGTTGTGTTCTGGGGAAAAACATTTTAATCCAAGCTGGTAAAATAAGCTTGGGGAGTGTTATTTCTTTTTCATGCGGGTCCCCACATCTGTACCCTAGAGTTCAGAGTGGGGAGGCAATCCTGACAGCTTCGAACTCTTCTCTTATGACCCACATCTATTTGTATCGAATACTAGGCCCAACTACTATTTCATTGTGATTTCTTCTACTGGGATTCCATAGATGACTGGAAATCTGTTGCTTCTCCGCAGCTGGACGATTAAATTCAAGGAACTGTATCTTCATGATCTTCTCTACCAGACTGAAGCATCCCTAAATCCTACAATGTGTGGGACTGGGTGACATAATTTTCAATAATCTATCAACAGCTGTAAGCCAGAAACACTGTGTTGCATTTTATTGCAGAGTAGAATGAGCCCATGTCAGTGCTGTGTTCAGTAATCACCCCATAACAATGACCCTGACAGAGGTCTGCTTCACTCATTGTCTGCATTTTAACTAATTAACATTGTTTGTTTCCTACTTTCTTATCTATGACGCTAAATAACCAAGGGAGAAAGGATGGTTTGGGGATTAAGGCTGGTACTCAGTTAATAAGAATATAAGAATGGCCATACTGGGTCAGACCAAAGGTCCATCCAGCCCAGTATCCTGTCTACCAACAGTGGCCAATGCCAGAGTGAGAGAACCTAACAGATAATGTTCAAGTGATCTCTCTCCTGCCATCCATCACCACCCTCTGACAAACAGAGGCTAGGGACACCATTCCCTACCCATCCTAGCTAATAGCCATTAATGGATTTAACCTCCATGAATTTATCCAGTTCTCTTTTAAACCCTGTTATAACCCTAGCCTTCACAATCTCCTCAGGAAAGGAGTTTCACAGGTTGACTGTGCACTGTGTGAAGAAGAACTTCCTTTTATTTGTTTTAAACATGCTATGCATTAATTTCATTTGGTGGCCCCTAGTTCTTACATTATGGGAACAAGTAAATAGCTTTTCCTTATTCACTTTCTCCACACCACTCATGATTGTATAGACCTCTATCATATCCCTTCTTACTCTCCCCTTTTCCAAGCTGAAAAGTCCTAGCCTCTTTAATCTCTCCTCATATGGGACCTGTTCCAAACCCCTAATCATTTTAGTTGCCTTTCTCTGAACCTTTTCTAATGCCAGTTTTTTGTTGTTGTTTGTTTGTTTTTGAGATGAGGAGACCACATCTGTACACAGTATTCAAGATGTGGGCACATCAGAGATTTATATAAGGGCAATAAGATATTCTCTGTCTTATTCTCTATCCCTTTTTAATGATTCCTAACATCCTGTTTGCTTTTTTGACTGCCACGGCACACTGCATGGACATCTTCAGAGAACAATCCACGATGACTCCAAGACCTTTTTCCTGAATAGTTGTAGCTAAATAAGCCCCCATCATATTGTATGTATAGTTGGGGTTATTTTTTCCAGTGTGCATTACTTTATCCACATTAAATTTCATTTGCCATTTTGTTGCCCAATCACTTAGTTTTGTGAGATCTTTTTGAAGTTCTTCACAGTCTGCTTTGGTCTTAACTATCTTGAGCAGTTTAATATCATCTGCAAACTTTGCCACCTCACTATTTACCCCTTTCTCCAGATCATGTATGAATAAGTTGAATAGGATTGGTGCTAGGACTGACCCCTGGGGAACACCACTAGTTACCCCTCTCCATTCTGAACATTTACCATTTATTTATCCTTTTTTCCTATCTTTTAACCAGTTTTCAGTCCATGAAAGGATCTTTCTTCTTTTCCCATGACAACTTAATTTACATAAAAGCCTTTGGTGAGGGACCATGTCAAAGGCTTTCTGGAAATTTAAGTACACTATGTCCACTGGATCCCCCATGCCCACCTGTTTGTTGACCCCTTCAAAGAACTTTAATAAATTAATAAGACATGATTTCCCTTTACAGAAACCATGTTGTCTTTTGCCCAACAATTTATGTTCTTCTATGTGTCTGACAACTTTATTCTTTACTATTGTTTCAACTAATTTGCCCGGTATGGACATGAGACTTACCGGTCTGGAATTGCCGGGATCACCTCTACAGCCCTTTTTAAATATTGGCATTACATTAGCTATCTTCTAGTCATTGGGTAAGAAGCTGATTTAAAGGACAAACCATAGCTGAGAGTTCCGCACTTTCACATTTGAGTTCTTTCAGAACTCTTGGGTGAATGCCATCTGGTCCTGTTGACTTGTTACACAAATTTATCAATTAATTCCAAAACCTCCTCTAGTGACACTTCAGTCTGTGACAGTTCATCAAATTTGTCACCTACAAAAGACGGCTCAGGTTTGGGAATCTCCCTAATGTCCTCAATCGTAAAGACTGAAGCAAAGAATTCATTTAGTCTCTCCGCAGTGACTTTATCATTTTTAAGTGCTCATTTTGTATCTCAATTATCCAGGGGTCCCACTGATTGTTTAGTAGGCTTCCTGCTTCTGGTGTACTTAAAACACATTTTGTTATTGCCTTTTGAGATTTTGTCTAGCTGTTCTTCAAACTCCTTTTTGGCTTTTCTTATTACATGTTTACACTTAATTTGGCAGTGTTTATGCTCCTTTCTATATACCTCATTTGTGGATTTGACTTCCACTTTTTAAAAGATTCCTTTTATCTCTCACTGCTTCTTTTACATGACTGTTAAGCCATAGCAGCTCCTTTTTAGTTCTTTTACTGTGTTTTTTAATTTGGGGTATACATTTAAGTTGGGGCTCTATTATGGTGTCTTTGAAAAGTGTCCATGTAGCTTGCAGGGATTTCACTTTAGTCACTGTACCTTTTAATTTCTGTTTAACAAATCTGGATTCAGTTCCTGACTCTACAAGAGGCTTCTTGTGTGACTTTCGGCAAATTGACTAATCTCTTATCTGTAAAATGAAGGTAATAAACCTTCTTTTCTTCCACACTTTGTACGTCTTATGTACTTTGATTTTACACTGAGTCTTCTACTTGATGCTTGTCAACCAGACTTGGTTGGAGCCTTTAGGTACTATTGAAATGCAAAAAATAAATAAGAGCAATCCAACATTAATGGAAATTAGTGAAAATATTTCCATTCACTGCCACTATAAATATTTGAGCTCAAATTCTCTGTTGGAATTATGTCACAGACATCAAAAGAGTTATACTTGCATATATTTTGCTTCTTGAGAACTGATGGCTGATTCTAATGGTGTCATAGGAATCTCTAGAGGTTTCAGTAGAGCTGGTAGGAATTTTTCTTTGTCCTTTTGAAAAATGTGTCAAAAATTATTTTTAACACATTTTTCAACAGTTTTGAGGATCTTCATAATTTTTAAATTCTGTTTTCAGGATTTGGGTTCAACAAAAACCCAAACATTGATTAAGACAGATTTTTGTTCATGAATATTTCAGTTTCACCAAAAAGCCATTTTCCATCGACCAAAAATTGATAAAATATTTTCAATGAGCTCTAGGTATTGTGACAAATTGCTGGCACTGTTATGATGGGTCCTGCGCTTTCTCTTCTTGTGGGGGGTTCAGGGAGCTATTTCTTGCCCCTGAATAGGGTATTAACTGCCCCACTAGTATCCTAGAGGAGGGAGAGTGGAGAGGGAGGGACCCGGGCCCGCCCTCTACTCTGGGTCCCAGCCCAGGGGCCCTGAGGATAGCGGTAAACCACCTGAAGTAGCTATTCCTTCCCGTGGGCTACTTCCCTCTCCTACCCTTCAGTTTGTGGGGCTTCCTGCCCTCTCTCTACACAGGTCAGGTGTCTCTTTAACTAAGGTCTGAGTGGTCTTGGTTCCAAACTCTCCTCCAACTGTTTACTGCTCCAACTCTTCCAAACTGCTCACTGCTCAAACTCTTCCAAACTGCTCACTGCTCCAACTCCTATCCTCCTCCCCTGTCTGCCTGAAGCAGGGGGTTTTATTAGGTTCTTAGCAGGGCCTTAATTGATTTCAGGTGTTCCAATCAACCTGCAACCTTCCCTAGTCCACAGGGAGCCACGCCTCAATTAGCTCTCAGCTTACATATCTCCCCTCAAGCACTCTACCGCAGCTCCCTGACCCTCCTCTATCACAGTATCATATGTTTGTAACAGATTCAGGGATAATTCATGAACCTCTTATTGAGATCCAAATTGAGAATAACAGTGCAGATTTTTTAATCTTATTCTTGACACACTGGTGTAGGTAACAATAATCATGAGTAGTTTTAAAGGTTTCCTGTTTCAGAAACCTCATGTACAGAACTTGACGTAAAATGTTGACTCTGTCTCTCGTGAGAATGTAAAATAGTTTTAAAAAACTGATTTAATGTGATGGCCATGTTCCAGTCCCTCACTTCACCAAAGATAACAACAATATTTATGGGTTTCTTATTTTTACTTTTAAAATATATTTTACAGATAAAATGAAGCAACCAGCAATTTTTTTCTCTACATAATAATGCAGCAAAAACATGCCTCCCTCTACACTCATCCTTATTAAAGCAAGAGTAGCAGGGACACCTGTCCCCTCAGGTGAGTGAAAGAGAGTCTGCCGCTGGTGAAAGAATGAAAAATTCAGCTTGTACTGATTCGTTTCCTTCTTCCTTCCTTGTATGATTTCTTCTTCCTTCTACTTGTTTATAGTTCAGAAAGTCAATATATCTCACTTCACAAACATGACTTGATGCTCTCAGACAGTCAAATATGCCACATGGAGTCTTCATCCTCAAAGAACACTTTACAGCATGTGTCACTGGAGTATCAACCTCATGTCCTAGAAAGAGATGGGGCGGTGGGGCGGAAGCTATTGTATCTTGCCTAACCGCACATCTGATGTGTTGTGAGTAAGATATACTTGTGTGTTTGTTACTCAGCTTCAGGGTCACTAATGAAATAGACATGAAGTGCTTCCCACTGATTATACTATGCAACTAATTAATTATTATTATTATTATTATTACTATTAGTACTTCAACAGTGCCCAGAAGCATGCAAGGCATGTAGCAGAAATATATAAATATGAGACTTATTCTCTACTAATATAAACCGCATTAGTAATCCCAAGCATTCAAAATTCATGAATAAAGCCCCCCAAATAATCAGAAGGCCTTAAAAATGAGGGTCTTTTTCAAGGAATATATTTGATTCACCTTCTGGTTTCTGAGTTTTTATGGTACACTCTGGTCATGTTTGAAAGGTTTTTGCTGCAACCTTGAGGGTTAAAAACTGAGTTTCTCATCTAATCAGATGCCTCCAAGAGCTGAGGCTTTACGAAAGATATCAAATATGGTGAGACATAATAAAATTGTGTGACATCACTGTATAAATCAGCATAGTTCTATTGATATAAATGGAGTTAAACTGATTTATACAGCTGAGAATCTGATCCATGTTCTTCACGCCAAAGGATTTACAATCTAATAAACACATTATTGTTTCATTAGCAGTAAATGAGGCAGCAAGCAGGCAGAGATGAAGGAAAGAGATCTCCCCTAAGCCTATAGAGTAGCATGTATTATATAGAGCTGTCAATTAAGTTAAGTTTAATCAGTTAAGCTGTTAACTTAAGCGATTACTTAAGACAAATTAACTCAATTAAAAAAATTAATCACGATTAATCGCAGTTTTAATTGCACAGTTGAACAATAAAAGAATATCAATTTAAATTTATTATTAATACTTTTGGATGTTTTTCTACATTTTCAGATGTACTGATTTCAATTACAACATAAAATACAGTGTGCAGCGCTCACTTTACATTATTATTTTTATTACAAATATTTGCACTATAAAAAGGATAAGCAAAAGAAACAGTATGTCTCATACAAATACTGTAGTGAAATCTCTTCATCATGAAAGTGGAACTTACAAATGGAGATTTTTGTTTTGTTACATAACTGCACTCAAAAGCAAACAATGTAGCACTTTAGAGCCCACAATTCCATGCAGCACTACTTCTTTTTCAGCCAATCACTAAGAAAAAGAAGTTTGCTTACATTTATGGGAGATAATCCTGCCCATCTCTTATTTACAATGTTACCTGAAAGTGAGAACAGATGTTCACATGGAATTTTATAGCTGGCATTGCAAGGTATTTACGTTCCAGATATGCTAAACATTCCTATGCCTCTTCATGCTTCAGCCACCATTCTAGAGAACATGCTTCCATGCTGATGACATACATTAAAAAAAAAGAAAGCGTTAATTAAATTTGTGACTGAACTTCTTGGGGACAAATTGTATGTCTCCAACTCTGTGGTTTTACCTGCATTCTGTCATATATTTCACGTTATGGAAGTCTCAGATGATGACCCATCCTATGTTGTTTGATTTAAGAATGCTTTCACTGCAGATTTGACTAAACGCAAAGGAGATACTAATGTGAGATTTCTAAAGATAGCTACATCACTAGACCTTTTGGAAGCGCCTTCCAAAATCTGAGAGGGATGAGGTGTGGAGCATGTCAGAAGTCTTAAAAGAACAACAATCCAATGCAGAAACTACAGAACCTGACCGCCACCAAAAAAAAACAAAAAAGAAAAGAAAATCAACCTTGTGTTGGTGGCATCTGACTCAGATGATGAAAATGAATGTGCGACATACTGCACTGCTTTGCATTATTATCAAGTAGAACTCACCATCAGCATGCAAGGACTTGATGGTAATAACAGATTTCAACTACCCAGACATCTGTTGGGAAAAAGCAGGGCACAGATTAGCCAACAAATTCTTGGAATGTAATGGAGACAATTTATTCATTCAGAAGGTGGAGAAAGCCACTAGGGGAGAAGCTGTTCTAGATTTGATTTTGACAAATAGGGAGGAACTGGTTGAGAATTTGAAAGTGGAAGGCAGATTAAGTGAAAGTGATCATGAAATGGTAGAGTTCATGACTGTGTAACCCTTCTGCCCATCAGAGTTGGCAGCAACAAGGGCCGGGTTCAGTATCCAGGGGTTTCATTCCAATAGCACAATACAAAAGCGGCTCGAGCCCCCACCCAGTGACCTGGGACAACCATATAAAACCCCTCTGGGCGTCTGTAAGAGACAATACTTCCCCTCTCACAAGCACAGAGTCTGAGTGTACCAAAAGCCTTTTAATAACAGGGAGAACCAATGTGGCATAATATTGGGGAAACACCACAAACAAGGTTAAGAAACTAAACCATGAACCAGGAACCCCCCTCCTAGCAAATAGGCCGTGGCCTTCCCTTTGGCTCTTGAGACCTATAACCCCAAAAAGTCACTCAATAGTCTCAAAAGTCCAACAGCCCAGGAGTCTCTGTTCTTGGTCAGTGCAGAGTTCAAAAGTCACTCGGCAGAGTCTTACCTTCCAGCCTGGGTGGAAATGGAGGGTAGGGCAAGGGGCACTTTACGTGGTCCGAGGCCAACTGTGCCGCCTCTCTGTGGGGTTCTGCTGCAGCCCTCACCGCAATCCGCTCTGCTGGCCATCCCACAAAGTGCTCTGCTTGCCGATACTCGAACCGCTCTGCAGCGCCAGACACTCCGCTAGCCCATCCTGCTAGCCGACACACGGACAGCTCGGCTGCACCAGCCACTCTGCACTATTTTCAGGCCCCCCAACCTGAGACAGTGCTCAGTGATTTCTTTAGCTTTTAAGTGATTTCAGCATATAGCAGGGGAGCCTTAGTGCAGGTGCACCTATGAGCCTAAAGTGATTTCAGCTCAGTAGCCTGAACCCAGGCTCCTAATGGAAGTAAAATTTAACTCTGACATTCCACCGTGGAGAGAGGCAGGGTGCAATAGGCCTTTGGGGCCCTCAGACAAAGCCCTCACCAAAAGGTGTAGGTGCTTATCCCCAGCCTCTCTCAATCTCAGAGTGTTCTGAAACGCATGGCCCTTGCCCAGTGAGTGCTACCTAGATGATGGCGAGTCCCTCCATCATAACAAGGGCCAAGTACATGTCCATAGTCCTTCATTCACAAAATCAGGGTAACATCACTTTATATTTCCTGCTCCAGTAACATAGAAACTGGTGCTCCCACATCAGCCAAAGTGGCCATGTGGGCTGCTGTGGGCTCAGGCGAGGCGCAGTGGGTGTGTCTATGCAAACTGATCAGCCCCAAAGTTATTTTCCATAACTCACTGCAATTCCCATAGTTCGCCACCAGATGTCAGAATATATCTCATTCCTGACACTGCTTACAACTGTAAGGAATGGTAGGAGGAAAAACAGCACAATAAAGATAATGGATTTCAAGAAGGCAACTTTAGCAAACTGAGGGAGTTGGTAGGTAACTTCCTATGGGAAGCAAATCTAAGGGGAAAAAACAGTTCAAGACAGTTTTTCAAAGTGGTATTATTAAGGGCACAAGAACATATCCCACTGTGTAAGAAAGACAGGAAGTATGTCAAGAAATAACCCTGACTTAACCAGGAGATCTTCAATGATCAAAAACTCAAAAGTCAAAAACTACAAAAAGTCCAAATAAAAAGAATGAATGTAAACAAACAAGTATGTAGGGACAAAACAAGATAAAACTAGATCAAATAGCTAGAGATATAAAGGAAAACAAGAAAACATTCTACAAATATATTAGAAGCAAGAGGAAGACTAAAGACAGGGTAAGCTGATTACTCAATTGAGCGGGGGCAATAATAACAGAAAATGTGGAAATGGCAGAAGTGGTAAATGAGTTTTTGGTTTTGGTTTTCACCAAAAAGGTTAAGAGCAATTGGACGTCTGATACAGTGGATGACAGTGGAAATGAGGTAGGATTTGTACCTAAAATAGGGAAAGAACAAGTTAAAAATTATTTAGATGAATTAGATGTCTTCACATCAGCAGGGCCTGATTAAATACAACCTAAAATACTCAAGGAGCTGACTGAGGAGATATCTGAGCCATTAGCGATTATAGTCAGAAAGTCATGGAAGACGTGAGAAATTCCAGAGGACTAGAAAAGGGCAAATATAACACCAATCTATGAAAAGGGAAATAAGGATAACCCAGGAAATTATAGACCAGTTAGCTTAACTTCATTACCAGGAAATATAATGGAGCAAATAATTAAGCAATCAATTTGCAAACACCTAGAAGATAATACAGTGATAAGTAACAGTCAGCATGGATTTGTCAAGAACTAATCATGTCAAACCAACTCAACAGTTTTCTTTGACAAGATAACAAGCCTTGTGGATGGTGGTGGGTGGGGGAGAGTGATGGATCTGGTATATCTTGCCTTTAGTTAGGCCTCTGAGACTGTCTTGCATGACCTTCTCATAAACAGACTAGGAAAATACAACCTAGATGGAGCTATTCTGAGGTGAGTGCAGAGAAAGTTGGAAAACTATTCCCAGAGAATAGTTCACAGAACCACAGAATCAGTGGTTCACAGTGAAAACAGAAGGGTGTATTGAGTGGGATCCCACAGGGAACAGTTCTGGGTCCAGTTCTGATCAATATTTTCATCAGTGATTTAGACAATGCCATACAGTGTACACATATAAAGTTTTTGGATGATATCAAGTTGGGAGGGGTTGCCAGTGCTTTGGAGAATAGGGTTAAAATTCAAAATGATCAGGAGAAATTGGAAAAATGTTTGCTTAATGTAAAAAACATCAACATCAGCATCAATAAATGGAACACCCAAAACTGAAAAATGTCAGGCAACACCAAAAAGTATTCAATACAGAGGTGTCACAGCAATGCCTCATTGAAGTTGTATAGTTCATCTGCCTCATGCTCTGATTCTCCTCTAGAGCTGAGTTCCCTGATGGGGCAACATCTCCAATGATATAATAATTGCGTCATGGTATCTCAGGAAGATAGGCTATGGTGAATCATAGGAAATTCAGTCTGGCCATGGAGCCCAATGAACAGACAAAAAAAGACATATGATGCACCCGAATTTCAACTCACATGAGGCAATGTGGCAGCATATCTCAATCAAAATGTAGGTGTTCAGCTGATAATTTTTGTCCAACAACATTTATGTTTCCTTTTTATTTCACTTTGCCCGCCCCGCGCAAGAAACCTAAACATTTTCCATGGAAAGAAAAGCATTTTTCTGATAGCAATTTTTCGATATAAATTAAATATATTTCTATAAAACCTATGTAATCTATTATATAAAGAATGAAATCCTTTCCATAGAATTAAAGAAATGTATTCTGCTCTTGAGTTCTATAGGTCACTTCAAATTGTATTTAGAAAGGTTACCATTTTCTATCATATGTCCCCAGAGACATAGGGCTTCTCGGTGGGAAATGGGGCAGGGCACTGAAACAGCATTGAACTTTTCCCAGTATAACACCCAATATATTAATTAACTTTTATTAAGCATTTGTCTTTTGGTAGCACCTAAAGCCACCATCAGATTGGAACCCATTGTGCTAGGTGCTGCAAAAGCATAATAAATGATAGTTCCTGCCCCAAAGAGTTTACAATCTAAATGACACAATATGACACCCAGATGAGGCAAACAAATGGGCCAGGGTTGTATTATGGAGATTGGGTAACACATAAATATAACAGGCTATGTACAGTCCTTAGCATCTCAGTAATAGCTATCACAGCGATCCACCTGCCAACACCGGTGAATCTTAGGGCCATTCCTTACTATTGTTTGATGTGTAGATGTCCTATTTTAGGCAATGGGAGTTTTGTGTAATATTGAATGATCTTTGCACTAAACTGTAAACTATTTACCTGAGAAAGGAGACATGACTGGAACAAGTTCTCTTAATTTATGGGATAAATTCAGATGGGAGACTTATCAGAGACGAGGCTTCATACAGATATTGCATGTTTACCAGTTCCACAGCTTTTCCAGTATCTGAGGGTAAAAATATGTGGCCTTTTTAGTTTACCCATAACACAAAGAAGCCTCCTGAGATTATTTGAGTAGATTCTGTTTACAGCAGAACAAGATTGTTCTAGATTAACAAGTAATTTAATCACAGACCTCAAGCTTTTAGTGACTTAAAGACTTTAAAATCAATATTTAATAAAGATAATGCTTAGTATGACCCACACAGAGCAGGTCCTTTCTGTCTTTTGAAATAACAGAGCACAGATCTTTGCCACGTTTCCAGGAGTTACATAGAAAAATGAATAAATCCAGCAGAGCCCAAAGTATTACGAACCTCTTTCAGCTGGCTTTGCAAAACTAATCCAAGTCTAAGAGCATTTTTTTCCTAAAATTTAACCTCATCGTCTCCCTCAAGGGAAGAAAAAAGTTGTTTTCCTCACTAAAGGGAAGCATGTGTGATGAGGAGCCACATAAACACAAATGCACATGTGCACTGCAGGCTAAATTATGCTTTCTCTTTCTGGAGCATAATTTCTGGAGAGGAGTAATGGGGAGTAAACCTCCTATCTCTATCGTTCAGCCAGTCTGGATCTTCAGTGTAAATCTGCAAGTGAGCACAGCCCCTACTTAAAAAGAAGCAAATGGGTAAAGAAGGATAGGGAGGGTTTGGAGGCCTGAGTCTGCTCCTCCACTCACTCTCTAAGGCCAGGTCTACACTACCTGCCGGATCGATTTATCGCGTCTCATCTAGATCTCTAGGCGTTCTGCTGTCGACTCCGGAACTCCACCATGCCGAGAGGTGCAGGCGGAGTCAACGGGGGAGCGGCAGCAGTCGACTCAGTGCCATGAAGATGCCGAGGCAAGTCAATCAGAATATGTCGACTTCAGTTATGCTATTCATGTAGCTGAAGTTGCATATGTTAGGTCCCATCCCCCCTGCACCCAGTGTAGACCGGGGCTAAGAACAGGGGGTATATCTTGCAGCCTTTCTAGAGTTGTTGTGAATAATTCCAACCCTTTCCCCTCCCTCAATAGCAATAGTGAAGGGATTGTTTTCCTCAAGATTCACAATGCCAGTTACATGCTGTCCATTGAGCCAAAAGGTTCAACCTATTGCAAAGCTAGACTGGCATACTCAGGACCAGCTCTAGGCACTAGCAAAGCAAGCAGGTGCTGAGGGCGGCACATTTGCAGGGGTGGCATTTGGGCCATCCTTTTTTTTTTCTTTTTTTTCACTTGGGGGCCGACCATAGCACCCCATAACGCTCACTTCCTCCCCTCTCCCAACACCGCAGAAGCAGAATCACCGAGCGACAGGGATCCAGCAGGGAGCTGAGAAGCCACAGGAGGCCCTGGGAGCTGTAGTTCCTTGGCTTGGTTCCTGCCTATAGAGCCAGCCCTGGAACAGGGAAAGAACTACATTTCCCAGCATTCCCTTGGCAGTTCTCAACAGGAAAGGGATGGGGAGGGAGTGAGGTAGCTGAGATCTCATGCTGCAGCTTGCTGTGAATGGAGAAGTGGATGGCCCTGTGAATGGAGAACAAGTATGCCCAAGAGGTACAAGGCTTCGGCACAGATACAGCATACCCTCAGCTTTAGATGCAGCACCAGACATGTAGGAGGATTTCCACTTCTGAGCCAGGGAAGCAGAAACTGACTCTTCCTTTCCAGATTTAGCTAATATTCAGAAACAGAATCTAGCACCTGCCTTCCAGGTTTGAACACCCTAAAAATTCAGGAGTACTCAAGCTCAGTTTGGGCAGCTGTTACTTTATTTCTCCCAAATCAAATGTACTGATCCACTGTAACTTGCTGTAGAAAAGATAAGATAAAATTGAACAAGAAATGTTTCTCAGTGGTTATTAGGACTGGAATTGCTATTTTCAACAGCCGTTGCCATTTTTGTAAAAGTTTTATTTGTTTAAACGGAAGACAGTGATATTGCCTTGGCAAATTCCCCATAGAAACAAAGAGTGGAACAAAAGAATAATAAAGGCACCTCATCTTTTCCTCATTTATGTAGTATAATCTTATAATATGCATCCGGGTATCCTCCAATCACATAAGCTGAAAATTATTCCACTTTACTGCAGTTCTGTAACCATTTGGGAACCAATCCTATCTGTGTTCTGTGCACATGCAAAATTCCTGCTCAATGACCCACCTTGCAAGTGAGTTATCAGTGAACCAGGGATGGGGCAGCAGGAGAGTGGGGTGTGGGGGAGAGCCCAAGGCTGGGGTGGCAGGGGTGTGTGGGTGGAGCACTGGTCGGGGGTGGAGGGGGCCCAGAGCTGGGGCAGCAGGGGAGTGTGGGGCAGGGGAGCCCAGAGGTGGGGCAGGGGGCAGCCAAAAGTTGTCTTGCTTGGGGTGTCAAGAAAAACTACAACCAGCCCTGGGCATACTGGAGTGGCTTGTATATGACATATATGCAGTACATAGATTTTCCTAGGATATGATGTCGCTCCTTCACTCAGCTCCTTTTTTACAGCCTCTTTGTATATCTTTTCCACTCTGCCCTCTCTGCTACCCCATTATCATACATGGTCACATCATACTTTAAAACTAGATCTAGGTGAAGAATTGTTTATTTTCCCAAGGGGAATGTCAATAAAAGCATAATTTTACATGGAAAATGCCAATTTTTGGCAGAAATTTAAAATCTGAGATATTTTGTCCATAAACCAAAACAGTTCAGTCAAAAACTGAAATATTTCTTTGGGTTTTATCTGAAATATGTCAATTTTATGGAATTTATTTTAGCAACATAAAATCAGAATTCTCCACAGCAAGGAGATACTTTTCCTGTGGACATTTCATTCTCTAAAAAACAAACCAACCAGAAAATTTTCTATTAAAAAAACTCAGTTTCAATGGAAATTTTTCAACTGAATGGTTGGGTGTAAATTAGGCACTATGAGTTTATCTCTAGTTAATTTCTGTCAAGTTAATATACACCAACAATACTAGCCAAAAGTGGTAGTAATTCTTCATTAATGTCCCTATGACTGTTCATGCTATACTAATTTAAGCCTGGCATTTTATTGTCTTTAAGAGGTATAATCATCTCCTCTGTTTCTTTCAGAGAAGTGGGTTCTTTCAATATTTGCTTCTGCTATGCAATGAATAAAGTTCTGAATATCTCTCTATTTAACTGCAATCTAGGAAATCACTATACAGAATCTTATAAAAGGAAGCAAAAATCTTCAAGGTCAAGTATCTGTTGTGTCAATGGGAGTTTAATTTTAACTGTTGTTCCAGATGCTTTTTGCTTCTGAAAGTCTGATGGCTCTGTTGCCTTGTTCATAGAGAAGTTAATGAGTAAATATAAATTCCTTATTCACTTCATCATTATATAGTTTACTGAAGGCCTCACTAAATTAGCAAATTTTTGCACTATTCTGACATTGACTCTAGGCTTTTTGTCAACATCAATTTCTAATTTCTTATTCTTTTTCCTTTATTTTTTAAATACATGCAGGAGTGTTTCTCTCTCTCTGCAATCCTCTGCTCTCCTCTTTCTGCCCTGGTGAAAGTAGATTCAAACAGGAAAGATCTCTCATCCCGTTAGCCAGAGAGGAAGGGAGATGCAGGGTATCTGACCTGAATTCACTCAGTGTCACACTCTGTCCCCCGCTAGTCGTTGATAATATAGATACACTTTGAGGTGCCTCTGCCACCACTAGGGGACACAGTGAGTGGGTTACAGCAGTGGTTCTCAACCTTTCCAGACTACTGTAGCCTTTTCGGGCATCTGATTTGTCTTGCATTCCCCAAGTTTCACCTCAGTTAAAAACTACTTGCTTACAAAATCAGACATAAAAATACAAAAGTGGCACAGCCACAATAACACTGGAAAATTGCTGACCTTCTCATATAGTTTACCATATAATTATAAAATCAATTGGAATATAAATATCATACTTACATTTCATGGGATACTTGAGCCTGTTTTTTACTTGTTAGACTTGTCTGAAGCCCAAAACCCAGGCGCTGGGACTGAAACCAAAGCCCTGCCACCTGGGGCTGAAGCGTGTAACTTAGCTTTGCAGGACCCACTGTGGCATGAGGACCTGGGCTATTACCCTGCTTGTCTCAGCCTAATGCCAGCCTTGCATCTGCAACCTCCCTAAACTCATCCCGTGACTCCCCTTGGGACTACAAACCTCAGGTTAAGAAACACTAATCTAGATGAGTTGAGACCTCCTGGGAGACCTCTGCATACCCCCAGGATACATGTACCCCTGGCTGAGAGCCACTGGGTTGCAGGAACACTGCTTACCCAAGCCAAGGAGCGGTTTCTTGAGTTAGCAAAAAAGGGGAACATGTTATCTCCCCCATTTACCCTTACTTTAACCTCTGTTTTCACACAATATCACTACTATTGCTGGCAAAGATTCCTCTTCTGCTCTCTGAAACAGCCTTTCTATATTTCTCTGCCTCATTTACATTTACTCTCCTCTTTTTAACCCCAATCCCCTGAAGACAAGATCTTCCATTGGTGTACATCAGTGTTGCAAACACCCTTGAGTATCACAGTATTTGATATTTTTTCTTAAAACCCCAGCTCCTGGAATCCTATGATTCTGAGAGAACCACAGCTTTCACTTTTTAAAAAGCAAAGTACATGTCTAGCCCTCATAAATGTGAAGAAAACTTGTAAATGTGACCTGAGTGCACCTGAAAGGAGCAAAATCCAAAGGCAAATAATAAGAAGAACTCAATATATATTTAAAAAAAAAATCTTAAAATTTTTAAGCCAGTCTCGTGAGTTTTGGGTGGGTCCTGAATCATAATTTGGTAATGTAACCCAAGTGCCTAAAAGGGATATCTCTCTTTTAAGAGCTCTAAGGGGGAGGTAGGGGTGACAAGGATGAGTTGTGTCTGGATCATTGTCACTAGGGTGATGCACAATTAGCACTCCATAGAAGTTTCTGAAATTTGGTGTGACAAATTTGGGCAAGCTCAAAAGGTCCCCTGTAGCTAGACTCAGACTCCATTGAGGGCAAGAAGTCTAGGGCAGCTGCTTTGCAAAAGGCCACATGACCTGTGTGGGTTGAGAGAAGATGAGCCACAGGAGTTTTGCCTTAACTCTGAAGCATTTTGCATCAGTTTAGTGATATTATTAACCTTCCAGCAGAGAAACCCTGGCATTGTTAATTACAGACAGGGCAAACTGGGAGGGAAAACTAATTTCTTTTATTTTAATTGTGTACTTTAATGTTATTTGATTTTGGCCAAACTGTTTTAGTTAATTTGTCTCAACCAGTATGGTTCACCAACTCTTTTCTTATTTAAATGTGACAATGGGGTAAGAGTCACTTATATTTTGCTATTTTCCGTTTTGTCTTTTTCTTGTAACAGGTTTTTAATTCTATATTAGGGCTGTCAATCACAGTTAACTCAAGAAGTTACTGCAAAACGAATTTACTAGATTTAAAAAAATGTGTTGTGATTAATTAGTTTTAATCTCACTGCTCAACAATAATAGAATACCAATTTAAATTTATTATACATATGTTGGATGTTTTTCTACATTTTAAAATATATTGATTTCAATTAAACAAAAAATATGAAGTGTACAGTGCTTCCTTCACATTATTATTTTTATTCCAAATGTTTGCACTATAAAAAAGATAAACAAAAGAAATAGTATTTTTCAGCTCACCTCATACCAGTACTGTAGTGCAATCTCTTTATCATGAAAGTGCAATTTACAGATGGAAAATTATTTTTTCTACATAACTGCACTCAAAAAGAAAATAATGTAAAACTTTAGAGCCTACAGGTCCACTCAGTCCTATTTCTTGTTCAGCCAATAACTAGGAAAAACAAGTTTTCTTCCATTTGTGGGAAATAGTGTTGCCCGCTTCTTATTTACAAAGTCACCTGAAAGTGAGAGCAGGTGTTCGCAAAGCACTGTTTTAGCACGCATTGCAAATATTTATATGCCAGATATGCTAAACATTCCATGCTGATGATGCTTATTAAAAAAAAAGCATGTGTTAATTAAATTTGTGACTGAACTCCTTGGGGAAGAATTGTGTGTCTCTTGCTCCATGGTTTTACCCACATTCTGCCATATATTTGGTGTTATGACAGTCTCAGAGGACGAGTCAGCACATGTTGTTTGATTTAAGAACAATTTCATTGCAGATTTGACAAAACACAAAGAAGGAACCAATATGAGATTTCTAAAGATGGCTATATCACTTGACCCATGGTTTAAGAATCTGAAGTGCCTTCCAAATCTGAGAGGAACAAGGTGTGAACATGCTGTCAGAAGTTTTAAAAGAGCCACAATCTGATGTGCAAACTACAGAACCCGAACCACCAAAAAAGAAAAACAACCTTCTGCTGAGAAAATGAGGAATACTTGTGGCACCTTAGAGACTAACCAATTTATTTCAGCATAAGCTTTCATGGGCTATAGCCTACTTCATCGGATGCATAAATGCATAAATATATAAATAGAATACCACACAGCTTATTGTGTGTAGATCTTTTGGATACCTACAAGAAAAACTTAAAAAGTTTTCCCTCTTCTCATTGTTCAGAGTGCTAGTCCGTTGACACTTTCCACCTCAAAGGTGGTTGCATTGCAACAGTACTGTATTTCTGTATATCACTCCCCTCTTTTCATCCATCCATCCATTAGCTCCTTATCTACCAGATCAGATACAAGCTTCCTGTCTTCAGCATGTAGTGCTGCTTTTCATATCAGATGTATTCTCTTATCCTAACATTGAACCAAGCCATTTCTCCACCAACATTGTCGTCCTAGATTGTCTTCTAGGTGTTACCCCCTGGGGAAGGGGGTGTCACGAAATGGGGGCTGTGAAGTATTGAAAAAATTATTACAATCTAAAGCAAAGCAAAGCTGCTCCTCCTGTCCCCAGACATCCATATTCTTGTAGGTTAAGGATTCTCTCACAAGCTCTTGAAAAACACACACAGAGAGAGTAAATGACACAGACTTAAATTTGATATAATTGATACATATTTTACTCTTAATTTTACATTATAGGTCATGAAAGTCTTTGATTTTGAATAAATAGGTCAAAGAATCATCATAGAATCATAGAATATAAGGGTTGGAAGGGACCTCAGGAGGTCATCTAATCCAACCCACTGCTCAAAGCAGGACCAATCCCCAATTAAATCATCCCTGCCAGGGCTTTGTCAAGCCTGACCTTGACAAAGATTCCACCACCTCCCTAGGTAATCCATTCTAGTGCTTCATCACCCTCCTACTCAAAAAGTTTTTCCTAATATCCAACCTAAACCTCCCCCTCTGCAACTTGAGACCATTACTCCTTGTTCTGTCATCTGGTACCACTGAGAACAGTCTAGAAGATCCATCCTCTTTGGAACCCGCTTTCAAGTAGCTGAAAGCAGCTATCAAATCTCCCCTCAGTCTTCTCTTCTGCAGACTAAACAATCCCAGTTCCTTCAGCCTCTCCTCGTAACTCATGTGCTCCAGCCCCCTAATCATTTTTGTTGCCCTCTTCTGGGCTCTTTCCAATTTTTCCATATCCTTCTTGTAGTGTGTGGGGCCCAAAACTGGACACAGTACTCCAGATGAGGCCTCACCAATGCCGAATAGAGGGGAATGATCACATCCCTCGATCTGCTGGCAATGCCTCTACTTATACAACCCAAAATGTGGTTAGCCTTCTTGGCAACAGCGGCACACTGTTGACTCATATCCAGCTTCTCATCCACTGTAACCCCTAGGTCCCTGCAGAACTGCTGCCTAGCCATTTGGTCCCTAGCCTGTAGCAGTACATGGGATTCTTCTATCCTAAGTGCAGGACTCTGCACTTGTCCTTATTGAACCTCATCAGATTTCTTTTGGCCTAATCCTCTAATTTGTCTAGGTCCCTCTGTATCCTATCCCTAACCTCCAGCATATTTACCACTCCTCCCAGTTTAGTGTCATCTGCAAACTTGCAGAGGGTGCAGTCCACGCCATCCTCCAGATGGTTAATGAAGATATTGAACAAAACCAGTCCAGGACCAACCCTTGGGGCACATCACTTGATATCGGCTGCCAATTAGACATGGAACCATTGATCACTACCCGTTGAGCCTGACGATCCAGCCAGCTTTCTATCCACCTTATAGTCCATTCATCCAGCCCATACTCCTTTAACTTACTGGCAAGAATACTGTGGGAGACCGTATCAAAAGCTTTGCTAAAGTCAAGGAATAACACATCCACTGCTTTCCCCTCATCCACCGAGCCAGTTATCTTGTCATAGAAGGCAATTAGGTTAGTCCGGCATGACTTGCCCTTGGTGAATCCATACCGACTGTTCCTGATAAATTTCCTCTCCTGTAAGTGCTTCAGAATTGATTCCTTGAGGACCTGTTCCATGATTTTTCCAGGGACTGAGGTGAGGCTGACTGGCCTGTAGTCCCCTGGATCTTCCTTCTTCCTTTTTTAAAGATAAGCACCAGATTAGCTTTTTTTCCAGTCCTCCGGAACCTCACCCGACCACAATGAGTTTTTGGAGATAATGGCCAATGATTCTGCTATCACATCCACCAACTCCTTTAACACCCTCAGATGCAGCGCATCCGACCCCATGGACTTGTGCTCATCCAGCTTTTCTACATGGTTCAACCACCTCTTTCTCAATAGAGGACTGGTCACCTCCTCCCCATACCGTGCTGTGCAGCGCAGTAGTCTGAGAACTGACCTTGTTCGTGAAGACAGAGGCAAAAAAAGCATTGAGTACACTTGCTTTTTCCACATCCTCTGTCACTAGATTGCTTCCTTCATTCAGTAAGAGGCCTACACTTTCCTTCATTTTCTTCTTTTTGCTAACATACCTGAAGAAACCCTTCTTGTTACATTTAACATCCCTTGCTAGCTGCAACTCCAAGTGCGATTTAGCCTTCCTGATTTCTCTCCTGCATGCCTGAGCAATATTTTTATATTCCTCCCTAGTCATTTGCCCAATCTTCCACTTCTTGTAAGCTTCTTTTTTGCATATAAGATCAGCAAGGATTCCACTGTTAAGCCCAGCTGGTTGCCTGCCATATTTACTATTCTTTCTACACATCGGGATGGTTTGTTCCTGCAACCTCAATAAGGATTCTTTAAAATACAGCCAGCTCTCCTGGACTCCTGTCCCCTTCATGTTATTCTCCCAGGCGATCCTGCCCATCAGTTTCCTGAGGGAGTCAAAGTCTTCTTTTCTGAAGTCCAGGGTCCGTATTCTGCTGCTCTCCTTTCTTCCTTGTCTCAGGATCCTGAACTAGACATCTCATCGTCACTGCCTCCCAGGTTCCCATCCACTTTTGCTTCCCCTACTATTTCCTTCCTGTTTGTGAGCAGCCTGTCAAAAAGAGCCCTGCCCCTAGCTGGTTCCTCCAGTACTTGCACCAGGAAGTTGTCCCCTACACTTTCTAAAAACTTCCTGGATTGTCTGTGCACCACTGTATTGCTCTCCCAGCAGACATTGGGGTGATTGAAGTCACCCATGAGAGCCAGGGCCTTTGATCCAGTAACTTCTGTTAGTTGCTGGAAGAACTTCTCGTCCACCTGATCTGGTGGTCTGTAACAGACTCCCACCACAACATCAGCCTTGTTGCTCACGCTTCTCAGCCAATGGAGAACATACTGGCACCTGCTTTGTTACACAATATTTAATTTTCTGTCTTTCTCATAATACTTTCATTACTTATAACAATGTTAAAATTTACAAAGAAGTAAAGATTTCTGTTAATAACATTTGCAACTAGAGACTTGTTTTCTTACACTCACTTGATATAAACTTAATGTAGACCCAACAATTTTCATTTTTAAAGATTGTTAACATTATATTGCTCCATGGCTGAGAACTTTTATGCCAAGTTTCAGCCCAAAGTAAACTTTTTTAGATGAGCTTAAACCCCAGAAAATACTGCTTTGTAATGGAAATGCTGACAAGCCCTTAACTATAGAAGCTCCACTAGGGTTTGCTATAACTACAGGGTCTCTAACTGAATTTTTACTCTCTGATCAGAGGATTTTGCTTCCAAATCATTTTTAAAATCCTCCAGCTGTGCTTTCCCTTGGTTTAAGATAGCAACATTATTTTCCAATTCAATTATATCCATGTTCATATGGCTTTCTAAATTAAATTATTATGATGTCTGCACTTATTAAAATGTACTGGGATCTACCCGCTTCCCTAATTTTGCCGTATCATAATGTTTCCAGTGATGGGATTGTTATATCTTCTTTAAGCCTATTAATAAGATAAGCTCAAAACTTAGTGTTTTATTATTTCAGAGTCTTGTACAAAAATTAACTAATTAAAGTTTGTGGTATCCCCATGGGGCAAGTGTAGTTAACATTATGATCCCCATTTTACAGATAAGGAAAGTAAGACAGAGGATAAACAGGGCATGCTCTTTCCTTTTAACATTAATGATTTTCATAGTGTTTGTTCATGTGACATATACACACTACTGGACACTATATGTCTGGAAAAATAGCATGTGATTGCAAACATTAGGGACAGAGTTAAAGTTGAACACACAACGTTAACTTCAGCATTTCCTGAATATTGAGCACTCAGCTATATGACTTTAAACTTGTATTAACAAGGAGATGCAAGCAAGGCCTTTGGTTTGGCTTTTTTTGTTAGTTACCTAGGAGTAAATATTTGCCATTATAAAAATATTTACATTAGTGATGAGACCAGCCCAATTCAAAGCCCAGAATCCAGAAACACTCAAACTTTGAGAAATTTCAGACTCAGATCCAGATTTTGCCTCTCCAGTTCAAATTAATGAACACAAGTAGCTTTACTGTGAAACTGGTCTCCTTGCCACAGTTCAATGGTGCCTGACAAATCAGAAATCCAGATGGAAGAACTTTCTCAGACTACAAGACATGGTGTAGCAGATAATGTGATTCATTGCCACTTTGAAATTGAAGGCTTTCGACAATCTGCTGCAGAAGGTTTTACTTTAAAATGCAGGACTGACTCATGGAACATAGATTCATTGGAAGTTCAGTTGTTCCTTTGTCATTCACCCTTTTTCTTTCCTGCCTGCTTTATTTCATTCTGTGCTTGCCTGTACTATATTTCCCTGCCAATGGTTACCCAGGTAGCCAGCAGTCATTTCCGTTTACCATTTAACATATTTCAATAAGTGAATCTAAAACTCCTGCCCCTTCAAAATGATCATTACACCACTGGATGAAATCCAGCACTATAAGGATTCGATTGATTAGTATCTCAGGGAAACTTTATGGTCCGTGCAGATGGGAATCAGCTACATCTATAATTTCTCTGGTCCCCTTTGTTTGACAGTAGCATTAGTCCAGAATGACGGTATATTTTCTGATAACTTCTGTGATCTTTTCCCTGAGGGTCTTACACAGCAGAGTATATTAAACACATTCTCACACATACAGTGCGTTGCTCCATTCATCCATCTTGTCTTCTCTGGAGGGATTTTTTTTTTTCATTTTGATATATTGCTCACCTTGTTACCACTCATTTTGTCGGCTATTTCCTCTGTGGTTTCAGACATTTTATGCATGGCTGCTTAGGTCTTGTTCTCAGATCCTTTCTGCCTATGCCTAGAAACACTTTTGTCGATGCATTACTACACTCCATTTCCCACATAGAACATTTTAAATTCATTTTTGTGATCATTTTCCTCCTTGTTCTAAACCTGCCTAGGCTTAAATCAAGGGGAGGTGGGGTGAGAACCACCGTAGAGACACAAGAGAAACAAAAGTGTAAAACACTTAACATGATTTATTGGACCAACTTCTGTTCCTGGAAGGGACCAGCTTTTAAGCTTCCCAGGGCTCTTTCTCTGTGACGCTCTAAAGCTTGCCCTTTCCACCAACAGAAGTTGGGCCACTAAAAGATATTACCTTGGCCACCTTGTCTCCCTTATATCCTGAGACCAACACAGACACAACAACACTGCGAACACCTCATAATGATGGCAGATTAATTTCTCCATTAAAGTTAGCATTGTCTGTAAGTCTAAGTCTGATCCAAAACTGACTGAAATCAATGCAGGTCAGTTTCCCCTTTGGATCACTAATCAGTTGCCTAAATCCAGGATTTTTTCTTAGTGTCATTTGTCTATTTACAAAATCTACACCAAGTCCTGTTTCTCTGACCGCTCTGGGGTCTCACACAAAACCAACCTAAATGGGGATTTGGGTGCTTATCCATCAATGAACCCAGCAGGTGAGCCACTAGCCCTTTTCAGCGTAACAACTCCACATGGCTTCAGTAGTCTCAGGAGTCACTGTGATTCCTCATTCCTGATGTGTAATGTACAATTAACAGAATACGAGTGGGGACTCTGTGGGAAAGCTCTATTTTTAATGTTCAAATGAGAGCTGGGAAAGGTATATGCAGGGGTATTAATCTTTGCTCCCAGCCACCTGAAAAAGAATTGGCCCCGTCACAAATCTGAGAGCACACACTGTATCCTCGGAGAGGGTAGCACAACAGTCTGTCTCCCCTGACCTCCAGGAAGCTCCGTGTCTAGTTAAGGTGCATTGCCTCACTGACCTGCTGCCGGGGTAATGTGATTCCACATTACCCCCTATTTTGACTTACCTTAAAGGCACAGTTTTGCCCCACCAGGGCAGTACTGAAAGGCTCACTCTTGGGCATGCACAACTGATGTTGGGTGCTCATAGGAAAAGGGAGGAGGTTTCAACACCAAATGCGGCCAGCGCTCTTCCTCTGAAATTTTGCTGTAAATCTTAGGGGGACCTGGTCCAATACCCATTTAAGTTAATGGGAATATTTCCACTGATTTTCATGGGCTTTGGCTCTGTGTAAATAAGGATTATAAGTGCTCAGGCTAAGAATGTGCAGGCAGGCAACAGAATTTTCAAACACCTCACATCCCCAGTATGGTCCAGTTTTCAGCCACTGTTTTGCTCTCCATTTCAGGATGGGCCATCTGCACCCCTTTACATCACCCATCATCCCCGACCACACTGCAGAAAGTACATCGGGCCTCTCCCAGAGTACTTGGATCATTCTTGGGCAGCACAGGACAACTTACAATTAAGGTGTAGGTGATATTAACAATTATCCACGGGTAGCGTTGAAAAAAGAATGTTCAATTCTTGCATACCTCTAATAGTCAAGTTTATCACCTGTAATTGACCAGGACAAGGAGATGAATGATTGACAGATACATGAGATGGGTTTAAATAGCAGATCACAGTTCAGTTAATTAAGGGGAGGGCACTACCCTGCACAATTCAGCTCTCATGTATAATGCATTGAATTGGTTCCAGTACAGGCTATAGGGCTTTTATCCCAAGCCACACAATAACTCAAGTTAACCCTCCCTGGTCTACCCCAGGGATTCAGTTCAGTTGTGAAACCACTAGCCCTCCTGCCCTCCCTACTAGACAAGGGGGCTGGTGTGACTGAGGCCGCAAGGCTGGGTGTGCGGGTGTGGGGAGAGGAGTCCTCACCCACTCTTTCTGGTACCCATCTCCTCCCTGATCCCAGCCATAATGTCGGGAGCCAAATGTCAACCCCAGCACCTGACGGATGAACTCTGTCTCCTTAAAGACCTCATGGCCATTGTACTGGATATTGCTACATGTTATCCCCCCATTGCCCAGCTCTCAAAATTAGTCTGGCTACCTGATGGTTCACATCAAATGCCTCCCTGTCAAACTTATCTTGAGAGCATCTCTGACCAAATCAGTTGAGGGCAAGGCCATAACTGTAATTGGCTCCATCTTCCTCCATATCCTAAATTTAACACTGTGCTGTCCCCAAAATAATTTTTACCCAGGTGAACAATCAGGGCATCAGGTGGCTGTAGTTCAGCCATCAATGGGTGCTGGTACCAGCTCAGGCCACATCTGCCATACCATCAAAGACTTCAGCTTTGAAGCTCAGCTGCAGTCCACCTGTTGATCTGGACGACATCCAGCCACAATTGCTTAATCCAACATTCATGAGCGGCAGCAATGAGTGGTGGGACAAACTCATGCCATGTCATTTGCAAAGCCCATGCTTAGCTCAAAGAAGGATGAGAGGTGGGTACACAGCAGCCAATCAGTAGGCCACACCCCCCTTTACTCAGCCAAGTGTTGAGCAGATAACCGAAGAAGGGTGTTGGGGGGGCAGTTCCCCACCTTGCCAGGCATGCAGTTAGACTTCTCTCATTCCCCTACTGTCCAGTCAAAAGATCTCGCTCAGTTAAGGAAGTAAAAGGGTATTGTTAGTGTAACGCTGATAGACCCTGGTCATCGGCAGGTGGGATTGAACCTCTGACCGCAGGAGCTTAGTACATGAGCCTCTGCAGCATGAGCAGAAAGTCAGCTCACTATTAGTTAAGACTGCAGAGCAAACTCATTAATCTCTCTCTGTCTCTAAGTGGTCTCAGTGTGGGTTACATTAACACCACTAGCTTCAAGCACTATTAAAAACTTCATGATTGTCTACTGGGCTTAGAACCAGGCTGGTTAACGGAAATCTTTCTTTTTGCTATCACATCATCCTATCTAGAACACTTGAAACTGTAGTTGCAAGTGTTCCTACAGTTCTGAATCACAAAAATAGACTGGTTGAAATCATCCCATGCCTTTTTGCTATTATAATTTATCAGTCTTCCATAAAGACTATGCTGCATCAAAGGTTACTGCTTAAAAATATTTTCCACGGCTCCAAAATAAAGCTGGATATGTTGTTTAATCCCTCATATTCATGAAGACAAATTGCATTTTTAAATTCTCCTAATGAAGCAGTATTCATCAGACCTCCCTCATCTATCTTTTTGGATTGAGTCTCAGCGCACAGACAAGAAGATTAATGCCTCTGAACTTTCCAACACTTTTAGTTCTGTTATGGTACTACCACAGTGTGATGAATTAAATCAATACGGTTACTAGTGAGTTCAGAAACATTTTAAATGTTTTGATTTTTTGCCCTTTTTGCCTTTCTATTTTAGAATTATAGAGCTAAAATAAAGTTACTGCAATTTTGGAAGTAACTTTGAATCTCTCTTCCAGGTTCACAGCCCTAGTTATGAATAGGATATTTGAAATCGAGGCAAATGTTATCAATATCATTCCTTGCGAGTATTCAAAGATTTTCAAAAGTGACTTGTGATTTTGGATTTTTCTGTTTTTGGGGGTCCCAATTTCAAACATCTTGGGGTGTGCTGGATTGTCCATCACTGACAACTTTTAAATCAAGATTGGATGTTTTCCTAAAATAGGTATGATCTAGGAATTAATTTGGGAAAATTCTGTGACCTGTACGATACAGGAGGTCAGGCTAGATGATAACTATGGCACTCTTCTGGCCTATGAATCTATGAATGGACTTAATTTTCTGAGGGCACGTGCTCATATTTTCTGGGAATGAACAATGAAGGGGCAAAGTTTGCAGATGATACAAAATTATGCAAGATAGTTAACTCTAGAGCTGATTGTGATGAGTTATAGGGGATCTCACAAAACTGGATGACTAGACTACAAAATAGCAGATGAAATTCAACATTAGTGAAAAGTAAAATATTGGAAAGAATAATCCTAGCTACACACATATGATGGGTTCTAAATTACCTGTTGCCACTCAAGAAAGAGATCTTGGAGTCTTATGGATAGTTGCATGAAAACTTCAGCTCAGTGCACAGGGAAGATCAAAAGGGCTAACAGAATGTTAACAACTATTAGAAAAGGAATAGAAAATAAGACAGAAAATATCATAATGCTATTATATAAATCCACAGTGCATCCACATCTTAAATACTATATCCAGTTCTGATCACTCTAGCTCAGAAAGGATACAGTGGAACTGGAAAGAATTTAAAGAAGGGGAACAAAAATGATTGAGGGTCAATGACTTCCATATGAGGAGAGAATAAAAAGATTGGGTCTGTTCATCTTATAAAATAGATGATTAAGAGATGATATGATAGAGCTCTATAAAACCATGTATAGTGAGGAAAAAGTGAATAGACAAATGGTATATACTCTTTCCCACAATACAAAATCTAGGGGTTACCTCATAAAGTTAGTAGACAACAGGTTTAATACAAAGAAGAGGAAGTACTTTTTCACCCAATGAACTTGTGGAATTCATTGCTATGGGATGTTGTGATGGCCAGAATTATAACTGGGTTCAAAAAAGAACTAGACAAGTTCATAGAAGATAGGCCAATCAATGGCCAAGATGATTATTAGACAAGATGATTGGGGATGCAACCACATGCTCAGGGTGACTCTAGACCCCTGACTGCCAAAAGCCAGGAAGGGAAGACTGGTGTGGCTCTCCCAAAAATCACTCTGTTCTATATACTGTCCCTGAAGCCCTCATACTGGCCATCATTGGAGACCGGATTACTGGGCTAGATGCACATTGATATACACCAGTATGGCAGTACTTATGTTCTTAATCAGTCTCTTTTTGAGGTCTCTCAAGCTGGGCTTTGAAACATTGAGGAATCCAAAATCAGTAGTCATATTTGAGGATCTTGACATTGATGCCTTAAATTATATATTTGCAGCACCTAAATAAGTGACCTGATTTTCAGAAATACTGCATCCCATAGGCCCTGCTGAGACTACTGAATGTCCTGAACATTTTTAAGGACCAGACTCTACTGTCTCACTCATGCTGAATAGCACCTTACTTCAGGAGCAGTTCCACTGACTTCAGTGAAACTCCTTGTGGAGTATGGGGCTACTTAGTGTGGGTAAGAATATAAGACTCTTGCCAATGTCCCTTCACCTCTGTCCTAGTCATTCATTTTTCACAATTAGTCTAGTGAACAAATCTCTTGAGAGGAATGTGCATGGAAACAGCTACCATTTGAGATATTTGATGAAAGTTACTTCCAATGTGTAAACAAGAGGCTTTTAATCAGAAATTTGATTTGAATGGAAGGTTTCATGCAATCAGAGAGCAGAAATGATACATTATACATGGTAATCTAAACATTATGACAATTTCCTAACTCAAAAAGTGTTGCAGCCTGGGAAAGACTGACAATCATAGCAGCTGTAAGACTGGAAGAGACCTCCAGAGTCCATCTCATTCAGTCCCCTGTACTCATGGCAGGACCAAGTATTACCTAGGCCAGTGGTTCCCAAATTTTAACAACCTGTGAACCCCTTTCACTAAAATGTCAAGTCTCGCGAACCCCGCTCCTAAACATGAATATTTCCAAGGATTTTCTCCTTTACGTGAGTATAAATTACAAAAGCAGTGATCTTGGAAATATAAAATTAGCTTTTATGACATGCTTATTACACACTATTTATTATTAATTATTATTTATCATTATAGTATTTTTATTACATTATGCAAACAGCAACACTTTTCCAAGATCTCACTTTCATAGCTTGTATCACTTTGAATTGTTATAAGCCAAGGCTCCTATGTTTCATCAAGGAGTATCAGATGTGAAACAGCATGAAGGTATTTAAGAAGCCAACTGAAAGAGTTCCTCCTAAACAAGCATTCAGGTTTTGAGCAGTCCAGGCAAACAACACATGTTACAAAGCTTAAACTTGTTCTTCATAATAATTTTAAAAACAATACTAGCTGCCTATTTAATTTTGAAAACAGCAAAAAATATCCACCTCTCTTTTCATTTCTTATAAGGAGTCTTGAAGCTGAAATCTCCTCAATGTGAAAGATATGCTTGCTTTGATCTCTTAGCTCTTGGAAGTCCAGGGGCTCTGGGCTGCTGGCCCCGTGTTGCCCTGGGCCCCTAGGGACAGCTCTGTCTGCCATTAGGGAATTTTTAACCTGAGAACCCTGTGTAACATTACATGAACTCCCAGGGGTTCACGAACCCCAGTTTGGGAACCACTGATCTAGGCTCTCCCCAACAGGTATTTTTCTAACTTGCTGTTAATCACCTCCAATGATGGACATTCCATAACCTCCCCAGGCAATTTATTCTAGCGCTTACCTATCCTGACGATTAGGAATTTTTTCCTAATGTCCAACCTAAAGTTCCCTTGCTGCAATTTAAGCCTATTACTTCTTGTTCTATCCTCAGAGGTTAAGGAGAACAATTTTTCTCCCTTTTCCTTGTAACAACCTTTTATGTATTTGAAAACTATTATCATGTTCCCGCCTCAGTCTTCTCTTCTACAGACTAAACAAACCATTTTTTTCAGTATTTTCTCATAGGTCAGGTTTTCTACACATTTAATCATTTTTGTCTCTCTCCTCTGGACTTCTTCCAGTTTGTCCACATCATTCCTAAGACGTGGTGCCCAGTATTGGACACAATACTCCAGTTGAGGCCTTATCAGTGTAACCCTTCTGCCAGGCCGGGTTAAAGCAGCAAGGGCCGGGTTCAGTACCTAGGGGTCCCCTCTTAACAACACAAGACAAAACTGGCTCGAGCCCCCACCCAGTGACCTGGGAAAAATCCTAACACCCCCCCTGGGTGCCTCAAAAAGGCAATACTTCCCCTCTCACAAGCACAGATTGGTGTATCAGAAATTTTTATTAACAGGAGATAAATGACATCATGAAATTGGGAAAAAACACCACAACTAGGGTCATACACCAACCCCTGAGCAAACCACCACCCCAGCCGATTGGGCTGTGTCCCCTTCTTTAGGTTTGTGAGTCCAGTAGCCCAAAAATCACCCAAAGTCCCCAAAATGTCCCACAGCCCAAAAGTCTCTGGAGTCCAGCAATCCAAAAATCACCCAATAGTCCCGAAATGTCCCACAGCCCAAAAGTCTCTGGAGCCCAGCAATCCAAAAATCACCCAAAAGTCCCTCAGCCCAAGAGTCTCTGTTCCTGGTCAGTGCAGAGTTCCAGAGTTAATCTGCAGAGTCTTACCTCCCAGCCTGGGTGGAAATGGAGGGTAGGGCAAGGGGCACCTTACGTGGTCCGAAGCCGACTGCGCCGCCTCTCCGTGAGGTTCCGCTGCAGCTCTCCCCGCAATCGGCTCTGCTCCGCTCCGCTGGCTGTCCCACGAACCGCTCTGCCTGTTGATCCGCTAGCTGCTCTGCTAACCGACACACAGACAGCTGTGCCGCGCCGGTCACTCTGCCCGCAGCACCAACGCCTCCACTAGTTGACACACAGACAGCTCTGCCGCACTGGTCACTCTGCCTGCAGCACCAACGCCTCCGCTAGTCGACAGACAGCTCTGCTGCACCGGTCACTCTGCCCCAGATGTCAGAATATATCTCATTCCTGACACTGCTTACATCAGTGCAGAGTAGAGCAGAAGAATTACTTCTTGTGTCTTGCTTACGACACTCCTGCTAATATGTGTTCACTTTTTAACCTGACGGTGTTACATGGTTGACTCATATTTAGCTTCTGATTTAGGATGACCCCCTGATCCCTTTCTGCAGTACTCCTTCTTAGGCAGTTATTTCCCGTTTTGTATGTGTGTAACTGATTGTTTCTTCTCTAGTGGAGTAATTCATATTTGTCCTTTTTGAATTTCATCCTCTATATGTCCAACCATTTCTCCAGTTTCTCCAAGTCATTTTGAATTTTAATCCTATCCTTCAAAGCATTTGTAACCCCTCCCAGCTTGGTATCATCCACAAACTTTACAAGTATAGTCTCCATGCCATTATCAAAATCATTGATGAAGATAATGAACAGAGCTGGACCCAGTACTGATCCTTGTGGGATCCCACTTGATATGCCCTTCTAGCTTTGATTGAGAACCAGTGATAACTATTCTCTGGGAATGGTTTTCCAACCAGTTATGCACCCACCTTACAGTAACTCCATCTAGATTCAGAGGGGTAGCTATGTTAGTCTGAGTCTGCAAAAGCGACAAAGAGTCTTGTAGCACCTTATAGACTAACAGATCTTAGGGATCATAAGCTTTTGTGGGCTAAGACCCACTTCAACAGATGAATGTTGTGGAAGTCTCCAGAGGCAGGTATAAATATGCAGGCAAGAGAGCAAGGTAAATTCAATCAGGGAGGGTGAGGCCCACTTCCAGCAGCTGATCTGGAGGTGTGAACACCCAGAGAAGGTAAACTGCTTTTGTATTTCCCTAGTAATTTGTTTATGAGATGGTCATGTGAGACAGTATCAAAAGTCTTATTAAGTGAAGACATTCCATATCTATTACTCCCCGCCCCATCCCCACATCTACAAGTCTTATTACCCTGTCAAAGAAAGCTATAAGTTTGGTTTGACATGATTTGATCTTGACAAATCCATGTTCACTATTACTTATCACTTTATCATCTTCTAGGTGTTTGCAAATGGATTGCTTGATTATTTGCTCAATTTTCTTTCTAGTTACTGAAGTTAAGATGATTAGTCTGTGATTCCCTGGGTTATCCTTCTCTCCCTCCCCATTATATATTTGCCCTTTTCCAGTGCTCTGGAATCTCTTCTATCTTCCATGAGTCTTTGAAGATACCCACCAATGGCTCAGATATGTCCTCAGTCAGCCCAGACAATTTGAAAACATCTAACTTGTCTAAATAATTTTTAACAAGTTCTTTCCCTGTTTTACCCTCAGATCCTACCACATTTTCACTGGAGTTCGCAATGTTAGATGTCCGATTGCTACTAACCTTTTTGGTGAAGACTGAAACAAAAGAGTCATTTAGAACTTCTACCATTTCCACACTTTCTGTTATTGTCTTTTCCCCCTGATTGAGTAATGGGCCTTCCTTCTCCTTGGTCTTCCTTTTCCTTCTAATGTATTTGTTAAACGTTTTCTGGTTACTCTTTATGTCTCCATCTAGATTAATCTCATTTGTCCTTGGGCCTTTCTAATTTTGTCCCTACAGGTGTGTGTTGTTTTCGTAATTTTACCTAATTTCCATTTTTTTGGAGACTCTTTTTTGGTTTCCAGACAATTGAAGATCTCCTGGTTAAGCCAAGACGGTCTCTTGCCGTAAATGTTTCCTACACAGTGGAGTAGATTGCTCTTGTGCCCTTAATAATGTCTCTTTGAAAAACTGCCAGCTGTCTTGAACTATTTTTCCCCTTAGACTTGCTTCCCATAGGAGCCAACTCCCTGAATTTGCCTTCTTAAAATGCATTGTCTTGATTCTGCTGTTTCTCTCCTACCATTTCTAATAACCATAAACTCCATCATTTCATGATCACTTTCACCCATGCTGAAGTGACAAAGACTCCTGTGGCACCTTAAAGACTAACTAAAGTATTAGAGCATAAGCTTTCGTGGGCTAATACCCACTTTATCGGATGCATGCATGCTGCCTTTCACTTCCATATTCTCATCCAATTCTCCCCTATTTGTCAAATTCAGATCTAGAACACCCTCTCCCTTGGTTGCTTTCTCTGCATTCTGAAATGCAAAATTGTTTCCAGCACATTCCAAAAACTTGTTGAATAATGTGTGCTATGTTATAATATCTTGTAATGTCCTTACAAAGCCTCATAGAATTAAGATAAATTTCACAGAATTTAGTTAAACCGTACCAAATTAGGGTTAACACGTTTGGGGTACATTGTATTAAAATACAGTAGTGTATGTCTTGTTGCGGTGTTATATATATCTTGATTTCTAAGGAAGGGGATGTTAAGGAACTTCCATCCAGGGCACAGAAGCAACATCCTTCCAGGGACTAGGTGAACAAGCCTCTGCAGGAACTATAAGAGTGGATTCCAGCAGGCCACAGCCAGAAAATGGATGCTAGTACTTCTCATTTATTACACTCTTATCTTTTGCTTTGAGGATGAGACTGAGTCAAAATCAGAATATTGGGCCTTGTATACTGTAAAAAATGCAACAGTTTGCCCAGAACCGATAAGCACAATAATGCACAAACATCCAACTGCTAGAACAGCTGAAACAAAATTCACTTCTGGAGGATATTGAACAGACTGTTGGTGTCAACCACGGGTTTATCTTGAAACTTCATACCAATTCTTTAGCAAATTCTTCCCTGACTCCCCTTTTACTAATGTTTTAACTATTGTAAGTCCCAGTGCCTTGATAAATATTGTTTGGTGTTAGAGAGAAAAGACAGAAATAAGATGTGAAACGGGGTCTGAGGTAATTTTGGGTTGGAAATATACATAGAAGACCATAGCCACACAAAAAGAAATTGAATTTTACGCATGGACTAATGGGACTGCACTAACTTTGCACCACATACCTTTACGCATGTCAGATAGATATAGGTGGGAATTTGCACAAGAACTCACGGTCCCATATTTCCTGACAATTACATTTGGTGGAGTTATATCAGTATTAAACCTTCAAATGCAGTAAAAACAATTCACAAATGCCCTTTTAGAGATTGTGGACTTGGGCTCCAACCCTGAGCTCATCTACAGCCCTATGCAACACATTAAATGAATTAGGGAGGAAGATGTTCTGAATATAAGATATCTTTGAGTATAAATTGGCAGAAATAACTTCACTGTAATCTAGGGGCTGGAAAAAGATGTTGGCCATGCATAATGGCCCAAAGCGGGGGAAGGATGTAAAACCTATGCCTCCTCACCTACAAATTAAATTTCTCTCATGAATGCAATATCTTATGGGACTTGGCAAAATAAAGCCAGTTGTGACAATTCCATAACAGGATGGAGTTTTACCTTACACACAATTGAATATGAAGATGGGACAATATGAAGCATGTAGCATAGCCACTTTTAAGATGTCTAAATGTGGAAACAAAAAGTATATATTGAAGGTGACATTTGAACTTAATGTCTATGATCCCATCATTGTGATTATGATAACCCTGTACCCAATGCTATGAGACTTGTCCAGCTGTAGACAGAGGACTCGCAAGTGGCCTCACCATGACACCTGTGCCAGGAGTATTGGTCAATCAGATTCAGTTTATGCATATCCCTATGGTGTTGAATTTGTCTAATTGGTATATGGATGAATTCAGCTATTGAAAGCATACCAAGGTGGCTTCCTTCTTTTCAGTGTTCCTGCTGGATAAGATTGCAACTTATCAGCAATAAGCACAAGATCTTGCCAACCTCAGAGTCTACAAAAAATACAAATTGCATAATCCTAGAAAGAAATGGGGCTCGGATCCTCTTGGAATTTTGGGACCCATAACAGGATTATTTGGCACAGGAATGCCAACTGGGAAATCAGGTGGATGTTGGAAAAAATCATAAAACATAAATTATGTGTTACGGGAGGAGGCTTACCAGATGGTTAATCCAGTGTTACAGTGGATAAAGGGATTGCCAGAGGAGGAGAGATTCACAGTTTATAACATGCATGACCTAACCCAACTGTTTAATAAGACTTAAAAAAAGAAATGGTTAAGGGGTGTCTTGATTATGGTTTATAAGTATCTACATGGGGAACAAATATTTTAAAAATAGGCTCTTCAATCTAGTAGAGAAAGTGAAAACATGAGCCAATGGCTCAAAGTTCAAACTAGACAAATTCAGACTGGAAATAAGGGGTAATATTTTTTATGGTGAGAGTTATTAACCATTGGAACAATTTACTATCATTGACAATTTTTATATGGAAATTGGATGTTTTTCTAAAAGATATGATCTAGAAATTATTTGGAGAAGTTCTGTGGCAGGTTTTATAGAGGAGGTCAAAGTTTAGTAAGCGATCACATTGGTGCCTTCTGGTCTTTTAATCTACAAACCAACATAAGTTGTGTTTCCAGTCAAAACTAACCCATTCTGATCAGATTTCATACATAGAATATTCTGATCAAGCTGTTTGTGAACAATCTATAGGGCAAAAAGGTTTCATATGTGGTATTTGGCAAATCATTTCAAATAATCAATACAATGGAAGAAAAAAAAATCACAATCTGCTTTGGGTCTCTGGGTATCACCAAAACACTAATGACAGGGTTGGGTGGATCTCATCCAGTGCAGGCGAGTGCGCTCCGTCTCTCTTAGTGTGCAGAAACTGAGCATACATAACCTGCATAGATGCCTCCATAGCCAGAGTCAATATACTTGCCCCTGTTAGCTGGGAAATGAGGCCTAATGGCCAGAGTCAATGTATTCACCCCTATTAGCAGGGCAGTAAGGCCCAGCAGCTAGAGTCCATAGATTTGTCCATCTTAGCAAGGCAATAGCCAGAGTTAATATGTTTGCCCCCATCCGAGGGGCAGTAAGGCCTACTGGCCAAATGGACTCAGTCAGGGAAGGAGGGGGCAACCCCACACAAAAGGGGGGCCCAGGCCCTCCCTCTCCACTGGGCCCCAACCCAGGGCCCTGGTAGTGGCAAAAGCACATGCCACTGAGTCAGGGGGTGGGACGTGGGGAGTGGTCTGACCAACTCATGCTGACTCAAAGTTTCTGTTCACTAACCAGGCCACTACCTAATTCCCCTGGCCTGCTTCCTATCATGGTTCCCACTACTGCGGTCTAGGGGTCTCCACTGTCTCCAGGTTCCTTGTCTGCATTGTGTCTGGTGACTCTGGACTCTGCAGGCCTCCATGGGTACCCCGGCATCTGCCTGGGATGCAGCATCTCTGGCTGCCACACCCTCAAGCTTTGGCTGATCCTCTCTGGCAGTCAGCCCCAACTGAGCTGAGCTGCTCCCTTTCATACTAGTGCATTCAGAGCATGCCCAGGAGAGGTGAAGGGGGTGTGGCTTCCTCAGCCCACAATGTAGGGTTAACCCTTCCCTGTCCAGTATGGGCGAGTGTGCTCCATGGTAGCAAGCAACAATAAAGATGGTGTTTTTGGAATATTTGCAAACAGAAAAAAGTGGCAAAAGTTAGGTAATAAATTATTCACCCAACTTCATTCAAAACTACTGTGAACTCAAATTATGTATAGCCCAGCAATATTATATGCTTTGTACCATTCTTACTTAATGCCAGGATAAATCAGGAGTAACAGCAATGAAGTCAATTAAGTGAAATCAAAGACAGAGCTCTATTTCCAATTAATATATGTGTGAGAACCAGGGTTCCAGCATCAGGTGCCATATCTGTCAAAGACGTATCACAAGATGGCATTTTAGCTGTGACTTGCCTTGATAGAAAAAACAGAATGTGACATGTCTTTCCCTTCAGCAAGATGTGCAGATGTCACAAAACACAGCTTCCCTTCTCACCATCTTTTTAGCAGCAGTTTTAATTCAATTATGTTTGCACGACATACTAATAGAGTCAAGAATGTTTCTAACTCACATTACAAAATGAACTGAGTTGTATTTTGAATAGTTTTTAAATGAAGAATATTACCCATATTATATCTCTAAGAGAGAATAAAAATACATTGATGATTTTAATCCACTTATTGCTTCATGCACCAAAAGCCATCAGAGAATTTCACAAATTCACATTATATTCTTAATTGTTATTATTATTTATTATTTGTATTACTATAGCACCTGGGAGCCCCTTACGCTGCATCTCTAGGAACCCTGGGAGCCCCAGAACTAGACCCCATTGTGTTAGATGCTGTACAAATACTGAACAAAACAGTTTCTGCCCCAACGGCTTACAATGTAAGTCTGATACAGAACAGATGGATACTGACAGACCAACTGGGGAGTATAAGGAAACAGTGAGACATTGTTAGTCAGCATGACAGGCAGTGGGCTCAGCAAATCAGTGGCCTAACTTTTGTCAAGATTTTTGTAGGCATCCTGGCAAATGAGAATCTGATACAGGGATATGAAGGCTGGAACTGAGGTAGCTTTGCAGCTCTTTATACGGAGCTCCTGCAGATTGTGAGACAATATGGGAGAAAATATGAGGGTGATTATCTGAAAATTTGCAAATGGACAATGGAGGCTGATATCAGGGGCCAATCAGAGGTGAGAATTGACATCTCAGCAGCAGATGAGAGATGATAGAAAGGGTGGGATAGACTGTGAAGGGCTGTGAAAGTGAAAGTAAGTAGCTTATGTTTGATACAACAGAGGAGAGGGAGCAAGTGGATGAATGCAAAGAGATGGGTGATATAATCAAAGTGACAGACTTCTGAATGAACATGAGTATGGCACAGTTGTATTTGTCAATGCCAGAGGAAAGGAAGTAATCAAGACACAAGATGAGAGCTTTGGTGAGAGTTTTAGCCATGTGATCACTAGATTCTGCCCTGTGTTAGCAGATGGATGTGTGAAATCACCTATCCTGGAGGCAGACAGTTCCCTAGTCAATACACTTCTGAGATCCTCGTGTGTATTATTTTTCCCAAAAGGCATTGAAACGAAATTAAATTCTGTGGTCTGAGTTATGCAGGACGTTAGACTAGGTGATCAGAATTGTCCCTTCTGGCAACGAAAATCTATTAAATCCAGGAGTACATGAATATATTTTTCACTTATGAAATGAGTTCTTGACACACTACTTTGAGACAAATTAATAAAAATACCTGACGCATGCAGCTCAAATCTAGTATTTTTCAGTGAAACGATATCCTTTTATTGGGATCTTCCAGTGCAGGTATCCTAGGGATGCTTCTCTATCTTAATAAACCTTTTCAAGGCACAAGACAATCCACCAGCTGTAGCTTGGCAACAGAAGCTGCTACTAGCTCTGAAAGGATGTATATGTTGTCCTAGATTTTGGTGCTTTAAATGTACATATCTAAGCTCAAAAGTGAGATCAAACTTTTAAAAATATTTGCCATTGCTGGTGTCATTTAAAATATCTCAACCACACTGAAAGTGTTACCATTTCTGTTGTTCTCCATTTGAGACTAGATTGTGCCTGTAGGGACAGCCCTGAGCAAGGAGTGGTATGTAAAGTGCACATCCTAGGAGTAGCTGTTGAGGAATTGTATTTCAGAATCATCACTCTGAGGCACAATCCCTTTGCTGCTTCACCCTTAGAGTTTAAGGGGCTAGTAACTTGCAGATGGCCTATTTCAGCAGCAAATCATGACCTCCCACAAGCGGGCTTGGCTGCGTAGCCAGCATGTTAAGGAAGCACATCCAAGACTCCACCCAGTCCATGCTCCTTCCCTTTCACCTGTGCGAGGAGCTGCATAAATGGATATAGAGCATCCACTTATTCATGCATGCCCAGACCCAAGATTGAGGCATCCCATGCAAGGCTTCTAGGAAGATTTTTACGTCCCTTGATTCCCATGCATGGGATATGGTCCAACTCACAATCTAGTCCTGTAGGCCCAAGATCACATAAAAGGGTAGAAACACTTTAACTTAATCTTCAGTATTTATGCAGTGCCAGCATGGAGTTTATTCAAATTAGAGAGATGCTGAGGGATTTCCTGGATTTGTGAGAAGAAAGGGTTTTGTGGAAACTGGCAAAAAGTTTTCATACCTTTCGCAGAATGTTAGCAATTTGTAGAGACCATGAGCTTTTATTTTTCTTGCCTGTTTCACTATTGTTATCTTTACTGAACTACTGAAATAATGATCAGAGAGCTGAACGCCAAAATCATGTTTAATGCAAAGAAAAAGAATAAGAGATCACACTGAATGGGAAAACAAAACAGTCCCTTAATGAGTACTGTGTGTCTTTTTGGACTAACTGTTGTATGTGAATATAATCCAAGGAGATGAGTGGAACAGAAGAGTAGAAGTTTAAATGAAAGTATTTGGAGGATGAAATATCATCATGAAGATCTTTAAAACAAATGCTTTGATACCAGTGAGATGCCAGTCACAATACAACACTTAAGTATATACAAATCTAATATATATGATAATTGGATTATATTGGAAATTTGGTATATTGCAGTAATGTGACAGAGCTGTTAACTGTATAGACCTAGAGGGGTCACTAAAAATACCTAATAATAGTGCTATATAATTATATTAGAAAACCATAAAGTCAGGAGATATAGAAAGCCAAAGCATGAACAAAAGAAAGAAATAGGGAAACAAAAAGGACAAAGACAAGCTGTAACAAAATATTATCATAATAATCCCATCATGATATTTAGAGCAGAAGAACTAAGAAGACAGAGCAGACTTTAAAAAGCTGCGTAACAAAGCATCCATGACTGATATCACACACACAGAGAAGCAAAAAGCAAATAAAAAGGAGAAAACTGAAGTGAATGACAAGAGCAAGACAAGAGAGATAGACACAGTGGGTAACATAATGGAGCCCTGCATCTATCACAAATGTAGCTAAGTGCACGGCCAGCAAGCTTCATGTATGAACCATCAGGAGAGGTGAAAATGTAGTTGTGAATGTGCTGATAATTATATAAGTTCACAATGGCTTCCCAAAAGTGCACTTTTTCTGAACTCATTAGTCATCTGGAATATTTATAAGAAAGAAACAGTTACACTACTGGGATCATAATGTGGAACAGGTGTTGAAACATTCTAAGAGTGGTACTATGGCAAAGCAAGGGTGGCAATTTTTGTTTGCTATAGCCAGAGTGGGAAGCTAGGGGGACGAGGAAGGTTGGGAGAAGCTACCTCCTCTCACTGGGAGAAGGGGAAGGGAGTTGCTACCATCTGGAGCCCTATTCCACGGTAGGCCATACCCATTTCTGTTTTTCTCTATAGAGTGGGCAGTGCAACAGTTGCAAAATTGAGTTGGAATTTGAACACCTCAAAGTTTGGGGGTGTTCAGATGCTAAGTTTTAGTTTCAAACATTATAGAGATGCAGATCTAATTTCAAATAACTCAGGGTTCTAGCTCTGTGGAATGTCTTGGATATAGAGTTTTGGTTCAGACAGTCTCTCTTCTAATTTAAGATACATCTTTGTATAAAAAACTAAAGCGGGCTCCTCACAGGGATAAGGTAAGAGAGTGTCAATGGGAGTGTGAGTATAGGTCATTGTCTGTCCACTATTTGAAACTGAAAATATACCAGTTGGATGTTTATAAAAGCTTTGAGTTGTAGCTCAGGTATGACTTCTGAATACAACAAATATTTATATTAAAAACAGCATAGTACCTCAGTTTCCAGTGTCCTTTAAAATGTCCTATAACTTATTGTTTGGCCATATCCACCCCACCTTATTGCATCTGCAATGCTGGCAAACCAGGTGCCAGCCCTTGCCAAGGCTTTAGGACTCTGTTGAGCACTATAAAATTCATTGCTGGATTCACCCATGTGTTACTATGGCTAATATGGATATTGAACTTATAACAATATGTTTAGTGTTTATACTTTATGAAATGGTTGTAAGTTGTTGCGTGAATTAATCTCACTGGTAACAGCTTTATCAGATGCTGTAAGGTAATATTTAAGTTTTGGCTTTACAACTGTAAAAAATGTTTGCTCTGGAACTGTGTAGCTATCAGGAGGGATCGTCTCCTGCTATCAAGAAGGCTATCACAACTAAATAGGACATTGTGAGACATCACTATACCAAGACTTTGCTAATTTCTTCTTAATACTCATGAAGAGGCTTCGTGCAAAAGGGCTCATCCCATTAGCTTGAATTCTGGAAGAAAGAAATAAAAATAGCTAACAAGAAATTTGTTCATCTCTTTCGCTGTTGAGACTCTCCTAGGACTGGAGCTACGAAACAGAAACAGACGTCCCCAATGAACCTGGGTTAGCACTAAAAAGCATTCAGTGCTGACAGATTTCTAAAATTCTGTCACTTTTGGGAAACATAAACTGTAACTCATTTGTATATATGTTTGCCCGCCTTAATCTGTAAACAAATCTCGCTTCTTTTCCCAGTTAATTAATCTTTAGTTAGTTTATTACAAGATTGGCTACAAGCGTTGTCTTTGGCATGAGATGTAAGGTACACATTTACTTGGGATAAGTGATTGGTCCCTTGGGACTGGGGGAAACCTAATATTTTTGTGATCTTTGGTATACAGCAACCAACTATTACTAAATCCATCTTGCCAGGGTGGCAGGATAGATTGGAATGCACAAGGGGATTGTCTGTGACTCTGTGGTAAGACTGCTATACTGCTTAAGGAGTTCACACTTATTACTGGGATGGTAAAATCAAATTATAAAACATAGAACCAGTTTGGGATCTGTGCCCTGCTTCTTGACAATCTTACCTGATGTCTGCAGTGTAGTTGTAGCCTGAGGTTGGCATTCACGGTCATGAGGCACTCCAGATACCATGACAGTACCCCTCCCCGCTTTTTAAAGGAGAGATGGTTTGTCATGGTCAGAAAATGAGTTGACTATTGGCACATTATTAATTATTATAATAAATTTTAGTTGTTAATAATTATTATTTTTATTAATTGAAGTAGTACCTCAGGAACCCAGTAAGGCATCAAAACCCAGTTGTACTAAAGAGGTGGTTAACCAAGCTTATTGTCTTTATTATAATTCAAAACCAATTAGTCTTGGATAGTCATGTTATCAAGTCTCTCACCTCCAGAGGGCCTCCTAGTGTCTGGGTGTGGCATTGCAGGGATTGTTCCAGTCTAGTGTCCCCTTTTGTTGTTTTGGGGGCCACAGTACTCTGTTGTTGTGTGTGGCCTAGCAGGCCAGGTCACTGTTTAGATCATCCGCCTTCTGGGGTTATAGAAAAGTCCCAAAAATAGGAAAGTCAAAGTAGGAAACTTCCAAGTCTATCTCCCAGTCACTATTTACTACTTGCCATTCTTGGTTTCTTTTATCTTTGTCATCAGTACTTCCCCTCTTGGTCTAAGGAAGAGGTAGGGGAGCCCAGGCCCACTCTTTCCTTTAGGTTCCAGCTCAGGGACCATATATAGGCAGCTAAGGACTGTTCCTTCAATCCCTACATCATTTTCTGTGGGCTGCTCCTATTTTTACTTCATTCATCAGCATCCATTACAAGTTGCCTTTTAGAAAAATCTAAATCTATAAATAGATAAATAAATACCCCTAGTCTAGATTAGTGAAACATATAAAGCAGGCTAGGCATTGCATTATAAATTGTACAGATTTACCATGGGGAACTGACCAGCCTTTAGGTTCACAAGATGGTATTCTCCCCTACAAGTCATCAGAGATTCTGAAAGCCACGTTGCTTACTGAAATAAATGATCAATCCATAGGTCAGCTTTTCCTAAAAGACCAACATTGTTCCAGTTCCGGCACCAGTTATGGGGAGCACTATGGGACAATTCTGTGGGTCACCACTAGGTGTGTGATCAGGTTGTCTCTTATTTATTCTCCTCAGGTTTGGAACCCTTACATCTGGGAAGGAAACAGCCAAACCACACAGATTTCCAATTTTATATATTTAATTAATTAAATAATTAAGAAAAAGCCATGTCCCAAGAGGAACAATTCCTGTTTTTCAGATGCTTATAACTTCACCTTTATATTTTGTTACTCACCAGCTCAACTTTGAACAGCATCGTTCTGACACACAAAATCTCAGAGAAAGGTTAGACTTTAATTTGGTCAGAGTAAAATGTCTTTTCCTCCTAAATATCCATTCCTCCTAAATATCCATTATCAGTTTTTATAAGCAGTCTATGATTCAGTTTTTATAAGCAGTCTAATCTGCTTCACAGTTTAGACTAGGGGGTGGGCAAACTTTTTGGACTAAGGGGGCAGGTAGGGAAGGCTGTGCCTCCCCAAACAGCCTGGCGTTGCCCCCTATCCGCCTCTCCCACTTCCTGCCTACTGACTGCCCCCCTCAAAACTCGCGACCCATCCAACCCCTCCTGCTCCTTGTCCCCGACCGCTCCCTCTTGGGATCCCCCAGCCCTAACCACCCCCCGGGACTCCACTGCCTATCCAACCCCCCTGCTCCCTGTTCCCTGACCACCATCACCTCCCCAGAACCCTCAACTTATCCAACACCCCCTGCTCCTTGGCCCCTGACTGCCCCAACCTCTATCCACATCCCCATCCTTTGACAGGACCCCTGGGACTACTACACCTATCCAACCGCCCCTTCCCCACTCCCCACTCCCTTAACATGCCACTCAGAGCAGCAGGAGCTTGTAGCCCCACTGCCCAGCCTGAGCCAGCCACACCACCGCACTGCCTGGTAGGAGTGGTGGGCCAGAATGCGGGCAGCGCAGTAAGCTGAGGCTGCGGTAGAGGGAGGACAGCAGGGCAGGGGCCAGGGGCTAGCCTCCCCAGCTGGGAACTCAAGAGCTGGGCAGGACAGTCACACTGGCCAGATGTGGCCTGCAGGCCATAGTTTGTCCACCTCTGATTTAGACTGTGTATTACAATTCTCGTTCTGATGTCTTGTGAAGCAAATTGTTATAGAGGCCAATCCTGAGTTCAGTGACACTGATGTAAAACAGGAATAACTCCAGTGAAGTCAATGAGGTTATTCTGGATTTATACCAGTATAAGGGAGAGCAGAATTTGGTCCAATAATAGCAAAGGTCACAATATAAATACATGACAGTGACTCTAAAAAGAAGAAAAGATGTCACCAACTTAACCCATTGTTCTTTCAAATCTAATATTCTAATTGTTCCCTTAATGGGGTAGCAAGATCCTCATTTGGCTAATTTCTTTTTTTATTGTTTTTTTATTTGATGAATACATTTCCAGTTTTATAAAGTCTAATAGATGGTAGATTTAATTTGCAGCTTATAAATTAAATAGTTATGTATAGCTTGATTATTACATATAAGTCTAATAGAATGGTGATCTTTTTTAGAGATTAGAAGCGCTATTCAATTCAGTGTTCTATGGATGATTAATTTTCAGTAGTTATCTGCTCTAAAGCTGTGAATTGAGAAATATATATTTGCCTCATGGATGACCAATCTTATTAAAGTGGGAGAAGCGATGCAATTCATTATCAATACCTCTTGAAAAGAGAATGAAAATTTTAAAAGTTTTAAAGATGGCACAGATCCATCTTTTCTTAGGTAAAGGCCACATTTCTTAAAAAAAAGAAATGAGATCTTAGAATAAAAATGTTCATCATCTACAGTATGCCAGGGAAATCCTATAAAGTTTGTTTTCAGTGCTCAATTTTCATGCAGTGCTTATTATATTGAGAGTCTAAAAGCACAGGAAAAACAGACAGTGAAATTAATTCTTTCCTAAGTCACCTTCCTGTTCTCTTTTGCTAATGACCTCCCCTGAAATATAGAAAGATCGGTTTTTGTATTCAGCTGTAATTTAGTTTCTTTGCTAGCTCTAAACTAAATCCTGCCTGAAATGATGCAATTAGCTGCATGGCAACTAAAGATGTGTCGTTGCCCCTTCACCCATTAACCTGAAATGAGTGGAGTTTCCAGGAATACTGTTTTATTGCCAGCACAGCTACTTTTCTGATGCACAAATGTGCTTTCTGGAAATCCTTTTTGTTCAGATGTATGCAAAATTATCGTAACTAGGCCAAGACAACAAAGTTAACACCCATACACTATTTTCTCACCAGAATGCCTCTGATTATCAAAGGTAATCTGAACAGAGCTTGTTCTATGGTTTATTCAAAAAATGGAACCTGTTTACTGAATTCTTGTGACTATTTTCACAGTAGCCTCAACGCGTCCCTTCATAAACATCAGGAAACTTGGGGCAGTTCATTAAATATAAGATAAAATAATAGTAAGATGTTTGCAGCTGTAAACTTTGATAACACAGTATTGCTCTTTGTTATAGTACAATAGCGACAATATATAGAGGGGGACAATGAGCCATATTGTGTTAGCATAGTTTATATACTCCCCCTCATCGGGAAAGCTCATCCTAAGCATCAGAGGTTCATGGCAGTTCAAATCTTTAGGTCAAGCCCTCACTTATAATGACATGGTGGGGCCATCTGCAAGGACTGAATTTAGCACTCCTGGATCTAACAAAATGAGCTGCTATTGCTTCAGGTAAAATATCAGATACATGAGCTCAAAGGCAGTAGTAGACTCACAAGCATCTATACATAGTGTAGTCACAAGTTGGGGACAAAGAGCCACATAGTGTTAGAAGTAGACCTAGGTGAATAATAGATTTGTCTGTTTGTTGACCATTTTAAAAACTAAAATAATAATAATAATAATTTTTTATTATTATTATTATTATTTTGGGTGAGAAAGAAAATGAAATTTCAAAAAAATATAGCAAATTGATCAAAAAGTTTTGGGTCAAATTAAAATTAGGGCTGTCAAGCGATTAAAAATTAATCGAGATTAATTGTGCAATTAAAAAATTTATTGTGATTAATCACACTGTTAAACAATAATAGAATACCATTTATTTAAATAGTTTTGGATGGTTTCTACATTTTCAAATATATTGATTTCAATTACAACACAGAATAAAAAGTGTACAGTGCTCACTTTATATTTATTTTTGATTACACGTATTTGCACTGTAAAAACCAAAAGAAATACATGTAATATTTACCTAGTACAAGTACTGTAGTGCAATCTCTTTAACATGAAACTTGAACTTAAAAATGTAGGGGACCACTGTAAACTCCAGCCAGAAGAGAAGAAGGTTGAGCCACTGGAGACAGTACTGTGACCCCGTGAAAGCAAAGGAGTTCTACACGCAGGGGAGATGTGTGTTGTTTTCATTTGAATTTTCGATTGCCCTGGGAGGAGAGGACTTTACCTTTGGCCTTAAGCGTCTGCACTTTGGTCAGCAGCTGTAACTTTATATAGTTAAGCTATCCCGCCACCAGAAAGAGGCTGTGGCCGGTGAAGGGAAATAGAAGCAGTGTGGCAGGGACACAGAGAGAGGTCAGCAGAGCCATCACAAGTACTACACTAGGTGAGTGTGAGGGAAGCTTCTACAGCTACGAGGCCTTGACTGACAAACAAAAGACTTTAGTCATGTCACACCAGCACCCTACGCAAGCATCAAATTCAAACAAAACACCAGAAATGGTAAACAAATCCAATTTTGTTGTTCCTGTTAAAGTTGTGGTGAAACAATATTTTTTAAGAAAAAGTTTGAAAATAAAATGTTCACATTGTTTCATTTTGAATGGAAATTTCCATAGATTCATAGAGATTAAGGTTGGTGGGGCAATTAGATAATGTAGTCTGACCGTCTGTATATCGCAGGCCACTACATTACACCCAGCTATCCCTGTATTGAGTCAAATCACTTGTGCTTGACTAAAGCATAACTCATGTTTGGCTGCTAAACTATATTTTCCTGAAAGTCCTCAAGAGATGGAGAATCCCTTTGAAGTTAGTTGCAATGGTTAAGTGACAAAGAGTCCTGTGGCACCTTAAAGACTAACTAAAGTATTAGAGCATAAGCTTTCGTGGGCTAATACCCACTTTGTCGGATGCATGCAGTGGAAGTATCCAGGGGCAGGTATAAATAGGTAGGCAAGACAGGTGGGAGAGAACAGATGCATCCGATGAAGTGGGTATTAGCCCACGAAAGCTTATGCTCTAAAACTTTAGTTAGTCTTTAAGGTGCCACAGGACTCTTTGTCACTTCGGCAATTCCAGACTAACACGGCTACCCCTCTGATTCTTGGCAAGCTTCTCACAGTAAGGCATTTTCTCCATCCCTCAAGTCATTTTGTGGGTTATTTCTGCACCCTCTCCAAATATTGAACATCCTTTTAAAAATGTGAATATCAGACAGGATGTAGTATTCAACTCTTGGTCTCATCAATGCTGTATACAGAGGTAAAATTACCTTATGCCATCCTTTGATGCCTCAACAGGGATGTAATTAGTCCTTTTGGCCACAGCATCATGTGGGAGCTCATGTTCAGTTGCTTGTACACTGTGGCCCCTAAATCCTTTTCAAAGTCACTGCTTTTCAGGATACAGTCCTCCATTCTGTAAGTATGGCCTGAATTCTATGTTCCTAGATGTATAACTTTGCATTTGTCTGTATAAAATGTATTTTATTTGAATGGGCCCAGGTTTCTTAGTCATCTAGATCTCTCTGTATAACTGCCCTCTCCTCATCATTATTTATCATTCCGCCAACCTTTGTAATTTATGCAAATTTTATCAGCAATGATTCTACATTTATTTCTAGATCATTGATGGAAATGTTGAATAGTGCTTCGCCTTGTATCAGTCATTGCAGAATCCCACTAGGAACATCCTCTTTTCATGATGATTCTCCACTGACAGCTACTTTTTTGAGATCTATCAGATGTACAGTTCTAAATCCATTTGACATGTGCTCTATTGGTATTGTATAGTAGTAATGTTCTAATCAAAATGTTGTGCAGTACTGGGTTAAACACCTTACAAATCTAAACATATTATATTTATGCAGTTACCTTTATCAACAAAACTTCCTCATGTAATACTAGTACATCATCCTGCTTGTTTCCAAATACAGAATAAAAATATTTCATGAATTCTTATTTTCTGCATCTTTAGTAATAATTTACTATCTCTATCTAGTTCATTCATAGACTTCCTTTTGTTTCTAATATATTTTAAAAACTCCTTAGTCTCCTTATCTCTGTATTTATACTCCCTTATCAATTTTCTGCACTTCATAACTTCTAATTTACATTAATTTCTATCTAGTTCCTCATTTTACAATTTGCAATATAGTGCTTTTTATATTTCTAATTACTTTCTTCTTTCACTTCATCACTAAACCAGAATGGACTTTTAGTCTAAGTTGTCCTCTTTCTTGATTGTGGAATTGTGGCTTTTTGGCCATCTAATTAATTTTTTTAAAGCACTCCAAATTTAGTTTTCCAAAAGAAAATTAAAATTTCAATTCAAAATGAACCAATATTTTGTTTCCAAGTATTTCCTTTGAAAAATTGAAAATATCATTCAAAGCATACTATCTTTGCAAAATGTTTTGATTTGAACAAATTTACGTTTTTCATGGAAAAAATGTTAGTCAAAAAATTTCAATCAGCTCTACTAAATATGTTTATAGCAGGAAAATAACCAGAGAAGTTGAGTAATTTCTTACATATTAAAAGTGAGTGTCTTCTGCCCCGCCCTCCGCCCCCCATCTAAAAAACTTACTGTTAGGTCTTTTACAATTCAGTTGTCATTAGCTCCAAGGTTATATCGATATTATGGTCTAGACTTCCTGTTGGTATACGAAGTACTTGGATTTACCGAAGAGCTGAGTAAATGTTTCAGAGTCCAAACTCAGAGTAACATTTGACAGGTATAACTGCCTCTAACTTTGCCTGAGAAAAAAAATCTCTAAAATAAATAACACCTTTCTACAAACAGATGTGGAAATTCAGTCCAAAGATAACATCTTCATCTTTTGAAACTGAATATTTCTGCCATCCATACATTGTTGCTTCTGACAAGAGCAATACAACCTGGCAAATGAAGTTAAAGTGAAATAAGATCCAGCTATGTTAAATAAAGCATACATTCCCCCCAAATTAAAAAAAATGGTCCTGATTCTCTGTTGCCTTGCATTAGTGAATCTCGTACTGCGATATTAGCAAATACTTACTTGGCTGTATGTTGTGCAGGCGTGCTGGAAAGGGCAAGAGGAATTGAGGGGATAGGGAGTTTAGTGAGGCGGTGAGGTTCATTGCCGCTCTGGAGAGAGACGAGTCCCTCCAGACACCACAGTGGACTGATCCAGGGAGCTCTGAGCCTGCCCCACAGAGGGTCAGGTGTGGCACTGGAAGCATAAAGGCCCAACCCCATTGTTCATTGAGAGATCAGCCACCAGGGAGGCCAGATGCCTCTGGTTTAGCTCGCAGTTTGGAAACCCCAGCAGCCTGCAGTAAACCCAAGGACTTGCCCAACCTTCCCCATGCCAGCTACCCAGAGGAGTTTCCAAGTCTGCCCTGCGCCAGCTAACTGGAGGAGTTGCCAAGTCTATATCTCGCCAACTACCTGGAGGAGTTGCCGAGTCTACACCTTGCCAGCTACTGGGAGGAGTTGCCAAGCCTGCTGAGTCTGCTCCTCACCAGCTACCCACACTGACACAGCAATGGGTCTTCTGCCACTGCTAGGGTCCTGGGCTGGGACGCAGTGGAGTGAGAGGGCCTGCATCCCTCCTGCAACCCAACTCGCGAGTGGCAGTCTCCTCCTCTCCCAGGCCCTTTGGAGCCTAGGGGCCTGGGATTGCTGTTATATATTTTTTAGTTTTTATTTAAAAAACTTAATTTAATTTATTTAAATTAATTTATTTAAAAATTTATTTAAAAAGTTAATTTAAAATTTTAAAAAATTTAAAAATTAAAAAATTTTAGTTTTTATTTAAAAAACTTAATTTAATTTATTTAAATTAAATTATGTTAAAAATTATTTATTAATTTATTTAAAAAATTATTTAATTTAATTTATTTAAAAAAAATAAAGTTTAATTTTATTTTAGTCTTTAAGATACCACACAACTCTTTGTCACTTCTGTTATATATTGTTATTGTTCAACCCCTGCCTGAGGGCTTGAGCGCCTAACTCATCAGTGCCGCATCCTGACCTAGGGCCTGGCCTTACTGTATTTATTTCTACCTTCACAAAGGCCACAGAGGAAGAGTCCCACGGCCAGACTAATTCCCCGCAAGACCTATTCCCAAATTTAATGAGGGTGGTGTGGTTCCCTGCTGCCCCAGAGAGAGACAAGCCTCAGCTAACTTCTGTACAGGGGGTCATGGCTGCATCATTTTAAAAGTGGGAGGATTATGCCCTCTCAATCTTACCTGCCTTGAGGGCGACTGACTAGGGGGAAGTGGACGGAGAGGAGCAAGCAGGGGGCAGGGGCTCAGAGGAAGGGGAAGGAGACAAGATCATGGTTCGGGAGCTGGTGAACCCCCTGTTTCTTGCATTTGACGAAGTGGGTATTAACCCATGAAAGCTTATGCTTCAATACTTTAGTTAGTCTTTAAGGTGCCACAGGACTCTTCGACACTTCTGCTATTCCAGACTAACACAGCTACCTCTCTTGATTTCTGCCCCGTTTCTAGGGATTTTCCAGTGCTCTGGGTGTTGTGTTTTATTTTTACTAAGCACTGGTATAAATAACTACGCATGCAGAATACTGGACAGTCAGGCCTAATAAAGGCTAAGTATTCAATAAAACTCAAAACAAATCCCAGACCTCAAGCAACAATTAATCACATAGGGAATAACACCTTCTCATTAAAACAAATGATAACCAATTGTGAGCAGATGCAACAAAACTTATGGCATCATAGAAACATAAATCCGAGGCGCATTATTCCTTTTCAGTTTGTATAGTGCATTTCCTCTGCAGATCTCAGGCAGGTACTACACACATCAACATTATATACTATCTTTATTGGATAGAGACAGAAATGTGACAATTCCGACATTTTCACTTGTCTACCTCAGCATAGGAGATCAGTACTGAGATCTGGCATAATATCCTCTTTTGAGATTCTGTATGAAACTGAGTGCATTGCACATGCTTGCAGCTGAGTTCAGTGAAAACTATTATTCGTCTCTGAAGATGCAATCTGATAATTCATGAAACTATCTGTTTGCCAAGAAGCTCGTCAAAGGGGGATATTAGGGTTTGTTTAATTTGGATGTGTTTTAACCTTAACCACTCACTTTGGTTCCATCTAGAATACCAGCACAAAAGGAAAACAGACACCCTTTTGAAATTTCTGGTCATAAAGCAAGATTGCTGTATTTCAACTTTGTGTTTTGAGGACATCCACATTTATTGTCCCTCAAGGCAAATTTCCACCTTGGCTACTATTTAATGGCTCAAGTCAGTAAATTTGACCTTCCCCTAAACAGTAGTAGTATCTGCTTTTTATAGAGCTGTATAAATTGCTCTTGGTAGAGGTAAGGATACTGAGACCCAGAGGACCAAATCCTGAGACCCAAATCCTGAGACCCAGAGGATCAAATCCTGCTAAAAATATGGTGATGCAGGAGCTTTCCAAACATATTTCAAAGCATCCCTAACTGGACAGCCAAGCACTCCCCAATCATGGGGGATTCTTTGTTGGTGTAAAGTTGATGTAGCTGGCTGCACACCTGCCCAACCCACTCATCTTAGAGGCAGACTCCAGCACACTGTATTTTAACAAACTTCCCTGGTGTAATGGTCCGTCAGGATCCATAGAAAACTGGAAGAAATTAGAGCATCCTTTCAGCTGCTGTAACTAGCATAGGGGCTTATTTCAGTATCCAGCCACTTCCAGAATCCAGAGGTGGGGTGGAAAGTTGACCTAATGTAGGCACTTTTGCCTGCCTGCCTTAGCCATAATGATCTCTCCTTTGATGCAGCAGAGGATTTAGCTCAGAGTACAAGTGACTTACCCGAGTTAGGGCGACCAGAGAGCAAACTTGAAAAATTGGGAGGGGGGTGGGAGGTAATAGGAGCCTGTATAAAAAAAAGACCCCAAAATCAGGACTGTCCATATAAAATTGGGACATCTGGTCGCCCTAGCCTGAGTTTACAAAGTGAACTCAGTTAGAGGTCAAGCCAACAATGGAACCTAGCATTTGAGATTCCCACCTCCTTTCTTTTACTTTTATGTGTCAACATGTAAATTATTCTTTATTGTTCATTCTGCATTAAAGGAGAAAAGGATGAATTAACAAATATTCTTCCCAGTCTTTTAACTGCATTTTTACCCCATAGACCATGAAGGGTCTTTTGAAGACATTATGGTCTATCATCTCAATATGCATTACACTTCAATTTTTTATGTTATTTTCCAGACTCACTAGACTGGAAGAGTTCCTTCATTGCCAATAGTATCATGTAAATCATGTTTAGTCTTTTCAAGATCCATTTTATTTACTCAGTAGACCATAATGATTTGTTTTCAAAGTCACTGTCTATTATGCACGTTTGAATTGTGGCAGTTCATGAAATTCTGACTGTTGACCCAACAGGACACAGCCATGGTTCCTGAAAAGCTGCTTCAACCTTTTATATTGCAGATCCTTAGGGTCTCTAAAAAATACTGAATCATTGGCTGCCATGCATGCTAGTAAGTTAGGCATACCTGGTAAATATTCATGGGATATTTGTGTTAATATACTGTACATTATGCACTCTTTTCAGTAAATCATGTTCAAACAAAAATAAGGCAATTGCTTATAATTTCCTTTTCCAATGGTTAATTGCCTGAAAACATTCAGTTTTCAGAAAATAAATAACTAAAGCCAACTTTCAGTTATGTGAGCAGAAAGAACACATGAAACCACTTCTTAAAACGTTTTTCACTCACAGTTTAAAGCCAAGCAAATGGCTGTTTCATATCACTTGTTAAGGGCTAGATTGTGCCTTTTGGCACAGCCCTCAGAAAGGGGTAGAGTATAGCATGCATACTGAGCCAAGCACAGCTCCTCAGGAAGTGCTGTGCCTCTGATAACCCCTTGATTTACAATCCCATCCTTGCTTCTTGTTGCTCTTGGCAGTCAGTAATTTGCCTCTGTCCTGTATCCGCAGCAAGTTATGACACTGCCCTCTGCTGGTTCAGTTGTTCAGGCCAGAGCATTGAGGGCGGTGGAGTTAAAGTTCAGTCCCTTCCCCACCCAGCTGTTCCATATGAACAGCATACAGGTATGTAGAACCCAAGGCTCAGGTAACCAGGAAAGCATGTAAGGGGATATACTTCCATGTGAGCAAATTGTCCAAGTCATAATTTCCCCCTAGATGTTCTCTGTGGGGGAAAATGAGGTGCCTCCAGAACCTACAATGAGTAGAAGAGTCCCCTCAGTGAGGTTCCTATAGTGATACATAGCCAGAGAGCTATTGCAGTAATCGGGGAGCCTCAAAGCTGGCAAAGAGGCACAGAGCATCATCCAGACAGGAATCAGAGACTGCAGGGTGGACCCACTTCCTGCTTTGTGGTGCAGCAAGCCCCTTCCTGTCACAAAGGTGAGCAGATTCGGGGAAAAGTCTACAAGGTTATAGGGTGCTCCTTATTCAGGGCTCAGCCTAAAGGAGAGGTTGAAAAGATAGAAGAGAGAGTGTCATTTTGGGATTGTTTACCTTAGAAAAGATTCATATAAGGGGCAACAAGATAAAAGTATATTAAATTTTGAGTGGTGTAGAGTAGGAACTTCTGTTCTCCCTGTCTTGTAACACACAGAAAAAGGGGACATTGAATAAAATTGAAAGATGGCAAAGTAAAAACTCAATAAAGGAAACACTTTTTTCACATTACATGTATTTAAACTATGGAGCTCATTGCTACAAGATGTAGTTCAGGCCAATAATTAAGGCCTTGTCTACACAAGAAAAGGTTTGCCAATCAAGCTATACTGCAAATTCTCCTAGCTTACATTGGATAAAAGGTGCCTTTTTCTGGTATCAATTATACCAGTTCCTCAAATGAAATAAGTACTACTAGCAAAGGGCCTTTTTTTTTTCTTGTTGTTAAAGGCATAGTCAATTGCTTGACTAATACTTGTGGCTCAATATTAAAAATGTTCATGAGACCAAATGAACTTAGCCAAGTTTTATTAACTAGAACAAAGCAGTACACAAAAAGCAATCATGCACACTACCCTTCTGGGAAGCTCTTACAATGTTCACCTTACACAGTAGCTTTGCTTTGAAGTATTCCCCCTGAACAAACTATATTTATATCACAGCTTTTTACAAGCTAAAAGACTCTGTACATTACCTAAGATCCAGCTCACAGTTCATACCAGTTCCTTAACTTGTTGTTCTGTACCTTATCTCTTGTTTTGGACATTACAAGAGCTATAAGCTGTAAAGGTACCTTCCAAGCTTGTATCAGGACAGAACATTAATGTATCTTGACTTTGACAGGGTTCCTATCTGCCTATGCCAAGTGCTGAATTATACTGTTACAAGGTATTGTGGAATATATCTTGACATGAGAAAATAGCATTGTGGGAGAAACAGTGTAATTTATTGACTATAACTGTCCAAATGCTGTGTATAATATTGTGTACACTATGTCTATTTTATATGGATTGGCTAACAACCAGCATAACTACAACTACACTGGTTCCACCATCCCTGCCCCCAGCATAGTTATATTGGTTAAGGGTGTGATTGTTTTTATTTTCCCCCCACACTCCTTACTGACAGAGCTATACCAGGCCTCAGTAAAGTTGAAAGAGTGATTGGATAACAAGAAAAGCAAGAGTTGTACAAAACTAATGCTAAAAAGCATCTTCATGCTTCAGGATTCATGCTTCTTGGAGGGTCAGATTATACCAAATCTGTATATATTGTGCGGTTCTTCCTCTTTCCTCTGAAGTTCCTGGTGCTGGCCACTGTGAGAGACAGGATACTAGATTAGATGGACTATGGGTCTGATCCACTGTGGCAATTTTTATGTTCCATCTAGCCCTGTATGAGCAGGAGCAAGAGAAATCAGTAGAATATCAGGTGTTTTTTGTCTTTGACTGGCAACTGAGAGGTGCATTACGAAGGTCTGCACTTAGAATGATAGGTCATGATGGACTGAATGCTAATTCTGGCTCTGCCACAAACTTCCATTGTGGCCTTGTGTGAGTCACCTAAATCAATCTACCCAGTTTGCCACCTGTAAAATTAACACTTTATCTTCTACCTAACATGGGTGTTGTGATTAATCAGTTAATGTTTGTCAAATTCCTTGAAAAGGAAAAGTGCTATATAAGAAGGCTTGGAAAGATTAGATTTTTACCAATAAAAGTCAGTAAACATTAATTTCTCCGCACACACAAACTGATGAAAAAAATATTTCAGTTGATACTCAGCAAAATTTACAGATAGGAAAAGTAAGAAAATGCTGCTTGAGAACTTATTAGAATTCAATGTAAGGATATTTCCTTTGTGTATTTTGAAATATGATGTTGACCATTTGTATTTTAATGGTTACAAAGTTTTAACTTTTTGAATCTCAATCTCAACTGTAAACGATTATTGTCCGACCCTCCCATAATTTCTCACAACTGGAAAAATATAAATAGATAAAAATCAGAAAGAAACACTTAAACCCCATAATTTCATGTAACTGAAACTTTAAATCTATAAAAATAAAAATGACTAAAAAGAAATATTGATATTATCCGTTGATATTACAAAAAATAAAAATCATATTCTGCCACACCTATATATAAGTGTGATGTATTGCTTTAGAATAGCATTTACTGCATGGAACAAAAAATCTCTCCTGTCAGTATATATGCTACAGGAATAGACTAAATGGATAAATGAACTGGCTTGCATAGTGAAGAGAGTGAGGTTAATTGTAACTGTAAAGAGGGAATTGGAGTATGGAGAGGATTGACTAGTGAAGTATTACAATAATCAATATTAGGCACATTTATCATCTCTGTATAGTATACATACTTTAGACATATTTCAGTGCCTTAGGAGACTGATGTGGCAGTAATATACTAAAATTTGATTGCATAAAATTAGGAGTGGTAGCAGCAAACACAAAGGATAATAAAATTCTGGAAGCTTTTTTTGAAGAGATTTGTAATAAACACAGATCTAGTATTAGCTCAGTGCAATTCACTGTACAGCAAACATAATGAGACAATGGACAGAGAAGTAAAGGAAATATAACTTCTGTGGATATTTATATGCTACAAATCATTGAACAGGAGGAGGAGAACTGAGAATTGGGAGATAAAATGTTCAAACCTGCACAGTGAAAATAAACAAGCAAAGACATTTCGGGGCTTCAGAAATAGAAATAATGAATACATTATGAGAGGAAACTATTATAGCTCTATAATATCTCAAAAAGGACATGTAGTAACAGGAATATGAAAAAACAAACCAATTGAAGGATAACAAATTATTACAAACATGGGACACACCTGATGAGAACATATTAAAATGACCATTTTTTTTTAATTGGAAGAGGAGATATGATCAGAATGATCAAATTTTTCTCTTTTTATTCATTATTTACTGGTGCAGACTAGAACCGAGAGTGAATTTCCTGAAAAAATGTTTTTTCATCAGAAAATGTTGATTCATCAAAATGAACACTGTTCATGAGAAAGGATGAATTTTGATGAATCTCCTGATCTAAACATTTTTTAAAAAAAGTTTTAAAATGGGACATTTGTGCATTTTCTAAACAAAGCGTCTTTTTATTAAAAATGACTTTCATTTTGATATTTTAGTTATTCTTTTTTTAAAGGTAAATGTATTTGAAGAGGTCAAAACCAAAACATTTTAAAATTATCCAAACAAAATGTTTTGATCGGTCTGATTTTTTTTCAGATGATCAATTTGTAAAAAAGAGAAAGAGAGGTTTTGACTTTTCAAAGAATCATAGAAGATTAGGGTTGGAAGAGACCTCAGGAGGTTATTGAGTCCCACACCCTGCTCAAAGCAAGACTAACCCCAACTAATTCATCCCAGCGAGGGCTTGTCAAGCCAGGCCTTAAAAACCTCTAAGGATGGAGATTCCACCACCTCCTTAGGTAACCCGTTCCAGTGCTTCGCCACCCTCCTAGTGAAATAGGTTTTCCTAATATCCAACCTAGACATCCGCCACTGCATTCTGTTCTGAAAAAGATTTTGACAACTCACAAGATGGGAAAAATCATTTCCTGCCCAGCTCTATTGCAAGCATAAACATCATCTTTAAAGCCCCGTAAGGTCTGAGAACTAGTTATTTTATAGACATCTTCGCTTCCTATATTCCATCACAGCAGTTGAGGTTCATTGGTACGTCTCAGGTGACAATGCCTGGAATTCACCTTCCCAGGTTCCAATCTAATAGAGAATACTCAGACGAAAGCCTCTCCTCGACTGATTATCAGAGCTCAGATTTGAGAGGATATTATGCAAGTTTATGGATCATATTGGTATTAGACATTAGTAAATTCATGCCATATACTGCAGCATTATATGATAAATTTCAGAACTTTGTGATAAACTCCAGGAAAGATCCAAGAGATTTTGTGTTTGATAGACAGTGGAGAGGTGTAGTCTAAAGATCTGAGTATAAGAGGATAGGTCATGATATAATGAGTGAACATTATTTTACAGTTTTGATTTGTTCATAGGATGTTTTAAATCAGCCAAGCTGTTCAGAGGGCGGGTTAGTTGTAAAATCATTTTTATATTTGTATATTATATTACAGCATACATAGAGAAGAAACAGTAGCTAATATGCACTACTTAGGAACACAAGTAAATCAAATAAATTAGGAAATAAACAAAAGTTTAGTACTAATCCTTCTCTCCACCTCTCTTCAGGCAATTGTGTGTGGCTAAAAGACAGTATGTGGAGGCCTCTCAATAGAAGAAAACTGTTGACATATTTGAGAAAATTCAGGGGAAAGCAACATAAATTATTAACAGACTGAAGGGATTGACTTATGGTGAAACATTAAACGAAATAAATATGTATAAACTTAGCTGAGCAATGACTGAGGGTGAGAGAACAGGATAACTGTCTACAAATATTTGAAGGCTGTAAACATCAAGGATAGAGAAGAATTATTTAAGGTGGTCCAAGGGGATATAACTAAGGGTAATGAGATGCACTGTAAATGAGCACTGGAAAATGTAAACTGGATACTAGATAAACAATTCTGGACAGTAAGTTCATTTAGATTATGGGACTGTCTCCCACAGGAAGCCCCATTAATGGAGCCCAAATCATCTGTTGGACAAACAGATAATTTACTATACAAAATGATTTTGCATTGACAGAGAAAATGATAAGATAAACCTAATAGTCTTATTTCATCTGTAATACCTATATTTGTGATATTTTTCAAAGAAAATATGGGCTTCCCTTTCAAACGGAGAGGGAAAAATGCTCCAAAAATAAAGCATAGAAATAGAATATCAAAAACAGCATCACAACATTAGATTGTCCCCCAACCCTTTCACCTTCTCCCTAAAAGAAACCCGGGTGGCCCTTAAACTAGCCAATCCCTTTGTACTGCACAAGATTTTATGGAAGTCACTTTGTGACTGGGAATGACAGCCCTACGTGATTATAAATTTTTAATATATTGTGCCATTTTATATTTTCATTTGTCAATAATGAAGAATAGCTATCATCATACAGGTGGCAGGAAACCCGCACGGCAGTCATTTATTAGGTGACTGAAAAAGCTCATGAGAATGTATTGGAAGGCAACTTCTCTATTATATAAAAGTATGTTTTCTGCTAGCTAGGGAAACCTGAAAGAGCAATTTCTACTAATAGTGCATCATTCATCTTTTAATATGATTTCTTTACAGCAGGATTTTTAGAGATTGCTGATGGAGAGTATGCTTTTAAGAAGTATTAATCTCCTCTCTCTGACACCCGCGACCCCCCACCCCCACACACACTTTTTTTTGTCTCACTAAAGTGGATTACTGGAAAATAATTGGTATAACTTGTTCAGGGCTCAAATAGAATTTTTTTCTTTCTTCTGTTCTTTTCTAGTACTTACTAACAAGAGCCTATGGTCATTCAGATGCTACAATTCTTATTTCAGTGTCTTTCATGGGGAGGCCCAAAGCACCCAAGGAAAATGGAGGGAAGGTACTTTACAGCTGGTACCATCTCAAGGCAAATTCAGGTACCCTGGGCATCATAGCAGATGCAGGGGTAAATACTGATCCCAGCTCAGACTGGACCCTGGAGATCTCGGCAAAGGCAAAAGGAAGGAAATATCCTTCCAACACTATAGGCTGCAAAAGCATGACTGAAACCACTCTGCAAATGATACTTCAGACTTGAGGAGCAGGTTTCAATGGCAGGAGGATTAGTTAAACAGCATTAGTTAAAACCCAATTTCATGCATGAATGCATACAATTAGAGAGGGCAGCCATATTCTGTATAGGATGAATTTTCCAAGGGATACTTCAATGAAGTTATATGCGGAGTGCAGTGCTCCAGAAAGATCAGGGGCTCTGCTGGAATAGTTGCTTCAGGTCCTTTATGTGTGAAAGGAAGCTGAGATGGAGTTCCCTAATAAGAATTCTCAGATTCTGAGGGGGCAGCGAAACAGGAACAATAAGATGCAAGCTGTACATTTGCTTTGCAGTTCTCAGCACATGAGGTCCTTCTCAATACTCTCCTCCCATACAAGGCCTCATGACAGAGGCCATTCTGCAGAAGAGTATCAGAGAGAGGAGGAGGTAGAGCTGGAGTGGTCCTGTACTCTGGTTGTTCCCAGAGAGATGCCAGGCTGAAAGGGGTCTGGAGGAGCCAGGCACAAGTTCAAGCCTGGAAGAAGAAAACCAGCACCAGGTTCATCACTGGCACAAGGAGACCAAGCTGAGTGACTGAGCAAATCAGTAGTGTAAAGAAGGCAAGAGGGAAGAAATGAAGTGATTAAATAAAGAAACATCAGACTAGGAAAGACATAAAGAAAGGGAAGGAAAAAGTTAGTAAGGCAAGTTTTGCTTGAGACAGTATCAGACAGGAGCTTATTACAAATAGGGATTAGTTTATTAAGGGGCCACTGTACCTTGAATAGTCTTTTAGAATAAGTACTAACTACTTATGCTAAACAATCTGTTCTATTTTACATTTAGGTTGTAATGCTGGGATTACCCTTCCCAGATTAGAAGAAGAAGAGCTCTGCGCAGCTCAAAAGCTTATCTCTTTCACCAACAGAAGTTGGTTCAATAAAAGATAATACCACAAGCGCCTGGGACCGACACAGCTACAATTACACTGCATACAACCACCACCTTTGTAAATCATCAACACTACTTCCTCCAGCATTTAGCGTTTTCCACTAAAGTCTCCTTTTCAAATACTGATAAGGACCACTTCTGCTTAGGTTGCAAGATATGACAACATCACTGGCCAAACTGGTATGTTTACTACCAATGTGTAACCTTTTGTTATTCCAAAGTATGTAATTAAAAGTTCCACTATGTTAGAAAATGCCTCTAGCAAAAGCCTACTATCAGGCTTTATCATTTAAGTTTTAGGTGGTATCGAAGAAAACTTTTCTGATTATAAAAAGATAAATTCTCCAGATTCTTTACGTTAATTTTTTAAATGGAAGGGAAATTTGGGGCAAGTGATTATTAAAACAGGGAAACTCATCCAACCTCTTATAAGATTAGATAAGGAAGTCATTTTGCTTAGAGCAACAAATTTGAAATAGGCTTAATTTTCTTTCCCACTCCTGTGACTCTTTAGCAGTTTAGATAAAACAAGCAGTTAAAGCAGATAATGAGTATCAGATCTCAAGTTAATGCAGAGTAAATTGAATTCTGAAGTATCTCTTCTCTTTCCAACTTTGCTGCAGGTGCCAAGGTTCACTTTCTAAATCACTTCACGTATTTAGCAACATTGCAAAGGTCTCTAAGTCAGTTAGAGGGTTTGAACCTAAATAAACTGTCTCCAGTTTTCCAATCCCAAACAAGCCTGGAAGTACACTTCAGGTTCACTCAGAAGGAAGCTGTTTTATTGCTCTTGGCTATATAATCCTCATCATGTAGCACAGTCACTGGTATCTCTTCCTAGGAGCCACTTGCCATTTTCACCTTTCTGGTTAATGGGTGCACACGTCCTAGGAAGCCATGTTTACATTTTCTGGCTGCAGAGTCCCAACAAAATCCTTCTGAAGTCCATGCAAGTCTTTCCTCTGACTCCCTGGGCTTTGGATCAGGCCCATGGAGAGTACAATAGCTCAGTACAGCTGTAGTCAAATTCTTACAGACGTTTGCATACACTCAGGGCCAAAGCACAGGCATGGACTCTGAGGGTGCCCTGGGTCTCAAGCACCCATGGGGGAAAACATAATGGGTGCTCAGCACCCAGGAGTCAGATCGTGAGTGTGGCATGTGTGAGTTCTGTGCTGCTAACACCTTCAGCTCTTGGGCCAGGGAGAGGGAGGGGCGGGGTGATTAAGAGAACAAAAGACTTGTCATTACATTAAATTAAGGATCCTTAGATGATCCTGAAAGCATTCCCAGGCACTCCAGTTAAAAGATAAGAAACAAAGGGTAGGAAGAAAGGGTCCATTTTCGGAATGTAGAGAAGTAAACACTGGTGTTCCCAGAGGGACTTGTACTGGTCTGGGATCAATGGTGTTCAACACCATTCATAAATGATCTGCAAAAGGAGTAAACAGTGAGGTGGCAGAGTTTTCAGATGATACAAAATTACTCAAGATAGTGAAGTCCAAAACAGACTGCAAAGAATTACAAGGGGGGGGGGGGGGGCGTATCACAAAGCTGAGTGATGGCAACAAAATGGCAAATGAAATTCAATGTTAAATGCAAAGGAATACACATGGCAAAATATAATCCCAACTATACATACAAAATGATGGTGTCTGAATTAGCTGTTACCCATCAACAAAGAGAGGCTGGAATCATTTGCAGTACTCTGGAAGCACTATGTTTCCAGAGTACTGCAAATTGAATCGTTCTCACTGTGCCTGTATCATCCTGAACTCATTCTCCAGCTTCAGAAGACTTAAAAATTATCTCCAGTCATCAAAGAGACAGATGCAACTGAATAATGTAGCTGTCCTTAATATGCATCAAAACAATATCGGGGAACCTAGACATAAATAAGATTGCTGACAGTTTCATCTAGAAAGCTTACAGTGAGCCATAATGTCTTTAAACTGGGATGTTAGTGAGGACAGTTTTTAGGTGATTGCAATGATTTTAATATACTGTAATTCAGGAGAATGTAACTATGTAGTTCATAACAATTGAACCATTATAAAAGTAGTAAAGATACCAATGATATACACATATTCAATAACTAGAATATGAAAGAAGTGTATAAATATGCTGAAAATAGCTTCCCACCAGAACAGGCAGCATGGCCCCCGAACCTCCCAAACACACACACTTCTTCAAAAGCATCCACCGGCAAAAACAAACCTCAGCATGTATGAGCCAAAGCATGGTAATTTTAGAAGTAGGTATACTGTACAGTACATACTTTCCTTGGAAAATGTGTGGTTTCATACCTCATTGGTGAATCAATTTTAATGTATGGGGATTTTTGTGTTCTGATCACTTGCTCCTGCTTTTCACAGATCAGGTATCTGAAAAGCTGTCACTGAATCAAATTTCCCCTTCTGCCAAAGAACAGATTTATGCAAGCATCTAAAACTAAAATGTAGGTAAATTCTGCATATTGCTTCAGGCGCTAATTCAGGATATTGTTCATTAGTGCTAACCTAATGTTTGGGGTCAGGGTAGGGGAGAGCATATGGGAGGAATAGAACTGTGTTAGGAGTGAAGACTTCTGAAGAGCTCTAGACTATAGACAAAGATATGTTCATAAATTACATGCTTTATAATTATGATCACTAGATTTCACAGCCTTCCTTCATGCCAGCAAGAAAATGACAAATATTAAAAACAGTTTCAAATCACTATTAGTTACAAAGATACACACTCAAAGTTTAAGAAAAATAATTGGCTGTATCTCATACATTGAAACTGTTATGTCCGTCATATTTAATCACTGTTGTCAACTCTTCTAATTTTATTGTGACTTTCCTAATATTTGGTGTTTCCCATAAAGCTCCAGCTCCTGGAGTCATGTGGTTATGTGAGAATCTCAACTTTTACTTAAAACATTTAAGTTTCTGATCCTCATGGTTGCTGAGCAAAGCCTGAAAAACATGATCTCTTATAGCTCAAAAAAGCAGGAGACAAACACAAAGAATAAAAAAATACTATTTATTTCTTATGGCTTTTTGGAGCCTGACTAGTGATGAATTTGTGCCAGGGCTGAGCCCCGTCACCTCTGGCCTTGCTGCATTTATAAAGTAAAAAAAAATTACTTGAGCTCCAGCACCTAATCCTTGAACCCCAGCACCTCTTTCGTTACAAATTAAGCACAGACTCATAGGAACCTAGAACAGCCAAAGGTAATCACACTTGCAGTCATCTAGCCCAGCGGTCTCCAAACTTTTTTGACTCCCCACCCCTAGTAGGAAAAAAATGTTGAGCAGGCATCCCCATGGGGGAAGCCCCGCCCTCATTCACTCCCTCCCATTTCCCACCAGACTGCCCCCCTCAAAACTCCCACTCCTTGTCCCCTAACTGCCCCACTAGGGCCGGTCCCGCTGTAGCGCCCGGCTCCCGGTGCCGGTCCCCACCGCAGCACCTGGCTCCTGCGGCCGGAGCTGCCACGGCGCCTGCAGAGGAGCCACTAGGGCTGCCCAGCTCCTCCTGCCAGTAAGGCAGGAAGAGCCAGCTGGCCCTAGCTGCTCTTCTGCAAGCGCCGCAGCGGCCGGCTCCTCCAGCCAGGGCTGCCGTGGCGCTTGCAGAGGAGCCGCTGGGGCCTCCTGGCTTCTCCTGCTGCAGCGGCGCCTGGCTCCTCCAGCCAGGGCCATGCACTCCCATGGGTGGTCCTGTGCACTCCTGGGGGTGCACGCACCCCAGTTTGAGGACCATTGATCTAGCCTAGTAACCTCTCCTCAACAGTAATCAGCACCAGATGCCTCCAAGATAGGTGTAAGAAGCAAAAACCCAATAACAGACAAATGTGGGGTAACTGTCCTCCCCACCCCCGCCCACACCTCCTAATGTCTCATCCTGATTTCTTGTACCAATTGACTTATGTCCTGAAGCACAAGGTTTAACATCCTGTGACAGGGTAAAAGAGCAGGGAAAGGGATAAGGGTTACCTGCTAGTTACATGACCCGGCAGGGAATTTTAGGGACTAGTGTGTCCTCTTTCCAGGGGCTGAGAGAGACAAGGGGGAAGCCTGTGGTGCCTGCAGTCCATGTTGGTCAGGGTACTTGCTTTGTTTTGTGTTTGTGTTTGAACAATGCAGTCTGCTCTGAAACAAAGCTTGAAATGGGTGTAGGGCCAACACTGGTTCCTTTCTGGGTTGGTGGGAGCTGACCACCTTACACATTCCTTCCACAGAAATGTTATCATTAATTATGACAGTGCTGGATACTTTTGATATCCACAGAAATGTCCATCCCCTTTTTGAATGATTCGTGATTTGTGCGTGTTTGGGTTAGGCAATACTGTGAGGGCCCAGTTGTAGGGTGAGCGGCGGTCGCAATTTCATTTGGACTGTCCATCCCAATGTTAGGGGCTTTGTCTTCTAGAGGACCCTATTATCTTCCCCCTCCTCTCCATCCCAATTTTTCAAACCTTGCTATCTGGTCACCCTAGTCAGTTGGGACCTGCTGTTCTGCTTGCAGAAGAGACGTGTTCCAAGCACAGATTACATCCTTCCCAAATGGAAGTGTCAGTAAAGGCTGGCCTTTGTACCAGCGTCTGCCTCTCCCTGTGAAAGCTGTGAAGAACTGGGTATCTGTGCAGAGCCAAGGGGCAGTCAGTGGACTGCTTCAGGGAATGAGCTGGTTAGGGCTAGTATCAGAGGGGTAGCCGTGTTAGTCTGGATCTGCAAAAGCAACAAAGGGCTTGTCTTCACTAAGCGCAGCAGCAATCGGTCTTTTGGCAATCGATTTATCGCATCTCATCAGGACGCGATAAATCAACCACCAGCACTGCCCCCGTCGACTCCGTAACTCCAGCTCGCCAAAAGGCGTAAGCTGGACTCGATGGGGAGTGCGCTGCCGACCGCCGCCACCATGAAGACGGCAGGTAAGTCGGCTGTAGAGACGCTGACTTCAGCTTCGTTATTAACGTAGCTGAAGTTGCGTATCTACAGCCGATCCCCAGCCCTAGTGAAGACCAGCCCAAAGAGTATTGTAGCACCTTATAGACTAACAGATTTTAGGGATCATGAGCTTTCATGGGCTAAGACCCACTTCATCAGATGAATGTTGTGGAAATCTACAGAGGCAGGTATAAATAGCAGGCAAGAAAGCAAGGTAAATTCAATCAGGGGGTGTGAAGCCCACTTCCAGCAGCTGATCTGGAGGTGTGAACACCCAGAGAGGAGAAACTGCTTTTGTAATTGTAATTTGTAATTGGTGAGCCATTCACAGTCAAAAGGTTAGGGCTGTGGTGGGAACATATAGCGAAGTTAAGAGCAGAAAGATAGTACAGAAACACTCTGTATTGTCTTTTCATGTCCGACCCTCTGTGCAATGGGTATAAGGTGACCAGATGTCCCAATTTTATAGGGAGAGTCCTGATTTTTGGGTCTTTTTCTTATATAGGCTCCTATTACCCCCTCCAACCCCGTCCCGGTTTTTCACATTTGCTGTCTGGTCACCCTAAGTGGGTATCTCCCTAAAGGAGTTTCCTGGGGCAGTGGCCAATGAAGAAAGCCCCATCAGGGCAGCTCTTTGATATTCACAATTCAATGTTCAAGCTGTGTGACTGGATACCTAAGTCTTAGGGTCCTGTTTTTGCACCCTCATTGGGTGACTGTAACTGATAAATAAGAGGAAGATGTGGGGATCCAAGTCTCTCAGGGAGAGGATGGGTGTATTGTACTCTAGTGAGAGGCAGCAGGAGACGAATAAGTCATGAGAATATTAGGAAACAATCAACCTTTTGGCGTTCCTTCTTGCACAAGTGTATTAAATTCTGTATAGCTGCATGGATTCCATATTTTAAAATTCCTGTGTTCCTTCCTGACAGAGGGAGAGAAAAAGGCAAAGCACTGTGCACACAATTTACTGGTAGTTTACAGAAGACTACCTTTAATTTTCTCTTGTCACAGTCATCTGATGTAATTGCATTTGCATGAACAATCCTGCTTGGCACTGTCACATGTCTTTGTCCATCTTCTTTGATTAATTGCCTCCGTGTCAGGGTGTTAGCCAGGATTTGGGGTAAACTGTTCTCCTACTATGGTGTTAATAAGCACAGTGTCCTCTGTGCTTATTATCTATCTATCCACATTTTTGCATGTATATTTTCAGTGCATTTATTGAATTTACCAGTCTCCACATTTTTGTGTTTCCTGCAGCATCCATCTTTAGCCATCTTGCTCATTTCCAGATGGCTTCATATATTTTGTTTTTCTCTTCTTGCCACCTACCAGACTCATGAACAGAATTTAGGATACTAAAATGACTACTTGAAGTGTGAATGCACCAGGCTCAGATGAAAACACATGGTCATGTATAAGCATGAGAACTCACATGAATACAAGCTACCACCATAACAAAATATGCAGGCAAACAAAACCTCAGTCCATGAAATTAAGTGTATAAATCCCACACCAGGCAAGATGTGAATAAAGAACAAATTTTGGACTCATGCAAACCCACCCTGTGTATCAGTCTTGGAAGAGACCTTTAAAAACAGAGATACTCAGTTCAGAAGTCCGCAGCCTGGGGAGGTGGATAAACCTTGCATCCTCAGCTCCCAGAAAAGAGCACAACAGAGAACCAAATAATTTTGGTTGCCTGTGAGCACGGAGTGGTAGGACAGATTTCCTGGAGGACACAGAAGCTGGTGTCATTCTTCATTTTTTGAATTTAGGTTTTGTTTTTTGTTTTTTGCCTTGAGAACTGGAAGTAGGAGCTTAACCATAGGGCAGACATACCCCAAGAAGATGAGCCCCCTAAAGAGACAGTGGGCCAACATAGGAAGTAGCTCAGGAAAGACGCAAGAATTCTGACTAGACAGACATTAGCCACTTGCTACAAGGGTCTGTATCTCAGGGTAGAGGGAAGGACTGTGTTCCCCTAAAGTTCCCTGAGAATACTACTAGGAAGTTCTCAAACACAGCAGGACAGATTGGCTATTGGTCCTGGACCAGGGCCATAACTTAGTGTGAGATCCCTGGACGATTGGATGAAAACCTTGGTTTCCTCTAAAAGGGGTGAGACCAAAGGGGACTGCCTGGAGGGCCTAGTCACAAGCAAATGTGGATCAGCCATGGACGTGGTTGCCAGGACTTCACAGAAAAAAAAAGACCCTGCAATGCCACATCTGGGCAGTAGGATGTGCACTGGCTGGCAAGTCACTACTGAGCTCACAATAAATGTGCCCATAGTAAAGAAAAAAAGATGTGAACATTGTCAAACAATGTTGATTTACAATGTGATAGAATGTGGATTTTTCTGACAGAATGATTGTGGGTTTTTTCTTTTGCTTTTCACCCAACTCTGTCTACCTCAAATGACTGACTTTCTCTCTTAAAGGGCCCATAACACCACACTAGGGAACATTATGGCATCTTATGCAACTTCATTTACTCATTTATTATTTATTACTTAGATTTCAGTAGCACCAAGGAGCTCCAGTCATGGACTAAGACCTCAACATGCTAGGTGCTGTACAAACACAAGCTAAAAAGATTGTCCCTATCCCAAAGGGTTTGCAATGTAATTAAACTCACACATGTCCAACAGCATTCCACAGTACTTGATGGATTCAAAACTTTGCTATTTTGTCAATAGTTTTCTTCTGCTTGATGATCCCTAAGAGTCAATTGCAGCTAGAGATTTCAGTTTCTTGAGGCTCCTGTTTCCATTTATTCCATAAGTGAAGGCAAAAAAAATATTAAATTAATCTGAAATGTTGAGAGCAATATTTGTAGGGGGTGTGGCATATGAGGAAGCCCTTGAGCAAATGTCCTCAAATTTCTCTCACAAACTCAGTCCTGGGTCCTGACCCCACCTATCAGTTTTCAGGCATCTGTAACATTTTTGGTTTCTTTAGGGAGAATACAAAATGCAGCTCTTAACAGGAAATTAACTGCAACCTCAACTGTGGAATGACTAGAGGTCACTTCATAAAGTTGTGTCAGTAAACAAGGCTGTTTTAGACTCTGAATGCCAAAGAGAGAGAGAGAGAGAAATACAGGAAGAGAGAGAGAGAGAGAGAGAGAGAGAGAGACACAAACAAAAAGAGCGATACTATATTTGTTCATGCAACAGTGGAACTTCAGAGTGTTCCTTAGTAATTTTTCCCACTGCAACTAGATAATATAAATTGATGCAAAAATGTCCGGACAGAGTCTGTCAATGAACAGTAATAAAGGACCTATTCAGGGGTGGCCAACCTGAGCCTCAGAAGGAGCCAGAATTTACCAATGTACATTGCCATAGAGCCACAGTAATATGTCAGCAGCCCCACATCAGCACCCACTGGCAGCCCTCCCTACACCTTCCAATCAGCTCTTTTGCAGGGTGCAGGAAGCTCTAGTGGGAAGGAGGAGGAACAAGGTCATGGCAGACTTGGGAAGGGGTGGAGTGGGGGCAGAGCCTGTGGCCAAAGCCAGAGGTCTCATCCCCAGCACATTGGAAAGTTGGCACCTGTAGCTCCATCCCTGGAGTTGGTGCCTATACAAGGAGCCACACATTAATTTCTGAGGAGCCACATGTGGCTCCAGAGTACAGGTTGGCCACCCCTGACCTATGTCATCCTCATATACCGGTCATCGTAATGTGAAAGTTTAAGTCAACATGGATCCTACTTCCAGTAATCACATCACCAATTATTTCATACTTCAAAGTTGCTATATCCCTTTTAGTAGGGGAAGATTGCTGAGTCTTTGGGTAGGTAACTATCTCCCCTCTGGTTTAACAAAACCACAGAACATAACCTCCAGCAAAGTGTGAAAAGTTCCCAGTCAAAACTTGTAAAGGCACCACCTTCTCCATCCGCAAAAACTCATCCCTTTCATACTGTGTACAGCAAAATCCAACCTGATTATAGTGGGACGTTAATGTGCCTTATTGACTTAGAATTGTGTACTTCCTGTTGTTTTTGTTACCCTGTTTCCCTACCACTCCATCCCAATTTGTTTGTTTGTCCCATCCTGCATTTTACGGTACAAGCTCTTTGGGACTGGGACTGTATAGTAGTCATGAGACCCTGGTCTCTAGACTGGAGGCTATCACAGTATAAATATAATAACAACAGTCAGGGATCATGTGGTGCATTAAGGGAGCATGCAACTCACATTAATACCATTACAGTTCCATCTACTCCCCCATACTTAGAAGTCCTTAAAAAAAATCCCAGTTAGGCTAGGGAAACCAAAGGAAAAACGTCTCAGTTGTTTCTGTGAAAGCATATGACGAGACCTGCAACTGGAAGGAGTAGGAGGAAAATGCTGATCTGGACACACTTCAATATCTTATCATTCTCACGTTTTTTTTGACTATCTGACCTCACTTGAATAAACCTACTTAAATATGTAAAATGAAGCAAAAGAAAAACCCAGATCCAATCCCTATTATTACAATTTTTTTCCTGAAATTTTTTTCTAGATTGATTTCCCCTGGGGATTTGCAATTCAAACATCTCATTAGTGGATATTTTTTTAAAGGGCTTTGCAGCGTGTGTGAGACGAAATAAATGCAAAAAATAGCTACATTTGGAAGAGGACAAGCCATCAAAGGAAATTAATAGCAGGCTAAATTAAAGACATTCTGGTATTCCAGCCACTTGTGGTGATGATCTGTGCTGTTTATCTACCAAACCAGATTTTGAATCTACCGTTCAAGGTTTATTTGTTTGTAAATGTAAATCCTTTAGGAAACAGACTGAGAGCATCAATGCTAAAATAAAACAGATATTTTCAAATGGCTGTTCAAAAAAGTGTCCAGGGCTTTCCCTGTAAATATGAAGGGCAAGTATCTGTTAAATACAAATGTAAATACAGTATTTATATTCCAACTGATTTATTTTATAATTATATGGTAAAAATTAGAAAGTAAGCCATTTTTCAGTGATAGTGTGCTGTGACACTTTAGTATTTTGATATCTGATTTTGTAAGCAGTAGTTTTTAAGTGAGGTGTAACTTGGGATACACAAGACAAATCAGACTCCTGAAAGGGATACAGTAGTCTGGAAAGGTTAAGAGCCACCACTTCAATTTACTCTTATTTCAGAGAGCGGTAGATCAAAGTGCACTACAGAAGTTTTAATGTGTATCAGTAGGGTCTACACAGACATTTAGGCTATATACACACTACAGCTTCTGTTGTACACACCCCTCTGAGTGACGTAAGTTACAGCAACCTTAGCACGGTGTGGACAGCGCTATGTCAGTTGGAGACATAGCTACCGCCACTCACAGGGGCTGGAGTAATTAAGTCAGCGGGAAAGCTCTCTCCTACTGATTTAAAGTGTCTGCGTTTGCAACACTACAGCAATGCAGCTGTAAACTCTGTAATGTAGCTATAGCCTTAGTGTGTGTAGCAGGCTAGTGTAAGGTAGATTTACACTCCAGCTTGTCACAAACTGAGTATTTATATAGACAAGTCCTTATTCTACAAGCTGGAAAGCCAGGAAAAGTTAAGGTCTATGGATATTCAGCAGCCTCAGTAAATAACGAGGGTGTTGCTTTTGTCTGGAATTGAGGGGGACTCCGGCTGCTCACAGAGAACTATTGGACAATGTTAATGGCAAATCTGTTTCTGGCAAGAAGAAAACTATGGGTATGTCTACACTACAATAAAACACCTCTGGCTGGCCCATGTCCGCTGTCTCGGGCTTGCAGGGTTTAGGCTGTGGGGCTATAAAATTGCAGTGTAAATATTCAGGCTTGGTCTGGGGCCTGGGCTCTGGAACCCTCCTGTGAGTCTGAGTCAGCTGACACAGGCTAAGAGTGGGTGTTTTATCACAGTGTAGATGTAGACATACCCTAAGGGTCTGATCCCAAAAGGTTCTGAGTCTATGCTGCTCTCATTAAAGCCAATGGCTGGTGAGGATGTTCAGCGCCCTGTTAGTACTGAAACCCCTGGGAACTGCTGTTGCTTCACATCTGCCATGGTTACAGCCAGCAGTGCTCCTTCCAAGGTGCTTATTGTCTTCAGATCAATCCAATGGGATTATAGATGCTTGGTGCCTCAGGATCACGCCCAAAAGGAGCACTCAGGAGATAGGACAGGTTAGAGTGTAGAAAGCAGAAGACACAAGAGATGAGAGAATGGCAGAAGCAGAGCTGCACAGATCCTTATTCATATGTCTTTCCCCCTAATGTATATCTAGTTGTTGCTCTCCTTTGTTCACTCATCTGCTATGAAGCCTATGAAGTTTGAGGTGTGTGTGTGTGTGTCTTAAGAAGTTAATGTCTCCTGATTCTGTGTGTGTGTGTGTGTGTGTGTCTTAAGAAGTTAATGTCTCCTGATTCTGTGTGTGTGTGTGTGTGTGTGTGTGTGTCTTAAGAAGTTGATGTCTTGTGACTGATCTCTTCAGAAGAATGCACCATGACTGATGTGCAGGGATGGCTCAGGGCCTGGTATATCATTACAATGACAATCAACACCAGAGATTGCAGTGTGATTAAAGAGAAATAAGGCTGTGTTTATTTCAGGGCTTAAATATGCTATTAAAATATTCTTCTAAAGGTATTTAGTAAAGGGAGGATTTGAATAAGAATTGGTTATTCCTCCTCCCCTGGTTCTTAGATCATGGTCCAAATATTTGGCATCTCATAAATATACTTAAAAGAGCTAAAAATGATTTTTTAAAATCCCCAAATTATTTTAGAATTCGCATTCTGTTTTCATTTGGGGTATTATTGGCAAGCACTCCGTTGCAATGGGAATATCTTTGTTCCACAATTTTTATATTTTTATGGAACTGTATTTTTTTTGGGGGGGGGTGTCGGGGGAGGAGACTGTTTTTGTTCTGAAAATACTTAGCATTACTCCCAGGCCACAGTAATGAGGGAGAAAAGAAATTGCACCATAATCAGCATATTCTATAGGAAATCCAGATGGCAGTCTGTGTTCAGTAGCTCCAAGGATTTGGCTTAAACCAACTCAAGAAGCCAATAAAAACCTTAGTCAAACGTTGTGTCCATAACTCAAATTGTTATTGGCAATAATAAAAAGACTACATCTGCTTTCATGATAGCACTGGGATTCGAGTCACCGTAATCATGGTGCCTGTGTGTGCAGTTAGGGCCTGATCCACTGACTTCAATGGACTTTGGATCAGCTCTCCGCTCTAATACAAGCAATGGAAGCATTGGCTGTTTCATGCTCCTTTCTATCGTCTCCATTGCAGGGAAGAGCTAGAAGTGGCTTTGGGGCATTGGCAACAGTGGGCAGCAGAATTTGGGAGTCCCAACCACAAGATGCACTTGTGTCACAATCCTCATGACTCCTAGGTAGGTTTGACAGAATCAAATTTTGATTGTTTTTGATCAATTTTGAAGGATAATATCAATGTTCATATGTAAGTTTTTTTATTTGTGTTGATTTAAATCTTCGAATGTAGGAGAAAGAGAGAGCCTGGAGCACTGGTCCTGATGTAAGATCTGAGGTCTCAGCCAGAAGTGTGAACCAAAGTTAGGTTCTGTATTGAAGAAGATGTTTAGAAGTTCACTATATGACCTTGGCAAAAGTATTGTTACCATAACTAAAACACAGGCACTCCTAAGAAGCAACTGGTGTGTGTGAGAACACACTCCAAAAGATTAGCCCAGGGACATCTTGTCCTAATATCAGATAAGTGGCTCTGCTAGAAGTAATGAACAGAGATGTTGTGTCCAAGATACCGGGAGCATGGTACAAGGGGAGATAAAAAGCAGATGTCATGAAACACGTAAGATAATATAAAAGTTATTTGTCTCAGTCTATAAATATTGGAGTGTCTCACCTTAATCCTTTGTGCGGCCTTGAGGACAGCAGAAACTCCTGCTGTTGACTGAGTTCCTCCTTGCCATAGGGCACTCATATAAAAACATACCTGTTACCGCAGAGCCAGGAGGCTGGGACGGTGCCTTGATGGCAGTAAACCTGGCCAAGTGCCTTTGTCACCACACCATGCCTGTGGTCCTTCTTTCTGCGTAGTACTATAGAGATCTGCTGAACCAGCAATCTGCACAGGGCTGGGATAGCATAAGGAGAGAGCACACATGCACCTTACTGACAACACACAGCTGTGAAAATGTATGGATTTAAAGTAGTTCCCCCTCACACCCTGCAATTTTTATGTATTTAAACATTTATAGTTGTGGGAAATTGTGGGGGAGGTAAGCAGACAATAGAGGAGGGTTCTGCAGCCTAATCTGTAGTTTTAAAATTAACTTTAATTTTGCATGCAGTAGTCTGAGAAGGTTCTGCCCCCAGATCAGCCACAGTGCTGAGGTTGTCATTAGAATGAGGACCCCTGAGGTGTACACAAGAAACAATTCAATATTTTTTACTTTTACTAGCAATGTTATTGAACAAGATCACTATTAAAGTTAACTATAATTTTGCATTTTATTAACAAGACAAACAAAATAATATATATTGTAATATAGCAAAGGAGAGAGAGAACACAGAATGTTCAGCTCTTGCAATACTCACAACATCCCTTGGTAGAGCTCTGAAGTAGGGGGGTGATGAAGCCTCAAATGTTAGAAGTACGATCATCATCCTTGTGGATCGCACAAGCTCGGTAACATATTTCAGATACTAATGCCCCCCTGTATCTTATACATATTCATGAGGGTTTCAGCCCCTTTTTACTTATCTGTACTTCCACACCCCACTTCTATTGACGTCTCTCAGTTCCTATAGTATAACTAACCATCATCCAATTTATTAGCATTTATGTCATTTAATGGCCATGGTATTTCTGTTTTGATTATATTTATTCCCTAAACTTATCCTAAAATACCAATAACCTTTGTTTGTGGTTTCATACTTCCAACCAATCAACATTTTTATGATTGGGCTTAATCTTGTGATTTGCTGTCATTCACCTGTTAGTTCCTTATATCAAGCTGCTCACATCAAGCTAGACCTTAATTATGCCAAGCAACCTATCTTACAGGCTTCGGGCCTGCTATTTGTCGCATATCTCTGCCTTAATCAATACTTTTGGACCAGATATATATATGTGTGTGTGTGTGTGTGTGTGTGCAAGGCTACATGTCAGACAATAATTATTTAATGACAGACATTGAAATTCAAAAAGTTGAAGCTTTATAACCATTAAAACACAAATGGTCAACATCATGTGTCATAATATATTAAATTAATATCCTTAAATCAGACTTTTTAAGTTCTGAAGCAGCATTTTTCCTACTTTGCTTATCTGTGTATGTTGATGGTTATTATCAGTGGATATATTTTTTGTCAGTTTGTAGGTATAGTGAAATCAACATTTATCAGCACTTACTTATATAAATCTAATTCTTCCAAGCTTACTTCTTGGGGTCTCTCCTTTTTCCCCTTGTGTCATTCTTGGTTCTGTAGATGTGTGATCACAATGGGATCTTACTTACCTTCGTGATCTGCCAGTGATGCTGCAGGCAGAAGACGTGCAGTAATATCCTCAGCTTGCGTAAATTGACATTGTTCCATTGACTTCAAAGAAGCTATGCTGATTTACACCAGCTGAAAGGATGGACCAGGACATTTAATTTAAAACAAAGTAAGAGCTTCATCACATGTAGGGAAGCTGTTTATGTTTATGCAGTACTAGACACCCATACTGCTCTGGCCCATACCATCTCTCCAGGGAAGGTGGACTTTAGGGGTAGCAAAGCACTAGAATACCAGTAGAGGTGCCAGAATGAAGGCTGATGCCATAACAGCCAGAACAGAACAGGAGGAAAAGGGGAGAGAACATGGCTACTAGTCATTGTAGCATTCCAGCATGAGTGGAGATTTTGGGATGAGGTCAAGGTACAGGCAGAAAGTGATTTTTTAAGAAACGTGTTAAGGTTATGAGGTCACCTACAAGAAAGACAGGCAATGAAATGTGAGGTGAAAGAAAGCTCAAAATCTGGTGAAAAAGATTGACTATATGGGAAATTTGGCACTGAAAATAGTTAACTAAAGAACTCACCAAGTATAATTACTAGGTGTATTGAAAGGAAATTGGAGTCAATATTTATTATCTGATGAAGCTGAGGATACAGGTTTTTACACAAAAAAGGACTGTAAACTTTGGTTTAAGAAAAATAGGAAATTCCTACAGTTGTGGAGAAGTGTTAAATTACCCAAACAACTTCTCGCCTTTCCCCACAATAAGAAAATAGATTTCCAGGCATTTGTCAAAAATCATATATTTCAGACCTATCATATTTTCAGCTTCGTTTTATGTGTTTAAATTTTCTATTTTGAAATATTTTTTGTCTGCAAGTTATTAAACTCATACTACTGGAACAGTTTTCACTTCTGGTATGACAGATAACATATTTTATTCATTTTATAAAACAAGAAATATTATGCATACTATCAGGTCTGATAAGAATAGTATTTTGGTACACACTGTAGTATTGAGAATGTATATTATTTACGTTCAAAGTCTTTATAGCCTGCCAGAGTGACAGATAAACCTCAAAATGTTTGGTGGTTTGGATAAGTACCTCAAAGTCTGGACATTTATCTGAATTATGTCCAGAGTCTGAACTTCTTAAAACTGAAACGTTTGGCTAGAAATCTAACAAAAACAGGCTCTCTTGAATTACATGCAGCATTTCCGGAATTCAGTCTGGTTGGAAATATGGAAAGAACAGAGAGGAGCCACTCTCAATTGTTGCTGAAGCTTCCAAGTGGTCTTCAAGTGTAGCCCAAAATGGAGTGCATTGCAGTGAGCTAGCCTATGGATGTCAATGGCATGGGGAACTGTGGTATACTGGGTACAGATTCATTTCTAAAATAAGGATGGGCCCAAGAACCAAATGTCAAACCAGATCCAAACATGTTCAGATCTGTGCTCTTCTCCTGTTCTTGTTCCACATTAGTGCAGGATTTCCTGTACATCCTTTGAGTCTCTTAATTTCTCTCAGTGTTAAAATAAATAAACAGCCATTTGTAAGTGATAGAAATGCCATAAAAGTGAAATCCTGATTATATGGAAATCAGTGGCAGTTTGAGGCTAAGATTCCACCCCAAATGACCTGTTTACATACATATTACAGTATTTACTAATGACTAAACTGATTGTTTTCAAAATATAAAAAAAAGTACATTCCAGGCAAATCTTTGTACACCGGCTTACCTTTATTAATAATTATTAATTTGTTTTCTAGTGTAACAAGTAGGGATTGATATGAAGAAATTAACAAATTGGACCTGATTCTCCTCTTCATTACTCTGGTGTCATCATCAAACATACATAGTCTGCTGATGACTTTTGCATCAGCCAGAGTTACCAGGCTTGATGGCATCCTACCACACATTTTAAAGTGAAGTCTCCAGATCTGGCTCAGATCTGAATCCACAGTTTCCTGAACTTCCTGCAGATGATACCAGATAAAATCAAGGCATGTATCCCTTCACAATCTCTGGAGAGTCTGAGAGTGAGATGCATTGGAGTGTTTTTGTCTATCCCAGTGACATGGCCAAAGAATATTCAACACCACTTTTGAACGTAGTGAGTGACTGGAGGAAGACCAGATATCTGCAAGATAACAGCATTTCACACAGAGACTATGCTCAGGATTTGGTGCTGACAGCACAAATGGAATGCCTATAGCTGCTCCAAATCTGCCTGTAAGAAGGTCCAGGTTTCTGATCCATATGGTAGTACAGGTAATACACAGGTTTGATAGATACTGAATTTTGTTGTCGAGATGTTTTTGGTGAGACATGGACTTTATGCAGGAGGCAGAGAAAAATATTTATTGGAAGAGTACTAATTTGCTCCGACCACTTGAACTCTGCTTGCAGCCTGGGTAGATGAACTCATCAACAGTCTCCACAGTACTCGACTCCACCTGCATCAGGCATGTTCTGGTGGCCCAGCTCCAAAGTTCAGAACCTTGGTTTTCTCACATGAGACATTCAACTCCATAGAGCAGGCGGAGTCTTGGAAACTATGAAGAGGAACGCTAAAATTATCTGCCATCTTCACAAGCAAGCAGCATTATAAGTGTGACTGTAGCCGAAGGGAGAATCTAGGCCAATTTTTTTAAGTCCCTTAATTATACTGCAGCTTTTCCAGTAATCCCTGGACAATTGGCATTCTTTTTTAGCTTTGCTCAGGTCTTAAATGTTGAACACTCCTATAATCCCCACCATGCCTTTTCTTTTCAATAATGCCATATCACTGTTGTCATCTAATAGCAAGCATAATACTCAGAACTTACATGGTGCATTGCATTTTCAAAGCATTGTACAAACATGAATTGATGTTCAAAAAATATACTAATTTATTCCCTAACACATACTCTTTCTAATTGTTCACTTGATGCAAGGGCTAAGCTGTACACAAACAACACTGTGGTTATGATACACCGAGTCTTTAATTAGGAAGAGCTAGCTCCTCCCTTAATTACTCTGAAGTCCTTAGGCTGCTTTATAATTATATCTCCACCATTCTCTCATGCAGCTTGTAAATTCATTCCTAAAAGGCTTCTTTTATCAATATGCCAAGATCAGAATGGATCATTAAGACTGCATGTGTATCATCATTCTCTTCTTTATAATCCCAAAAGGAGAACGCCTAAATTCCACAGCACATTAATATGTTCAATCATGTTATTCAGAAGATGAGAGAGGAAGAAAAAAATATCCCCAACAAATGGCACTGATGATGGGTTTGATATACTCACCCTCACTGCATCATAAGTAATGAGCTCCAACGGAGCTAAGAGACATCTAGTCAGAGCATTTAATCACATGCTGGAAAAAAAAAAGTTCCATTTAACTTCTCTTAAATGCTAAGAGAAACCTTGTAAGGGAGTTCTAACCTTCTCATTAGCAATTCTCAGTGCAGCTTAGAAGCGGAAGCAAAAGAAAAAAATAGGGGAGAAAACAAAGAGGGAAGAAAATTAAAAACATCTTTAATAACTGATTGCTTCTGCTGGGGAACAAAAGCATCAATATTGTATATGAGAAGTTTTGAAAGTTACATTGAGAAGATGCCTGATACTTTGAATAACTTCATGATAAAACGTATTTCCATCTGTTATCATCATCTCAACACGAGCATTACCATTGTGTCTTTTAAAATGGAAAAATGGGTAATGAGATGTTCTGACTATTTAAAGCACGTTACCTTATTGGGAGCTAGTAGTGAAAAGATAAGGTCCCCTCAATATGATCCCCCTTTTTATCTGATCCAGTTATGGAAAATAGAGACACAACCTAATGTCTAAGCACAGGGGGTGTGATTTATTGTTATTTTGTACAAGACCCTTGAAGCAAAAAAGAAATCAAAATAATTTTTACAACAGCACCTGTTTGAAAATAAGCAATTCGTTCCACCCTGATCAAATATTTATGGATTTGAAATGGATGTCCTTGAATGAAGTCATTTCTTTTGGTACTCTGCAGTGAATAGATTTTGTTGTGTAAATCACAAATTCATGTTTTTCTGTTAATTTAATTCTCTATCGAGCCTTTTTTTTAAAAAAAAAAAGTCATAGAGTACAACTTTATTTACTAAACTTCATTTTTAACAATTCATCCCATTTTATCATGTCTCCTTTTTGGATATACAGTTACGGCCTTGATCCTGGAAACAATTATTTATAAATTGGACTTGAAGCATCAGTAGCTCCATTGAAACCAACCCTGAGGTTGACTGAGGAACTACTGGGGCCTGAGGGTAGTTAATAGGGCTATTAATGTGTGAAAAGCAAATAGTCACCCTTACTGGTAACCTGCTTCAGTAATAATAACATTATTATTAAGCTCATATGTAGATGCCAAAGTGCTTTACAAAGGAGGTCAGTATCATTATACCCATTTTACAGATGGGGAAATTAAAATACAGGCTGAAGAAGTGGCTTGACCAAGGTCAGACAGTAGCACAGCTGGGAACAAAACCCAGGTTTCCTGAGTCCCAGTCCAGTGTTCTATCCACTACATCACACTGCCTCTTATGGCACCCTAATTAACCTATACCAATAAACTAAGACAAAAGAGATATCAGGCGGCCAGACTGAAAATGTTCTTTACATTGAAATTACCACTAATATGTAAAATCATGAGCATAAAAAAAATTGCACACTGGTTCCTTGTGGCATCAGGCAACTGAATGTGAGCTCTCAAAGCAATGCTGGGGCAAAAAGGGCTAATGCAATCCTTGGGTTACTAAAGGGCAGATGATATGATATTTTTACCTCTGATTTTGAGATTGATTATACCAGTCCGGGAATACAGTGTAGAGTTTGATGTCCACATTTTAAAACAATGTTGAAAAATTGGAGAGGGTGCAGAAATGAGTCAATGAGCCAAGGCCTGGAGAAAAACAAACCATAAGAGACTTGAAGAGCTCAATTTGCTTAACATATCAAAAAAAAAGATGGAGAGGTGACTTGATAGCATATAAGCACCTTCATAGGAAGAAAATACTAGGTACTAAAGAGCTCTTTCATCTACAAGAGAAAGGCATAATAAGAACCAATGACTGGAAGCCTAACCCAGACAAATTCAAATTAGAAATTAGGCATGAATTTTTAATAGTGAGCATGATAAACGATGAGAAAACAGCTAGGGAAGTGATGGATTCTCTATCTGTTTATGTCTGGATAGGGTGACCAGATGTCCCAATTTTATAGGGATAGTCCTGATTTTTGAATCTTTTTCATATATAGACTCCTATTATCCCCCATTCCCTGTCCCAATTTTTCACATTTGCTGCTAAGACTGGATGCCTTTCTGGAAGACATCCTTTTGCCAAACACAAGTTATGTTTTAGTGAAACACAAGTTTTTGGGCTCAGTTCAGGGGCAACTGGGTGAAATATAAAGGCCTGTAATATCTGGAAGTCAGAGTAAATGATCTAATGGACTTCTCTGGCCTTAAACTCCATGAATCTGTGAAAATTTCACACCAACAGTACTGTGCAAGCAGAATGACGTAAGTCCCATCCACTTGGCTGTAACTGAGCCCCTTTGTCTCCATAGAGAGACTCAGTGCACAAAGCCCCAGTCTTGCCCTTAACTAGGAAAGTGTCTTTCACTTCTGTTTATTTTAATATTTTAAAATCTATTTCCAACTAGAAAAGTAAAATAAAATATAAACGATACAAACAACCCAATCCAATTCAGTCAGAAAGCAACATTTTCATTGCAATTTTGCACTTTCCAAACATTTTGACCTCTCTAAAACTGTCAGAAAAAACAAGTAACAATTTCCCTTCAAATTTGGAAAATTCAAAACTTTTTGATCAATCCCAGGCAAACCATAGCAACCACAAAGACTCAATTTCTAGATAGTAGCAAGAAAGCAAGAAAGTGCCCAAAACAGTAGAAAAAAATATAACCAGTGATAAAAAACAGACCTCATATACTCTAAAGTCTAAAGACATCTACTGTGAGGTTCTGTGGGGAGTTACACTATCAAGAATTCTTACCACCACCCAGCTCCTGTGTAAGGATTGAGAGTAGACCAGATCTCCCTATTCATAGTTGTGGTGTGACACAGAAAGACAAATATAGAGACCCATAGTTAGGCTTGGCAGAATTTAATTTTTTTAGTATAATTTTGATGGATAATATCTGTAAATTTCTATCATCATCTATGGAAATATTTTGTGTGTGTATGCTGAAATTGATGTTTACCAACATTTGCTAAAAATGTGATCCTTCAGAGGCTACCTATAGTTGTGACTGACTGCAGAAGACAATATGCCTAAAAAGGCATAATGACTCTTGAATAGAGATTGTAGCTTGAAGTTCTGTTCAGGAACAATGATGAACCTTACTGGGGCCAATTCCTGTTCTGTCTCACACACAAGTGGCATTTATCATAGCATATCATGAATGGGACAACCTACATGAACAACATTTAGTCCATAAATGACCTGAGCACAGATTATCTGGCGCACTGCTGTGTCAAAGAGGAAACAAATCTTTTTGGAGGTGTCTCCTGCATGAGATATTATGTAATCTGTGGACGTCTTTCTGTCTGCTCTGTTGTTTGATATTTTTGCTTTTTTACTTGTGTTTTCTTTTCTCTCATTTATTAGAGGTGTCTGTCAAAATTAAGGATCATTCTCTGTTGCAGCAGTTTTTATTAGTTATTTTTCTGATTAAAAGTTAATATATTTAAAAATTCATAATTCCCAAACAAGTAAAAATGAATATGCCTTTGAATCGTGACAGCTGTAACAATGGAATAGTTGTTAAGATTCTGTGCTATCTATTTTCATTTTCTATCATGAATAGAATGCAATAGCTCTTGACTACATGTTGAAAGGGAGTATATCAAGTTTAAATGAAATGAACAGTTCTGTGACCATGTAATGTTAAAGAGATGACTATAAACAGTTATTCATTTATACTGAAGCCTTGTTGTAATGAGGCCAGTAGAACATCAATATAAGGACAATTGTAATCTGTATGTTGCCAAATACACTGAATTTGGGGTTTCCATTCTACTTCACTAGAAAAGGAGATTAATGTAATCCAAGTTCAGTACCAGCTCAATTATTTCCAGAATGTCCAGCTGGAGTAATTGGTGTATTATCATTCTGATGGACAGACTGTTTTCAAGATAAATTTATATTCTCAACAGGAACTATGTACCAAAATGACGTCACAAAACTGCTTATTACTCTGTGTATCCGCAGCTTACAACTGCCCTGATCTGACTTGGACTTCTTTTTTCTGTGTCAGAGGAAACCAAAGACTACATCTAAGTGTATTGGAAGTGTAGCATCTCAAGGACTTTTTGAAGGACTTACTCTATAGCACATCTTCCCTTTTTTAGACCTCTTTCTAAATTTCCTGACTAAACTGAAACACTATTAAATGAAACTAAAAACCTATTACAAATACATTAAGTGACTTAACAACCCTTCAGGCTGCTTAAACACAATCTTCACATCTCAGTCAGTCTCTTGGGGCAGTTCAGAAATCTTCCCAATCTACTGTATTGCAAATCCGCTTCCTGATCTACAGTGTTGCAAACCGGTATCAGACTGTTAATTCTCATGGTCAATAATAGAGTCATGTTTTCAACCTGTATGTCTTCTCTCACTTCATTTGCTTCACCCCAGTTGTCAGGTATCTTGAGAAGATATTTATGATTACTTCTTATGATTTTGCCTTTCTCTGTGATCACTGAATTTGAATGAGGTTACTTCTCTTTGGTCACTGTAGCTTTGACCGGCCTGTAACCATCTTATGAAATTGTCACTGAGTCTTTGTTTTCTAACTGTTGTAGTGGTCTTGCTTCTTTGTTGTAATATTTTTTTCTGATTTTATTTTCCCAGACTTTTCCTCACGATCATAGACCCCTTAGTCATTTGTGATTTTTGTCCCATATGTGGTAATGGAGTATTTATATATCTGCCATAGAGAGGTTGAGCAGGTGATTTTTTCACATTGCAGGGGTATAGCCCTATAGCTGAGTTGTGCTAAATATGGATCTTCTCTGGAAGCCATTGGTTTTTTGAGTAAGTTCTTCATTTACACATACTCCACATTCAGCTAATCTATTGCTTTGAGGATATCTGGGATGAGATGTCTCATGATGAAAGTCATACATTTTAGCAAAGTCTAGGAATAATCTATTCTTGAACTGTGGCCTGTTATTATTGTTTTTATAATTCCATGACATGCAAATATGGATTTAATATGCCTAACAACCGTTGCTGCTGTGGCTACTACTGCAAAAATGGTAAAGTAGTCCATCATAACAAGATGATGATGTCTTCCCAAGTTGAACATATCAGTTCTAACTTTGTCCCATGGTATTGTGAGTTGTTCATATAGTATCATTGGTCCTTTGTCTTGGGAATCTCTATTCTTCTGACACATTCCATAACTGCTCATCATTTCTTCAATGTGACTATTCATCTGTGGCCAGAGTACAACTTCTCTAGCTCTCCTTTTTGATTTGGTTATTCCCAGGTGTCCTTCATGTATTGGTTCCAATATTTTCCTTCTTATCACTATAGGAACCATGATCCATGTTCACTTCAAGAGCAATCTTGAGAACAGTGAAAGCTCATTTTTATATCAGAATAGGAAGATAGTAAGTGTTGTTTTCCCTCCTTTGTTTATCACTTGTATCACTGCTTGCAGTTTTTCATATTGAGCACTTTCTGTCTCCAATTAATCCCATTTGCCTGAAGATACCACATATGACACTTTTTCCATGTTAGCATGTATGTTTATTGCTTGCTATGGAACATCAGGCTGCATACTGTCAGATGGAACATATGTTCTGGAGAATGTGTCTATCATTATCACATGGCATGTAGGTTGGAACTCCAGGATCAAATCATGCTTTTGCATTTTCAGAAATTGTTGCTGTATCATTGGTAGTGGTTCTCCACATCCCTTTTCTGCCTTTTCCCATCAGTGGTTTGTGATCAGTTTCTGCAGTGAAGCTACAGGCATAGCAAAAGTTATGATATCTTGTATATTTCTATGCCAGACCTCGTCTCTCTTTTTTTCAGTGTCTGCGTACATCTTCCCTGCAGCTGTCACAATCCTAGATGCATGTGAGACTGATACTGCTCATCCTCCTTTCAAGGTATCTGTGGAAAGTTTGTCTTTCAATGGGTCAAAAAAAAACCCAACAACCCAGCATTGGAACTGATGGCCAAATGTGCTGCAAGTCATTGAACTTTCTCTTATGCTCTGGCATCCATGTTCTTTCAGTGGCCCTATGGAGGAAATGTCATAGGTGAGTTGTATGACCTGTAGAGTTAGGTATGAATTTGTTGACATAAGTTGACATAGATACTAGCCTTTGAATTCCATTTTTTGCTTCAGGTTTTGTAATGTTCGGACTTTCCTGAATCATTGATTCATCAGGCAAGATTCCCTTGAGGTCAGACTCTTTCCCATGTATGTTATTTCTGTTGTTTGAATTGCATTTGGCCTCATTCATTTTAAGGTTATTAGGTCTCACAATTTCCTGAACCTTCCTCAGTCATTCCTGATGTTCAGTGGCAGTGCTGCCCAAATTATTGTGTCATCAGTGTACACTTTCCTGCCTGCTAGGCCCTCTATGAACTGGCTTGCTGTCCAGAGAAATACTTCTAGAGTTCATCCCAAAAAACAGTCTAAAGAAGCAGTGTGTGCAAATGGGATATTGAAAGTGCAGATCCTGGAGCGCTCATTGTCCAAGACGAACTGGTGCATTTAATTGGCTGAAGAAGTTGGCACCTGCCATTTCAGATAACAGTTCACTTTTTGTGTGCAAGTGAAAGAGTTCTTTTTATGTTTTTGTTCAGCTCCCTAGGGTGCATACCCAACTGCAAATCTCCTCTTTTATTTTATTATTTTATTTTATTTTTTACAATTGCTAAAGAGTGGACTGCTAACCTCTTTAAGGCTTGTGGAAATTTTCATGTAGCATATACCACAGTTTCTGCTCATCCCTTAACTGTATCTTGTATGAGACTGGAGGTACACATTTCCTGTGACAACATCTTCTTATGATGCTATTAATACTTTCATATCAAGCTTTATGTTTCTTTCTGTCTTTTTATGTCATACATCCTTTTAACAAGACCTCACATGTATTATAGGCCCAAGACTAGTTGGTTGCCTCTGTGTACCAATACAATTTTTTTTATTTATTATTTTTTTTCTGTATTTAAGTGTCAGTGTGCACTCTCCTAATGCTAGAATTGTTCCTCCATTGTAGTCTTTCACAGATACTTTTGACATGTTTATTTTTATGTGCTCCTTATGTCTCTGTCTTTCACTTTCTGTCATTACATATACTTGTATCCTAGTATCTATGTTGTATGTCAGATAGGGGCCATTTGTGCTCAGTTTAATTAAAATAAGAAATAAGAACAGCCATACTGGGCCAGACCAAAGGTCCATTTAGCCCAGTATCCTGTCTTATGACAGTGGCCAATGCAAGGTGCCCCAAAGGGTATGAACAGAACAGATGATCATCAAGTGATCCATCCCCTGTCGCCCATTCCCAGCTTTTGGCAAATAGAGGCTAGGGATACAATCCCTGCCCATCCTGGATAATAGACATTGATGGACCTATCCTCCATTAATGTATCTAGTTCTTTTTTTTAATCCTGCTATAGTCTTGGCCTTCACAACATCCTCTTGGAAAGAGTTTCACTAGTTGACTGTGCTGTGTGAAAAAAATACTTCATTTTTTTGTTTTAAACCTGCTGCCTATTAATTTCATTTGGTGTCCCCTAGTTCTTGTGTTATGAGAAGGAGTAAATAACACTTCCTTATTTACTTTCTCCATACCAAACATGATTTTATAGACCTCTGTCATATTTCCCCTTAGTCATCTTTTTTCCAACCGGAAAAGTTGCAGTCTATTAATCTCTCCTCACATGGCAGACGCTCCTTACCCCTAATAATTTTTGTTGCACTTTTCTGAACCTTTTACAGTTCCAGTATCTTTTTTGCTACGAGGTGACCACATATGCACCCAGTATTCAAGGCGTGGGTGTACTATGAATTTACATAGAGGCAATACAATATTTTCTGTCTGATTATCTATCCCTTTCTTAAAGATGCCCAACATTCTGTTCTCTTTTTTGACTGCCGCTGCACATTGAGTGGATGTTTTCAGAGAACTATGCACAATGACTCCAAGATCTCTTTCTTGAGACCCCATCATTTTATATGTATTGTTGGGATTATGTTTTCCAATGTGCATTACTTGGCATTTATCAACACTGAATTTCACCTGCCATTTTGTTGCCCAGTTTTAAGAGATCCTTTGGTGGTTCTTCACAGTTTGCCTGGGTCTTAACTATCTTGAGCAGTTTTGTATAATCTGCAAATTTTGCCACCTCACTGTTTATCCCTTATTCCAGATCATTTATGAATATGTTGAATAGGACTGGACATATTACAGACCTCTTGGGGATACCACTATTTACCTCTCTCCATTCCAAAAACTGACCATTTATTCCTACATTTTTTCCTATCTTTTAACCAGTTACCAATCCATGGGAGGTCCTTCCCTCTTATCCCATGCCTGCTTACTTTGCTTAATAGCCGTTGATGAGGGACTTTGTCAAAGGCTTTCTGAAAATATAAATTAAGCAACCTTGTGAGTTTTCAGCCTTCTCCATTATTGTCCTTAAAAACAGCTCAGAACTTAATGCAGGTACTTTTCTGCTTTCTCTGCATATTTGCTCATAATGGTTATGGTTGTTATGGTTTCTACATATTTGCCCAAATGTCAGGCATTTCAAATACTCATGCTGGTTCCCACATCACAGGCTTTGTTTCCTGTGTTCCATGTTTCTAACTATGGGCCAACTTATTTCTGCAAACTTTTCCCTTTCTGGTTTTGCTATATTACGCAGTCACAAACTCTGTGCCTCTCTCTAAACTTTTTATATGAGTTTCTATTTGTTCTGCTGCTTAGCATATACATATTACCCTTTCTGCTGTCAGCTCCATTTCCCTTAGTAACCATTCATGGATATTTTTTTATTGTTGCACCTCAGGACAATCTGGTCTTTAAAGAGAGAGTCTTTTAATATTCCATATTCACAGGACTGACCTTTTGGTTTTAAGACTATAACAAAAGCCTCTATTGTTTCCCCTTCGTTCTGTGTTCTCATTCTGAACATACACTTTTCATAAGTAACATTTTTTGTAGGGACAGAATGATCCTCAAACTTTTACATTATTTTAGTAAAGCTTTTGTCTCCCTCTCCACCACTGTCTGCATGGAATGCATTGTATACATCTAGGGCTTCCATACCTGCAAGCTTTTTGCTCATTGTCCAGTTTATTTGCCCCTGTGGCTTTCATGTACACTTAAACTGCTGTTTGAACCTTTTTTTCAGGCATATTCAGCATTTCTCCTGATTCTCAGCCCTGGTGGGGAAGGTACTTACAGTTATGCAGGCTCTGCGGCAGATGCTGTAAATTTATTTCTCACTGGGTCTGCCACTTCTTGTACCATGAATCTCACTGAAGAGCAGACTGGTATCAGTATATGCCCTTTATTATGTACAGGAACTATGTACAGAAATGAGGTAATAAAACTTCCTACTAACCTGTGTAACTGCACCCTGTGACTGCTCTGTCCTGGGCTTCTTTGCTTCTGTTCCCAGTGGGAATTGTGTTACAGGACACGAAAGAGTGCATGAAGAGTATACAGCAGAGGTGAAAGGAAGCTGATAAGACAGCCCAGCTTCCCCAGGTGGCAATTTAAAGGGCCTGGGGCTCCCAGCAGCATCTGGAGCCCCAGGCCCTTTAAATTGCCATCAGAGCCCCATTGCTGGAGCCCTGGGGTAGTGGCGGAGGGACTCTGGGGGCTATTTAAAGGGTCCAAGACTCCCCCTGCCTCTACTGCTTCGGGCCCTTTAAATAGCTACCGGAGCCCCGTCACCGATACCCCAGGTTTTTGACAGCTGCAGGGGAGACCTGGGCCCTTTAAATAGCCCTCAGAGCCCTGCTGCCGGAGCCCTGGGGTATTAGCAGCAGCCGGGGGCTCCAGCAATGGTTTACAGGGCCCAGGGCGGAAGAAGTGGCGGAGCCCTGGACCCTTTAAACTGCTGCCAGAGCCCCCGGCAGCCGCTGGTACCCCGGGGGGGTGCATGGGGGGGGGGAGGGAGGAAGAGCGGGGAGTGCTTACTGGTACAGGGTGGGCAGGGGCTGGCTCTGACCCCCCCAACCTTGCCCCTTCCACCTGAGGCCACGCCCCTTCCAGGGGCCAGAGCAGGCCTCAACCCAGCCCTGTACCAGTAAGTCCTTATTTCTACTTTCACCCCTGGTGTACATAAAATGTGGCCTTTCTACACTTCCTGCAGTATTTACCCCATAGCACATTTGGGATCTCAGGGGGGTCATGAGGAGACAGGTTCTTCCCTAGGCTGGAGCATGAGAGTAGAACCTTTCTAAAGCTCCATCTCAGTTTCAGGGCTAAAGTAACACAAGGACCATAGTGTTCCATGAGGTGCAGTGGCTGGCTGGCTGGAGCCAATTTTTAGGCATACTGCAGGGCAAGAATTTCTTCTTGCAAGCCCACTCCTTCTTAGTATTAACTCCCCAGCTGCAGCTTGTCTTCTTAGCCACCTCCACCAAGAAATCTTTCCTACGGGTCCCTTGGGAAAGGAAGGGAGCTTGAGCTGACTTGTGGCAGGAGGCTGAGAGATATTGTGTGATGCTACAGCTATGAAGCTGAAGGGAGGATTGTGGCAGAAGGCTGGTGGGCAAGGGGGGATTTTCTCCCCAAGCTGGACCCTGCGACATAATTCCCAAGGTTTTGCTACTCAGAATAGGCCTAACATGCTGCATAATACAAGCGACCTTGTGCACAGAATTTCATGAGTATCTATTTATAAATCACACAGTCATACTTAAATTGCTACTTAAAATATGGCCTCTTAAAAAGTGAGTAATAACCTGTTGAGACAGCGAGATAAATATGTCTTGATTATTTTTAGCTCATCCATAACCACTTTTGATCTCACTATGAACATCAGCCACAGGAGCAATTGTTCGGAAACTGTATTATTCAGTAACCACTGTGTATCACTTCCCATTAATATACGAAAGGCTAAGCTGCCTACTTACGTCATGGCCTGGGAAGCAATGCAACTTTAAAGTGATGGGTTTTAATTCAAGCCTTCCTGTATAAGCATACAGGAACATAAGCTGCTTTTTTATTAATCAAAACATAGTCCCTTATCTCAGGATGTAAATTAGTATTACAATGAAAGCAGACAGAAGGACAGAAGTATGGTAATGTTCTCTTCTCTGAGCAGTAGGAGATTGTTCAGGTCCTGCTGTTTTGAAAACCTTTTGCCTCACACAGGCTGCCCGGAGAAGAGAAAGCTATTTGAATATTGGCAATCATAGAGGGCCCCAAACTAAATTATGGATACAGAAATGCAGAAAACATCCTAACAAATAGAACACTATGGAATCCCATTTTTCAGTTACCATATGGTGTCGACAGAATGCCACTTTGTTACTTTGGGTAACAGCTCATCATTAAAAAATAAACAACCTCTCTTTCTGTGGGGAGAGAACCCAGAGTCATTATTTTGAAAAATAACAAATGGGAAACTCTGGCCTTTCGTTTCACAGTCCTCTTTCATTGTGGCACACACATAAGAGTTCTTCTGTTTCTTTTTCTAAACAAAACCAAAAAGGTACCATCTCAAGTTATATTTATGTTGGAACTGCTGGGCTCCAACTCTGCAGTTTGTTTTCAGATGTGAGAAAAACTATTCAGACTCTACCATATTAGACACTTGGCAAAATTCTGCAATTTTTTAAAGTGATGTCTCTTTACAGTGTTTCACTGATTTCTATCCATCCACATAGCCTTTAGTCTCTTGGAACATAATAACCCCAATAATGGGCCAAATGGTTTTTAGGTATTTATTTATAGACTCAGCGTGAAGAATAAAATGACCACCGCTCAAGAAAGACATTGACAGCTTTGACATGGTCTCATTCAAAATATCATCTAACAAAAACCCAATGGTTTCCTTTCATTAAATGGAACACTTGAAAAATATATGAACTTTCACCATAATTCCATGTATATTTCATGCTTGTTTCATCATTTTCTTTTCCCTTAAAGTTAACTTCACAATATTTCAGCTGGTTTACACCACCTTTGCTCACACGGCATTGAAACGGATGCAGATACTCACAGAATAAAGTACTACCCAGAGTGAGTTAAAGGTAACAGAATCTGGCCATTTGTTTCTAAATAAGACCTCCTTCTCGCATCTTCTTCTCTTCTTATCTGCTATGGACTCAAGGTATGAATGGGAGTACCAAATTTGATTTGCAACATTGTAATTACAATTAGATCTAACAGACCTACGTCTCAAATAGAAAATATGAATTTTCTGCAGTGTCCATTTTTAAATGAATGAATGAACTTAATGCTTGTAAAAGATGTTGGAGTGTTGGACCTGAAGACTGATGGGGGTTTTTATGAGGAGAGAAGGGGGTGGGGTTGCTAGATTTTTGAATTCATTTATCCCAATATAAATCCTAAGTAGCTCCACTGCCTAAGCTCATCTTCACTGTCTCTAATCAACTGACAGGATGCAGAGAGTGTATCAGTCCTTATATATCTGTATATAATAGCTGTAGGGCCTGAGACCTGATCAGTCCCCTTCTCCGCCCCATATTAAACCAGTGTTGGGTGAAACTCAGGAAGTTCACAACTAAAATTGAATAAAGAATGTTCTGCTGCTGATAAAGCACCCCTACCTCAGGAATGTCCCTAATGAGTGTTATAACCACCAAGGTTGGAAAGTAGAGACAGCAGGCACTGGGAAATAAGGGAGGATACAGAAAGAGACTTGATAAATAGTAAGATAAGCTCTGACCAGTGTTTTAATGCTGACCATTTTCATAAGCAGAGAAGGTCACAACTAAGTTAGAATTTGGGCATGAAAGATAAAATGTAAAAAACTTGGGAAAGAAGGAGGATACATAGGTGCCAGTGCGTAATTGGTTACATTTTTGTTATTTAGGAATGGGATAATGTGATTGGTTTCATAAATTTGAAGGAGGGAGCTAGTTTTACCCCTATAATGTAAGTGAAAAACACTGCTCTTTGGGAACCATTTCTGGATTGCAGTTCAACATCAAGCTGCTGGAACTCTAACCCCTCTGCACGACCGTGACCTGCAGAGGTGTCGCTGGAAACCCCCAGATAAATTAATCCTGACTGGCCATCAGGTGAAATTTGTCTGTGTATTGGGAGTGGTGAGCATAAGTGATTTCCTTGTTATATGTATTCTGTATGTGTCGCTAATAAACAGATATTTATAGCATAACTATGTAAGGCTCTTTCACTGGGAAAAAGGTTCTGCAGACTCGTAGAGCCCCCATTCCCCGTGGGAAAGGGCGGGAACTTAAACTGACCAGGTTTCCTCCTGAGCCCCATGGGTAAGGATAGGAAACTTACACTTTGAGCCCTCGGAAAGGAAAGGATGGAAGTGCCTAAACTGACCAGGTCACACCTTAAGCCCCTTGTAGGCGGGGTCCCTAAATGGATTAGTAACACATTTTTCTCCCTCCCGCTCCCCCCGCACACACTCTCAACTCTGCTCAGCCCTACTCAGATTGTGAGCTGGGTTGCAGAGAATAGATCAGGGGGTTTCATGCCTGAAACTCCCCATTGCAAGCAAGTGGGCAGGAAAGGAGCACAGGGGACAAGGGAGATATAGGGGCCCTGGTTTCACCACCACACCTACTCTACATTCAGAGTAACTTGCTGGATATGCAGACAAGGTGAATAAGCCACCCATGAAAGGGGGTAAAGCACCCGAACCAGGGCAAGGGATAAGTAGAGGAGGCATTGTACTTCTGAGTCACAAACGGTTTTCTCATAAGCTGCTGGGCAGGGCAGCTATGAGATATCCATTCCTCAGAGCACATTGTAAGCTTGCAGTCTAAGCCTGTGGTCCCCAAACTTTTCAGGGTCATGCCCCCACCCTTATCTCTGTCCACTTTCCTCCTCCCCAAGTCCAGGGCTGGGAACAGTGGGACACCCAGACAGGGGTAAGGGGGCAGAGGCTAGGGCCACAACTGAGGCAGGGCTCGGACTGGAGGAGAGCCCCGGCTGGGAGCCAGGGCCGGGAGCTAGGATGGAACTGGCAACCGGGGCTCAGGGCACAATGCCAACAGTTATTATGGGGCTCTGGCTGTGGGGCCAGGTGCGGAGCCCTGGGCATGGGGCTGGCCATGAGTCTTGGGCACGGGACCAGCAGCCAGGGCCGCGGGCATGGGGTTGGCAGCCAGGGCCAAGGACAGGAGCAGAGCTGGATGGTATTCCCTCCCCAGCCTTTGGGGGTTGTCCCAGGCCCTCGCCACACACCCCGAATGGTCCTCTGTGCTTCCCATAGCAGGGCACACCCCACAGTTTGGGGACATTTTGTCTAAACTCTTAATTGCCTCCTGCTAATTTTTCAGGGACCTGAGCAAACTGTCCTGCCTTGGGAATTATGACAATTATTTCTCACACAATAATATTATTACTAAGACACCAAGAGTCCAAAGCGTTCCTTTTATAAAGAGAAACCACTTGGTGTTGTAAATATTACTATTAATTTACACGTTCATCTCCAATAAAATTCACTGTGATTTGTTTAGCAATTTATGGAAAGAGAAGGGTCTTGATGTGGCTATGCCACCTTTTAAGGTAATTTTTATGAGGATATTGGAGAGTTATGATTACATATTCTACCAAAAGAAAAATGAATCAGGGGTAATGGATAAACATCTTTGTGCTGTTTACAGAGTTCCAGGCTTTAAAATTTACAACCTGGTAAGCCAGTATATCAATTTAATTAGGTGCTTTGAGTAATTTATCCAGGTAAGTTGCTCAGTGCTAATAAATTCTGTGTCCTCAGTCTTCCTCTGATTAGAAGGATGATTAATCCTGCGTTACTTAAAAATGCCTTCAGCAGTGAAGTATCGAAGTACATTTTTGCTCATGTTGCCTTTTCCATATATAAATTCTGCACCTTAAACCCAGGTGGTGAAGTGATGCCCAACATTTTCCTTGCTAGCACAGACTTGCTGTTCCATAATATAACAATGCAAAATTCCCTTGTGTCTTTCTTCAAGAAAAGTCAGGTTTGTGTTATTCCCATTTCTGGTTATTCATTATTTGGTTCAGGTCAATATGTTTTGCACCAGTTTGAGATCCAGGGTCTTGCTTCATTTTAAATCCTTCTCACTCTAAGTCTTGCTCCTTTACTAATTTGTTTCCTTCTCCTAGGCTATCTTGACATCTCACACTCCCATATTCATTTGACATTGTCTTCCTGCCCCTAAGAGGTCTTCCTACACCACTTTCACCATATAGTACACGCTCGCCATAGCTCTATGTCCTCCATCTCTTGTTCCATCATATTGTGCCTGGATGAATAAACACTGTGCCTCCTCCTCTCACTGACCCAGTGCAGGGTATTTCTCAGTGCAGAGATTCCAGTAGTAACTTTCTGTTTTCACTGAAATGGGAGGTGCTCTCTGGGCCCCACACCTAAATGTTGAGAGGGAAGAGGAAGTAAGGACTCGGGTCTGTGGGAACAATACGTTTCTTCATGCTGAGAGGAATTGTGGAGGAAATGATAACTCTATTCTGAAAGATATGAAGGAAAAGGAGCTCTGAGCTCCTTTATGTCTTATTTGAAGCTTCTTTGGGAGCATGGCATTTACCATGGTATACACAGTACTCCTGGGTGAATTCTGCACCATTGTGCACACACAGAATTCATGTTCCTCGCATGATGAGCCACAACCACCTTTACTTGGACCCCTGCAGAGTCCCATTCCCCCCTGCCCCCAGAACCCCCCAACAAGCCCCTGTGCATCCAGATCCCCACCCTGGATCCCCCATCAAGCTGCCCACATCCAAACTGCTCCACATAGAACCCGCTCATCCCACACCTGGATCCTCCACACTAAGTCCCTCCATACTTGGATCTTGCCAGGCTGAGGCCACTCACCCTGCACCTCAGTAGGGAGCCAGGGCTGGGCATGTGTGTAAGACTCTGTTCCTCTTGCTTGCTATGTTAGTGCACCTGGCACAGAGGGGCAGGGCCCCAGGGTGTTTCTGGGACAGGCCTAGCCTTTGCGTTGTGTCATGGTTGGGTGCAGCCTCACTGCTGAGTCCAGGTATGGGGGAGCATGAGGAGGCTGCAGGGTGATCTCTCACCTCTGTGCAGCCAGTGTCCTGTGTTCCCCACTGCCATGCTGGAGTCGCCACATCTATTTATTGAACAAATAAAATATGCAGAATTTTGCAGAATTTTAAAATATTGTGTATCCCTGGCAACCATTTTGCCAGGTGTGTGCCCATCCCTGGCAACCATTTTGCTTCTGAGCAATTTTGACTGTTGTTGTTCATGGCATTTTACAGGCAAGAAGCCTTCCCCATGAGCAGGGATGAAAGTGGGCCAGTACGGGCCGGTACGGCATACCAGTAAGAACCTGTACTGGCCTGTATTCACCCCACATTAAAGCGCTGCCACAGGGGTCTGCACCAGCAGGGCCCCTGACAGGGGAGGCAAAAGGAGCAGCAACGTTAAAGTGCTTTGTGGCAAAGGACTGTCCTTAAAGCATTGCCATGGCAGTGCTTTTATGTTGCTGCCCTTTTTCTCCCCTCCCCAGTGGCAGGGGGGCAAAGGGAACAGCTGTCCCAACTACAGGCACTTAACGGTACGGGGCAGGCCAGGGTCGGCTCTGACCCCTCAAGCCCTGCCCCTTTCATCTGAGGCCCTGCCCCTTCCTGGGGGCCAGCGCCAGCCCCAGCCTGGCGCCATACTGGTAAGTGCCTATAGTCACTTTCATCCCTGCCTGGGAGGGCCACATGTGCCAAAAGGGAGTCAGAGGAAAAATCTCAGTAACCTTTCCCACTTGCAGTGATTGAAGATGAGCCAAGAGCTGAGATATGTGCAGGATAACCTTAGCAGGAGGAGGAGTGCAACTAAAACCTACATGTTACATTGAATCTTTTATATCTGTGTCACTTTGCTCACTTGGGAAAATGACTCTTGGAGTCTCTCCACTTGAGTTATTGCCCAGGTCCAGAAATTTCTGGTCATTGAATTTATATTTTCATACATTTACTAGTCCAGCTCTAATTTCATGCATCACAATTTCTCTGAACCAGATTAATTGAACCCATGTTTGTGGCAGATCATATTTTAGACTGCCTTCCGAATACTGCTTCACCTTATTTAAATTGGTGGTGAATCGAAAGCAGACGTTAGTCTGGCTTTGATTAGTTTGCCCTCAGTCATGCAGCATCTCTTCGAACTGTCTCTCAAGAAAAGGCGTCGAAAATAGACCATTTATTATCTCTCTTCTTTGTATAATCGTGCTGGAGGCGTGAACAAGTAATTACATACATTGGAAATACCTGCCACTGTGCTCATTTTCTGCATATGTGCAGTTCTGGGAGTTCTTATGGAATTAGCGCAGTAGAATTTATCTGGAGTCAAGTAGCCCTCTCTATTCATCCTTTTTTTCCTGAGTCTCTCACTCTTCTTTCTTTTAACTCTTGTTTTTCTCTACCTTCCTCTTTCAACATCAATTTCTCATGCCTTCCTTATCTCCCATCTATTGCTTTTCTTTCCTCTTCTCTTCTGTCTTTCATTTTCCCCCTTCACCATTATGTCTTGTGTTTCAGTTTTGTTCTTCCTCCTCATTCCCTCATTTTCCCCTCATGTATCAGAGCTAACATAGAACTAACCTTAAGCAGCATTTTTTTCTAAGGTTCTGGCCTGGGCACAGGTGCAGGAAATAGGGGTGTAGGGTGCTCTGACACCCCTTGGCTTGAAGTGGTTTCCATTAGATATAGGGTTTACAGTTTGGTTCAAAGGCTCTCAGCACACCCAGTATACACATTGTTCCAAGACTTGGGAAATTAATAATGTTTATAAAGTTCAATGAAGCCTTTGGAAGGAGGGTCCTGTGTTAGTGCATAGTGGTATTCTTGGTACCATACTGCCTTAGTTTTCTTCCCTTCCTGTAAAGTTTGCTATTTGCTTCAAGTTCCACTAAGCCCTGAAGATGAGTCACCAATACTCTCACTCAGCTTTTCTATAAAATGGGTCACTTATGTTTCAGAATGACTCAAAGAATCTTCTCACTATCCCTCCCCTAAAACTGCAGGCTGATTTTGTATATAACAGTGTAATCATGATGTAAAGAAGTCCTTATATCTGTGGGATTTTGGAGCCAAAATATTTTTCCATGCCCAAAAAACAATGTGAGGAGAAGCAAAGAGGTGAAGAGCACCAATTTCTGCTTATTGGCTTGGCTTGCTTTTACTTGTAACAACAGGAAGAATTGGAAGACAGACTCTGAAATATCACTGAGCTGCTATATTATATTGTCTATTGAATCTGCTTACTGCATCAGGTGATTTGCAGAATCAATGCTAATAAATAAAATAGTACCTGATTATTTTTATCTCTCTCAGAGTTTACACTTGATTTAAAAGGAGAAAAAGGCAGGAGCATAGACAAAAAGGCCAGTCCATCAACTGTATTTAAAACAGAGCAACAAGGCTTTGCAAGGGAGAGAACTGCTGCAAGATAAGAACACACAATTCTCTGCCAAACAAATAAGAAAGGAAGAAAAAAGTCAGTTTGTTTAGAAAGGAAGGGATGTGATCACTCTGCAGTGAAAGTCCCTCACCATTAACAATTTACAACAAGGAATCCGGTGGCACCTTAAAGACTACCAGATTTACTTGGGCATAAGCTTTTGTGGGGAAAACACCCACTTCTTCAGATGCATGGAGTGAAAATTACAGATGCAGGCATATTTATACTGACATGTTAAGAGAAGGGAGTTACCTTAAGAGTAGAGAACTAGTGTTGAGAGAGCCAATTTGATGAGGGTGGATGTAGTCTGCTCCCAATAATTAACAACCACAATAATTAACATTAACAACTTAGTCAACTGGCCCCCATTATGAAAATGCAAGATGTGAAATTCGATAGTAAATATATTGCTCATTTATGAGAGGACGGATGAACTTGTGATAAAGATTTTAGAATGGAGATTCCGGTCCTGGCTCTGCCCAATGGGCCAGATTCTGATCCAGTTCACTGATATAAATCAGTAGAATCACTCCATTTTGTTTTACCTGTGCAACAGAGATCAGAATCTGGCCGATGAAGCCTACCATTCAAATCTATGGCTTGGCATACTGTAGGACTGGAAATTTCAATAAAATCTAAGGGGTCAGAAACTATTGGGCACCTTATTTCCTTTGGCGTTACCATAAGATACATCAGCAAAAAGTATTTCAAGATGGAAGTCCTGCATTCACAGCCCATTAAACAAGACATTGGAAAGAACTGAAGAGAGACATGAAAGCTATGAAATGTGAGGTAAGTGATGTCTTGAGGAAGGAAAAACTATGCAGTGCAAATGACCAAGAGGCACTTTGCACCTGTGTGCTAAAACTAGGAAGGAATATTCTAAGAAAAAGGACAAGAATAAATTATTACAATTAATCCAACAAGAGAAGGAAGGAATGGTCTCAGGCTGCAATGCAATATTTTGGTTAAATTAAACTGCTTTCCCACACATTATTACTATCAGAAAAGATAGGAAAATGGAACAGGCAGTCAATGGAGGTGGGGAAATCTGAACAAATATGAATTCTTTCTTTTAAGGCTGTTTTAAGGACATTGAGGCTCATCCTGCTGCCCTTGCAATAATGGACTAGATGACACTTAAAACCACCTGGAATATGCCACACTGCTGGTCTCTCTCTCTCTCTCTCTCTCTCTCTCTCTCTTTCTTTCTCTCTCTCTCACTCTACACCCAGGAGGTGTGTGGCTTACACTAGGATGCCTTTCCTAGGAGAAGAAAAATGGCTCAGAATTTAGAACATGAGCCTGGATCAGACAAAACCTAGGTTCAATTGTTGTTTTTTTCTATGTGAGCTTGGGAAGTCACTTAGTCCATCTACAAAATGGGGATAATGGCTGGGGGCTTGTGAGGAGACATACATTAAAGATTGTGAAGTGCTAAGACACTCTGGTGAGGGGAGCCATAAGCTAGATTTTCCTATTTGTCTTTGACTTTTTCGCCCCGTTACTCTAGATGCAATCTTCCTTCTTTTCTTAGGGCAAAGCTCTCACTGAAATTGATGCACAGCAGGTTCACACCCCAGGTGACTAACCACGCCTTGTGAGTCATGAAATACCGTTTGGAAATTAGTTCTGAGCCATGTTGTCATGCTGATTCTTTTCCAAATTCAAAGCGATATCTGATTCACCAGATTTGTTTAGTGCTATGGTACAATGCATCATTTGCATTCATGCTGCAGCTCCTCCTGTCACTCTGCTTTAACTACATTGCATCATGTTATGTTATCTGAGAAAATGTAGTGTGATTTTTCAGATACTCATGGTCTTAACAAGCAACCAATTTAATACAAACCATTAATGCATGTACTGAGTAATAAAGGGACATGACATTAGCGCTTTGTTTCCTTCTAAATCATTAACTGTCCATTAGTAAGATAGTTTAATTATAACTTTATAAGGCTGAGCCATTGCCAAGAGCTGGTAAAGTATGGCTTTCATAAGAAAGTGGAGCTGCAATGAGATGTTTGCAAGAGGTATGAGGGATATGAGGGAATAAGTCCATCCAAATCTGTGAGCTTCTTGATAGTCTCCTCTTGAGCTAGAATCCTAGGCTCCCTGAAATGATATCAAGCAACCTATGGTCCAATACTGATGTTCTCAGCTGGAAAAGAAAAAATAGAAAAATGTTTTGCAGATTCATGTCTCAGGGACTTCCTAGTGCTAGCAAGTGGGGAAGGAGCAATATGTAAAAGTAACCGTGCAGTCTCAGAGTTTTCGTTCCTAAAATTTGGAGTGGCTAAGATTTTAGGTGGGAGGAGTCAAGCTAAACATTTTATTTAAATTGAACAGAACCTCTAGAAGCATTGACCCTGGTCTTATTACTGCTATGGCACCTGGCAGAAGGGTTACCTGTCACAGGAGTTAGAGAGCAATCCCTCTGCTCCCATGAGCACAGGGGCTGACATTCTAACTGGCTATACAGCGACCACACAAGTATGAAGAGAAGGATTTTCTCTATCTTTCTACCCCATCCTCTTTCTGCACTGTGCACTTACATAAAGGGGTAGGAAGAATCCAGGCCTTTGTTCATTTCATGCTAACTTAAGTACATATAACTGTAAAGGGATGTCTATAGTTTATCTATGGCTCCTGGCCTTTCACAAGAGGCATCAAGATTTGCTGACACTAGAACCTTCCTTAAATGCTTTATTTAGATGCATTGTTGGAATTAGAACATTCAAATATTAATGGGGGCACAGATTGCAATCAATTACTGTTAATTCCAACATCAACATTAGGACAGGTGAAAGGAAAAGACACTTTTCTAATAATTCTTTAAAACTTAAATAGTTCTACCTGCAGAGGCAAATATTAAAACTTTAATGACATTTTGAACAGATTCCTTCAAGCTGCTAAGCAATTTATAAGAAGAGGAAGGGGTATGGAAACTAAGGAATAGCTTCTGAGCAGTAGTCTTACAAAGTATTTCTGGCAAAGAAATTATCAATAAACAGAAGATATCTTTACACTAACAAAACATGCAAAAGCTGCAGTTAATATTGTTGATAAGCAGTAGTACTTCATCTCTTCTTTTCCTTTAAGCTACGTATAGTCGGTAGCCAACCTCTTCAGTCCTTTACATTCCAACAAATGTCTCCCACCAAAATATTTATTCATATTGGAATGGTAGTGATTTTCAGATTCTCACAGGCAGAATGGAAACAGAAAGATAAATGACTTTCTCACATAACTCCAGTGTTATTGCTATCATATATTGCATTATGTTGCCTCATTATCTGCTGGTACACAAATTCAAGCAATGCAAATTTTGTGAAACAAAAGTAAAATAGCATAACATGTCTGAAGATGTTTTCAGCATTTTTAGATTTAGATGAAGAGACAAATGCATCTAACCTTGGTTGGAAACAATCATTGGAATTCTAATCATGTACGTGTGCTTTAGCTACTAGACAAGAGGCCAAATTCTCTATTGAGATTTGGCCCTTTTGTGCCACTGAGTCAGTGTAAAGTGGAAGGGATGCCACATGCAAGAGGCTAGAAGTGACTTCCTCTGCTGGCAGAATGATGCCACAGCTGGGTCCTGCATCACCTAACCCCACCTCCAGTGTAAGGAGCATGTTGTAGGATGGAGGAGAGAAGAGCGGAGGGAAACTCCACTAAACCTAGACCCAACTGCCATAAGTTAGAGTAGCTTTGTAGCTGCCTTAGGTTTCACTGAGGCTGGGTCATGTGCAAACCAATTTCAGAGTGAGAAAGCCACATTGAACTTCTTGCCTCCTTGCCCTCTTTCCTGTGACCAGAACAGGTCTAGTCAGGAACAAATCTACCCCAATGTATTGTAATTCCCATCTCCAAGTTTTATCTGCCCCTCATCATGGAACGTGCAGATTCGTATGTGTGAAGAAGAATGGGTAAAAAATAACCACAGCAACATGAAGTTTAGGGGGGAAATTTTCAAAGTAAGTGCCCAGCTCCCATTGCAAGTCAATGCATCAAAACACTGTGACTGGAAGCTGCTTGGTTCAGGGACCACATCTTCATATATGTTACTTAACACAATGGGCTCTGATCCCAACTGGAGAATGCCATGTGCTGCTATTCTAATACCAGTATTAAAGTGTTACCCATAATCTATATCAAACAGCAAGGGCCTAATACAGAACTTAAGAGCATTCACTGTTAGCTTTCAAAATATTTTTAATTTGAGCTTGGAGTTGAAGTTTGAGTTTGGTTCAAAAAAGTAACCAAGAGTTTGAATGCTTCTCTGAAGCTCATCAAAATGATTGAAATGTGGAATTGTCATCCCAAATCGCACAAGGGGCCCTTCTTCTCCAGTCTCCTCTCTCTGTGAGTGGTCAATATCAGAGACTCAGTGGACTTTAGTGGACAGTTATGGAATAATCTACTGTATAGGGTGACCATCCATCCCATTTTTAAAGGTACAGTCCTGTTTGGGGGGACTTTTTCTTATATTGGTGCCTATTACACCCACTCCCCGTTCCGTTTTTTACCCAGTTGCTATCTGGTAACCCTACTACTGTAACAGGCTGCCATCTCCATCCTTTCCACCACCACAAACAGGCTGGACTTCCTAGTTTATAAAAAAAGCCGTGTGTTATTTATTGGGTCCCCTCCACTAATTCACCAGTACAGTCTTGTGCAGCACCATATAAATGGAAGTCAACTTCCCCCTCACCACACACTCTGGGGAGGGAGAGGACTCACTCTCTTGTATCTGAGATCTTGTGTCCCCTGGGCCCTGCCAGCCCACCCCCTTGCAATTCCTTCTTGTCCTTTAACTGTTCCCAGACAGTGGGTTGATTGCTCTCATTAGCTCATCAGCCTCCTGCCTTTGAGCTAATTAAATCCATTCCAGGAGTTAAATAACTAATACCTTAGTAACCAGCTCTAGACTCCTAGCACTCTGTCACACCTGCCCACAGAGGACATTTCTTCCCTCCCCATGACTCAGAGCTTAGCCTATTGATACTCATTAGTATAACTGTCAGCATTTTTCATTTCTCATACTTTCTTGACTCCTTCTAAGCTCTTGGCCTGAATGATTTGTTGTCGCAGTTACACAGGTTAAATATATTTGGGGTATAAAGTATTTTTTTCACTATGTGTAAATGAGGTGCCTTTCAGTGAATGTCCCCATGTTCATGTATTATGAGAAATGGTAGAACAGGATCACCCTGTCTACTGTATTATTTTTGCACACCTTCATTATGCATGTCCCTTCTTATTCATTTCCTCCCTAAATTCAACAGTTACAATCTCTTCAATTTTTCTGCATATGAAAGTACTCCCATGCCCCCTAATTATTTCCATCATCCATCATTAGTCTAGTCTACTTCTGTATCTTTTGCAGATTTCTCAAGATATCTAGACAGGCTTATGTGCAGTGCTGGCGGGGAGCCAGTGGCCATGGTACACATGGGTACCATTGACCTAGGGAAAGATAGGCATGGTGTCCTGGAGGCCAAATTTAGGCTGCTAGGTAAGAGATTGAAGTCAAGGACCTCCATATTAGCATTCTCTGATATGGTCCCAGAACCATGCAGAGGGCCAGTGAGACAGGCAGAATTGCATGGTATCAATCAATGGATGAGAAAATCGTGTGGGGAGGAGGAGGGTTAGATTAATTAGGAATTGGGGAACCTTTTGGGAAAGGAGAAGCCTGTACAAGAAGGATGTGCTCCCTCTAAACTGAAATGGAACCAGATTCCTGGCATGTGAAATTAAAAAGGCTGTAGAGGAGTTTGTAAACTAAGGGCTGGGGGAAAGCTGATAGGTGCAGAAAAGCAGATGATTCAGACAGAGACTTCCCTTATGAGAGGATATATTAATGGGGATTCTCTATAGCCTAATAAGGAGGAGAGAATAGAAGTTGATATAGTACGGATAGGAACTGAAGAGAAACCATCAAATGAAAAAGAGTCCCATTCAATTATATCACATAATGGCAAACAGCTAAGAACTGATTTGTTTTCTAAGTGCTTGGAAGTCTAGATTCTAAGATGGCTGAATTTGAATGCCTGGTATTAAATGAGACTATTGATATAACAGGCATCATAGAAACGTGGTGGAATGATGATAATCAATGGGACATGGTAATACCATGGTACAAAATATATAGGAATGACAAAGTAGGTCATGCTGGTGGGGGAGTGACATTATATATGAAAGAAAGCATAGAGTCAAATACAGTAAAAATCTTTAATGAATCAAAATTTACCTTGGAATCCCTATAGATAAAAATCCCATGAGTGAATAATAAGACTATGGCAGTAGGGATATACTACTGACAACCTGACCAAGATGGTGATGTTGATCATGAAATGCGCCAGAGAGACTATAACAATAGAAATCTCAATAATAATGGTGGATTTCAACTATCCTCATATTTACTGGGAACCTGTCACCTCAGGATGGGATGCAGAGCTAATGTTTCTCGATATCATAAATGACTGCTTGTTGGAGCAGCTAGTCCCACATCCCACAAGTGGTGAGGCAATTCTTCATTTAGTCTTAAGTGAAGCACAGGATCTAGTGCAAGAGGTGAATATAGCTGAACTCCTTGGTAATAGCTACCATCATATAATTAAATTTAACGTCTTTATATGGGAAAAAACATCAAAGAAACCCCACCACAGTAGCTTTTAACTTCAGAAATGAGATAGTATCAGAGGGGTAGCCGTGTTAGTCTAGATCTGCAAAAGTGACAAAGAGTCTTGTAGCACCTTATAGATTAACAGATCTTAGAGATCATAAGCTTTCGTGGACTAAGACCCACTTCATCAGATGAATGTTGTGGAAGTTTTCAGAGGCAGGTATAAATATGCAGGCAAGATAGCAAGGTAAATTCAATCAGGGAACGTTAGGCCCACTTCCAGCAGCTGGTCAGGAGGTATGAACACCCAGAGAGGAGTTAGTTCAATGGAAATTAAAAGATATAGTCACAAAAGTGAAATGACTTCAAGCTGCATGGAAACTTTTGAAAAACACCACAGAGGTTCAAATTAAATGTATACCCCCACATTAAAAGCAGCATAACAAGAAGATCAAAAAAGTGCTACAACTGCTAAACAACAAAAAGAAACAGTTAGAAGCAAAAAGGCATCCTTTAAAAATTGCACGTTAAATCCTACTGAGCAAAAGTAGAAAGAAACAGAAACTCTGGCAAATGAAGTGTAAAAGTATAATTAAATCAGGCCAAAAAAGAATTTGAAGAGCAACTAGCCGAAGACTCAAATATTAAATGCAAAAATAATAATAATAATAATTCAGTACATCAAAAGCAGGAAGCCTGCCAAACACTCATAGAGGCCACTGCATGACTGAGGTACTATAGAAGCACTCAAGGAAGATAAGGCAATTTAAGAGAAGTTACATGAAGTCATTACATCTGTCTTCAAAGCATAGGATGTGAGCGAGATTCCCAGACTTCAGCAATTCTTCTTAGGTGACAAATCTGAGGAACTGTCCCAGATTGAGATGTGACTAGAGGAGGTTTTGGAACAGATAGATAAATTAAACAGTAATAAGTCACCAAATGGTATTCATCCAAGACTTTGGAAGGGACTCAAATATGAAATTGCAGAACTACTACTTGTGGTATGTAACCTCTCATTTAAATCAGTCTCTGTACCAAATGACTGGAAGGTAGCTAATATAATGCTAAATCTTAAAAAAAAAAAGAAGATCCAGAGAAGGTCCTGGCAATTACAGAATGGTAAACCTAACTTCACTACCTGGCACAGTGGGTTGAAATTACAGTAAAGAGCAGACTTATCAGACACATAGATGTACACAATTTGTTGGGGAAGAGTCAAAATGGCTTTTGTAAAGGGAAATCATGCCTCACCCATCTGTAAAATTCCTAGAGGGGGTTAACAAACATGGACAAGGGGGATCTAGTTGATATAGTGTACCTGGACTTTCAGAAAACCTTTGACAAGGACCCTCACCAAAGGCTCTTAAGAAAAGTAGGCAGTCATGGGACAAGACGGAAGGTCCTCTCATAGATCAATAACTGGTTTAAAGACATGAAACAAAGGGTAGGAATACATGATCAGTGCTCAGAATGGAGAGAAGTAAATAGTGGTGCCCACCCAGGGATCTGTACTGAGTCAAATGCTGTTCAAATAAATGATCTAGGAAAAGGGGTAAAGAGTGAGATGGAAAAATTTGCAGACAATACAAAATTACTCAAGATAGTTACGTTCAAAGCTGCATGGAAAGAGTTACAAAGGGATCTCACAAAACTGGGTGACTGGGCAACAAAATGGCAGATGAAATTCAGTGTTGATAAATATGAAGTAATACACATTGGAAAACATAATTCCAACTATACATACAAAAGGATGGGGTATAACTTAGCTGCTACCACTCACAAAAGAGGGGGTTGGAGTCATTGTGGATAGCTTTCTGAAAACATCTGCTCAGTTGCAGCAGCAGTCAAAAAAGCTAACAGAATTTTAGGAACTAGTAGGAAAGGGATAGATGAGAAGACAGGAAATATCATAATGCCACTATATAAATCGATGACATATCCACAGCTTGAATGCTGCATGCAGATCTAGTCATCGCGTCTCAAAAGAGACACACTACAACTGGAAGAGATACAGAAAAGGGCAACAAAAATGAATAAGCTTATGGAACAACTTCTGAATGTGAAGAGATTAAGAAGACTGGGACTTCTCGGCTTGGAAGAGAGATGACTAAGAGGGGATATGAAAGAGGTCTATGCAATAGTAACCAGTGTGGAGAAAATAAATAAGGAAGTGTCATATACTCCTTCGTATAACACAAGAACCAGGGGTCACCTAATGAAATTAATGGGCAGCAGGTTTAAAGCAAACAAAAGGAAGTATTTCTTCACACAATGCACAGTCAACCTGTAAAACTTATTGCCAGCGGATGTTGTGAAGGGCAAAACTATAACAGCGTTCAAAAAAAAGTAGATAAGTTCCTGGAGGATAGGTCCATCAATAACTATTAGTCAAGATAGTCAGGGATGCAACTCCATGCCCTGAGTGTCCCTAGCCTCTGATTGCCATCAGATTATACAATGACATTATAATATTTCCGTCCCATTCTTTATAATCCTAGTATTGGTTTATTTATTGTTTTAGTGCACATTGAGCGGAAGTCTTCAGTGATAAGTCCACAGTGATTCCCAGGTCTTTTCTCCAAGGGGCTCCATTTAGAACTTAGCCTTATGCATTTATATTATGCCTTCCATTTGTCAATACTGACTTTCACCAGCCATCATGCTGCCTAGCCACCTAGCTTGGTTAACTGTCTTGGAAGCTCCTCTCAGCCTACTATTTTATAGATAAACCTACATTATTTTGGTTTTTTTTCTGCAAACTGTGACCTTACTGTTCACCCCCTTTACCAGATCACTTATAAAATAAATCAAACAACACAGTCCTAGTACAGAAGCTCAGCACACTGCACTGTTAGCTTTTGTGAAAATAAAATTGACCATTTAGTCATACTCTTTTTTTTTTTCTCCTTGCCAGTTTCCAATCCATGACAGTACTTTAACTCTCACTCCATGCCTACTTAGCTACTCACTTAGTAGTCTTATGTGAGGGTCTGCCATCAAAGGCCTTTTGAAAATCTAAAAATATGATATCAACCAGTTCTCCTTTGCTGTGTAATTTCTAGACAAACTCCATGAATCCTAGTCGATCAGTGTCTCCCAAATTGCCTGTACAGACACCAAGTTGGTTTGTGCATACCATGTCACATGTTATATAATTATATTTCTAATCCTAATTTCAATTTGCTTGCAACTGTAGTAAGGCTCACTGGTCTATAAATCCTAGGATCACCCTTTGTACCTTTTTAAAAATCATTTGAGTCTATTCTTAGGCTGATAGTAATATGAGAAAAAGCCTGGTGATATTTCAAGTAAAGCCTGGTGATATTTCAAGTAAAGTATTTCAAGTACCCTATTGACCACACATCTGGAAATACTGTGTGAACCACATCTCCTAAAGGTATTTTGAGTCTTCTAGTCCTAGCCCCCTTAACGGTAGAGCATTTGAAAATGGAATATAAAGGACATTTAAGAGAGTTTTAGTCATTACAATAACAGCAAGGACTAAAAGAAATTAGAGTGGTTTGGAAAGGAGATACATCCTTATGCTTTGGGGAATAAGACAACCTCTAATTAATTAGGGTTAGGAAGAAACTTTCCTTGCGGACCGTATTCCATAATTGGCTTCTATAGGGCTTCTTACATGTACCTGAAGCAGTTAGTACCAGCCACTGTTGGACACAAGATAGTGGTATACAGGGGCCATTACCCTAATATGAGAATTACTATGTTCTAAGATTTACATTTCAGAGACTAAAGATTTTGTTATAAGGTTTGGTAGGCTCAATATTATTTTATTAACTATGTTACTAATCCCTAGTTACTGACTTTCCACTTACATGACAGTCCTTTGTATGAGCCAAAATTAGGCCCTACCCCAAAAATATGAAAGTGGAAGTGTGTCCCCGAGTGCCATGTGTTTACTAGCAGCAAGTAAAATTATAAGTTATTTCCTTAGCTCTGCTGGTGTTCATGGGCTTTTATTTTCCCCCTAGTTTTATACTTTAGACTAATTCAATTTATCTTGTCTATTTTACTCAAACAACTGAAATAAATCTATGATAAATTAATGTGCTATAGATAATTTGGAATGTGTGTAAGAATTCACTGTGTACCAACACTACTGTGTAACCTAAGGATATAAGATTTTAATTTAAAAAGTGAAAGGTTCAAAAATTACACACTTGTCAGTTTCTGGCAACCTGTTTTAACATCTAGGATTATTTCCTTCTTTATAACATAAGAGAAATTTTAGCTTAACTCTTCTTTACCCTAAAAAATAGAGAGGGAGCCTAAGGCAGTTTTAACAAAAAGAGAAGGTTCCAAATCCAAGGAACTCCCTAGACTCAGTATTGGCATCATCTCCGTGCATTGTGTGTAATGATGACACACAATGCATGGAGATGGAAGTAGTGTCAAAATATGATAATGAATATGTATGTAAATAAACAGATCAACATGCACTTGGATTGAGACCCAAATCTAAGTTTTGCGACACAACATGTCCTGCAACTTCCCACTGCCTCATGCTAAGAAGCTGCTGCAAAAGTAAGAGAAAGCATGGGAGATAAATAGGGAAGGGTCCAAAAAGAACAAGAAGCAATGGTCTCAAGATAGGGGGTAAAAATCAACAAAGTCATTTTAGCAACGCTGGTTATACTGGCACTTGGTTACACTTGGTTACACTGGCACTTTACAGCACTATGAAGCCACCGGGAGCACTATAACTTACTACCCATCCAGACTGGCGAGGCACATAGAGCACTATAAATCCACAGTTATATGGGTCCTGGTAATCCTTCCTTCACAGAGGATTAACAGCTGTTGCATATTGGGTGATATGCTTTAGCTCCAGTGTAAATGGGTAGTAACAGTTCAGTGCTTTGAGTGATCTCTGGAAATGCTCCCTAAGCAATTTAAGCCAATTAACCTCTCTTCCCTTTGTTTTGAACTCGGCTAGAGGAATGCGGAAGTACATTTTCAGAGCTTATCTGTAATTTGGCAAATCAACAATCAAATGTTTACCAAGTGAGTGAGTTAGAAGCAGAGAATTAGTAGCCTTTGCATTTTAAAGGCAGTATGCTGACACACTCTCGGCACTCCAAAAATCCACTCGCTGTCTCCCTCTGTATACACACAACATGCTCTCCTCCACCTCCCTCATTTGAAAAGCACTTTTTAGCCAGCTGAATGCTGAGATAGCTGCCCACAATACACCACTCCCCGTGCCGTTGCAAGTGCCGCAAATGTGGCCACACCAGTGCGGCTGTAGCTGTGAGTGTGGACACGCTGGAGCACTTTCCCTGGAGCTGTATCCGAAGGCAGGTATAATGAAAAGCGCTATAAAGCTGTAAGGGTAACCACAGTGTCAACCATAATTTAAACTAGTTGAGCATGTGGCCCTCGGATTATATCCCATTTTGTCCCCTTAGTCACATATACTAGAAAAATTTTTATTGACCTCAGTGAAACTACTTGAGTACATAAGTAGTACTCAGCTTGAACAAAGACTGAAGAATCTACTTACAGACTAAAAAATACAAAAAGCCAAGTGGAATTATACTATAATTGCAATGCAAGTACCCTTATTACAAAGCGTGAATAGTGCACAGATTTTTTTTTCATTCAAACAGTTTAATTTCCATTTCAACTTGACTCTCCATTAGAGTTCCATTCTAGTACCAGTCTGATTTGTGCCACCCTATAGTATTTCTTGAAATCTGGTGCTGTCAGGACTCCAGCCATTCCATTTTGTTACTTGATTCCAATTTGACCATAGGCATCTTGAATCACTTTTAATTTCTTGAAGAAAGTTTAGGGGAAATAAAGGGAATCAGGGAACAAGTATACAAGACCCTGTGGAGGACATTAATTTTAAGTACTTGAATTCTACCAATCACTATAAATAGTAACATTTACAGTGATTGATCATTGTGTAGATCATTGCATATATTTTTTGCTAACGGCACCATATTTATACAGCCTCCCTCCCCACCCCAATCAGCTGGTACATGAATCAAGCAGCATTATCCAAGCTTGTCATGTCATTCTTCAGATTATCATTCTGTGGTGCAGTGTGGGGATAAAAACGCTCAAAGCTAGCAATTATCTGGGGAAGGAATGTTAAAAAGTATTCAAGTGCAGCATATGGGACCCTGAAGCCTGTTTTTGAGATGTTCCCACTGTTTGGCTAAAAATTATGCAGCTCATATTTTGGATGTATTATCATGCTCAGCACCTGACCCACATATACCTAGTAACACTGATAAGTTCAAACACAAAAATACACATGGTTAGTTTGAATCTAGTGTTTCCTTACTCAGTGGTAGAATCATAGAATCATAGAATATCAGGGTTCAAGGAGACCTCAGAAGGTCATCTAGTCCAATCCCCTCTTCAGAGAAGGTCCAACACCAACTATAAAACTAAAACTGGTAGCTATAAAACCTAAAAGCCGATACATTAGAATGAAACAGAATGAGTCTTTTCTTATAGATCAGGAAGATTTTCAAGACTTGTTTTAAAGTCCCCTATAGTGAGATCTGGTATAGCAATACCCATATTTAGTGACAAAGAGGAATGTGATAAACCAATCAAGGTTACAGTTTAGCAAAAAATTGAGGAAAAGTAAATAAGCCACTCAAAAACAAAAACCACTCTTTTTTGGAAAATTTGTACAGTGCAGTTGTCATTCTCAGCCTAACCTGTAGTGCCAAAAAATTGAATCATGTCTCTCACATAAGGTTCACTCAGTTTCATTAAGAAGTCCAATGCAATCAAATGTCTTCTCCTTTGGTTCTTCTATATATTTGTGGTCACATAAAGTGTGGTTAAAAGCAAAGATGTGTGATCTCACTCAAACAAAAATAAACCTAAAATGAATATTCTGCCTCAGCTAGGAATTAGCATCTGAGTTAATGTTGTGGTCAATCTAAAGAAATTATATTTTAAATTATAGGTTTGTGAAACTCTTTGGGGATATTCTAAGCCTAGGTAACTGTTAATCATTTGAACAAGCCTATCAGTTTGCTTGACAATCCAGTACAATTGTATGGGCTTGAATTTCCCTAAGCATTTTATATCTCCCCAGACTAATTTGTTTTTATGAGCATCTCAGTGACATGGAAGACAGTTTGCTGAACTTTATTAACACAATTTGCAATAATCTCTGCTGTATTGATGAAGATAATTCCAATGTATCTATTTGTCAGAAACATTTAATTTACAAAACAATTATATATGCAACATTATTGTGTCTCTCTTTTATAAGCCAGTAAATGTGGACTTGAATTCATTAACTACTGAAAGCACTGGTGGTTCAATCAATAGAGTAAACTACTAGCCTGTGAATGCAGCCTCAACATTATCAATCTTTTTGATGAGATGTAAACCCTTGGCCCTGGCCATTGGCGATGATTAAGGATCCCATGGCACCTTTTATAAAAGTAGGGATCTTATCCCTGATGTTCTGGTTTAACAGTTAGGTAAGAACACACTTCAATTAAAATTTGTGTCAGCATGGCATGGTCACCAAAGTCAGAATGGCTAGAATTCAGGACCTTCTGTTTGAAAATTCAAGACCCTGCCACTTAAACTGTGGGAAAATCTCTATGATTGGTGATAGTATTGGGGTTTAGGGGATCTCTGTTGGCTAGCTACCAGATGGTAACAAAGTAAACACTTGAGCAAATCTGACATTCCATCTAGTAGAGATCACTGCTGTATAAACACGCTAGCTGGTAGATTACACCATGTGTAATTTGAGAATTTTTCTTCCTAAATTTTCACAGCAGTTTCAATATCATAATCTCGGCATTTTTCACATGGAAATCCATCATTACAATTGGGTTTACATATTTATTAGTCTATGAATCGCTCTGGGACCTCTCGTGATATAATATGTTGTATAAATATGTTGTGATGGGGTGTACAACCCCCACACTGAGCAACAAGGGGTTAAGGGATCATTGGGGGCTCAGCCAGCCCCACCCGGCCACAACTGCAGTAAATGCTCTATTGGCTGAAGGAATGAAAAGCCAGGGTAGTAGCTCATTTGGGTGGCAGAGCTGGAGGTGAGCAGACCTGCAGCCCACAACTCTAGCAGAGCAGAGTAGAGCAGAGTAGAGCAGAGCAGAGGGAAGCCTAAAGGCTCTGACACTTCTGCCAAAAGGGGCCCTCCTTGAGGGAAGGGAGGCCCCACCCCACAGACAACTGGAGAGGGAAGTATCCCGGTTACCTTGGACATTAGTAACTCCCTTTTACTTCTTTTGGTTTGGATTTCCCCACCAGGTGAAGGGTTGGACTAAGCTGACCCAGGGGCAGGGGTGAGAGGAGAGGAAGAGGCCCAGGGGGGACAGCCTTAACCTTGGTTGGCAGATTAATGGTAGCCCAAAGGGCCTTGGGTTGGAGCCTGGTGGAGTGGGAGGACCTCCTCACAACCCCCTTGGCAGTCTGGTGTTGTGGCTATGACCACTAAGCCACACTTCCCAACCAGACACCAAGTGAAGACCATTATAAATTCGTGGAGAATGTGGGCAATGCTTGACCTCTGCAAGAAGGGGGAGATTGACTGATGTAGGAAGCCAAACTGCCTGATTTAGAACAACATGGGCTGGTTGGCCAGCAATGATAGAGTCAGACCAGTTGCTGAAATAGTCGAGTGAGAACCACCAGCAGCAGCAGGTGGTGCAGCAGCAGCAGCAGCAGCTCCTGTAGCAAATGGCCACCTAGCAGCAGAAACTGGTTCCAGACTTAGGGACCCAACAACAGGAACAACAGCAAAGGTTAGTTCAACAAGTTGTGGCATTGATACAGTCCCAGAGGTCGCCCAGAGATTCTCCATCAGGGGACCTGGGCCCAAGCCCTCGAGACCTGACAGTATCCATGAAGCTCAGACAGATGGACCCTGAGGACAACCCCAAGGCTTTTCTGACAACATCTGAGCGGGTGGCGATGGCTGCCAATGGTTCCCTGACAAGTAGGGTCATTCCACTGGTACCCTACCTGACAGGGCCAATGCAGGCTGCATACTGAAGACTGGATGCAAAGACGGCCCAAGCCTACCTCCAGATCAAAGTGGTAATCGTGGACTACCTCAACATCACCAAGGAGACCGTACACCACAGGTTCCAGGGGGAGAGATACCTCGGGGTGCCTGACCCCAGGTTATCACCCAGAAACTACGGGACCTATATTGGAGGTGGCTAGAGCCAGAAAGGTGAACCGGAGTACAGGTGGCTGAACTCATCCTGGTGGAGCACTTTGCCCAAATCCTCCCGAAAGGGGGTAGGGACTGAGTGCTCAAACACTGACTAGAGTCACTTATTAACACCGTGAGATTGATGGAAAACTATCTGGCAGTTGAGATGGTTCTAACTCCCACTTCCGAGCCATTGCTTGACTCCAGAGGGACCCCTCAACTGAAGGAGGAGACTGAAACAAGACAGTGTTTTCCCCAGGGTACCAGGCCTCAAACCCAGGACTGGGATCCCAGGAAAAGCCCCAGGCCCTTCAATCTCAGCCTGAACATAAAGCCTGAACATAAAATATAAACAGCTCTACTATTATTCTTGTGTATATAAAGTTCACGCATCTAAGTGAAGAGAAGAAACAATACCACAGAATTTATTTGGCTAGCAATATGAATAATTAATAGTTGAAGTGAGTAATTTGCAAAGTCATAGGGTGAAACATTTTCACCCAAACTATTTTTGTAAATACTAATGAATAACTACATTCACCGAAATTGATGAATGTCCGTGCATGATTGGCTAACCCGAAAAAGGGCTATGTTTATAATGAATATTATGTGAAATTAATAGTTTGACCAACTCAAATATTGATTTTTGTAAATTGTTTTGTGGCCCGGGCTGGGATTTAGGAAATCTGTTTTCAGTGCCTGATTCTGTCAGAGACATTGTGTGAGCTTGAGAAAGTTCTCTAGTCCTGATTCTTATTTCCCTAAAGGCCCATTCTAGCAGTGTAATACAGCTTCCAGGTGATCATAAATTAAATGTATGTACGTTTTAAGACTCCTTCACACTGCCAGAGTGACGTGAAGAGACTCTAATGTAAATGACAATCAAGTCCAGAGAGATTAATTGACTTTTCCAACGGGCTCTTGTAAGTGCATTCTAGGCGTGCTGCACATTCTGCAGAGGAGTCTGCACGGAGACACAGGCAGCTGTGCTCATTAGCTTTCCTTGTATTTTCTTCCTGAGGTGAACTGAGAATCAATGTCAGTTGTTACACACCTAGACGTGATCCTGCAAGTTGTTTTATACGAGCGTGCCCAGAACCTCATAGAAGCCAACAGGTCTCCACAGAAGTGCAGGAGTTCATGAAATGACTGGCAAGAGAGGGGCCATGGAAAGTGTTCAATTCAGCATTATACCTTCCAGAAGATACTAGGACTGAAACCTGAGCTAATTTCTCTCCCATGATTAAAAACCACTATCTGCTCCTTTGTTCCCCTCAGACCCTTCAGCTCCCTTCCCCAGAATGAAACCATCTCCCATAAACAAGAAAAAAAAAAAAACCTGTCCCAGAGGCATGAGGGAGAGGATGCCCCTGCTTAGCTGGGACAGCATAATACCCTCAGCTTTCCATTTATTTTTACATGAAGACAAGATAGAAACAAAATGCCATGGCTAACTCTGAGTGAGGAAACAGTGGATGAGGTAAGATTGATTACAAATACTATAGTCCAAGAACAAGAATTGCAAATAATTTTCTTTTAACAGTGTTATAATAGATCCATCCCTGCTCTTGAAGACTAAAACATTTCAAAGATTTCGCTAAGAAAAGGCTAATTAATAACTGTACATTACAACTAGGAAACATTAAGTAATTCATATTTCAAACATACGAGGACATAATGAAAAGATCACTAAGAGGAGAAAGAGTAGAAAAAAAACATTAAACCAAGGTGTATAAAAGGGCTTACATATTTTTACTGGGAAAATAACAAAATGACTCAATTTCTAGATTAGTTCATCAAGCCGTCCATAATAGCCTGACCATCCAATATTGTAACATTTTTGAAAACAAAAATGGATGAGTGTTGTGTTTATATTTTTTTAAATGAAAACAATGGAAAAAATAGAAATATTACATGATATCTTGAAGCTACCATTAATTTTTAGTTTGTAATCAGTTCTTCTTTATCTGTTGGGACAAAGTCTAATAAAGAACTTTCAAAATCACCTAGGTGCCCAACTTCCATTCTACTAGGTGTCAACCTGCATATTAAGACACCTAAGTCCCCTTTTAAACGCCTGGCCCTAAGTGATTTAGGTGCTTTTAAAAATGGGATTTAGGTGCTTTTTAAAATGATACCAGTGTTTATAACCAAGAAAACTGACATTCCTTTTGCATGTAAGATTTCTGACGCAGTGTATCAAAAGCTTCAATGAACATTGTGCTCAGTATATGCTGTGCTCCTGTCACTCCAACCTGAAGGATGATTTTGTGGTGAGACAGGAGAAATGGATGCTGTTGCTACTTCTGTCATATACTTTATCTATAACTGCTATACAATTCACTGTGCCCCAGTCTTCCCATAGGTAAATGGAAGTGACATTGTTGTACGTGGTTATTGTGGTTGTCTGTGGTTATTCATTAGTGTTTATAAAATATTTAGAGAATTTTGGATGGAAAGTGCTTTATAAATGCAAAGTACAGTATTATTATCCATATGTTTAGTAAGAAGCCCTTTCCAGCTGTCTAACTTTTCTGACAAACTAAAAAGCAAAACAAAAAACAACAACCCTTAATTGAAGAGGATTAGTTCTGTACTGTGAATGGCAACACTATATACAATATGTGTTGTTCTGGATAAAGCTAAATGTAAAGAAATATCTCTTAATGAAAAGAAAGCAACTCTTCATGTTCCACTGAACAACAAAATATGCAGCAGGCTCTCCTTTGTGTTTGATTATAACATTTTTTTGAGAAGATAAAGCCTTCTGGCAATACATCAAACACTCTTGCTTGGTTTCAGTCTAACAACTCCAGACTGAATACTTCTTTACAACTTACCCAGAACATTGCTCTTAAGATTGTCCTTAGGTTTTCCTCCAGGCAAATGGCAGCTTTACTATGAGGAATTTGTCATTATAGATATGAACACACTATCAAATACAGAAATTCTTTTTAACTTTATGTCAAATGCAAAATTATCATCACTAATACAAGAACTTAACAGGATTCTTGTTTTTTAATCTAATCCATTTTCATTAATATAGCTCTCTCAAACTTGCAGGAGGCTATAGTGGACAAAGTATGCTACCCTTGGATTTACTCAGAATTGAGATTTATAATTTGAATACATAATTTGACCAGGAATACATAGATCTGAATAGTCTATATGAAAACATTTGTTTACAAATTCCGATTGTAAACAGTTACCTCTATCACATAAATTAACCACACACACCCTTAAAAATGCTCCACCTATATAACAATTTTCAACTGAGGATCATAAAGCATCTTGAAAATATTCATTAATTCAGTCTCATACTTTCCAGAGTGGTAGGTGAACTTTTATTAAACTCTCCTGCATGAGTAAACTGGTGCAAAGAGAAGTTAAGTGGCTTGCCTGGGATCATAAAATAGAAAAGTCAGGAATAGAAACCAGGATCTTTGAGAGCCAGGCCCATGTTAACTATCAGATGCCATTACCTCTGTCATCTGATTAATATATTGCATTTTCTCTTTTCTTGATATCATTGTGATCTTTTGATTCCAAATTATCTTCTGTGGGCTTGGTCACACCCTCCGTTATGCTGCAACAAACAGCTGTGTTTTCCAGAACAGGAGTTCGGCTCTCTCAAGACTTTTGTTTTCCTAAGTGACAAAGAGTCCTGTGGCACCTTAAAGACTAACTTAAAGACTAACTAAGGTGCCACAGGACTCTTTGTCACTTCTGCAATTCCAGACTAACACGGCTACCCCTCTGATTTTTGTTTTAGTAGATCTTGCACAGCTCTGTGAAATATCATCTTAGACCTTAAGCTCCAAGCAGCCAGCCACTGAGTCCCTATAGAGCACAATACAGAATCGGGCCTTAGGCTCTATTTTCCTATATATGCCTAGGCTAATTCATATTTCTTTGAAATTCAGCACCCATCTACTTTGAATGTTTAGAATCCCCAAACCTGATGTAACTCTTATAAGCTGTGTGCTTATGCATTGATTGTCATCTCAGGGGGTTAGACCTCATTTCTATTTCAAGTTCTGCTCCTGACCTCTGTCATGACTTTGTGTGCCTGTCTCACCCACTGTAGAATGTAGATGATGACACTTACCTTCTTCGGAAAAGGACTTTGAGATCTGAGAATTAAACCATATAAGAGGCAATTATTAACTGAACCTGATCAAGCCAAATCATGAGATCTAGTGGCCAGCTACTCCGTCAACCTCAGCCCTGCAAAGCCTCTGCTATTCCATTCCTAGGCCCCTCTGATCATGGTTGTTCTGTAATGTGCAGAAGTGGAGGACTATGCGTGGTGACCAGATTCTTTGTTAATGGGGGCCTGGTGGTATCAGCTACAAATAAAACTGAAAAAATGTTATTCTAATCCCTCCTTTTCACAGGGACAGATATTTCCCAAAGATTCTACTCTGGAAAGTGTGAGCCAAATCCCTTCAGCTGTTTTTGAGTTCTGGGAAAGTGAATTAAAAAATATACACGTCCCATAGTTGTTTGTTTTTGTTCTGTTTTGTTTTTTACAAAAGAGCACTTTGGCCCCTCTTTTTTGGAGCAAAAATAGCTGGAGCTTGGATCTGGGGACAGGCATAGGCTTGAAAGTTCCTTAGCTTGGTTTGAAAACAAAAATATGATTAAAAATGATGAATTATGATTTTGGAAAATCATTTAACTTAAAATGTTTGGAAGATCTGCTTTATTTTTTTTTTTTGACCCCTGACCCATGTTGTGATCATAAGAACTTTAAGTAAGGAAAGATTGCAATATCAGGGCCCAACTGAGTCTTAAATTTAATTATAGTAGCAGCCTCTGCTAATTCATTTGACAAAATGCCTTACATGTAGAGTCAAAAAGTTCACACCTCTTATGAAAATAATTTTAAAAATTTCAATATGAAGTGTCTGAAACACCAATTTTTCATTTTTTTGAAATTTTTATTGATTTATTTTTCAAGTTAGTTTTCAGTTTTTTAATCAAAACCATTATTGAAATGGTTCTCAACAGCAAATTTTTATAGCAATTTCTATAACTTTATAATAATGTTTTTGATATTTTGCTTTTTTTAAAAAATGTTTTCAATTAAAGGCCTTTTTAATGCAAAAAAAAAAAAAAAAAAACCCCCCAAACAAACGCAAAACCTTTTTGGTAGAAAAATTGACTAGCTTTATTCACAGGTTGCTGGTCCTTTCAATTCCAGCAATCTACACCTTCCCTTCTCTTTAGTTTTATGGCCACATCATCTATTGATGGAATCAACAAATTTTGAGGTGACTCTTACATTCACATATACCTCCCAAAAGTGATGCTGCAGTCTCCACATATTTTGTAGTTATCATCAGTTACAGCTTCATCTCTTGGTTTGCTTTTGTAGCAACTTTAAGAAATAACAAGTCAAATACACCCACAGTAGAACACTACTGACCTTCCTTACACCAGAGATATATTTTGCCGAGCACTTATACATCTGTATAATGCTGCAAACAAAAAGTACAAATCTTGTTCACATACCTAGTTTATTCACTCCACCTGAAAGGAAAATATATTCTCCTTCTCACCATAACTGACTGTTCTTTTTTTCCACCTTTGCTTTTCCATAAGTAACAACAATCAACAAATGTACAGTTTTGTCAAGGTCAGGCACATTCCAATTTTCTTTGAACACACACAATAACACCTTTCAGTTTCACTCAAGACAAGCAAAATCCTGACCCCAATCCCCCAAACTCAAAAAACTAAAGATTGAGTTAAGAGGCACAAATCATCTAAACCAACAAGCTCTCTTATCCTTTGGGAAAAATAAACACAAGAGCCAAAAATCATAGAATCATAGAAGACTAGGGTTGGAAGAGACCTCAGGAGGTCATCTAGTCCAATCCCCTGCTCAAAGCAGGACCAACCCCAACTAAATCATCCCAGCCAGGGTTTTGTCAAGCCAGGCCTTAAAAAACCCTCTAAGAATGGAGATTCTAATCCCTCCTTAGGTAACCCATTGTAGTGGAAATATTTGTTCATTTTTTAAATTGGAAATTTTTTGTGTTGTTCTAATAGATTTTCTGTTCTCCCAAATGTTTTTCAATTTCAGCAAGTTCCTCTACTATTCCTGTCCTCATTCAGTGCAAATAAGTGATGGTCACATAAACACCAACCTATATCGGAAACCTACTGACCGCGCTATACTTACCTACATGCCTCCAGCTTCCATCCCGGACATATCACACAATCCATTGTCTACAGCCAAGCCCTAAGGTACAATCACATTTGCTCCAATCCCTCAGACAGAGACAAACACCTACAAGATCTTTATCAAGCATTCTCAAAACAACAATACCCACCTGGGGAAGTGAGGAAGCACATTGCCAGAGTGAGACGGGTACCCAGAAGTCACTTACTACAGGATAGGCCCAACAAGGAAAATAACAGAACAACACTGGCCATCACATACAGCCTCCAACACGTCATCAACGATCTACAACCTATCCTGGAAAACGATCTCTATCTCTCACAGACCTTGGGAGGCAGGCCAGTCCTCTCTCACATACAGACCCCCAACTCGAAGCAAATACTCACCAGCAACTACACACCACATAACAGAAACACTAACCCAGGAACCAATCCCTGTAACAAACCTCATCTGTCTCCATATCTATTCTAGCGACACCATCAGAGGACCCAACCACATCAGCCAGACCATCAGGGACTTATTCATCTGCACATCCACTAATGTGATACATTCCATCATGTGCCAGCAATGCCCCTCTGCTATGTACATTGGTCAAACTGGACAGTCTCTACATAAAAGAATAAATGGACACAAATCGGACATCTGGAATGGTAACATACAAAAGCCAGTAGGAGAACACTTCCATCTCCCTCACATTCTATAACAGATTTAAAAGTAGCCATACTGAAACAAAAAACTTCAGAAACAGACTTCAAAGAAAAAGTGGAGAACTAAAATTCATTTGCAGATTTAACACCATTAATTTGAGCTTGAATAAGAACAGAGAGTGGCTGGCTCACAACAAAAGCAGCTTTGCGTCTCCTGGAATTGACACTTCTCATCAATTGGCCCTGTCAGCACTGGTTCTCCATTTGTGAGGTAACTCCCTTCTCTTCATGTGTCAGTATAAATATGCCCGCATCTGTAATTTTCACTCCATGCATCTGAAGAAGTGAGTTTTTTACCCACAAGCTTATGCCCAAATAAATCTGTTAGTCTTTAAGGTGCCACTGGACTCTGTTGTTTTAAAGGGGATGCAGAGACTTTTGTGTGACTGATCTGCCTGTAGCCACCATTGCCTTATCTGTGATTAATTCCACCCAAAGGATGAAGTAAGTCTTCAAAAGACCAATCAATTATGTAAATTAAAAAGTAAATGAAAACTACCATGGTGGAATTATGATGAAATTAGACTGCTCACCAAAGAAACAGGAGGCAGTACTGCACAGGGAACAAGAATTCTGAGCTCTGCTCCCAGTTCTATCCCTGACCTTGACTGATATATCAAGTGGGGTCCTGCAGGGATCAGTTCTGGGTCTGATTCTATTCAGTATATTCATCAATGATTTAGATAATGATACAAACTGGAGAAATGGTCTGAAGTAAATAGGATGAAATTCAGTAAGGAGAAATACAAAGTACTCTACTAAGGAACAATCAGCTCCACACATACAAAATGGGAAATAACTGCCTTGGAAGGAGTACTGCAGAAAGGGATCTGGTGGTCAGACTGGATCACAAGCTAAATATCTGTTAACTACAACACTGTTGCGAAAAAAAAAAGCAAACATCATGCTAGGAGGTATTAACAGGAGTGTTGTAAGCAAGACATGAGAAGTAATTTTTTCGCTCTACTCCATGCTATATTCCCTGATACATCATTCAATAAATCAGTGCCACCTCCTGTTCATGATGCATCTTCCATCCTACACTTCTGATCATGCAAAGGCGAGCATTGTTGTCAGCCTGCTATATGGGGAAGCATTAGATTGGGCCAGTACTGTTAAACCAGGAGATCTTCTTCCAAGCCATGTTGGTAGTGTTTGACAATCTGCACTGAACTTGAATGGTGGAGGCTGCCCTAAGGAAACTCTGGCAGTGGCAGGTCTTTGTAACCTTCTATGCCACACAATTCAGCTGCCTCCCAGCTGGTAGAGATTGGAACAAGGCAGATCAGTTGTACCAGTTCTGGTAGAGCCCACCAGAAGAAATTAAAGATGAGTTAGCCTGGGTGGAGATGTCCATGATTCTGGATGCCCTCATGTATCACACCATCAGTATAGACAATCAGTTACAGCAGTGAAGGGAGGGACAAAGCAGAGGTCTTGCAAGTCCCTTATCCATCTACTGTGACCTCTCCATTAATGCTGTCTATCAAGCCAATGCAAGTGGTTGTGGGCCCTCAATGGTTCATGCCCGTAAAAAAGGAACAATGAATCCGGCATATCTCTGCTTCTGCTGTGGTGAATCAGGTTATACCATCTCTCTTTGCCCCATATGAATCTGTGAAAAGAGCTCTCCCACACTTCAGTTTTGATTGGAATAAATCTGGAGCTCCACCCCAGAGCTCCCCTCTTGCAGATTCCAGACCAGTTGCACATACTTGAACTGCCCCTGAAAATTCCCATCCTACTCAGGTCCCATTGATTCAGACACAGCTGACTGCTTCATAGACGCAGTGGCAGCCTAGATCCAGCTGATTCCCCTGCAACCTAAGGCCACTCTCGACCTTGGACACTATTGTCAGTTTCCCTTTGTCTTCTGGTTCAGAAACAGAAGAAACAATTTCCCTGGCGGTCATGATTAATGGGCAGTAAGAAACATTGCAGTTAGGTGTAATCCATTCTCCACACCTTACCCTGATCATCAGTATCTCCTAGATAGCCATCCACAGTCCACACAGTTGGGGTCAAGCACAGGAAGTCTGTTTTCCATCAGAGTTTTGTCAGCAGCACTACTGGGAATTGATAGATCCTGTCCCAGCATCTGAACCTCAAGAGGCTCAGATCAGAGCAGATACTCAGGCAGAACTTCTGTTGAAGCAACACCTGAACTCCTCTCAAAATACCAAGACTACAATGATACTTTTGAAAAGAGGAATGCGGAAACTCTATTTCTGCACTGGGATGATAACTGCCCAATATAGCTGCAGCCAGAAGCAAAAGTACCATTTGGACTAATTTATGCCAGGTCAGAAGCTGAGCTGACAGCACTCTGAGAATACATCCGGGAGAACCTGGACCAAGGATTTACCCACAAGTTGACCCCGCTAGATGGCACATCGATCCTTTTCATCGAAGATGAAGAAAGATGGCAGTCACCAACTCTGTTGACTATTGCTTCTTGCATCTGATAAGTATCAGGAATCATTACCCACTACCCCTGATTCCTGAGTTGTGGATCACATGGGAGTTGCCTGTATATTCACCAAGTTGGACTTCCAGGGAGCATACAACCTCATGTGAACCAGGGAAGGGGATGAGTGGAAGACCACTTGCAAACCAAGTATGGTCTCTATTAATATCTCATAATACCCTGAGTTGACCATTGCCCCAGCCACTTTCCAATATTTCATAAATTATATGGTTCAAGACATATTGGACCAGTATGTAGCAGTGTACCTAGATGACATAATGATCTTCTATAACTATTCTAAACAGCATACTATTCACATCTGAATGGTCCTGGAACATAGACAGCAGCATGGCCTTTATATGAAGCTTTAGAAGTGTGCCTTAGATCAGGCCTCCACAGCATTCTTGGGCTTCATCTTGTCCCCAGAAGGGATTCAGGTGAATTCACACAAGGTCCAAGTTGCCCAAGACTGGTCAACTCCACACATGCTTTCTGGGGTTCACCAGCTTTTACTGATGATTTATTCTGAATTTTTCAAAACAAATCGAGCCCCTCAGTGCTCTCCTCCAGAAAAATGCCCAATTCCATTAATCTCCTGAGGCACAGCATACATTCATTCATCTGAAACTCACCTTTACTACAGCACTCATATTGATTCAACCAAACATCACACAAGCCTACACTGTAGTAGCTGACACCTCCAATACAGAGACTGGGGCTGTCATCTCCCAACAACTTGGTCCTGAACAAGAGTTACACCCATGTATTTATTATTCAAGGAAGCTCACCCCCACTGAGCTAAGCTACAAAATACTTCATAAGAAACTTCTGGAGATAAAAAATACTTGCAAGGAGCTCACCACCAGTCCAAGTATTCACTGATTGTAAAAATCTAGCATACATAGGTAGGGCAAAAGCCTTAAACCAACAGCAGCTTCGGTGAGCACTATTTTTCTCATGATTTGATTTCATTACCCTATATTGCTCTGGATTCAAAAATGGCTAGGATAACACCATGTCCTGAAGACAGAGTACCAACCCACAAGGCCCCAGCAAGGAACCAACCCTGATTTCCAAATCTCATTACTTCCTCAGTGCAACTAATCACCAGGAGATACTCAGATTGATAAATTCTTTCTCAGCCTCAGGAATTCTTCCTGACAAACAAACAAGCAACTGAATGACTCCTGATCACTTCTGTAAGGGTCTGTTTCTATGAGCTTGGCTACACTTGCAGATGTAGAGCGCTTTGGGTTAAACCAGCCTTCAGAGAGTGCACTAGGGAAAGCACCGCATTCTGTCCACACTGAGAGCTGCAAGCGCACTGGCATGGCCACATTTGCAGCACTTGCAATTGCATTGGGAGCGGGGCATTATGGGCAGCTATCCCAGCATTCAAGTGGCTGCAATGTGCTTCTCAAATCTGGGGTGTGGGTTGGAGTTTGACAGGGAATGTGTTGTGTGTAAGTGGGCGGGGAGAGAGTGGGTTTTTGGAGTGCTGAGAGTGTGTCAGCACTGTCTTGTAAGTTTAGACCCCTCCTCCCGCTTGCCTCTCTCTCACTCACTCAAAGCAAACAATAAATGTTTGCTTTGTCTCGGATCTGATAAGCAGCCGGCTGACTGAAACGGAGCTTTGAAAGGGCACTTTGCATTCCTGCAGCCGATTTCACAACAATGAGAAGAGTGACCACTTGACTTAAAGGGATTATGGGATGTTTCCGGAGGTCAATCAGAGCGCAGTAATGCAACTCCTCGTTCACACTGATGCTGGGGCATCTCACCCAATATGCATCAGAAGTTATCCCTGTCGCCGAGGTGGAGTACCAGGAGCGCTCTAGCTGCAGAGTTAGAGCGCTCTACGTATCTTGCCAATGTGGGCGGAGAGTAAGGTAGAGCGCTTTGGGTAGCTTTATTGTGGTATAATGTGCAAGTGTAGCCAAGGCCTATGTTCCCTCAAAAGTTACAGTTCTGCAACTATGCCAAAATTTTCCCCTACCAGGGCTCTTAGAGCACGTCAAGACCCAATAACTAATACCTTGCTCCTTTTGGTGGCCACAGATGCGTCCGACGATTCAGCCATTCATTGACTCCTGTGATGTTTGTGCCCATGCCAACACACCTTGCAGTCTTCTCCAGCTCTTGGACTCCTGATCTTGACCCTGGGCAGTCAGTGCCATAGATTTTATTGTAGAATTACCAGAGTCCAACGTATTTACAATAACTTTGACAGTAATGGACCACTTCATCCCTTGCGCAGGCCTCCTCTCTGCTGAAGAGACAGCCCAGCTGTGGATTAGCCATGTAGTCCATCTTCATGGCCTTGCAAAGAGAGTCACCTCTGATGGCAGGGAAGGTCTCAGTTCATGACTTGGTTTTGTCACGAGGCCCTGCACCTGCTGGGGGCCTGCACATGTTTTTCCTCTGCTTGCCATCCCCAATTCAACAGCAGAATGGAAAGGACCAACCAAATTCTCAAGCAACGTCTGCAATACTATATCAGTCTTCACTTCTCCCTTATATGGAGTTTGCATACAATCATGCAAACAATGCATATATGGGTCAAAGCTCCTTAGGTCCAACTACCCCACTCTCTGAAGATTCACCTGCTGTTCCATATGTCACTTTCAAAGCACACCAAAAACCCTTCCCCTCACAGAACCCAGCCATCTCCTCCACTGGTACAGTAACAGGGCTATGAAGAATATGTGGTTCATGAGATCCTGACTTTACATGTAAATGTGGCAGGCTCTGGTATCTTATTGACTGGGAGGGGTATGGTACTTAGGAGGGCACCTGGGAGCCTTCAGAAAATGTGCACTTGTACAGGCAGGCCATAAGAATCACCCTGAGGGCACCCCTTGAGAAGGGGTAATGTCAGGGACCATAGATCTTGAACATTTGGTCACATACATTTCAAACTACTACCCAGTGACTTGCTAATAAATACCAGAATAGAAGCTGAACTCTTACAGAGGACTCCAGTTCTGGGATCTGACTGACAGAACACTAGGAGTCCTGATTGGTTCCCAACTTCTATTTGAAGCAAGCACAGGGACAGGAAGTTGTCTATGTAACAGGGTACTCCCTGCTTAAGACGCTTCCCCTGCAATACCTGCTCCCACTACCTGCTGCTGATCTCCTGGTAGCCTGGCCCCCGACTCCTGCTCCAACCACTAGGTCAGGCTGCTCATGTCCCAGTTGGTGACAGTAAATGGTAAATCTTCAGATCAGCAACTGCCTCTTACTATGGGTACATGCAGTTCCTAGCACAATGGGATCCCAATCTCAGTTGGTTTGGGTGCTCCTGAAATACAAAGAGCAATAGTAACAAGCTCAAGTTGTCAGAAAGTCTCATGAAGCCCACTTTAGGGGAATGAATCCTATGAAAAAATGTTCAGTAATGGAAACCAAAAATATGAGGAAACTGATAGTAACAGTTAGTGTGGGAGAAATAAAATACAATTAATAATACAAAAGGAGTATATGTATGTTTGAAAATAGCAGCTTTTATAGAACTTTTCTCCAGAACAGTACGTCTCTAATCAAAAACATACAGAGACCTTCTTGTTCTATAATATGTCAATAATTCATTCAGAAAACTATCACATAAGACTTTATATATATATAGGTAGATTTGATCAAATATTTAAGTTCTAAAACATATGGGAAAGGGGAATTTTTGTGGAAGGAATTAATAGTACAGGGAATGGTATTTGGAGTTAGCAGTCAGTGGACCCTTGCTAGAATGCGCATCTATATAGCGTGAATTCGCATATAGCACGTTTGCGGCCATGGATCCCAAATTTAGTTACTTTAATTGGAATCCATGATAACGTGGTCCCTGCTATAACGTGGTCCCCATGTTAATACGCATGGACTTCAAATCCCGTGTTCTAGAGAGGGTCCGGTACTTACAGCATGTTATTTTAAAAAAGCAATATATTAAACAATAAAGGGAAAAAACAGAGAGCAAATTGATAATATAGTAGATATGCCTTTGCTCCAAATGCTCAACACCAAAGTGTGCATACGTGTATAAATCTATATAATAAAATCATTAATAAGAAACATTGAAGGAAATTGTCATTATTTCTTATCTGCAAAATGGAAATTTTGCAAGCTGTCTCACTGCCTGCAATTTTTCTCTTGTAGTTCCTAGAGACATGATCACTTGCCTTTTCCAGATAGTCACAAATCAGTCTGAGATATTTGGAGCAAATAATTCCTCCTATCTAAAAACAAAACAAAAAAACCCCTCCTTTAATTGATATATAAAAGTGTGTGTGTGTGTAATTGTATCATTTATTATTATTTATTATTATTACTATTATTATTTATTTATAATTATTGAGGTGTTGCTAGTTGCATATCAGGTTCAGAAAATATGTACTCCAATTAAGTAAATTCATTCCTGGGGAAGGTAATAAGGAATCAAGGTTGATATGTGGGAAGTTAAACTGTGCAGAGATACAGATATCCTTAATCCATTGGTCTGACTGCCTAGTTGTGTCCTTCTGTGCGTTGCTCACCCACTGGCAGGCTCTAGCCAGGTAATGGAGGAAGTGCTAATGTGATGTGACTCAAGATCAATACTAACATAGTTTTTAGATGTACGGTTAGTGTTTACCAGAGTACTAGTTCAGAGACAGTACTGGATTATGTTTTACACCTTTTCAGCATCTATTAAGCATTCTTAGTCTCTAACTGCAATCAAATATAAGAGGCTAAAGGGAGGTTGGCTGACTCAGGGGAGTTTTAACAAGATAGAGACCCGCTGACCTTTAAGTCAACCTTAATCAGCAGTGACTTGGAGTGTGACTGCATTCCAATAACAGACCCATGGAAGGGCTCTGGCTATACAACTGCAGTGTAGATATTTGAGCTCCTGCTGGAGTCTGGGCTCTGACATCCTGCCAAGGGGGACACATCTACACTTCAATTTTTAGCCCCAAGTCAGCTATCTTGACTCTGAGACTCTGCCATGGGTTTTTATCACAGAGTAGATGCAGCCTTTAAGGTCAAATTTACACCCTAGGGAACTGGTTTACACCCTGGTTACACACTGGTTTACACTCTAGAGAACCTTATGGAAATTTGCAGGAGTGCATGGGTTTAAGCAAGCTCAGAATCTGGCCCTGAAATTTTTTACCATATATATGGTAATAAGTTGGGAAGTTAAGTCCAGTTCACACAGTCAAATGAGAAACTTACCACCATTAAATTGGCACCAACTGAACTTTAAAATTAGCAGTGTCAGCAGAGATGCAGGAGATAAGACTCTCCATCCTACGAGAAGCAACCCTCCTTAGATAGTGTCAAGGCATACTACACCTTGCAGCAGTTTGTACTTGGGCTACCCATACTGTACCTAAACTATAGGTAAATGCAGGATTTCTGAGCTAGAATCACAAAGGGATGTAGGCACTTTTAAGGTGCCTAAACCCAACATTTAGGTACCACTTGCTGCCAATTAACCCTGTAGGTGCTAAGGTTCCACCAGTGGGTATGTACAAAACCTCCTAAGTCCTGATACTGAGCTGCACTACACCCTAACTTACACTAGGCACTCTCCTCCACCTGTTTTGCCTGTGGTCCTAGTCTAGTTGGTGTGCTCTGAGGATACCTACCTTGCAGTAAAGGCAGTCAGGTGAGGAGGTCTGGAATTTTGGGGGCTGGCTGGTGGATGTCTGTGTGCCTCATAACAAGGGCACTCACTTGGCATGTGGGAACCCCAGGTTTGAATACATGAGCTGGAGCAGGGACTTGAATGCAGGTCTCCTACAGCTCAGGAGAGTGCCCTAACCACCTTATTATTGGGTTTGGATGGGTTTCAAAGTCCCGTGTTCCACTTCATATAAATATGTAAATGCTCACTGGAGCAGAGACTTTAACTAGACTCGCCCATGCCAGGTGAGTGGTCTGACCACTGGGCTACAGAATCACCAAGTATTTAATTAGTGATATCTAAAGGAACAGCTTCAACAGGAGTGAAATGCAGTCATGAGTCCTATTTAGTTCATCTGAAGTATTTTTATATACTTCAAATATGCTAATCAATTTGAGAAGGAAAGAGGTGAAACTTATGGGACTTACCAACATAGAGGACATGAAAAGATTGGCCCAGGACAGTTAAAGGGATGACCAAGTCCTGTTAATACCCTAAGTGGCATCTGATAATAAGAGTTAGGAAAACAAAAACATATCTGACCCTCTCCCGTCCCTGCCAGGGCAGATTTTTTCTCCACAATATATTCTTTGGTGTTTTGTATGTTCCATTTCTAATTTAAGTGAATACATTTCCACCACTGTCCCTTGAAAACATTTCTTACTGGGTGAGATTTTCAACTTCACAGAGTTGAACACCACACTCCCAATGAAATGGGAGTTGTCCACCTTAGCAAATCCTACTCTTTTTTTATTATTATAGTCATTGTGTAGGAACCCCAGTTCAGGATTAGAAGCATACTGTGCTAAGCACTGTACAAACAAATAATAAAGCTGCTTCCCTAGAGAGCTTATGATATGAGTATGCAAAAGATGTATAATACCGACAAACAGGACTGGGATGGTTGGGAGTCTACAGTTTAAAAGCTATGACTATTAAGAAATTTTCCTGATTTCAGATTCATTCCTTCGGCTCATTTTCATCCCATACATACTTTTTAGTAGGACTGAGTACAAGTGTGTCAGTTACAGATAGAGTGCAAGACAACTTTGAATGTCTTCACTTTTTTAATTTAAGCATGGGGTGTGCTGTGATTTCAACAAGATTCTTTCTCCTTTAATGTAATAAGCAAACGCTGCACAGAATCCACATAATGCTAGCGCTTAAGGACAACATGTTTACCCAGCATGACCAAGGCAATTTTCCTTGTATTTAGATCTCATGAAGGCAAAGGTCAGATGAATCACACAACGGAACATTTGGTTCTTCATTGGCCTCCCCAGTGCTTTCCCCTCTCAGTGAGTTTCATTTTCTCGGCAAATGTCTGTGACATATCAGTAAGCTGTTCTAATGCTTCTTCGTGCCCTACTATTTCAGTTTCAAAATCATTAATAAAACAGCAGTTTGGGAAGCCGGCACAACAGGCGTTCTAGTATGCTAGCAGGTAGGGTCTGATTTTTTACAGCCTTTAGCATAGCCAGAGCTAGACCTTGTAAATAACATCATATAGTCTAGAGAGAGTTTTGTACAAAAATATGCACAGTATGCTTTCCACTGAATGGCTATGTGCTATTGAATCATCTATTATAGAAATTTTATCCTGGAAGTTCAAACCATACAATATTAAAGTTTGAAAATGAAACCCACCACCACCCTCTAGGCTAGTCCAGCATAAACAATTAGTTGCTTCCTGTTAAACTCTGTATCCATAACAGCCCATTTTAAATGTTTCATAAGGTACACTATGGGACATCATTAGTATGTGAATTTCCTTTACCAAGATCACAATGAGCGCTTTAGGAAGAGAATGCACATATACAGGGAAGATTGGCAGATAGAACATCACATGCGGCTCTTGCTGAGTCGATTTAGGATCATATGAAAGCATTTGAGCCATTACACTGTAATTCTTTTTGATACTCAAATCTCTGCCTTCACATAATCTTATTAGTAGAGTTTTCTAAAACCAATTTAAATCCCACCTTCATATTCCCTGCTGGGGCTGGGTGGGTTATTTTCTGACTGATTTGTCTTTTCTGTTTTCCCTCTAAACTTTTTTTTGTTGTTGTTAAATTCTAATATAAAAAACATTTGAAGTTTTCCCCTTTTAAATCATTTTCTTTTGCTACAGTTCAGGGACATCTACTATTCAGTACATTTCCCATTTATCTTTATAGGCAAGTAAAATGCTGCTGCTGATGAGCATCATTGACTACAGCATCCATGGTGCTTCACTTGAAATAGTCTGAAACTTGAAATCTAAGGAGAATGATTATTCCTTTAACCCACAGACAGAATTTTCAGTAAACTCAGTTGGCGTTTGTTCTTATATCAAAACCCTAGTCTTACTAAAATCAACAACAAAACTCCTAATAACTCCATTGGAACTAGGATATGGCTCTGCATATGGAACAGAGAGAGAAAGGTGAAGTAAAATGTGACATTTTAAATTTTAAGTTGCATCATAACAAAGCTAGTTATTGTATTAAGGCAAGCGAACTCTTTTACATTTTAGATCAGTGGAGTCTACTTCTAAAGGACTAGTTTTACAAGTATTTAAAAATACATGACTAAGTGCCTTATTCGCAAAAAAACTAAAAAAAACCAACCCCAAAACACTGTTTTGAAGATAAATTTGACAATATTTTCATCAAAAATGAAAAGAGAAACTCTCACCCCCAATAGCTTGATGATTGGGGCATTCCCTTGGGATGCAGGAGATTTAGGAGCAGGGATTTTAACGTTGGCCCCTCACATACAAAAAGGGTGTTCTAACCAGCAGGCAGGTTATAGAGTCAATCTTGCTCAATGAATAGTTATTCATTATGCAAAATGGAACAGGATTGACTGAAAGAAATTTTATCTGTAGCTTGGTATACCAAGCCAAGCAAGGACTTGAACCTAGGTCTTCCATACTGGAGATGAGTGCCCAAAACACTGGACTACTGGCTATTTTTCTTATATTTTAGAGGGACAAGTTGGGAGAAGGATGGGGGAAGGGGAGAGTTTGCATGCATTTTCTTTCTATCCCATATGAACAGTTTCAACAGATCTTATTTTTGTGCTGATGAGGAACCAAGCCCAAATATCGAATAATCTATTTTTTTCTCAAAACAAAATTCTTGTTTTCTGCCAGTCCTTTTCACTTTTTTAAATTATTATTTTGAATGACACAGATATGTGCAAAGATTAATTCTTGTAACATTCAAGGCATGAAAAGCTGGCCCCATTGAACTCAAAGGCAAAACTCCCATTGGCTTCAATGGGGCAGGATTTTTCCAAAGGTCTTTGTTATAATGTTCCATGTGCCTCAGCAAAGACAAAAGAATTTATTATAAATAATAAGTTAAATAATTTAACAGTGAGCCACATGTGATACTTAAATAAGAGCAGCCACACATGGACTTAAACCAAAATAATGAAGGATATGCATCACAACAGATGCAATTATTTTGGTTCAATTCAGTGGGTAGACTATGTTGCAAAAACTGCTTATTTCCTTTGGAGTTCAGTCCAATATACCTCAAAGGACAGGCATAACTCAGTAGACTTCTGGAAAAACAAGATTTATTGCAAGCAATAAGGAGTCAGAAGGGGTTATCACCCAAACAACTGGCTCAACTCAATACATGTGTGAGGATATTTTATATGTGTTGATAAGGGAGGGGGACTTTCAATCCACTTACACAGGTGGGAACACTTAATGGCTATTACATCCATTGTTGGTATTAATCTATTTCATTTACCTGTCTGGTAAACAGGAGGTTCAAAACACTTAGGGGTACTCAGACACTATGACGCCTGCACATCTGTGACAGGGTGAATGCAAGTTTAAAATGCATGTTAAACTAGGGGTCAATAGTACATATACAGGGAGTGAGATTATAAGTCTAAGGTTATTTTGAAATCATACTACAACATTCTAAGTTACATTTTCCTAACAATCATTTTCTTAACAACTAGTCTTAGTGTTTCACAATAGAAGAGTTAAAACAGGCAGAGATTTAAAATAATCCCTGTACTAACCTCCTTGTAGAGTGGCAGGTTGATCATTAGAGCTACAGATAAAGCTAACGGCAGGTGAATTCCACACATAGAGTAAATATTGTTCAGAGAACAGATTGTGGACTGAGATCCTAGACTTCTGGACTGAAACTCTAAGTGTATATTCTCTCTGCAGATTTAGCCTATGTGCCTACTTAGTCCACACACTCATACCATCCAAACACAACTAAGGGAAGATTTTGGAGGTACTAAGCCCAAGCTAGCTGACCTGGTTGGGGGTGAGGGCTAGATCCTGGCCTTTGCTTTAACTGGCCTGCATTTCACCCATTTTGTAGTAAGGATTCAGGCTAAATCACTTAAATACTTATAGTCCTCCAATGTCTGCCTACAATTTCCTCAAAAGGACAGACAAGTTATCTCACAATTGTTAGGGAAAGAATCCTAGAGCCTCCCAGCACAAAGAACCATAGATTATGCCTCCCCTCACATCCCAAAACATGGGATGAGTGCAGAAACAGCGGTGACCATAACATGAGTATGTGTTTGAAGTGGGTATGCTTACACCAGGCTAGGCTAACCAAGGCGCCAATCACCAGGCTAATTCAATGGTGACCACTTAACAAAAGAGGTGGAACAAAAATTCAAGCCTGAGGGAGATGGGGCTAAGATGCTTAACATCAAGAATGTGAGTACACCAGCTATCTTCAGAGGGACTGTTCAAGTGGTTGAAGTTACTACATACATAGCTATTGATCTTGTTGACTTTAATTTGCTATCAAATACAGGTGAGAAATCTCTTATCTTCTAATTAGTGAGAGCTTATTTGACTCTACATAGCAACAGGATGCCTTACAGGTCCTCTATCAATTATTTCCAAAGTAGTAATTTAAAAAAAATAGCTGTGTGATTTCTAAGTGCATTTTATAAATTATGACACATTGCATACACATTAGAAAAAAATATAAGGAACACCAGGGTGCTTCTCTTTATTACGCCATGTGCACAGACGAAATCTGACATTTCTTAAGGGAGTACTTTGGACAGGGCTACCACAGTGTTAAATGAGGCCACAAATTCACAATTTATTACTCCAATTTACAGAAAATACTTTAACATCTAACATCAATTTCTGATATGAAAAAGCCCAAATTCTGCTTTAGTCAGGAAAATAAAAAGTTTATGAAAATAAGCTTTTTTTGCTCTTGCTTTATTGAGACTTTGTCAAATTTCATTAGTATTTCCTTCTTTTAAAAAGAATCGTTACTGAACTGTGAAGTGATCAGGCCAATGTAAGTTTGAATCCCAACAACTGCCCTATTAATAAAGCAAGATCACTGTAAACTGGCTTCTCCTCACGCGTGACACATTTAGGAAACATAGAAATAGCAATATATTGTGTTAGACAAAAAGTTGCCATTTAATTAAATGGATGAAACTATGGGCATGAGAGGTAGCTTGGTGAATATTTTAAACCCAGTGTGAAATTGGTGGAATATAGCTTCTCAGCATGGTTCAAACTCATGAGGGGGGAAAATGATGTTGCTGAATGTTACTTGCATTCTCATCTGGGCAGAGATTTTGGTATGCTAGGAATAACTATGTTTTCATGCATTCTTAGATTATAAAGGTCAGAAGGGACCACTGTGATAATCTAGTCTGACCTCCTTTATAATATAGGCTATAAGATTTCCCAGAATTAATTCCCGTTTGAACCAAAGCATCTTTCAAAGTTTTTCCATGATAAATTAAACTAACTGTGCCATAGAACTGTATAGAACAAACTAGTAGCTCACAGAAAAAAATCATAGACTCATAGAATCATAGCTCAAGGTAACACAAAATAAGCAGAGAAGAAGATCGTAAAATATCTATCTATAAACCACTTCATAGAGATGGCATAGCCTGAATGGCCCTAAATAAAACTCTTACTACAGAGCATTCTCAAAATCAGTATCCAAGGTATGGAGTACTTTACTACCATAGATTGGAGTGAGCCTAAATCCATACTGCTCCATACAAAAAGACTCACCTTTTTGATAGGGCTTAGTGTTCTTACTTTACCATCTACTTATAACAAAGAGAAAAGTAGAAGGCAAAAAGAAAGAATAACTACTAAGAGGAAAACGAAAGAGAAGAAAGAATGAGAATAGCTAGAGAAAACTTTTTCACTGCTGTGATTGCCCATGTTCCCCCTAGATTCTGACTCTTCTCCCAGGTCTCCATATTCTGGACATACCTGTGGACTCTTGTCTACTTTCCCCACAGAACCTAGTTAAGGTCTGCCTCACTAAGTTAGGCATTCTGCATCCAAAATACTCTTCCTTTTCCTTGAGAGGGGAACCTCTCTCTGCTCAGCAGATCTTCTCCTTGGAAAAAGCATTCCATGGTCTAGGAAGCTCTTCTCTCCTAGGTCAGCCCTGGCCCACATTAACACACAGGGGAAGGTTGATCAAAAGTGATCAAAAGTCAAAAGATAGGAAGCTAAAGCCTTGCTAGTGCATCCTCAACTAGCAGCTAGTACAGAAGTGGGCAAACTATGGCCTGCAGGCCACATGCAGCCCACAGGACCATCCTGCCCAGCCGCTGAGCTCCTAGCCCTGGAGGCTAGACCCCAGCCCTTCGCCTGCTATTTCCCCTCCCATTGTCGGTGCAATGCTCTGGGCGGCAGGGCTGCAAGTTTTTGCCGGACAATGCAGCTGCAGAGCCGCAGCCTGACCCTGTGCTCTGTGCTGTGTGGTGGCATGGCTGGCTCCAGCTGCCTGTCCTGGTGCTCTGGGCAGCGTGTCTGTAGCGCCGCCAGCCACCTATGCTCAAGGTAGCATGGTAAGGGGGCAGGGAACAGAGGTGGTTGGATAAAGGGATGGGTAGTTTGGGGTGGTGGTCAGGGGGCAGGGGTGTGGATGGGGATTAGGGCAATCTGAGGTCAGGGAACAGTGCGGGGGTTGAATGGGGGCATGGGTCTCCAGGGGATAGTCAGGAATGAAAGGAGCGGTTGGATGGGGTGGCGGGGGCGGGGCACGCTGTAGTCTTCAAGCACACAGCAAACCAGCCCACTAGGCAAACAGACTAGCAGACAAATTCACTCCTCCTTCACGTGGAGAACTCCCTGCCAAAACTCCAGTTCATGGGCCAGCTGTGGGTGCCTAACTGCAGTGTAGACATAGCCTGATAGGCCCTATTTCAGGGCCTGCCATAGGAGCACAAGCAGCTCCCTGTGGTTCTCTCCAGCTTGCTCTTCCCAGGCTCTTCCTAGCAGGAAGGCAGTCCCCTTCTTCTCCCTCATTGAGTTCCCTTCCCTCTCTTCCTAGTCCTCCCTGACCCCTTCAGAATTGGAAACACTTACTGTAATTGAGTCATAAAATCAGGATAACCTGGAGTTTAACTGTTACCTCACAGGCAAGGGGAAGCCCATTTTTTTCTTAAAAGGCCAGCCAGCCTGTAACAGTACCCTCTATAAATTATGTCTATATTTCCATTTGGATTTTTCTCTCCCCCTATATTTTTTTCTTTTCTTTTCAGTTTTTCTTATTTATTTTTCTGTCTGTTGGGGTTGACTGGTCTGTTTACTTTGCCAGTTCTCTGCTCCATTTTCACTGGATTTATTTTGTTTCCTCTTGTTCACCTCCCTTCTCCTTTTTCCTCCCCACAGTCTCTTGTAAATAGACGATGATTTGAATAAACTCTGACTCAAACTTGCAAGCCTACAATGGTCGAGTGGGTTCGAAATCTGGCGAAACAAGCTTGCCCATCCATTTCTAGAACAGACGCTCTGGCTTCAGAAGACAGGGTTTTTAAAGATATCCATCACTTAGGTTTATAGAAATGCACAGGTGTTGTGTTGATAAAATTATACTGCACTATATGCCAGTGCTCCGAAATCCAAGCCATGTATCCCTTGATGTGGGCCGACTTTTCATAAGCCAAAAATACTGCCCATATTTTCAACACATCCAGTCTTTCCTAAACCTTTTCCTTTTGTAATTCTTTCTTTTTTGTTGCTTTAGTACTGCTTTGTTCAGATTTCATTAAAAGAAAAAAAACTGCATTAAAAGAAATCTTCTATTCATTTCCTTATTACAGCATTCAAGCTCTTTGTGGCACTGTGCCTAGTTGATATTACTGAGACCTAGGCTTTTGCAAATGAAACTCTTCCAATTAGCATTTCAGGAAGCAATTAAATTGTCTAAAATGTATTAATGAATACATCGGAATCTGGAAGACTATCTTTTTTTAATAACCCCATTGTTAATGCACCATCTGTTTTGTTTTGTTTTGTTGCCTTACTAATGTACAGTTTCGATAACTTCGTGCCCACAAATGACAATATTCACAAAAGGCAAAGCCAAGAAATGTAAGATGATAATCAGTCTCAGTTAGATAGTCTGTATTCCAAATTATTTTACAGGTACAGTAATGAGGGACGGTGGTGTTTTCCCCCCTTTTTTCCTTCATGTTCTATATACCGAGACACAAGCAACCTTCAATGTGACTGTGGGTTTGATCTGCATTTTCATGCAACAGAGAGAAAATTAAATACACTGCAGTGCCATGTAGGGTTATTATTCTGAACAGACAAAGAAGCTACCTTTTCATATTGATGGATAACATAGTAGGAGAGCAGGCATAAGAGGGGAGTAAAGGCATCAGAGACATTTAGGTATTAGTTATAAAACAACATTTAAAAGACCTTTTGATAATTGGGGCAGTACACCCAGCTCTCCACCAGATACCTAGCCATGTGCATCCGTGGATATGTACAGCAAGTATTGACAAGACAGCTGTGGGACAAATTGCAAAGCTGTGTGATACATTTCACATATTATGCAACTTGGAGCTCTCACCTGTGCTCTATTAAACCCCGCCCCTTTTTTGTTGTGGAAAAAGGGGACATTTCAACAATTTCAAAACTTTTTTTTACAGTTTTTGTTTAATCGTGAGTTTCATTGAAAGCAAACCTTTCCCACAGACAGTTTTGGTTTTGGCAAATAGCTTTTGCCAATGGAAAAACAAATGTCCCTCAGTATCTGGGAGAGTATGGAGTATGCCATGAACTTGGGGACAAGCACTCTAGGTGCTCCAAGCACTAGACTATACTGAATCTAGACCTCAGTGGGTTCCCACAATCAGAGTCTGATGAATCATAAGAGCAGCGTGGTAAGGGGGTTGGGGGTTGGATAAGGGCCAGAGGATCTCGGAGGGCAATCAGAGGATGGAGAATGGGGTGGCGGGATTGGATAGAGCGTGGGAATCGCATGGGGGCTGTCAGGGGCGGGAGTGTGGCTAGGGGCGGCGCAGTCAGGGGACAGGGAGCAGGGGTGTTGGATAGGGGGTGGGGTCTTTGAGGGGTGGTTAGGAGTGGAGGGTCTCCAGAGGGGGTAGTCAGGGGACAAGGAACAGGGGGGTCTTAGATAGGTGTTGGGGTCATGGTGGGGTGGTTAGGGTCAAGAAGTCAGGGGACAAAAAGCAGGGGGGCTTAGATAGCGGGTGGGGTTCTGGGGGGGGCGGTTAGAGTAGGGGGGTCTCTGGAGGGGCCAATCAGGGGACAAGAAGCAGGGTGGGGGATGGATGGGTCAGTGGTTCGGGGGTGGGGCAGTCAAGGGGCGGGAAGTGGGTGGGAGTTGAATGGGGGCAGGGCCAGGCTGTTTGGGGAGGCACAGCCTTCCCTACCTGGCCCTCAATACAATTTTGAACCCCAATGTGGCCCTCGGGCCAAAACGTTTGCTCACCCCTGCTTTAAACCATGACTTGAGGACTTCAATATATCAGACATAGGCTAGGGGTTTACTAAACGAGTGAGTGGATGACATTCTGTGGCCTGCATTGTGCAGGAGGTCAGACTAGATGATGGTCCCTTCTGACCTTAAATCTATGAGTCTCTTTTCCAGATCCTTCATGAGCCTCTCGGTTTACTTCCCTTTCCTGTACTGTGGAGATTATGGCATCCTCTGGTAGTGACCTGGGGATTAACAAAATACCAAGGGACCAGCCAGTATTTTCATTATAAGATCAATGTCATTGACAGGTGGAGAGTTTAGGTACAGTTGGATGAATACACTTCAAATACATCTACTTGCAATTTAAGAGATATTTCCTATTTTTCTAAACATGTAAAACTTTTAAACTGGTAGAAACACTAATGTGAGAAGTGTGTTGTATACATAATTTTAAAATGGCCTTTATTTATTCTTTAAATCATCCTCATGGAAAGGTCAGTGAGGATGCACTGTTTGAATATAATATTACATCTATATCTAAATATTAGGGCATGATTCTCGTTTCCACTAAGACCCCCTTACTCTGCTCTGGTAGTGTACTGGGCTCTCAAAAGGAAGTAAATTACGTTTATGCTCACTCTCAGAATGCTTTTCACTGCCCGAGCAGTGAAAAGGGATGTCGCACAAATGAGAATTAAATCTTTAGATTTTAAAAATTAAATATCAAAAATTAAATGAATCTTTATTCTTCAGATTGTTCTCATCATAGAAAGGTCAGTGATAATGAATTGTTTCTTGCCACTGTATAGATAATATGTACTATGCAGTTCTATTATTTGCTGTTAAAGAAAATGTGATTTATTGGATAGTGACAGAAAATATTTGCCCCAGGCCTCCAGTATATGAAATATTTAGCCTCTGTTCAACCCTCCTGCTTTAGGATACAGTCTTCTGAGGCCACAAAAGAAATATTTTTGCCAGTCCAGAGCATTATTTAGTGATTCAGCAGGAACACTATATCATCAAAATAGTCTTTTCTGCTACAGAAGAAACCATTATTTTCTTCCAGTCTAATAGCATAATTAATATAACAAACAAAACATGCATGCAATTATGGTTCTAGTGCTACTGACCCTTAGAGATGTTTGGGGTGCTATTCTGCATGCTATCAGCACAGGTATGCACATAATAGGGGGAACAACTTGAAAATCCATATTGCCAGCAAAAATCTAAGCACGGTAATTGATACTGGATAAAAACTGAGATATGAGATTAAATCCCTTGTTAATAGTGTGTTCTATACTCAGAGCCATAACTTCATGCAGTATTACAGATGCTGCTGACACAAGGTATAAAAAGAGACTATGAGTTTCAGGAGTCCAAGCCTAGGAATTATATGGAGACAATCAACAAAAGGAGAACAGAGATATTTAAGGGCTTTGAGGGGTTACTTTATGACAAAATGGCTAAAAGAATGAAATACAGTTAGTTCGGCTAAAAGATAATGACATTATAGTAGGACTATATATACCTGAAATATGTCAACCTAAAGGATGGCTAAGGATTGTTTAGCATGATTCAGAGAGCAATAACCAAAAATAATGTGATGAAAATGAATAAAGAAACTGTAAAGGTGGAAACAATCAAACACAATGTGCTAGGTCTATTCCATTAGGGAATAATCTTTTATTACAGAGGCTCCATAGATAAGGCTGGGTTGAGTTTTGTGGCTAAATCAGAGGTCAGCTACTTCATTACATATGAAGAAATCCTGCATCCTGGCAGGAGATTCTTTGCAGTCCTTTCCAACCCTGCCATTCTATGATTCTATCAAAAACACAGCAAATTGTTCTCAAAATTACCGCACTTGCTTTTTGACCATACACTGAATTATTTGAGAATTTGCAAATAAATCTGTTAATTAGTTTGTGAGTTAAAAATAATTAAAAACATGTCCTTTAAGAAACATAGCAGCCTGCATCAGGCGTTCTTGCCCTAATTGTCTTAATAATGTAATACCAAAACACTTCAAACTTCTCTTATGTTTAAAACTCACTGAAATGTTGTGCATAGCCTATTTTGGAAAGATTTGGGGGTTGGGTTGGTTTATGTTTGTTTGATTTTGTTTCTTTTTTTAAGAACGATCATTTTTATCATTATACTTTTTAACTGAAAATTTCCCCATGAATAGAAACTAAAAAATAATCTTATTCAGAGAATTTCAACCCTAAACTATTTAAGTGTTCCCTGTTGAAGCTGTTGCATTTTGTATAAAAATGTAAATAGTTATTGGGTCAGAGAGTGAGAGAATGACTGTATAGTCCAGTAGTTATAGCCCCCATGTGGGGCGTAGGAGACTTGGATTTAAGTCCCTGCTTTAAGTCAGAGTGAGGATTTGAAGCCCCAGTCTCCCACAACCTGGGTGAGTGCTCTAAGCACTGAGCTACTGGGTAAAAGTAGGGTGACCAGATGTCCCAATTTCATAGGGACAGTCCCGATTTGGGGGTCTTTTTCTTTTATTGGCTTCCACCACCTTCTGTTCCAATTTTCACACTTGTTAGCTGATCACTCTACATAAAAGGGAGGCACTGTCTCATTTCTTTTTCTTGAGACACAGTAGACCTGGCTTAGGTGCCTAACTCCAGGGGAGGCTCACCCGTCTTATTGAAATTTCCAATTGGCTAGCTTTGGCAGCTCCCTGCTCAGTGTTCTGGCTTCCACGAATCCCCTTCTTAGGTGCCTAACTCTCTGCACACAATGCCTACAAGCTTAACTTGGGGTTGTGAATTCCACTAGGTGGCACATACCTAAAATCTGGCTGTGGCACTGGCCAGCTTCCTCTTGTGGATCTAGCCCTTGGTGCACTAAATCTATTCAACGGGGAAGGCCTAAAGAAGTGGAAAACTAGGTGAAAGGGGTGCAGGGAAATGTCAGGAATGCAGGAGTGTTGGGAAAAGTGGTGTGTATGTTCATGTAGAGAGGAGTGTGAAGAGAATTTTTCCTTATGTCCATCAAATTCTAAAGCAGTTTACAAAGCTGGGCAAATTCGTACCAGTTGGTAACTCTGTTGATGTCAGTGGAGATAAAGCAGGATTTAATTTGTTTCAGTGTCACAAGGAGGCAGTTACTGCTAGAGAGTTACAGTTTTTAACCTGAATTTCTCTCAGCTATAAAGAATAAAACTAAAGACTCATGGATCTATTTTTAAATTATGTAAAGTATTTGCTCCAAATCAAAAACATATGCAGCCAATTTTGTCAAACAAAGCCCAGTAGTTAGTAGTAAGCTAGAATGAAAACAACTTCTTTTAGAGGTTGATTCCTAGTTAAGATTGTATATAGATCTGTAAAAATAAGTGGGTTTATTGTTTTTCGTCACCAAACCAATTTTGTTTTTAAATTGCTTTCGGTTAAACAGCAAGTTTTGTTTAATACAAAATGAAAAAAATCATTTAATCAGTGAAGGTTTTTTTAACGTTTTTAATAAAATGGAAGCACAATTTTAAACAAAGACTCATCTTGAATCAAAAATGTCAAAACAAAACGTTTGGGGGAGTTTGGAATTTTGCTTTGATTTGACTAAAACAATTTGGCAAATCTGACAAAAAATCATGACATATTTTGGTCAACCAAATCTGCATTTTTCAGCAAGAAAGTGTTGTCTGAAAAATTTCACTCAGCTTTAGAAGTTAGGTTTCCACTCTAAAAACACTTGCAGTATCAGCTCATAGCATTATGGTAATTTTACTCTTTGAGATCAAATTTTCCATATTTAGTTTCAGTCAGTGAGTGATATTTTTAAATCTTGAGCATAAACAGGGCAGTCATTTTCATGTGTTCCCCCTTGTCAATTACTTTAGTGCATACTAAAACAGAACTGCATCTGGTGCAAATCAACACAGCACCATTGTCTTAATCAGTTGAGAATCTGGCTCTGTATTTTTCCTGCAAGACCCATGCCTCCTGCAGAGCCAAGGTTGCCAGGTGAGCAGTGAATGGAAGTGGAGGGGAATGCTATATATATCAAGGATAGAACTGAATTCTGAACAGCTGTCTCATACGACATCCAAGCTGCATGTTGAACACAGCAGGAATCCCGTGGAAAAAAAATTGAAAGGTAATCAGTTATAGGGGCCAGATCTTGCCCATCTTAACATTATACAGTGGTGACCATAAGGCTGGCCAAAAGGTGTCCACAAGAGAGGGCATTACGTGTATTCTATTTCAATTAGTGTAGAGGGGACATAGTAGATGTGGGACAGAATAAGAGAAAGCCCTTACACTATAGCAACAGTTGCACAGGCTTGTGGCTGCTCTAACTTCTGCTTGGAGCCAGTTCAGCCTGGGGTTCGCTCTAGGTTTGGATGTGGCAGAAAAGTGGCTTAGGGCAGGTCTACACTACTCACCGGATTGGCCGGTAGAGATCGATCTTTCGGGGATCGATTTATCGCATCTCGTCTAGACACTATAAATTGATCCCCAAGCGTTCTTCCATCAACTCCGGAACTCCACCGCGCCAAGAAGCGCAGGTGGAGTCAACTGGGGAGCGACTTAGTGCCATGAAGATGCTAAGGTAAGTCGACCGGCATACGTTGACTTCAGTTACACTATTCACGTAGCTGAAGTTGCTTATGTTAGGTTGATCCCCCTGCCCCCAAGTGTAGACCAGGGCTTAGAGTACCTTTTCCCTCCTCCCTCTTCCTTACATATGTTTAACTCTAACCTAGAGCAGCTGAGAACTAATCCCCATCTCTTACTGTGTACGCACAAGAGGTCGGAGATAAGGCTGCATGGACATTGACATCAACTTTGTCATGTCCTGACTTTTGAGTAATTGACTATGCAGTCTTAATGTTCTTTTTACTACCGCTCTGTTCTATGGAACAAGATATAACTCTAAACCAAGAATAAGCTTTGTCTGTTCAAACACATTCATGCCCAGCCTAATCGATAATGCCATAGTTATTTATCAGAAACTGGGAAACTGCTTTTTACCTTTCAAGACCAAAATACTTCAAGTGGTGGTTCTGTTTGTTTAGAACATAAGAAGTTATTGATCAGAATGTTCAGTCAAAAGTTAGAATCCTTATTGTGAGCTGTTGCTGAGATTTGTGGTTTTATGGGGCTAATCTAAAGCAAAAATTATTAAAGTCAGGTCAATAATATGGATTGTTCCCTTTATTAACATCTTGCTCAAAGAAATACAAATAAATGTATTTATATCCATTTCTAATATGGATTTCTACATCCATTTATAATATACCAGTTTATTCTTGCAGTGGTTCAACTGCTATGTGTTTCCTTGTGATATGTATTGTTATTAAATATGAAGGATAATTTGGATATATAGTTCACTGTCTCCTGTAAAGTAGATGAATAAAACAAGTACTTTAGGTTTTTTCAAAGCTTTAACAATCATTCATTAAGCAAATATTTAATGTGTTGTTGACTGAGTTTGGGGAATACACTTTTATATTTTTCAGTATCATGTTCCCGCCCCGCCAACACACCCCCCTTTCTAGTTTCTTATGAAAACTCATTTATTTGCTTTGAAGCTTCCCTCATGGTAAATCACGTCCCACTTACATACTAAGATTTGTTTGCAGTCACAAATAGGATCCCCACTTTCTTTCTTGCAATGAAATAATCTGCTCTTTGGCACTTAGTATAAACTATATGCTATTTGTGTCTGAATAAACCTATTGCTACTTGCATTTATCTTATTGCTCAATTATAATGCACTCCAAATGCATTATGGAAAATTTGAAGCTATGGGAAGTAAAACATCATTTGCAAGAAGAGCATATACAAAAGGTCACGTTTGATAGCTAGATATGATTGATGCATTCCTGCCTCCCGACTACTGTCTTTCTGATCCATGGTGCTGTATTCATAAGCACACTTATCTTTCTCTGTGGTAAAAAATGCACCGCATACTAGACTCAGTCAAGTGATACAAAAACTAGTGGGGTCTCCCCAGAGGCATGTCCTCATGTATAGTTGTTCATATTTGTGTTTTCAGCTGTCTTGCATCAGCACAGCGTCCACATTTGGGCACATACATCACTTCAGCATTAGGAGGCTTATCACTTGCTGTCATAAGGTGATCCACTGACAAACAGGCTGACATTTTCATCATCCTTGACACTGTTTCCCTTATATCTAATATAGATTCTCTAAAGGGAATGACAAGCACATGTGCAGACAAATTCTTTGAAACACTATGTAAACTCTGGTCTTTCTTTTCAAGAAATAGACTCTCTCTCTCTCTCTCTTTCTGTCACTCACACACTCATGCGCACGCATACATACACACACACTTTAAAAGGAGAAACTTTGTAATGAAAGTATTTTATTCATATGATAATACAATCATTTAAAATGATTATGGTGCTCCACACTGCCTGTTTACTGGCTGTTATACTATCCATTTGAGGATCTCCAAGCACTTTTGTAAAAAAAAATCTGTTTTTATACCTGTTCTCCTTCAGGGTAAGCATTATAAGGGCTTATTGTGCAGCTAAACTGAGGCACATAAAGATTATAAATGACCTCCCCAAGATGATCAGTAAATCTGCATGCATCCGACGAAGTGGGTATTAGCCCACGAAAGCTTATGCTCTAAAACTTTAGTTAATCTTTAAGGTGCCACAGGACTCTTTGTCACTTCTGCAATTCCAGACTAACACGGCTACCCCTCTGATTCTTCACCCAGGAAAGCTTATGCTCTAATACATCTGGTAGTCTATAAGGTGCCACAAGACTCTTTGTTGCTAAATCAGAATGCTGTTCCTGAGTAGGACCGTGTCATTGTGGCTCCTATGAGAAAGGATAGGTGAACTGTTTCTTTATATTCAAGCAGGAAACCAGACAAGAAGGCTACTAGGGAGGGCTCTAGGCAGAAGCTGTGCTGAGAAATAAGAGAGATATAGAATGGCTGGAATAATACACAATCCACTTAGAATACCTCCATTCATTATAAAGTGTACATGCATTCCTTTTCAAAGAGTGTGTTTCCATATGGTTCACCAAGGGTACTTATATGGCTACCATCACCACAGTATCTCAGCACCTCACAATTTTTACACAATTATCTTCTGTGGAGTAGAAGATATTATCCCTGTGTTACAAATGGAGAACAGAGAGGTAGCCAGCTTTCTCAAGGTCACAGAGGAAATCTGTGGCAAAGCAGAGGACTGAAACCAGATCTATGGCTAGCACTCTGACCACTGGACAACACTTCCTTCATGTACAATGCAGTGAAAATGTCTCTGTAATGGTGACTGTCAGAAAGCATTTTCTAGAATTTATTGACATTGATGATACTACAGGAGCTGGTATGACAAATGTGCTCCTTAAAAAGCTGGAGGATACGGGAATTGTGATACCTGAAATGAGAGCTCAGGGCTACAATAATGGTGCCAACATGACAGGGAAGAACATAGGAGTGCAGACACAAATCTGAGAGCTAAACCCTCAAGCTTTTTTTGTCCCATATAGTTCTCATTCATTGAAGTTGGTGGTCCGTGAAGCAGCATCAGCTTCTAACAAGACTGCTGAATTTTTTAATGTAATTCAAAGCATCTAGGTATTTTTCTCTGCAACAACTCATTGATGGCAAAGTTTGGAGTAACATCTGGGAACATCCTCTCTGACACTGAACCCACTGATTGCCACATGATGGGAAAGTCAAGTGGAAGTGATAAAGTCGATCAAACACCAAATTGGGAAGATAGATGATGCCATGGTTGCCATTATGGAAGATAATGCTATCACAGGAACTGTTCGTGGGAGAACAGTGGCAAAGGGAAATGGAATCACCAGAAACATACATAACTTCAAATTTAGTGGCTTAGTGTTGTGGCATGACATACTGTTTGAAATAAATGTTGTAAGCAAGAGACTCCAACGTGTTCGCCTTGATATATCTGGAGCAATGGAACTACTGGACAAAGCAAATTCATACCTACAGTCTTACTGGTCAGATGAGGGATTTAAAAACATTCTGAAGAGTGCACAGAAGTTGGCAGAGGAACTTCAAACTGAAGCTATTTTGCCACCCATTCAGGAATGCAAGAGTCACCAAAAAAGAAGAAGACATTTTGATTACAAGGCGCGGGATAATCCCATAAGAGACCCCAAACAACAATTCAAAGTTGATTTCTTTAACCAGGTGCTAGATTGTGCAATACAGTCAGCTGAAGAACATTTCATGCAGCTCAAGAAACACAACAGTATATTTGGGTTGTTGTATGATATTCCAAAACTCACTATACCTGAAGAAGACCTACATCAGCAATGCAGGGCACTAGAGACAGTATTGACACATGATGACATGCGTGATATTGATGCAAGTGATTTAGGTGATGAACTGAAAGCTCTTTCAAGATACATTTCAGCAGAATCAACTCCAAAGGCTGTTCTGGAATATATGCACACAAATAAGATGACCACGCTCTTTCCAAATGCTTTTGTTGCTCTGCACATAGTAAACAACGGTAAAAAATAAAATTGTCAGACACATAGAAGAATATAAATTGTTGGGCAAAAGTCAACATGGTTTCTGTAAAGGGAAATCATGTCTTACTCTATTAGAGTTCTTTGAAGAGGTCAACAAACATATGGACAAAGGGGATCTAGTGAACATAGTGTAACTTAGATTTCCAGAAAGACTTTGCAAGGTCCCTCACTAAAGGCTCTTACTTAAATTAAGTTGTCATAGGATAAGAGGGAAGATCCTTTCATGGACTAAAAACTGGTTAAAAGGCAGGGAACAAAGGGTAGGAATAAATAGTAAATTTTCAGAAGGGAGAGGGATAACTAGTGGTGTTCAACAAGGATCAGTCCTAGGACCAGTCCTATTCAACTTATTCATAATGATTTGGAGAAAGGGGTAAACAGTGAAGTTGCAAAGTTTGCAGATGATACTAAACTACTCAAGATAGTTAAGACCAAAGCAGACTGTTAAGAACTTCAAAAAGATCTCACAAAACTAAGTGACTGGGCAACAAAATGGCAAATGAAATATAATGTGGACAAATGTAAAGTAAAATGCACATTGGAAAAAATAACCCCAACTATGCATACAATATGATGGGGGCTAATTTAGCTACAACTACTCAGGAAAAAGATCTTGGAGTCATCGTGGATACTTCTCTGAAGACGTTCATGCAGTGTGCAGTGGCAGTCAAAAAAGCAAACAGGTTGTTAGGAATCATTAAAAAAGGGACAGAGAATAAGATGGAGAATATCTTATTGCCTGTATATAAATCCATGGTGTGCCCACATCTTGAATACTGCATACAGATGTGGTCTCCTCATCTCAAAAAAATATACTGGCATTAGAAAAGGTTCAGAGAAGGGCAACTAAAATGATTAAGAGTTTGGAACAGGTCCCATATGAGGAAAGATTAGAGTGGCTAGGACTTTCATCTTGGAAAAGAGGAAATTAAGGGGGGATCAGATAGAGGCATATAAAATTATGAGTGGTGTGGAGAAAGTGAATAAGGAAAAGTTATTTATTTGTTCCCATAATATAAGAACTACGGGCCACCAAATGAAATTAATGGGCAGCAGGTTTAAAACAAATAAAAGGAAGATCTTTTTCACACAGCGCACAGTTAACCTGTGGAACTCCTTGCCTGAGAAGGTTGTGGAGGCTAGGACTATAACAGGGTTTAAAAGAGAACTGGATGAATTCATGGACGTTAAGTCCATTAATGGCAATTAGCCAAGATGGGTAAGTAATGGTATCCCTAGCCTCTATTTGTCAGAGAGTGGTGATGGTCAGCAGTAGAGAGATCACTTGATCATTACCTGTTAGGCTATCTCACTATGGGGCACCTTCACTGGCCCCTGTTGGTAGAGAAGATACTGGTCTGGATGGACCTATGGTCTGACCCAGTATGGCCATTCTTATGTTCTTATGCATACTTCTAACACTTCCTGTAACAGTTGCCAATGGAGCACTCAGCTTCTCCAAGCTGAAGTTAATAAAAACACACCTACACTCCACAATGACACAGGCGAGGCTGGTCAGCCTTGCAACCCTCTCAATAGAGTATGAGCTGGCCCAGACTGTGGACCTTCAGGAAGCAGTTCAAATCTTTGAAACCAAGAAGGCACAGAAAGCACCATTTTGATAAAAATGCCAGTGTTTACTATACAGACAAGAAAAGTTACATTTGCTGTTCAAGTGTTTGAAAGTTAAGTGTTATTTTAAATTTAAATTTAAAGTTGTATTATTTAAAATTTTTGAACAAGGCATTTTAAGTTGTTAGTTCTCCTTTTGGGAGTAGGTAGCAGAGCAGTTCCATGAGAGGAGAGGAGGAAGAAGGCAGAATTGGCCCAAGGGAGAGGACATGGGGATGTCATCTGAGCTCCTCGCCTCAGGTGCCAAAATGCTGTGGGATGGCCCTGTCATTATAGCCTAAGATTGTTCCCTAATGTATATTTTCCAGTTTGGGGTTGTTTTATTGTTTTGTTTGTTTTGTTTTGTTTACAGTCCTGTTTTAAATCATTGAAGTGAGATGAACCCATTGTAGAAGGTTATTTAGTGGGTTAACAGAGCTCACCTTTACAAAAATCTCCCTTATAATTCAAGCTAGATTTTCCTTTCCTTAATTATCTCCTAGCTCTGAGGGCCATATATCTAACAAGGAAAGTTCTCATATTCACAGCAACAAGATGTTTGTTTATGAATCCCATTAGTACCAATGCTCTCGGAAAGAACAAATTCCAGTCTTTATCAGACCCAAAATTATACAAGTTAAGTGAGCAAGGATATAAATAACAGTACCGATGTGTCAGAGCATCAACAGATGTTCGCTAGATTTGACAGGTTCTAGTAATTGAAGAACCTGTGATTGACTTAGCTCTGCTTCTGTCACTGTATGTCACTATAGAATGAAGCTTTCTTTTGGTTGGGGTGAGGGAGAGAGGGGAAGTATATTGTAAAAGAAAGAAGAAATAAACTTCAAATGTCAAGCCCAAATTGCCCTTAATTTTGATTCCTTCTCATTCATCCATTATTACTGATATCTATTCCCACACTTTCTAAAATCAGGAGAAAAGTATGAAAACTGAAAAGGAGCAAAAATAGGGATTTTTACCTGATCATTGCTTTTCTATTCACTGGTTCATAGCTGATGGGCTTTCTTGCATCTCAGAAGACTAGCTGTTTCAGTGGGATACAAAGAATTTATGCAGCATCTGAGGAGCTACTCAGAGGCAGAAGTGACAAAGAGTCACTGCATCCGATGAAGTGGGTATTAGCCCATGGAAACTTATGCTTTAAGACTTTTAGTTAGTCTTTAAGGTGCCACAGGACTCTTTGTCACTTCTGCAATTCCAGACTAACACGGCTACCCCTCTGATTCTTGACTCAGAGGCAGCTGATCCTCAGGAACTTTTTATTTAAAACTACTTGTAATTAGGTGTATTGCCATGGCTCAAACTGTTTGTTCTGAAGTAGCATTTAAAGGACTCATTTGACTTTATAATATCTAATTTGTGCATGTTGTTATCATAGGGAGTGGATTTGACATGAGCATTGGGGTAAAAGAAGCATAAATTAAGACTAGCTTGTCATAGTGCTCCAAAGTTCCCCTTATTGCTTGCCAGAAACAGTGCCTGAGAACCATTAAATGTTAAAACAGGGAAGTCTTAATGCTTATAATTGGTAAGGTAAAGCAGATAGCCTCCTTCTGTCTGCTACTACTCTGATAGTGGTTTAATCAGATGGATGATCAGCAGGGAATGAACTCTATTAGTAGGGAAGATTTTTAAATATGAGATCAGAGATGGGCCTCTTCCACAGATTTCAGGGGTGAACTGAAAGTTTCCTCAAGGATCTTGGGTATTTGGATTTAATGTCTACTTTCAGGTTGTTCATGATAAACATCAAGTTGTGAAGTTCTGAACTGATCCAAATTTCAACAAAGTCTTGGCCAGGCATTCAGATATGCTATTTCACTCTGAGCTGTGTAGGTTCTCTCATGGTAGGTTACAGTGGATTCAAAGTATGTTTTTTGTCAAGATTGCTAGAATTAAATAGTGCTTTAGTATTCTCTTTGGCTTCCTACCTCACAGGGTAACTAAACACAGTCTGCACTGCTTAATGCCACCATACATCAATCAATCACATACATCCATGGTCTACTGAAGACCACTGTGCCTGCCAGAGTGACCACAGTTGATGGCATCACACCAGGCATTATGTAGTGAAGTTTCCAGATTCAGCTCAACCCTGAAAATCCACAAATCACTGTGGCAGCTCAGTGAGTGGCATCAGCTAGAGTCAGGGCATGCACCCCTTTGTACACCGATGGACATTTTCAAGATAAAAATCTATGTTTTGGCTTCTGTCCCAAATGTGGCCTTTGGATGCCTATTGCGCATCTAAATCCCAGAACGATTCACAACTCATGGAAGATAAGCATTCAGCAGCCTAAAGGCAGGTCTACATTAGGGAGAGGGATCAACTAAAGATACGCAACTTCAGCTACATGAATAATGTAACTGAATTGGCGTATCTTCAGCCAACTTACCTTCTGTCCTCCTGGCGGCGGTGGTCAGCATCACGCTCCCCCATCAATTGCAGTCTGCACCTCTTGGAAAACTGGAGTTCTGGAGTCGACGGGGGCACCATTGGTGATCGATTTATTGCGTCTTAATGAGACACGATAAATCAATAGCCAAAAGAGCAATCGCTACCCGCCAATCTGGCGGGTAGTGAAAACCTACCCTAAGTTGCATGTGGGGGCAGCACACTTACCAGAAGTAGAGGATGTGATATTCACCTTGTAACTTCTGGCCCAGTGGCAAGAACACTCACCTGGGATGTGAGAGATCCAGGATCAACTCCTTCCTCTCTGCTAGGGGGAAGGCGAAGAAAGGGATTTGAATAGGGGTCTTCTGCCTTTCAAGGGGGTGCTTTAACCACTGAGAAATGGGCTATTCTGAAGTTGGACTCCCTGAATCTCTCCTGTTGAAGCTGCTTCACTGTGGATAAATAATGAAAGAGTAATTGGAGCAGGAGGACTGCACCGTAGGTCTTCACCCTTCCCTCCTCCGCACCCGCCATGTTTCCAGCTCACTCGGACCCTGTCCTCTGCAGCTGGGTTCAAGCGGGGAATGAAGAGGGCTGGGTGATTTTAGGTGTCTAGAGAGGTCAGCAGCAGTTTAGTGGATCATAATGGCGTCGAAACTGGGATATAGGTGCCTAAACTCAAGATGTAAGCTCCTAAGTGCCTTTGCACATCTGGGCTCTGAAGTACATTTAATTGTGTAGGATGCCCATATAAAATGCCAATAAGTGCTTTAGTTAGGAGTATTATCATAAATAATCATCTTTAATATAACTCAGATATGTCACAGTATCACACAGGGAAAAGAATATGCTAATATTGGATTATATTAAATATAGGTTTGTTCACAGTTAATTGAACTCTCCTGTGGGAGAGGTCTCAGGCAGGGTTAAATAGCTCAATTATTTGCAAAGAGGAGGAAAAAACATGGAGGAGATAAAGGATTGTTTTCTTCCCTTCAGTGGATCCTTTTTCTTCTAAAGTTTTAGAGTGATTAGCTTAATTGGGAATGTTAACTGGAGAACGAGGTACCAGCTGTTGAAGAAGTGGATAATGGAATACAGCGTGTAAAGGAAGTTGTGAGCTATAGAGCCTTTTTAAAGCTAAATAATCAGTTATCTGAATAGACTCTTCAATATAATATTTGCCTGAACTACAGATAGAAAAATATTTGCCCCTTTATTCATTTATTTATTTTTACTCATGGTGAGGTAACAGAACTGTTGCCTGGTGAAAATCAACGTGCACTGCAGACATTTAAAAGACTAAGCACTGTGTCTGATCTGTTTGAGCATCCTATAGGGGAAAGTATGAACACCTGTTCCAGCAGCAGCCAGGTGGATAACAGGGACCCTCTCCGGCTATCACTTCCTTGTCAGCACAACACAGAACTATTTCAGGCAGCTCTCAGCTGGTATGAATGCGTCTCAAACATTTTTTCCCCCCTTGTCATTGTGCAAGTTAATATTGTATGTTGGCCGTGAAGCATTCCAGTAGTATCATAAAGGTGACAGTCCATGTTTCTTCCCTATTCTGTATTTCCAGGGGGTAAGACTATATCACTGAACAAAACTGCAAAGAAATAAGAATAGAGATAGCAGGGGCTGGGGAGAAGAAACGTATAAAGCAATAAAAACTTTACTCCATAGACCCTGCCATTTCCACCCAAATAAAAGTTGCAAGCCTTGCAGCCTCAATAAATCTTTCAGTGCTATTTCTTGTTCTGCCGGTGTATCTGAGGGCAAGACTGGACTAGCTGAAGCCAAGAAAGCCCATCGGTTATTGTCTTATCCCAATATCTCTGGGGAACAACTGCTCTGATAGTATGTCTCTCTCGCTCATTTCAGGTGTGACAGAGTCCTCAGAGAGCTGAGGACTGAAATGTTACAAACACCTCTGCAGTGGCTTGTACAGAAGTATTAGTGGGACTCCTAGGGCTAGAAACATCTTGAGGTGCTTGAAATGAAATATGTTCCTTCCTTGGAAGCACTTTTCGTTCAGGCAGTATTACAATGTTTCCTCTTTCTCTGTTGGATCATCTTTGTACAGCACTGGTCACCCCCCTCATTATATTGGGGTATTTTTAGAAGACTTTTTGTTGTTAATACATTCCATTTTGAGTAATACATTTGTTCTGACAGCATTTTATGTCTGTGTGTTCTATTTCCTCTCTAGAACAGAGGGCACAAATTCCAAATTATTAATTAATACAGTTTGCCCACAACACAGTGCTAATGATGTCAGGTGTTATTTCCATAGTTACTGTAATAAGTAATACTATATTTATAGAGGTTTTTCATCTGAAGTGCTTTATGAAGTTGGTGAAGTATCATTAGTGCATATTTTCAGAGGGGGAACCAGAAGCACTGACCCAAAGCCACACAGGGTATGTCTACTCAGCAGCAGAGCTGTAATTTCCAGCTTAGGTATATGTATATGCACTAGCATACTAAAAATAGCTATGTAGCCACCAAAGTACATATCTAAGATTGGATTGTATTCAAGCAGCTAGCCCAAGGCACTACACTGCTGTTTTTAGGACACAGGTGCATGTACATTTACCTGCAGTAGAAATTACATCTTTAGTTCCACTGTAGAAATACCCACAGCGAACCAGAAGCAGGACTTGGACTAAGACTCAGTTTGCCTAACTCAAAAGCTATTGCTTTGTTTTGTTTACTATCCCACAAGGCACCGTTGGGCACAAGACTTATTAGACTGAGTTTTGAGCCAACCTGTGCCCTCAGTACCCTCATCATCCTAACTACCTGACACTGCCCTCCCAAAAAAGAATGTTTTATAGGTTCATAACCCTTTTAACAGAGGAAGGATGATCAAATGGCTAGGATGCTAGCCTACGACTCAGGAAATCTGGGCTCAATTCCTCACTCCACCACAATCTTCCTATATGACCTTGGGCAAGTCACTTAGTTTCTATGTGCCTCAGTTCCCCATCTGTAAAATGAGGGTGACAATATTCTCCTACCTCACGGGGTGCTGTGAGGGTAAATACTTCTAAAGATTATGACGTACTTCGAGATTTACTGATGAAAAGCACAGTGTAAGGGATTATTATTAAGTAGTTCCAAGTTTAAATGGCCACAGCAAACCTATAGAATGAGCACCAATGCAGAAAGTCCCATTCCCCGCTGCAGAGATACAGCCTGTCAGAAGGCCGCCGGCCTATGCCCGGTTGCCAGCTACTGAAATGAAGGGTGCAGATTTTGGCTTGCCACATCAGCAAACAGGAAAAATTCCCAAGGGTGTCTTGAATCCCAAATTAAAGCTGGTTTTTATGAAATGCATATTTGCTTGGTACAGGTCAGATGGAATGTTTTCCTAGAAACATTTTTCACACTCACAGGGGAAAAGATGGTCTCATTTTTAACTTACTCTCAGAATAAAGAAAATGATCATACAGTGCCCCAGAGTAAGTGTGTGAAGCAGCAGTCTGTTTATTATCTAATTCTGTGGACACACACACAAAAAGCCTCTGGATGTCTGAAGTACTGTATGTTCAGCTAATAAAGCAGATGCAAAGCAGTCTGTGGTGACTGTAGGAAACTAATTATAGCGGTGTATGCACAAGCTGCAATAACTAAGGGTCTATCAGCATTTCCATTACAAACAGACCCTGCTATCAAGCGTTTATAACTCACTTGTAAGAATCCTCTCTGCGCTGCAACTTACCAAATAAAGTCTGAGATGGTAAGTGACTGTTTTGTTCGTTTTCCCTAGTAATCCACACAAAATAAGTCATTTTTGTCAGGTTATGTATTTGATGGTCTGGAAGTTGAGGTGGTTTTTATTTGACCATTGGATATGGTTTATGGTTTATATCATGCATCACTATTATTATTCTTTATTATTAAGACCACATTTTAGTCATGCGTATTTTTAGTCAAAGTCATGGACAGGTCACAGGCAGTAAACAAAAATTCATATACCCCTAACTAAAACTTGGGCTGAGGGTGCTCTGGGGGTGCGGTCCAGGGACGCCGCAGGTGCTGGGGGGAGGGAGGGGCAAGCAGCATGTGGCCTGGGACCCATGCTGGAGGGTAGGGACAGGTGGCGGTGCACAGGCTCTGACTGGCATGTCTCTGCAACTCCTAGGCAGAGGGGCAGACAGGAGGGCTCTTCCCACCCAGTCCCTGCACCTCCCCCTCCCCCATGCCAGAGTACAGTTGATCTGCAGCAGGTAGGAGGTGCTGGGAGGGAGAGGAGGAATTGACTGGCGGGACTGCTGACAGGCAGGAGGCATTAGGGGGAGAGGGAGGAGCTGGGTGCCGATGGGTGCTAAACACCCACTAATTTTTTTCTGTGGGAGCTGCAGCCCTGGAGTCGGGGCCTATGGCAGCAATAAACAACTTGGCTTACTTCAGTCAGTACAGCCCAAAAGATTCACGTGTGAGATAAGATGATAAGTCCCTCCACGGGTTTAAAAGGCAGCAGGTAATAAAATCCATTGGGCTTGAGAATGCAGTTCAGAAAATAGAGGGGTCTCCCAAACAATTCCCCTATCTAGCTAAAGACTATGCACTCACCATGCCACAAATACATTCAGAGATTAATCTGGCCTCTTCAGCTACTGCAGGGGGCTGACAATCGCAGCTGGCAAGAATCCTCTTCATTAAGGGGTCAGGATGCCTCTGTTCCCAGGATTTCCCCTCAACATAAAAGGGATGCAGGAACCAGGTACAAATTACACACTAACTATCCTAAAAATCTTAAGCAGCCCTCAACTAGCAGGCAGAGCAGTACTTGTCACTGGGTAACCAGTTGATCTAGGGAGATGGTGGGCTAACTCAGCCTGATGAGTAGGGAGTCTTCCAACAACACTCTATAAATGAGGAGTCACCTCAAACAGTCCCTCTCCACTTCCACGTACTCTGCATCACCCTGGGAGCCATCAGCTCACCACACAGCAAGCCCTTCCTGCTCAGTGGCTGGCTCCAGATGCTTCCAAAATGTCTTCTCCTCACTCAGAATGCTCCCTGGGGTGGGGGTGAGGGAGAACCTCCCTGAGGACCTTCCCACCAATCTAGCTAGCTCTTATTCCCAGACTTTTACTTGTCAGTCATTTGACTCTGACCATCTCCTTTGTCTCAGACACTGCTCCTCCTCTGAGCAGGTGCACTGGTGACCATCCAGGTACCCTGCTCTCCTCCCCCAAGCCCATCAATCGGTACAATGTCTCTCTTCTCTCCCTTTGTATTGCCTAGCAGACTGAGTCTGCCTTGACCCCTCTTCTTCCCAGGGACAGCACACCTCTCCCTGAGTTGTCAGCTGACTGAGAACCAGGAACCAAGGTAAGCTTCTTGGGAGTCATATTTGCATAATGATAATATTTGAAAACCTCAGTCAAGAAGAGGGCCCCGTTCTGCTAAGTGCTGTATAAACACATAAAGACAGTTCCTGCCCTCCCAGAGGAGTTAACAGTTTAAGATGCTAATCATGTACATTTGTGCACGTTCAGAATTTTAGTAGCACCACCTCTGATTAAGGTTGCCTGATACTTCTCTTTATTAACATCCTGTTTTCCATCACATATAGTCCTGTTACACTTTAACCATTTGAGCTGAAGTTTAACATGCCTGGTGTGTGCTTTGGGCTGAATGTTTCTGGGAAAATTTCAGCCAAAACGGTTCAACCATTTCCAAGAATGAAGCTAGGGGAAAACACACTGTTTTGCCTATGTTAAAAAGTTACGTTGACCTTTTTCTTGAAAAGTTCTAGTGCCCTATGCTTTGGAGAAGGGATTTGAAGTTTGGAAGAGGTCTTTGTGCTCGGGATATTCAATTCAATGCTGAGCATGCTCCAAAGTAAGGCTCAGCAGGACTTTCTTTGCAATTGCCTTGGGCTGGGCTGGATCCAGATGCAGGAAATGAGAGGACCAGAGCTTGACTTTCTAGTGCTCTCAGTACTCCCTTTACTGGGCCCACCCAGCATGGAGGAGGAAGCTTTCTGCCAAATGCAGAGAGGAGTATTGCTCAACCGGAGGATGGGTAGAAACAATAGAGTGGGAAGAGAAAACTGGGCCTGGAAGTTGGGGGAAGATTAGTTTAGAGCAGGAACTTGAACGTGGGTCTCCTAAATTCCAGGTAATTGCTCAAGTTTGCTCAAGCTTTCTGCACAGAGGAGTATTGCTCGACCGGAGGATGGGTAGAAACAATAGAGTGGGAAGAAGAAACTGGGACTGGAAGTTGGGGGAAGATTCGTTTAGAGCAGGAACTTGAACGTGGGTCTCCTAAATTCCAGGTGGTTGCCCTAACCACTGAATTGTAAACTTAGTCTCTGCTTAGGGTGACCAGACAGCAAATCTGAAAAATCGGGACAGTGGTGGGGGGTAATAGGAGCCTATATAAGAAAAAGATCCCAAAACCTGGACTGTCCCTATAAAATCGGGACATCTGGTCACCCTATGTCTGTTGCCCAATGAATATTCAGTATTTTTACAAAGTGGAGCAGCTCAGGGGAGAGAAAGAGAGAAGCTGACTCTAGAGCCACTAGAAAATTACACCGTTAGAAAAAAAATGTAATGAAAAAGCACTTGAGACATCCCGCCATCCCCACTCCCATCCCCAGAATAGCCAATATCCCCATGATGAGGGCATTCACCCGGGATCCAAGTTGAAATCACTCTGTATGTCTGCACCATGAGGTGACTGTTATGCTGTCACCACAGCTCTAGAATACAACCAGTGAATTTCCTTTCAGAGGTATGTGAATCATTCAACGCATATTAGAATTGGGTGAAATTTGCCTCCATGCTATATTTGTTACTAGGTATGTGTGTGGAGGGGAATTCACCAGGGTAGGTCTTCTAAGAGAACTGGGGTTGACAAAAGGAATCTGCTTGAACAGCAGAAAGAAACTGCTTTTTGCACCATGAAGCCACAACCTGTGCGCAGCTGCAATCAGCTGAGAAGTACAGAGATGAGCACACTAAACCGTGGCAATGATCTTTTAGCTCAGCCAGGAACCCTGTCAGATCCCACAAATGGAATCATCTGCAACCAACGTTTTACCTGAAAATTCTGCATCCCAAAGAAGGTTCTGTTAAAGGTAGGAATTGGACTACGGCATGTTCTGTAATGTGGAGGTGTAATCACCCATTAATGCTCCCATGTAATTTCTATTAACATCAATGGGAGCTAAGGGTGCACAGTGAAAGGCATTCAGGCTGAAAATCTCAGGTTGGACCACCAGGATTCCCCATCCCCAGGATGTGATCTTGGCAGAGAAGAGAAACTCACACATTCCTGAGAGAATCAGGAGAAGAAAATAAGAACACATCACCTATGTATTTTGTGCCTATCTAAGTGGTTGTCTGCTTTTCAAGAATCCAGTCCTATGAAGTGCTGTGAACCCCTGGATTCTGAGTGTGAACTTCTGCTATAGAAGAAGTGAAATATACAGTTTGTTTGATTGTCAGGAATTCTGCAAGTGGCAAAAGATCATTTGGAAAAAAAAGCTTTCAGTTTTTGTCACATCCCAGGTCAGGATGCTGTCTAAAACAGCAGCATGTTATAAAAACTTTTGCATAATCCAACAAAGAAACATTCAGCAGCACGATACTTTTGTGACCACACCCTGCTTACCAGAGCTGTGTCTATTTTAAAATGTCCAGCATATCTCCAAAAATACAGCTCTGACATTCCAGCCAGTTCTTACACACAAAAAAGTTATATTTACATTAGAATCAGCTTAATGTGTTCTAACGTATGACTGCTACATTTTCTACTCATTTTTTCTAAATACCTAACAGGCTCTAATCGGAATATTAGAGTCCCTACAGAATTAATGTGAGATGTGCAGAGAGAGAAACTCCATGATCACTTTACCATTAAGCTATATGTTCATGTAAAGGTGGTATCTAAATTAGCATCTTTGCATGAGAGCAGAATTGGAATATAGTTCAGTTCAGTGAGATTTTATTGGCTTAACAAGCTGTGCAAGCATTGCCAAAGTATAACAAAATGCCAGGCCCCTCCAGTATCTTACAGGGGTGGGTAGAGATACCGGTATTCAGGTATCGACCCTCTGAAAATATGTGGCATTATGCTCCTACTATCAGCAGAATTATATTCCTCAGAGGCTAGCACAGAGAGGCAGCAGAGTGGCCATAATGTTAAGCAGGTATTGTTCTGGGATGAACTATCCAGGGACCCTCAAATACATGACAGTATTTCTGCCCCTTTGCCCCAAGGAGTTAGTCAGTATTTGGGGCCTTGCAGGGTTGTTTCTGTTAGGAGGAGAGATCAGTGATGTGAGTCAGGTATCATCTTGTTTATTTACAAAAAAATTTAGAGTTCTGTTCCCCTGAACACAGTAGAAACAGCCAGCAGCAGAGTGCTTACTTTCTCAGGTCTGGTCTACTCTAGGGCAGGGGGATCGATCTAAGTTACGTAACTTCAGCTATGTGAATAACATACCTGAAATTGATGTACTTAGATCTACTCACCGCAGTGTCTTCACTGCAGTGAGTCGACAGCTGGCATTCCCCCTCAACTCTTCCTGCACCTCTAGCTCCGATGGAGTACCGGAGTCAATGGGAGAGAACTCGGCAGTCAATTTATCATGTCTAGACTAGATGTGATAAATCGAACCCCTCCTCTGGATCGATCGCTGCCCGTCAATCCTGTGGGAATGTAGACAAGCCCTCAGAAATCCCTAGGGGACCACATGTCCTGATTTTATAGGGACAGTCCTAACGCTTGTGGCATTTTCTTATATAGGTACCAGTGGCCCCCCCACCCGTGTCCCAATTTTTCACACTTGCTATCTGGTCACCCTAGAAATCCCATGCCTGCCATTCAAGCAAACTGTGTGCCTAAGAAATCCAGTCTCACTGCTTCCTCTCAGGGTCACACTCACAGCTCCTTCTCCTGTCTTTTTGCCTCCAGTGTACAGGCTACAGCCAATATCCTAGTTCCTGTGTCTGCAACTAGAGAAATCCCTAGTTAATAATCAACCTGGGTTAGTTCTGGCCTGCCACAGAGCCTGTTATCTTGGGTGGTCATCCTCATTGTCTGCCTCTGTTTTTCGTTATATAAAGGGGCTTGATTGCTCTTTCTGTTCAGTTGAAAGACAGTTCTTGACTTTAATAAATTCTGGGATTACCTTTGGCTCTGATGCCCTTCTTGCTGGAAGTCATTAGCACCATTCAGCACACAGTATTTTCCCTACATGAATGGTGGTCACGCACACTTGCAGAACTTCTGGAACACATGAGCCTCAATTATTTGCAGATGTTGATCTTTCTACCTATGCTAATAATAATAACAGCCATTGGGTTAGCTGCAATGGCTGAAATGGATCAGTTTGATTCAGTCATTAAGGCCCAGATTTGTAAAGGCGTTTCGGCCTGGCTGAACACGGTGTTGCAGCACATAGTTAAGGAGCCAAAATCGCACTTTCAAAAATGATTTAGGCATTGAGAAGCCTAAATCCCATTGACTGATCTGGCTCCTAAGTGCCTAAATCCCTTCTGAATGTGAGATTTAGGTTTCTTAATTAGTTAGGCGTTGCAATGTTGAACATGAATATGTGTAAAACTTGTAATATGAGTGCTGGGATTATGGGGTTGAGTGTTCATGCTTGGAAATTGGCTGACTGACGCCTCTGGCCAAAGATTTAATTTAACTTTTATTTTAACCTCCAGTTACTAAGGCTTTGCTCTGTGTTTGAAGGCAGCCAGTCCTGCCAGAGGAAAGCAGTGTTTTTCAGATGAATGGTGAGGATAGAAGACAGGGTGGTCACATCATCTCTAAATGGCACATCACTTGCTGTTACCATATCGGAATACCAGCCCTGGGCTGAAAGCAAATGTCTTCCATCCTCCATCAGTCAAAGAAGATCACCTTGTATCTGGACACCCTGATTAATGTGTTCTCAGAAGTATTTAGAACATAATCAGTTCTGAGGTCCTGTTTCCTTTATTTTGTCTATTATGTTCTCATGTATGTGATGTACAGAGAACATAATAGACAAAATTTCCTTTATTTTGTCTATTATGTTCTCATGTATGTGATGTACAGAGAACTATGTAGACTTCAGCAGTCCTGGTCTTAACTAGCAATCCCATCCTTATTGATCTGCAACATGTTAGGAGTAGAAGAACCCAGCCCTCACTTTCTGTGGTGTAGTTCATCCATATGCCAACTTCTTTCAATATTTGTACTCAACAGAGATTTTTTACCATAACTGGCCATCGTTGCCAACAGTGTAACATTTGGGCTCACACAGAAGTTGTGATGTATTTGGACTGTAAAGGGATATGTAGGGGACAGATGGCAGGAAATGAGATTTTATTGCTATGTCACTTCTCCCATCAGAACAAGTCCCAGAACACATATTAGTTAACTTACAAATAAGAAACAGCCGCTAGGTGGTGCTTGGAAAGAGACACATTCAATATTACAATTGATGCATATCCTGATTACTACATAATGCAATTAAAGACCTAAGCAGGAAACAGGGATGGGAAACAAGAAAGATTGAGAAAAACTGTTTTGCTAGTAGTGAGGGAAACAGGGCAAAGAGAAGCCAAGGCCCCCACACCCTCCTGCAAAACACCCTGAAAAGAAAAACATCATCGATATTGATTTTTGTTCTCTTCCTGGATTGGAAGGACTATAGCAATGCAATCTGCTGTTTGTATAGAAAATGTGTCAGCAGAGAAAGGAGGGTACACACATGGGAACATCTGTTCTGAGAAGCTACTTGAAAAATAACCGGGCAATAGCATGGTAGTAACATCTGTGCAGCAAGCAAAATGCCACAAAGCTGCACATTGGGGGAAGAGGATGCAAGCAAGACGGGGAGTAGGAGGTCAGAGACAGGCAGCCTGCTAAGTGGAAAACACTTATATGAGCCCTTTTCTCATTAGTCTTCCATTTCAATTTAAAAGGTAGCGGTTCAGAAAGGGAGGTAGCTATGTGTGACACAGGCAGATGCTGCAGGCTCATTGGCACATCGCCCATCAGATGGCACATCTAACAGTTGAGGAAAGATTTGAAAGGATAATAATTAAGGAAACAGCAGAAACCATTCTGCACTTCACAAGCTAAATGTAATATAAGCCAGAGCTGCAGTGCAATGTATTTCTACTGCAGACCTCTTTATTTTGAGGCGTGGCGGTTTTAGAGAGGGGGAACCTATGTCTTACAGCACGTAGTTCCAAAGGAGCATATACCCAGCTGAATCTCTATTTCCAATAGCATGGATAAATATCAGTGATTTTTTTAGTGATATTTTAAATTTAAATGGGATATTTTAGTTAAATTATATATATATATATTATGTGACGGAGTCAGACCAGAAGGATATAGGAGAGTGCTGGAAGGCAGGTATATTAGTCTCAGGATGTGCAGGTCCCTGTTTCCTGGATAGCCAAACAAAGGCTACTCCAGACCAATCAAGACACCTGGGGCCAATTAAGAACCTTCTAGAAAAGAGTAGAAACAGCTAGCCTAATTGGGACACCTGAAGCCAATCAGGGACTGGCTGAATCCAGATAAAAACCTCCCAGTTAGTCAGGTAGGCTGTGGGTGTCAGGAGCTGTGGAAGGAGGTTGTGTCGTTGGTGAGACTGAGTGGTGGACAACATATCATCCAGAAGGAAGGAAGCCCTGAGGTAAGGGTGAAGTGGAGTTTGAAGAACCGGAGACTGCTGTGGGGAAGTAGCCCAGGGAATTGAATTGTGTTTTGTGGATAAAAGGTCAGCCATCTTAGCTGATACCATTAGGGTCCCTGGGCTGGAGCCCGGAGTAGAGGGCGGGCCCGGGCTCCCCTCCACCTTTTC